>JADAXU010000056.1:280000-1002500 GCA_018340775.1 Taxus wallichiana var. yunnanensis | reverse complement strand
CTCCCTCCAACCCCATGGGAGAGAGGAAACATTCCTCAAATGTGCACAAGTAGGGAAGGGGTAGAAACAAGAACAATAACAAAAACACAAATCAAACATTAACCACACACCCAAAACACAAGAAGACAACCAAAACAAGGAGGATAAAACACCAAGTTCAACCTCCAAATGGGGAAGAGTGGATGAGATATCTAAATGAGCCAAAAGGTGTGATCCAACCATATGAAACACATACAAAAGATCTCTCAAATCCTCCTTATTCCTCCATAACAAACACCCCTCCTTATTTCTCCTCCTAAGCACCAAAATTCCTCCTTGGGAGGATTTTCAAACCTCTTTGGGTTTCCTTTCCCAGGATGGGGAAGGGGTTTCAAACCATATGAACCACCTTCCCCACCTCAAACCATACGAGAGGATAATAACATGAGAAACCAACATGTCTTGTCCATCAAGCCATGAGGTTTAAGAGGGAAATTCCCTCCCTCTTCCCCCACACAAGTCCAAAATCCATCATCCCATATGATGGATGGAGAAAAACTATTCAATGACACAAAATAAGCATTCCATGCACTACATACAAAACACAATCTCACACACAACAACAATTTTCATCTAAAATCTACATACAATAACATCAAATAACGATCAAGGATCCTACCTCAAAGATTTTTCCAAGTCTCTAAGATATTCAATCCACTTCCAAGCAAGAGCTTCAAGTCTCCAACTCCAAAATCACTCCCAAGCAAAAGACAAGCAAAATCTTCTCTTCCTCCTACATGAGGAAGTATTTGAAGAAAAACAAGGAAAATTTCCTCACAAATGAGGGGTGACATGTGTCACCCTCTCTTCCCTCCAAACCAAGATTTCAAAAATCAAAGAGAGAAAAGATAAATTTTCATTTTAAAACAAATCCCCAAATTACCCAAAATGAATATAAGTCAAACCCATGCAAATTTTAAAAGACACAACACCCAACCATTCTTACAAGAATGGTGACTTGAGAGAGGTCAAATGGGAGGGAAAACTCCCATTTTACCATGAAATGAAGCCTCCCTACCTATAGGTAGGGTGCAAGGGGCTCATTTTCATGATAAGAGAACCCCAAAGCCAAAAGAGGTCTCCAAAAATGCCATAAATAGCCCAATTTCGGGTTTGGAATTTTGGGCACAATAGCTAAGGTTGTGGGGCCTACCCAAGGGTGATCATGTGACCCCCAACCTCATAAATAAAACTTAAACTAATCAAATACACCTTTAATACAAGTGGGGACCATTAGGTCCCCCAAACTAGCTCCTACAACACTAAACAATTTAAACAATAATAAATTTACAAAATTACAACATTACACTTTAGGGGTCACTCATGGTGCCCAAATATGACATGAAACCAAGTAAGGCTTCACACAATTAACATGGCTAAGACTCGGCCAATCAGCCATTTTTACACACTCAAGTAGCCGCCCTAAAACTCGCATTCTATTGTGCCCTGTAATCTGCACACTCATTACAAACATTAAACACATTTATCCAATAAAATGTATAAATTAACTACTTAGTAAATCAATCAAAATATAATCATGCTAACTATACTAACACAATATCAATAAGGAATTGTTAACGAGAAACATACACAATTTCATATTAATTCAACATGTGTTAGCCATCCCAATAACATATAATGACATCCATCCATGCTATAATATGATAACATCAAATAACCAAATAATTCACGATATCAAAATGTCGACACAACCATATGTCCATCATATATCCAATAAGATCAACAACATCGTAACATGTTAGTATTCAAAACATCTACTGAAATGAACTATCATACTAGTCAAAACTAAATTGGTGCTACGCGCCCAAATCATCATACATGTCCTCAAATGATCAAATATCATAACATAATATCAACAAGGTGCCATAATCCATGTCCAATCATCAAATATGAGTATAGAGTCAATATAAACTAAAGCTAGAAAATGTGGGCACTACTTCAATTTGGGTAACCAAAAAAATAGGAACATCAACACTAATTGTCGTTCTTGGGAAAACTATCAAGAATGACAACACTAGGAACATCTTGATTGGCTCCATCACGATTGAGAAGGGTAATTTTTTTAGATGATTATGCTCTTGAAACTTCTTTCAGTAACTGAAGCCCTTGGGTTAAAGCACATTGTTGGAGCTTTATTTCTGTCAAGTGATGGGAAACAACCTCGAATGATGTTGCAGGCCTAAAAATCCCACATCCAAGTACCCAAGCTTGGGAGCACTTATTTTCAAATTTCTCGGCTTACCACAAGCGTGAACACCCAAACTCTGAAGATTCGGGCAGAAGTCCATAAGCTGTTGGAATATTGCATCATTCAGACCCCAAATATCATACCAGTAACATGCTTTCAGATATTGGAAACCTCCAAAATTAGTGGGTATTTTTGGAAGGCTGCAGCATTTCAGTTTCAAAGCCTCGAGGTAGTGACACTCAAAAACAGAGTCTCCAAGATTAACGCCGAAGCTAATTGTGAACCCAAGAGTCGAGAATTCAAGAGTGATTCATTTCACACATTTTTGAGTTGCACGTTGAACCCAACTATGAACCCAAGAGTCAAGTTTAATCAAATTATTATACGTAGAAGCCAAGGCAATTTGAAGCTGAAAACTGTGGAGAGTAGCAGACTTATTTTGGTTCATGACATTCTCACTAGTGCATTGTTTAAGATTAAAATTGTTCTATTTAAACATTATATATGGTAGTAAGTTTAATTGTTGACAAACTAATAAAATAATAGCATTCAAAAAATTGTTAAATAACTCATTGGTTGGTCAAAATTTCAACCATGCACTAACCTATGTAAGTGATAAGCTCTTCCAATTAAAACAGGTTGACTAGAGACGTTGATTTAAAAGGTCAAAATTAGAGAATTAAAAAATCATCTTAAATATCAAAATTGTCCAATCTAAATAATTTGGTCTTTTTGGTTTATTCGTCAAGGTTGCCCACTTGAAAATTCTCACTATGTATTGGATGCCAAAGAACTTAATTCCTTGTAGATTATACATCCAAAAGTTTAGCTAAATATATTTCCCAAAATATTTCTTAAAATTTTGAAGTAATTGAGCACCTTAAAAACCTATGGTTAATAGATATTATAAGGATTGGGATGGGTTTGTTCATTTTTTTATGAATCAAAATAAAATAAAATTTTGAAGTAATTGAGCACCTTAAAAACATATGGTTAATAGAGATTATAATGCTTATAATAATCAATTGAACCAAATGTGAAGCATGTTGAAATTGGCCTTGTCAATAATTAGGAAGTTTTTTCGCTTTTTATATTTAGGGTCTGGAGATTTTTTGTGTCTGATACAGTCAACTCAAGATTCCAATATGGATAGAATTTCTTAGCATGTCAATGCCTTTCGGCCCTACTTAGGATCAACTCTCAACCTGTGGGTCAGTTTGTGGTATGAAACTAAGTTTTATGCCACTTGGTTTTAGAAGAATAGTATGTATCGAAAGTAATCTCGCATAAGACATTAGGGAAACTATTGTTATACATATTTATAGATAACAATTCATTGAAAGAGTGTTGTGTATCAAAATTCCCATCACTATTTTCATTACTATTCGGTGGAGCACAAGGTAAAAGAGTGGGGTCTCATGTTCGTTGTTAACCCGTCAACTAAACCACGGGCTAAGAAAGGAATAGTAATATCTAGAAAGTTGTGGGTCAATGAATTAACCAAAATAGAAACAATAGAACTCTTACCGACACCGCTAACAATACAACTAACCCTAAACCACTCGTGGCTACCGCATCGGAAAATCCATCACCTATTGCTTTAACTCATATACCACAATCCCCTCTAGTTAATCTTGGTATGATTGTGTTGAGCACTTCGCAAACAATTAATTTTATGTTTCAGTTGAAAGAGATGATACATATACATATGCGTACACTCTACTAACAAATGCAATGGTAGTGAATGTCAAAATCAATTTCACTTCAAAGATCAAGAAAACCGATCTACTAGCCAAAAAGACATTAAATGAAATCATAAAAATCAAAAAATCAAAACAGTCCAACAATAAATAACCTTAAAAAATAAAGCAAGCTGAAAACACTCTAGGATCAATTAGGCCTTACAATATTTCAAAACTGGATACAATAGTAAGTTCTGGAGTCCCTGAAGGCGAGCATTGACAGTTTCCTTCAACTAATTTTTTCCACCTTTTGTAGCCTTCACTTTTGATGTTCCTTCCTTTACATCCTTGGTTTCAAATATGTACCTAGCATTAATAAACACAAAATGTATAGAATAAATTTAAAGCTAGCAAAACTATCAACTTTTCCAATATGTCAAAGGCATTAACATCCTGTAGAAGAAACATCAAAAACCACCCTTTTGAACATTATGGCTACAGTGCAAAAACAGTTATGACACTAAAGAGAATGCATCATGTTGACTCTAGTTTTCTCACCAATGATACTTCTTAACATTTCTTAATTGATTTCCAATTTCTTAAGCTGCAAAACAGCCATTCCTAAGTTCTTCCTCTGTCGGCAATCATACATGCATTTTTGTCTTCGACTCGTGCTGTGTCATTTTTGCATATATGTTTTCCAAATCATCACACGGGGTCATTGGTTCACACTAGAAAGTTGGTGGAAGATATGATGAGTCTTGATATTTTCTCATTTTCCTCGTCTGTTCAATTGGAAAATTTTGATTGGTAGGGGTGCAGTGGACTTTTCATTGCAATTGGGCTGACTTTCCTTTGGGTTGATTATTTTTCTACGCTTCATGATTTATTTTTCATGTTGTTTGATCAATGATGTTGCTTTTCATATTTGGATTTTATTATCTTATCTTTCGCTGTTTGTATAAGGTTTTGATGGTGGGCAGAGGCAATATACAGAAAAACAAATGTGCTACGGCACAATAAAATCAAAATTTTATTGCATTGCCTTAAACGTTTACATTCAACTCCTTTTATAGAGGTCTTAGAAGAATAAATAAATCTCTAGAATTTTTTTCATGTTTCTTCCTAGACTCTTCTATCGCCGACATTTCTAGATGAAGAGTTTTAATGCAGACAGTGGAAGAAGAACCTGAACATTGACTATTGATATTTCTAGATGGATAATTTATTGCGGATGGTGGTGAATTTCGGAGGGGATGAAGGCAGTAGAAATTACTTACTAGATATTTTTAACAAGTTTGAGGAAGCCTTTCAAAACCTCTTTTTACCTAAATAAAAAAACCTTTATAGGAGGTGAAGAAGACAGAGAAACATGAAGACTAGGAGAAGCACCTGGAGAAATAATGTTGGAAAATTTTGGAAGAATGACTACATTAGAAGCTAGATTCAGTAATATATTATGTTCTTGATCATTATTAGTGTTTAAGTATCTATAATTCACCTTATAGGTATTATCTTGAATAACACCTTCACCATTAGTTTCTTGACCTTGAGTTTTGGAGTACACATCTTATATTATACAAAATCTCTTTTTTATTTCACTAGGATTATTTAAGAGGTGTTTTCTAAGATTGAGAAATCCTTGGATTATATCTAGATCATTTAAAGAAACCTCTTTTCAGTTTACTATTTTGACCATCAATAGAAATGAAAACCATTTAAAGCATTGTCATCCATATGCGTCTCAAGAAGGATTGGTACAATTTTAGGGTCAACACAATCCTTCTGCTGAGAGCATCTATTTTCTTTTTTTTACACAATACATGAATTCACACAAGATCAATAGATTTGAATTCAACTCGATACTTTTTCTATTTTGAGTTTTGGATGTAATCAATTTTAATGGCTAATAAATGTAGCATGTAATTGAAAATATGCGCCTAAAATTATACATAAGAGTTAGGGATAGAATATTAAAATATATTAATCAAGCCTTATGCAAATAAACTCTATTACTAAGACACAAGAATGTTTTGAGAAATGTAGGTTTATCAAAAGATAAAACCATATGGCTAGGTGTAGATTATGTCGTGTTCGCTAAAATAAGGAAACCAAAAGAGTTGTATGCTCAATGTAAGTTGGTGATCAAAACTTAGGGGTGATGGCATTAAAGGACATAATAACAATTGTTCCAAATGTAAATAGTAAAACTATATCTGAAAAGAGGTGTATATTGCTCGAAGACCGTGATTACAATAGTTATTTGTTTAAAGAGATGTGTGTTCTTCCCTTACGGGTTACATATGTAGGCTACCCAATATTGTTTTGTTGTCATTTATTTTAGTTTTAATACTCAATTTTGCTTTGCTACTACTTTTCTTATTTTCAATGCCCAAACTTTTAGCTTGCTATTTTTCTTAGTTTGGATACTCTTTTTAAGCTGTGATTTCTCTTTGATTGAATACCATTTTTTTCCTACAACCATTTTTATTAGTTTGGATATACAATTTTCATTTGATGTTGCTTCATTTAGTTTGGATATCCAATCTTGTTTTGTTACTTTTTCTCTTAATTTAGATACTTTTTCTTGTTTTAATTTAGATACTTTTTCTTGTTTTAATTTAAATACTTTTTCTTGTTTTACTATCATTTCTCTTAGTGCAAACACCCAATTTTGTCACTTCTTTCATTGCCCCCCAAGACTTGAGCAGGACATCCTCCAGAAGTTGAGGTTTTAGCATGACACTTTGCCACTCAAGTACCTTGGTGTATTCCTTTCTCCTCAAAATCTCACAGATTGGACATGGGTTAAGGACAAAATCAAAGCCAAATTTGATAGATGGACAAACAAATGGCTTTCTTTAGGAGGATGAATGACCCTAGTCAAAATTGTCCTACAGGCCATTCCAATATATATTGCGTCTCTCCTTCATATTCGGCTAGGATTCTTCATGATATAGATCATATTAGTCAAAGGTTTCTTTGGTGTGGAAAACAACAGGATAAAAAATGGCATTTAGCCAAATGGGATATTTTATGTCATCCTAAACACACTAGGGGACTTGGTTTTAGAGATAGTGTTAAGAACAACATGGCTTTGGCAGCTAAATTATATTGGAGGCTTCTCCAAAATCTGCAACAATTATGGGTTATTAATGTGTGTGCTAAATATGCAGGTGGTTTACCAATGAGTCAGCTCATTCGCCATTCCTTACCTACTAGCGGATCTCCTATGTTGTCTGTCCTTCGTCTAGGTGAGACTCTTATCAAAGAGAATTTATTTTGGATTGTCAAAAATGGTTGTCAAGAAAATTTTTGGATAGACTCATGGAATGGGTTTCCACCAATTATATCTTAGTACCCGATTTTCTACATGTTATGAATGCACTCCATGCACATGGGAGGATAAAAGTTTTCCATTATCAGCAATCACATCCTCAAAAAGAGTGGCTTCCATTTTCTCAATGGCCACTGACCTTATCGCAACAACAAATCTAATAATTGGTGTACATTTTACAGATGCTTCAGCTATCCTTGTTAGGCATGGAAGATGAATTGCGGTGGGGAAGGCAATATGATGGCAGTTACACAGTGGCAGAGGGGTATACTTCTTTGGCCAGAACACTCCATCATCCATGAATGGATATCTTCAAATAGATGTGGCGATCAATGTTATGGCGAAAGGGGGAATTTTTACCTGGACCCTTCTTCATAAACAGGTACTTACAGGGGAAAATCTTATGAAAAGAGGGTTGAAAGGACCTTTTAGATGTGTGTTATGCTTAAATGAGGCAAATATGTGTGATCATCTTTTCTTCTCTTGCCATTTTGCTTTACAACTATGGAAGTACATGTCAGACATGTTCACACTAGTTTGGAATGATACCACTGACCTTGTGCAGGTTATCCGTAGTTGGGAATTGGTTGTAAAAGATACCCATGTGATGAATATTGCTTGTTGGATTTCTATAACATTAATGTTATGGAATGTTTGGAAAGAAAGAAATAGGTGCATATTTAAAGGGAAAATACAGGAACTAGCCTCTTTCTGGACCTATATCAAAGCTAATATTGTTGAAACACTCCAAACAAAAGTCAAATTGCCAAATCCGGTATTGGATAAATGGAAGAGAGTCCTTGCAATTCTTAAACTTCGAGAGGAGAATATGCAACAAAGTCCTTATAGAAACCCATCACCATGACCTAAATGTTGGCAGATGCCTCCTGAAGGCTGCATTAAAATTAATACAGATGGGGCATCTAGAGGAAATCCGAGACAAGCTAGTATAGGAGGAATAGCTAGAGATAGTGCACTCATCAACACTTTTTCTATAGGCGGCAAAGTGGAATCACCACAAACAATATGGCTTAAATCCTTGCCATTCAATATGCTCAAGGAAGTGGCAAAAATGGAGTGGTCCAAAGTTATTATTGAATCTAAATCTTAAGTGATTATTAGATTGCTTGATAAGAAAGGCAACATTCCCTCTTCTAATTGGTGTATTTCATAGATTCAAAAAAATATTGGTATTTTGGCTCAAGCTTTCCAGATAGTTCTTTATGTTCATACTCCTCGGGAGTAATCAAGTGGTGGATGCTTTTGAAAATGGGGCTTTGGATCAGGAAAATGTTCATGTCATAGGTCATATTCCTATAGGGTGGTCCATGGAGAAAAGACAAGCAATTCACCAAATTCTTCATTTGGATGAATCACATGGATGACTTCTTCTTGTTGTACTATGCTTTAAGTTGCTACCATGGTATCTCTAAGGATGTTTCTGGTGTATTAGAATTACAATGATACTTGGCATTGTATCCATGTGTAACATGTTTTTGATGATTAAGGAGAATAAATAAATAAATATTTATATTTCTAAAAAAATACCCGCTTTTGTTTCACAAACAATTTTATTGTTTGAATACCCAAGTTTTTTTGCTGATATTTTTATTTATTTGAATAACCAATTTTGTTTTGTTGCTATTTGTATTAATTTGTATTGTTGCTTTTAGTAAATAGTTACTCATAGTCCTCAATCAAAATAATTTGACAAAACCCCACAAATTTGGAACCCAAAAGTGGCAATGAGACTCCACCCACCTCTGAAGTGTGGTTCACTTGGTCCAATCTCCGAGGTGGATAGGATCGGGTTCTCAAATGGATCAATGGATCTATGTTGTCAACTTAATATTTTTTTAACTTTGACAACATTTATTCCTTACCCATGGAGGTCATGCCTGATTTTGTCCTTTTGGACCACTCCCTATTCGATTTTGTATCACTTGGCAAGATCGGCGTCCCTTTTTTATAAAGGAGATTTTTTCTCAATATTGCCTTAATGAAACATGAGCCCACTCTCAATCATATCAGGCATGTTTGGAACCTGTCCCCTTGGCACAATTCATCTTCAACACTTTCATCCATTGATGCATGCCGACTTGGACTAGATGGTGGGATGATGCTTTGACTCGGACCATAGATTCCTCGAAATCTATGGCCAACAATTAGCCAAAATTCTCTCTGTCGCTCATACTCCACTACCACTTCCGCTCTCGGCCAAATAGTGGTGGCACTCCAAGAAAATCCCTTCTAAAGCAAGACAACTTCAAGTTGTAAATATTTTTTAGAAGATCCAAATTGTGGACAATTACAATGCTCGAGGAGCTCAAATTCGTGCTCACATGCATTGGCTCAAAGTAGGGGATCAGATATCCAAATAATTTTTTCATTCCCTAGAAGCCAATAATTCCTCCTAGAAAATTCATGCCATATTTTACAACGGAACTCGGGTTGTTGATATGCAACTCTTTCTTCAGATTTTAAGCAATATAAGTAGATGTTTCAAGCCCAAGTTCCTTCTAATGAGCAACACATAGCACTTGACCGGTGCCTTGTTGTTGTGTCATGCAAACTATCATCCAAGCAAAGGGTATCCTATGATCGCATGCTCAACTTAGATGACCTTCATGATGCATTCCAGAAAATGGATAATGATAAAGCCTCGGGTTATGACGGGTTCCCTTGCGAGTTCTATAAATCGTTGTGGGACACTTTGTGGGCCCAGACCTACATCGAGTCTACACTGAATGATTTCAGAATTAGACATTGGGCACGCATGTCAACAAGGGTAATATGAAATTAATTCCCAAGCCAGGGATCCCAAACAAATTTCTAGGCTGGCAGACCATTACCTTACTCAATGTTTCTTACAAGATCATTGTTAAAGCCACAGCTATTCAATTGTGCCATATTCTTCTGTCATCATCCAACCTAGAAAAATTGGTTTCATTCAAGGGTGTTTCATTCTTGATAATATCATTGTAGTTTGGGAAGGCATGGAATGGGCCCGTCGTTTCAACCAAGCTTCCTTGTTCATCAAAATTTACTTTGAGAAAGCTTACAATCGCATTGAATGGCCATTTATTCTTTCCATGCTTCAAGCTCTTAGTTTCGGCCCCAATTTTATTCAATCGGTTCGAATGCTTTTTTTCAATGCCTCTACTCAAATCACCATTAATGGGCATAGCTTTGAGTCATTTGTCTTATTTCTCTCTATCCGGAAGGGATGCCCATCAGCCCATACGCTCTATGTTCTTATTGTTAAAGGTTTTGGTTATCTGCCGGCTCACGCCAAATCCCAAGGGTTGGTTAGAGGAATTGTGCTACCTTCTGCGAGGATAACTCTCAACTTCTCAATGGGCATTTTATAGATGATTCATTTCTTACTCTCATTGAGGAAGAAACTAATGTCCGCAATGTTATGCACTGCTTGGATCTCTTTTGATTGGCTTCTGAATCTTCTATCTAGTGGTGGAAAAACATAGTATTACAGGAAGTCCTTCCTTCCAATGCATGATTGGCTGGCCTCCTTTGATTGGAAAATGCTCACACATGGCGAAATGTTCAAATTTCTTGGCATTCCCTTTGCCTTCTAGGCATCACCTACGGAGTTATGACAATATGTGGTCCAAAGGGTAGCCAAAAAACTTGAATATTGGATCACCAAGCCCTTGTCTTTAGCAAGTAAAATCCCATATTTGCTCCAAAGTTTTGACATCCACCCATGTTTATTACTCCTCATGTTGGGTGCCTTCCAAAGCCTCCATTTAGAAACTGGAGAAACTTCTTAAGGATTTTCTCTAGTCTAATCATTCTTCGGCCAACGGTTCCACATAATTGTTTGAGAAACTTGTTGCCTCCCTAGGGACTTTGGGGGTATGGGCCTTATTGACATAATGTGAAAAGGATAAGATCTCTATGCGAAATGGATTATCCGATGTATTGAAGGACATGAAGCTTGGAAAGTTCTTCTATGTCATGGCATTGAGGAAGGCTCTCCTTATGGTCATCTTTCCTAGAAAGGGTTGTGGTTTTACATCCTCCTCAATGTGCCCATTCTTATCAAATTGGTTGGTACCTTTGTTCTTAAAAGCATCTAGAAAGCATGGGAATGTATCAAACCATGGCTTCAGTGGAAAGGAAATGGCTTCCGCAATGGCCTCTCCATAAATCAACAATCCCTATGGTGGTTTCCTTTCATTGAAGAGCGGAATGGTGTCTCGCGAAGCCCCTGAATTCTTGTGCTCAATATCTTCAAGCACTGAAATACATCCATCCAAGATTTGTTTTGTAAGAACACTCAATCTTGGCTTTCTTGGAATGAAGTCAAAACTCATTTTCGACTCACCAACCAAGATTGTGCTAACATCACTGTTATCATCAATTCTTTCCTAGATCATATGCTACACAAAATCTATTTTCGTTCATCTCACCCTTAGTGGAAAAAGCTGGAAATGGTTTGTGGATACTCCATTCGGAATTATTCTTGACAATGAATACTTGAAAAATATTTGACACGAAGCTTTACATACAAACAAGACGATTCTTGTGTATTTTATTAATATCAAAATCAAGCATTAGAAACAAATGAGAGAGTTACAATATTTATAGATATTGGACAACTTCTATCTCATCCACAATATATGGAAACAAATCATCTAATATGAGAAAATATCAAGAAATAATATATTGCCCCTAGCTGCCCCTATTGCCCCTCATGGAAATCATCTAGGAATAAAATATGCAAGATATAACATTATCCCACAAACCAAGGGATAAGACAACTAAAAGACAACTCACTAATAATTGACTTTATCTAAGCTAACTTAAGTAATTAAAAAATTACTTTATTACAATATCACTTTAACTCATATGATGAATCAAGTGTTAGTTTATTTCTAACAATTATTATGCTAGTAAAGGTTATCGTTGGCTTTCCCCACACTTACCTATGGTGGAGAAACTCAATGCCCAGTGGGGACTACATTCTTCTTCCTCCTGTTGGAGAAAGAAATTTGAAATTGTTTGGTTTGCTTGCGTGGAGCCTAAAATCGCACATTTTATGTGGTGTATGTTGCATCAAGGTTTCCCTGTTGTCTCTCACTTAGTTCAAATTGGCATCCAGGCCTCTAAGTGCCCATTTTGTGGCCATTTGGAAGCTATTAGGTGTTCTGGTTCTTCCCTAAGGCCCAACGGACTTGGAATTGGATTCATTCCTTTTTCAAACCTATTAGGCCAGAGGGATATATATGGCACCATATTCTCCTAGGAGATAATCCCAGTTTCTCTATAATGTTCTCCCATATTTGGCATGTTTTCAGAGGGGAAATTTTATTTTGGTTATGGAAAGAAAGGAATGCTTTTATCTTTGCTAATTCTGAAGTTGATCAACAATTCTCGGTTTATAACAAATCGATGGTTCTCTCCAATGTGCTTTTACAGATCCAAGTGTAGGCCAACAAAGTGGCCCTAGAAGTGGAGCACCTACATAATCTACTACATCACTTTGGGGTGCCCCTTGTAATGCTTCCTATGAGCCACCTTTTCCTCCTAGGAAATCCCGCCCCATGGCGGCCATCACCACAAAGGACACCGAAGCCTCTCTCGGCACTCTTTTAACCATGCGCTTTGTTATCCATGTAATCTTCCACAAAGGAGTGTCTTTCCACTGCTCACCATCGGGGCTGGAGCTTCCCATACCTCATCAACCCAGTTGGGGCTCACTGATGGCCTTTGGGCTACACACACAGGATGGGTGGAATTTTCCACCTCCACCTCTGCCACCCTCTAATAAATTCCCATGGATTTTGCATGTCATCTCTCCCATTTGGGCAACAACCGAAGTTGAAGAAGAGGCTCCATCTAGTTCGAGATGGGATATTCCTAATACTAGAAAGGATCTCCCCCAGTAGTGGCTGGCCCAATGATCATGAACCCCCTCGGTGGAATGTTTTCGGTGGTGACTTCATCTATACGATTCTTTTTTTATGTTCTCCTAGGTGTTGCCTAGTGTCTCATTGTTCTCCTAGGCTCACCTAGTTTGTCGTTATTTTTGGGCGTGCTCTCATACCGTCTCGCTTTTTGTTGAAAATTTATCTTGTATCATGTTGCACTTAATATAATATAGGATCCTTTTTCATCAAAAAAGTGACAACAGACAAGGACATAAGGGGAAAGTTGTTTATTTTGATAGCTCAAATGGACGATGCCGAAAATTCGATCACTATCTCAAAAACGAGAGCACAAGGAACATAATTTTTGATAGATGATGATTTTGATGTTGAGGAGGAGGAATAATGGTAGAAAAATGAAGAATAAATTTTATATGATTTTGATGCGAGGACAAGGAATGATTTGCATGATTTATCTAGTCTTTTGTAAAGGTAAAGAAAAATTCACGGAACTCCCAATAAATGATAATATTAAATGTTCAATAGATTTATTTATCTAATCACATATATTGTCTAGCTTTACAATTGAAATCCCTCATTTGGACATTTATTTCCATCGATAAAATATGAATGCAACCAATATTAAATATAAAACATTATTGACCTTTTTCTTTTGGGAACTTGTTCAACAATTTTATATACAACTATTACATTATATGTTGAGATTGGCGAGTTCCATGATGTCATAGATATTGGTGTACGACATATTGGAGTATCACATAACTCTAAAGGCAAAAGTGATCACCATGATCATGACCACACTCAAATGCGCTATGATCGAAACAAAGGGCACTTTGAAGGAGGTCGTGGTAGAGGTCGAGGATACCGTGGTGGATTCAGGGGTCAAGGTTGTGGTGGGGAACGAGGTGAGTTCCTTCATGGAATGTGTTTTACATGTGGATATCCTGACCACTACAAGCGCAAATGTACTTAGAATATTACTTGTTCTTTTTGTGGGAAGAATCACAGCTATCAGGAATGCCCAGACTTATATGAGCATCTTAGCAAGCAACATAAACAAGAGAACAAGGGCGCAATGATGGTCGAAATACAACACGTTGTGGAAAATCAGTGGATGCCAAAGCTAGCACCATAACCTGAGGTATTAATTGTGAAGATTACTACACTCGCTGAAGTTGCGCTCACCAGAGAGGCATTACATCATAAGCCTACCATCACCAAGGAGGAAGTTTTACATGCAAGGTACCCAAATCCTACGGATCGAAGGAGGTTTATCGAAACCATGGAGGTGCTCGAAATCTTCCGGTGAGATACGGTGTTTAAAGGAACAATCACGGAAGTTAGAATTAAAAAAGGTAGCGAGAGGCAGTCAATCGGATATTGATGACTTGAAAGAGGTATACAAAATGTTGCGCTAGGAAAATATCATTCCATTACTAGGGAATTGGCTAAAGGGAAACACTTTGCGTGTAGGTATTGAGAATGGACGGCAGATCTTGCATGCTAATCTTCCCCCTCATAAATTGGATTATGGTAAGGAGATCACTCACGAATGTTGTTGTGGATGGGTGGCTCTTGTGTAATATATTGATTGATACTGAGCACGCGGAAGTTAATGTTCTTACTTTATATGCATAGGTATAGATGGGCGAGACCTTCATTACAGATCATCCTCTAATGTATTGTTCATGGTCAATCAAGCTAAGGCCACTCCCATTGGAGTCTTAAAGGATGCATCCATTACTATACAAGGGCCAAGTTCACTAGGGACTTTGAGGTCTTAGCTCTTGCATAGCGAGATAGCTTACCGGCTCTACTTGGATGCCCTTGGTGTTATGCAAATAATGTTGATCTATGGTTCAACAAGGGGTATATAAGTTTTGAGAATACGGAAGAAAGAGTGATTATCCCTTTGACAGATGGGAAATATACACCTTATGTTAAACCTTTGAGTGAGGAAGACCTAAACAGAATTTATGTACACGTCATTTGGGACCTAGAAGTACTTGAGCCATCTAAGGAAGGAATCCTCCAGTGGGAAGATGCACAATCTATTAGTGATACTACAAGTATTTCTTATGACAATTGGGCACATGGAACCTATGAGATGGTTGGGCGTGAAGTAAGAAGCGCATTTGCATGGAGAAGAAAACCTCGATGTATTTGGAGGATAGGTAACAACCTTGTACCTTGGTACACTAGAGAAGGAGATCCTACGATATTCTGCGTGCCATGGAGGATCAGTGGAAAAATCAAGTGGAAAGAAGGAATATGTTAGTATATACCTTGCGCGGGATAGCAATGCGCTAGTGGATGGTTCACGGGATAATATCATAGAATGGAATGAAGTCAGAATTTCTCTAACCACTCGGTTCTTTAGGAGCAATGCACCTACTCAAATTTTCATGTATCATGGTAATCAACCTGCTCAACACCACATTCGGTAGTATTAGAGACTCTGGATAGAGGGATAGAAAGCTTTACCACCTTCACTTTGGGTGCACAAACTTTATTCCACTTTACAAGGTTACACACGAGCCTGGTATGTTTATACAAAACTGCATAGGGAGACTAGAAATTGGCAGGACTTGATTGCAGGAATGACCCAGACTTTTCACTACTACTTGTCTATTAATCCTCCGGTGGAAGAGGCATTAAGGGTTATAAAGCGCTTAACTATGGGAGACAGTGTAAAGGTTGAATAACTCATTTAGGAGTTATTTGGTGAGTTAGACTCGGGAACGTGTTTTGATGAAGTAGAAGAGATAGATGTCACACTACTTGGCACACTTGCTTTGAGAAAGAAAAAGGTAAGATGGTCTACATAGTGGATGATGAAGAAGTAGAAAATATGGATATATATCATTTAACGGTATGCATGAGGTGTTAGACAATTTGGATACAAATGCACGTGCATATCATGAACCTATGAAGACCAAGAAAGTGAACATTGGCATGGATGTTGAACCGAAGGAGGCAATAATTGGGGATTATTAGACTAATTCTGAAGTGGAAAAGATAATTGAGTTCTGCAGGATTTTCAAGACTTATTTCCTAGGTGCTACCATGAGTTAAAAGGAGTGCACGAGTCATTAGGAGAGATGAAGATTAAGCTAAAGGAAGGTGTGTGCCCAGTCAGGAAGAGACCTTACAGGATGAACCCTAACATCCGTGTCAAAGTTAAGGAAGAAATTGACAAAATGTTGAAATCTGGCATCATCAAGCCTCTAGAGGAATCAAAGTGGGTTAGCCCCATGGTGATCGGTATAAAGAAAGATGGTCAGATTAGGATTTGTGTGGATTACATGGAACTGAATGATGCATGTGTGATTGATCCTTTTCCTACATCTTTCACAGAGGAAATATTAGAAGGCGTTGTAGGGCTTGAAGTCTATTCTTTTGCAGATAGATTCTCTAGGTATCATCAAGTTAGAATTACACAGAGGATTAAGAGAAGATGACTTTCATCACCGAATATTGAAGTTTTGCATATACTATGATGCCCTTTGGTTTGAAAAATGTGCCTGTTGTATTTTTGTGCATAGTTGTTCAAGCATTCCAAGATTTTATTCATAACTTCCTGTAGGTTTACTTGGATGATTGAACGGTGTATGGACTTGTTAAGGATCATTGTGACAATTTGAGCCTAATGTTTGAAAGATGTAGATAGTTAAGCCTCTCTTTAAACATCAAGAAGTGTGTGTTTGCTACAATTTTTGGAACTTTGTTAGGGCACATCATCCGTAAGGAAGGTTTATAAGGAAATTTTATTAGTGGATCCAGCTAAGGTTGCGATTATTGTAGGCACAGGAAAATCCTACCAGTTAGAGTGAGGTGTGCGATTCTTGGGTCACACAGGGTATTACAGAAATTTTATCAAAGGATATGCAAATATTTCCGCACCCCTAGAAGAGTTACTAAAAGGAAAAGGGGCATTCTATTGGGGATAACTACAGTAGCACACATTTGAGGCATTGAAGGAGAGACTTACAACAACGCCTATTTTGTGTTTTCCTTCATGGAACCAACCATTTCATGTACATGTGGACGCCTTTGGCACAACCATTGGCGTGGTGTTAGCTCAACCTGGAGAGGGTATTATAGATCATCCTATTTGTTTTGCTAGTAGAAAGTTGACTCCTATAGAGAATAATTATACAACAACAGAGCGCAAGGCCTTGTCGATGATCTATACGTTGCATAAATTCAGACAATACTTGCTAGCAACACCTTTTGTATTTTATACTGATCACATGACATTAAAATACTTGGTAAATAATCCCATTTTACGGGCGCATATGTTGATGGGTGCTCTTATTCCAGAATTTGATTTCATAGTTGTGGTAAAACCAGATTAAAAGTAATTTTGGCTCGAGACCACTTATCAAGGATTTAGTCGGGGAGGACGTGCGAGACAATTGAAGATACAATGCCATATGCACATTTGTATAGATTAAATCACACGCCTTCAAAATTGGAGGATATTGTTTTCTTTTTATGCACAGGTATGATTCGAGAAGGAATGAAAGCATTAGAGAAGAAACAACTTACAATTCACACGACACCTTTTATGTTAATCAATGGAGATTTATACAAACTAGGTCAAGATGAAGTATTGCGTTGATGTGTACTGGAACATGAGTGCACGGATATCATGGAAGAGGCTCATGGTGGTATTACAGGTGGGCACTATGTAGGTGACACCACCGCACGTAAGATTCTACTCACTGGATTATGGTGGGAGACCCTGTATAAGGATTGTAAAGAGTATTGTAAGGCATGTGATCATTGTCAACACCTTGGCAAACCTGGGCAAAGAGATGAAATGCCTTTGAGGCCTATTGCTAGTGTAGAGCCATTTGAGAAATGGGCTATAGACTTTGTAGGTCCTATTTCACCAATCACGCGTAGAATTGGATTGTGTTATATCATCACTTGCACATATTATCTTACAAGGTGGGCAGAAGCAACACCTACAAAGGATTGTATAGTAGCTACAGATAGCCAAGTTCTTATCGGAAAATGTTCTTACTAGATATGGATGTCCACTTGAGCACGACAAGTGATAAGGGCACACAATTTTGGAATGATAAAATTAGGATATTATTGGATGAATTTATGGTTGCGCACCACAAGACTACACCATATCATCCTCAGGGAAAAGGTATTGTTGAGGCCTTCAACAAAATATTGAGCCATACCTTCACAAAAAAAATTGATGTTAGAAGGAAAGATTGGGATGATAAAGTTTCTGATGTGCTTTGGGCATATAGAACAACCTACAAGAGGTTGAATAAGGCCACACCCTTTCAGTTGGTGTTTGGCGCAGAAGAAGTTATTCCTATGGAATTCATGTTACCTTCTTTACGTATTGCAGCGCTAGAGGTCTACCTGATGAGCAAGCATTAAAAGAAAAAATTGACAAGTTAATCCAGATGGATGAGAGGCGCGCCATAACATGTTGGAGTTAGAAGCACAAAAAGGCCAAATATAAGGCATGGCATGATCGACACATTAGGAAGAAGAAGCTTGAGGTTGGACGAGATCATACTACTTTATGATTCTATGTTTCTATGCCATCCGAAAAGCTTAAGGTGTAATGTTTGGGACTGTATGTTATCACTCATATACTTGAATCGGTGATTCTTAGACGTTTCTTTGAATATTGATGAAACAGATAGGGTAATGGGCATAGGAGGAATACCTGTTGGCATGTTGGTTGATGGGTTATTATGCACGTGTTGACTCCTTGATCCACAAATGATCGTGAGAGCTTCCTTTTGGCTAGGAGGAACTACCTGTAATGGAAAGCAACACCGCCATAAAGAGTTAAACAATATATGCAGTGGACTGCCTAGTGTGTGCTAGATCTAGGAAGTGTGATACTTCCTAGATGGTTGTCAATCCACTATTTAAAACAATTTAATGCTGGTAAAAAAGTAAATCCTATTGTAATTAAAATGATTTAGGTATCTCATTCAAAACACAATAAGAAAGATCTAATCTAACAGGATAAGTTAAAATAATATCTGAAGGTCAAGTAACTGGTTATGGGTCTCTGCAGTCCGAGCAGAGGTCTTAGGGCTGGTCACGGTGAATCGGGTAGTGTGGTAATAGGTGGGTAGGTCATCATTATGGGTTGTATTGGTAAATACAGACCGATGCCGGTTAAGGGTGACCGACGCCGTTGGGGATAACCGTGCTAATTCTTTGTGGAAAATCGAGAATGCCACAAAATGAGATTTGGATCTCCCTTATGATTGCACAAAGGACTTGGCCATCGAAATGAGGTATTAGGTTGTTTGAATGAGATTTGGCAAGGTTTTAATAGGGATATGGAGGGGGTGAGTATTAATGGAGGTCAATGGGTGGCTAGGAGAACAAAGGATGAGAATACAATGATGTAAAATGAGTGAACCGAGAGGAGTAAAATGTTCTACTTACTTGAAATCTAGTTCTAGACGTCTGTGAATGAGGAATGAAGGTGTTGGTAGGAGGTTGAATGCTATGGAGGATCACCAAATGTTGGAGAGCTCTTGCATGGGCTGCATGTGCTCTCCTTCTTGCTGATTGGATCAAATTTGTGCTAGGGTGAGTGTTGGATGGTTGTGCGAGAAAATACTTGATCTCCTTCTTTGCATGTGTGTTCTCACTGAAACTTGTTCTCAAAATATGTGATATCTCTCAAGAATTTTCCAAAACCTTTGTCAATCTCAAAAATAAGGTTTTTGGGGTTTAAAGGGTGACCGACGGTGGTTTTGCCTTAACCGTGACAGATTGAGGGTAACCAGCGTTAGTCAAGGCGAGGATTTTCTAGGTTTACTAAACTAGGCGAGATCCCCTTGATTTTCTTTGATCTCGCTCCCTTTTACCCATGGATTAGACTGGAATCTTCTTGTAATTATGTGGGAATGTGGTTAGAGGGAATGTAGGCATTGATTTTTAGGGTTTGGGTAAGACCTAGTTAGTTATGGCAACTTACTAAGAATAGGTCTTAGGGTGAGGTGGCTTAATTAGGTGTATGTGTGGGCATTAAGCTATTTAAATAATAAATATGGTGAGGATAATGAATTAATTTAATTAAATTAATATTAGTGAGGTGAAGGGGGTCATGGCTAGGTGAATGTGATGAAGGTGTTTATTTGTCAAGGGGCCAAAGGGGAGTGTGACCTAATTTTGATGTCTACATTTTGCCCCTTTTTGTTGTATAGCTTGTATTGGTAAGCAACGCCGACAAAAATAAGATGTGGTTTCCCCATGTGTGGGTGAAGGTGATCCCCTCAAACCAGGGAACTAACAAGGTAGAAGGCGGAGGTGGTGAGTGGTTTGATAAAAAGGTGAATGTGATGAAGAGGTAGGTGGGTAACATGGGAAAAAGGTCTATGCAGGTAATCTAGGTAATGGGTTAGGGCCAAAGGTAGCAAATATCAAATGCACAAACATGTATAAACCGCAACACGCTACTGGGTTGAAGAGTAGGAAAACTCTACATTTTCTAAGGGCGATAGGTTTATCCAAACAAGGTTGAAGTGATTCCAGTATCTAAGGTATAGGATATCATCAGAAACATGATGCGGTCAGTGCGCAGAACGTTTAGGTGTGTTCCAAAGTACACCAAAGGTAGGGTCGGGATAAACGGTTACGGCCGGAGCAAGGTAAGGTCATCAGTCAATCAATCGCCTGACGAATAATTGAGTGTCACAAGGTATAGTGAACACATGGGGTCAAAGATCACCAAAGCAATGGTCCATGTCCAAATATCTAGGTCAAGGCACGGGTAGGGCCGAGGTATGGGTAAAATAATGAGTCCCCAAAGGAGGACGAGGGTAGGTAGTAGTAAAGGATGAGGTAAGTGGGGTGAGGTAAATGGTCGGGGTAAAGGTTGGGTGTGGAAAAAAAAAAAAAAAAGGAGGGACAAAGGGGTAATAGGGTAAAATTTTAGGGCAATGTTCAAGAGAGGGTGACCGATCTTTGGTCAAGGGTAATCGACCGGTATAGTGTAATCGACCACGGTAAATTAGGGCACGCGACCGATGCCAAATGAAGGTAAAAGACATCGGTTAGGTCGGGTTTGTTATAAAAACAAAAAAACCCGTGTTTTTTTATTCATTTGTCATATAGCAAATTGAGAAAATGAAAAAAGAGAGAAAAAAAAGGGATAAGTGTCCAGACAATGGAATCGTGTTGAGGTGGCGATCGAGTGGTGGGTGATTGGGTGGTGAGAGGCAGTCCGTAGGATCGGTGTGTGTGTGATTCGACCGGGTTGGAGACACGGGTAGAGATTTGATGATGGCGAGGCCGGAGAGGGATCGGGTGGGCCACCGGTGCGGTGGCAGACATGCCCCCACGACGATGGTAGCACGATGAGAGGTAAGCGACCAACTCTTATTGTATATTAGTTAGATATATTAGGTGATTAACAAATTGTTTTTTTGTTTTGTTTTTGTTTGGTTTTTGTTTTGGGTGGGGGAAAAAATAAAATTTGGAAATGGGATGGTAAAGTGGGTAAAATAGGAATGGAGAGAGAGATAAGTGGGAGAGGAGGGGAGGCGATGAGGTGTAAGGGGAGGTGTAGGTTATTTGAGGTGGGTAAAAGGGTCGGGGTGGGAAGTATTTGAGAAAGGGGGTTTGGGGTCACGGGTTTTCACCGCGATAGTGACCAAAGATCGGTAGGGTTAAACTAGCATCGGTCACGAAATAGGTGACTGATGTCAGTTTAGGGATGACCGGGTCGATTAGAGATAACCAAAGACCGGTCGAATTTGGAGAGCACGGGTCAAAAGTGCCACAAGTTGGGTGATTAAGATGGGTAGGGGTAAAATAGGGTGTTGGAAAATGATAGGGGCAAGTATGGGTGTGATAAATGTAGATTAATGTGTTGTTTGTATTGGATGTAGAGGAGAGATTAGCTACGCATTTGGGACAGGGTTCCACCCCAGCAGGTGACGATTCACAATGCAACAACCTCGAGGAGCTGCGGCATGTGGAGATGGCGGGCACGAGTGGGGTGTGACGTTACGGCATATAGTCCGAAAACCTAGTCTTATGGTCACGCTCATAGATAGATGGGATTCCGTAACCAACACATTCCACCTGTCGATGGGTGAGATCACAGTCACCCTGGAGGATGTGTTTAGGATTTTACGGCTACCCATATTGGGTACATAGGTCTATTCAATCTCCTCCGAGGCATCCGAGGATCTGATGCTAACAAAGAGTGTTGGAGAGGGATGGCCGAGCTAACCTTCCATAGCGCCATCTTGCACTATGGAGAGATGTACCTAGCCCATCTGGAGGAGATGAGGCTAGTAGTTTTATTGATGGAGGTAGTGTGCTTTTTGCACTTCCAAATGCAAAGGAGGTAGATTTCCCGCTCGTTGGTGGGGGTATTACATGATATGATGATAGATCGGACCCGCTTTCTGGGCGCAAGCATTCTGGTGCTTATATAGGGAGATATGGGCATATAGATGACTCATGCAGTTTCATCTTGTGTTGTACCTTCTTACTTCACCACTCGGGCATATGAGCAAATAGTCCTGTGTGCATCCGGTTGGTATGCCCCGGCCAATGCCTTTCCACTAAGCTTAGTACGAGTGGGAGTCTGAGCGATGGGTCCCTGCTATTGGAGAGCGGAGAGCATACCGAGTGACACATGATGTAGCGTACTTGGTGACCTGTTGGAGGGGTTCTCCGAGGTGGACATCATTTGGAGGCCATATGTGGGCTTCCCATAATATAGACACATGCATGATGAGCTAGCCGACCTCCGGCTACTAAGATGGATAAAGGGTGTTGTGCGGGGAGCATGAGATGATCCCGTTGATCGGGTGAGGGCACTTTGAACTATTACAGACATACCTCCACCCTTCCCGCAGTATAGAGAGATGACATGGAGAGGCCCTTACCTCTACCTCGGCCACAATGCCCACAGGCGAGGAGGAGGAGTAGGTAATAGACCAGTGGATTGATGATGCCATGGTTACAGATAGATACATGCAATGGTAGGCGGCTCATTAGAGAGCAAGTACCTCCGAGGCCAGACAACCCAATCTAGTTGCCCTCATATTATAGAGAAACACCCTAAAGGGGCAGTGGTGACACCGATTACCCGTTGGGTATGTTGCAGGACAACTTAAGAGCTCGAGAGGAAGATGTAGCCGAGTTACATGTTCGGTGGCCAATCTTCGAGCCCAAATGGCTAGGGGTGGGGATGGAGACGGAGAAGAGGATGATGGTCGGGTGGCGTCTCTTACAGGCACATATGACAGGTTACAAGGCTAGTTGGCCACATCTCGAGCACTGAGTTGGGGCCTTACAGCCTGGATACGAGCACGGGGAAAAGAGCACCACTACAGGCATCGAGATAGGGTCCCGGTTCACGGCAAGAGTGAGACAGGGTCCCGCTAGGGAGGTATAGGGGTCAAGGCCTATGGGGCCACAACAGACCATGCCTATATCCAGGTTATGAGATGCCCTAGGTGAGGCTAGATACTACCAGGATCAGGTGATGGCAGATGGGATAGATTTCCTATCCTATGGAAAGTACAAGGCATAGCAGGCCTCAAGTGAGAGGACTAGATCCCACACTCACAGTGTAGAGAGCACATGGGGCCATCGAGCTCCGTGGCCAAGTCATGGAGAGGCCACCACACACGAGACCAGCTCTAGGTGAGGCACTAGCAGGGACCCAACCACCACCTATGATGGGTGGGGAGATGTTAGTAGGTTGTTCACAGACAGGGGCCAAGGAGGTAGAGGGTACAGGTGATATAGATATGGAGGATATCTGCCGAGATGCCTGATATATGGCTCCTGATTTTTGATGTATTGTAGTCATTTTTTGATATATACCAGCCTGCGTGCCAAAGATAGTGAGGATGTATGAGAGTTTTTGTATATTTTGAGCATATACCGGCCTGCGTGCTGAAGAGATTTTGTATTGGTTTATTGTTTTATTATCTATGAGATCGCTTTTGTGTGTCGATGACATTTTGTATCAGTATCGGCTGCATGCCGATGATTTTTTTGAGATAGACATGATGGGATATCCATGTATATTGTATGGAGACACACATATTTATTTATATGATGAGATACATGAGATGCTTGATTTGTTGGTGTTTTGATGAGACTTTTGATTTGTTGTTGTGATATGGACAGAAATTAGGTGAGTTAGGCATGATGGAGTCGGGTTTGGTTAGGCATGGCTCGAGTCAGGTCATAAGCATGGATCGAGTTAGGTTTGGTTAGGCATGGATCAAGTTAGGTCATAGGCATGGATCGAGTCAGGTCATAGGCATGGATCGAGTCAAGTTTGGTTAGGCATGGTTGAGTTTAAATGGGTTGAATTTGTGATTCAATACTTTATGCAATGAATGGTGATATGGGTCATGTTTAAGATGCTTTGTAATATATGTATGATGATGTTAGAGAAATGGTAGTCATAATAAATGTATGTTGTGATGATGACAAAAATGTTAAGCAACGTGTTGTTTGTTTGGTTGAATGCCCAAGTTTGGATATAGGAAAGGAAACTACTTAGGGTAGAATGTGATTTGAGAAAAATTCAAATGAATTGGTTAGGGTAGAGTGTGGCCGAGCTAACCTTCAAGGGCCCCATGCCCTCAAAGTTTTGCCAACATAGTCCCGGCAAAAGGGACCTCATCTTTCCCTAAGCTAGGGAAGAATATGAGGAGGTATGAAAATGAGTTAGTAGATTTTTAGGCATGATTTGGGTTTAGGTATATTAGGTGTGAGTGGGTTATAGGAAAAATTTTATAGGTGATGTCAATTATGGAAAAAAGAAGAAGCTTACCCCAAAGGTAAGCGTCGAGAACAAGTCCTATATAAGCTAATCAATGCATAGTAAAGAAGGTTAAAAGATAAGAGGGGGCAAGAAAGCGGCTTGATTGGCTAGGAACATAACCGGTGGACCATACTTTAGGTAGGGTAGTGAACATAAGGCCCTTAAGACTGTGCATAAGTGAGTATCCTAAAGGTGAACAATAATCACGTGCTCACCAAATGTCATAATTCCAAGAGGTCCCTTGAGGCGGTAGGAAATGGGATTGCAAATGGTGAAAGAGATGAATGGTGGGTAAGTTTTATATGGTATGAGGTAGCATGCTCTTTAGGCAAGAGATCCAAGGGCATGATGGGAAAGTCCATGACTAAAAAGGCTTTCTGTTTGATGGATATTTTGAGATAGACCGATCGATGCGGGAAGTCTATATAGGATGGGGAAATTAACTCCTTGAGGTCTTCGTGAAGCTGATCGATGCAAGAAGCTTCAGATTCTCTCGCTTCTTTTAAGGGATTTACATAGTTGTCCTTCGAGGGAGTAGTCTATTTATAGCATCGATTGTCGAGAGGAAGATGTCCTTTGGAGGGAGTCATCGTTTTATTAGAATTTTGACTCAAGGAGTTGTGTACCAAGTGAGGGCTTTGAAGTCATGGACAAGACCAAGGTGAGGAATATGATTCTTTCTCAGAAAGCAGGGTGAAACGACCATGGGATCTCATCTAAAGGTAGATAAAAATTATCCATGAGAATCATGCTATGTGAAATGTCGTGGTACACATATTCAAGAGAAGATAACAAGTGATAGGTACTCACATGATTCTTGTTTAATCATTGGTGAGGTGTAAGAAGTGAATAGCGCTCAAGGGACGAGCATGGTAAGAGGAAAAAGGTGAGGTAGGACTAAAAAGTCAATAGTAGAATGGTTGAAGATGCAAGGCATTAAGGGGCTCAAGTTCGGGTTTACCATCGAGTGAAGATAAATGATAAGCACCTGATCCATAAGTATGGGTCATGATATATGGTACAAGCCAATTAGGAGCAAATTTGCCCCGCTTACTTTTTTCCGCTTTGGTTACATGCTGATTTTATTTTAGGACAAGGTCTCGACTTGGAAGGTTTTCTCATGGACACGTTTTTCAGTAAGCACGTTTGATACGTTTTTGGTAAACTTGAAGGTGATCAAGAGTGTTAAGATGATGTTCTAAATGTCTAGAATTCGAGAGGTAGAAAAGAAGGAATCTCATCTACCATAGACTAGAGAAAAAGGTGTGGCAGCGGTGGAAGTATGGATACTAGTGCGGTATACCCATAGGGCAAAAGGAATGTGCGTATGCCAATCCTTCCGTATCAGACGTTAACCACTTTCATGAGAATCTTGTTTAAGGTTTTGTTAGTGGATTCGGCTTGGCCATTGGTTTATGGGTAATAAGGTGATGAGAAACTTAACTGAATGCCAAAGGCGTTGAAATTTTCAAGAGTTTTATTTTTGAATTGTTTTCCATTATCAATGATGAGGTGATGGGGAACACCAAAGCAACAAATGATGTGATGATTGATGAACTCACATATTCTCTTGGCTTTCGTGGAGATGAGTGGTATGGCTTCCACCCATTTTGTGTAGTATTCGGTAGCGGTGATGATCCATTAATGATCTTAATCTTTTCGACAAGATCCAAACCCCATTGAGAGAAGGGCCAAAGGTCACGAAAGCGACTTTGTAAGGCATGACTTGGATGTATAAGGAAGGTTGGCGTGTTGTTTGCATTTTACACAACATTTAACGTAGGTGTAAACAATCATGGTTAAGGGTCAGCCAAGTAATAACCTAGGTGAAGGATACGCTTAGCAATAGCAAGGCCACTCAAGTGATCTCCACAGAGGCATCATGAACCTCCTTAATGGTATAAGAAATTTCAGAACTAGTGAGGCACCATAAGAGAATGCCATCAAAGTTGCACTTATAGAGGAGGCCCCCATAAGGACGTAATGAGAGACCCTTTTAAGGAAGGCACGTTGTCCATTACGGGTGAGATCGGGAGGTAAGACAGAGAGATAAAGATAGTCGGAGTATTGTTTATACCAAAGGTCACTCGGTCGGGGGTAGTGGTTCCAATCGAGTAAACATTGTGAGATAAATAATAAGGTGATTGGAGTCATTAGATGGTAACAAAGATTTTAGAATCGGTGGGCGCGGTATTTAGGAAGCCAAGCAGGCCATGGTATCTGCAAATTTGTTGGTTGAACGTGGAATGGTGTGAAGGGCGAAACGGTCAAAGGTGGTCAAAAGTATGTCTACATGATGTTTATACTTTTGAAGTATCTCATTACGACATTAGTATATACCATTGACTTGGTTTATGACCAATTAAGAATCACCAATGATGTTGATTGATTTAACATCTAGGGCGTAGGCAGCTTGGAGACCTAATACGAGTGCTTCATATTTGGCGATATTGTTTGTACATTCAAAATCGATTTGAAAGACAAAGGCATGGGCTCACCATCAAGTGGAATGAGGATAACACTAGCCCCACCTCCATGCTGACACTTGGAACCATCGAAGAAGAGTTTCATTTGATAGGCAAGTTCATCCAGGAAAGGCTAGCAATAGACTCATTTGGAAAGTCAAAATTAGAGGGTTGATCCCAAAGAATAGTGCGTCGGCCAATTGGTCAACGATAGCTTGGCCCTTTATGGAATTTTGATGAATGAATTCAAGGTCGAGGTCAACCAAGAGCATAAGTCAACATGTGGCACGTTGATTTTGATAAGGTTTGGCATACATGAAGTGTAAGGGGTCGAGTGTTGGTCACAATGTAGGTTTTGTGGTTGAGTAGGTAGTGGCGGAGTTTTGTGGCAATGAAAACTAAGGCTAAGCAAAGATTTTGGGATGGGTGTATCAAGTTTTGTAGTCTAAAAGAGTACGGCTTATATAACAAACCACCTACTACCTATGTTCTTCATCGCGATGGCGAGCATGGCTCTGAGGAGTGATCGGTAGGCTGAGATGTATAGGTAGAAAGGTTGATTGTATTTAGGTGGAATGAGCATGGGTGGTTGGATAAGGTATTGTTTTAAGGCCTCAAAAGCTTTGTGGCATTCATCATCCCATTTAAAGGAGACATCCTTCTTGAGCGAGATGATGAAATGGTTGACACTTTGATCGATAATTGTGATATGAAATAGTGAATAGACTAACTTACCTTGTAGGCTATGGAGTTGTCTAAGGTTAGTGGGTGGAGGCATTTTGAGAATGGCCTTGACTTTAGTAGGGTCAACTTCTATACCACATAAGGAAATGATAAATCCCAAGATCTTTCCCGAGAGAACTACGAAGACACACTTCTTAGGTGAAGGCGAATGCAATACTTAATGAGGCGATCAAAGATGATTTTGAGGATGCAAGGTGCTCAAAGCAGCGTTTAGATTTGGCTAGGAGATCATCCACGTAATCTTCCAATATATGATACATGATGTCATAGAAGATGTAATTCATAGCCCATTGATATGTGGCACCAGAGTTTTTAAGGCCAAAAGGCATGACTTGATAGCGAGAAGGTCCCCTAAGGGGTTATGAACGCGGTTTTGTGTTGATCTTACTGGGCGACAGATTTGGTTATAACCCGAGAATCCATCCATAAGTGATAGCATCTCGTGACCAGCGGTAAGGTCAACCACTTGGGTCAATACTTGGTAAGGAAAAGTCGTATTTTAGGCGAAAGCTAGGTTGAGTTCGTGAAAATTTGTGCAAATGCAAAGTCCCCTATCGCCTTAGTGACAGGGGACAATGTTAGAAATCCAATGAGGATAATCAATGGGTAATATGAAGGAAACGGAAAGAAGGCACTTGAAGCTCTTCTTTGATGAGAAGGGCAATGCGAGGTGCATTTTCCTCGGCTTTTGTTTGATGGGTTTGGCATCGGGAATGGTTATAATATTGTGGACCACTATGGTGGGGTCAATACCACTGTATGTCTGCGTAAGACCATGCGAACATGTGGTTGTGATCTTTGAGAAAAGAAGTGATGGCTTCCTATTCAATGGCATCTAAAGATAGACCAGATCTTTAGGATGTGGGGGTCGTCCCGAGTATGAGTGTTGATCTCAATAGTTGATTCATTCAACATGGTTTGTGTCTTAGAGGGTAATGACCGATGAATATATGAGTCTTCTACACCAAGGTAGGTGAGTATAGACTCATCATAGTGACATTAAATGACATGAATTGAAGGTGTATTGTCATCGATCATTTCAAGATATAGGAGGGGAAGAGAGGAAGGGGCCTCGCCCTCGCATTGATAAGTCAAAGGCCCCAAGGAAATGGTGTTTATGAAAAAAAAAAGTTAGGAAGGATAGATTCTGGATCCATCAACTCCATCGGCAATGAAGGTGGAGCGGGTGAAGAGGGTGGAGGAGGGCTGATGTCTTCATGGGCTCAATGCGGGCTGTTTGGTAGGTGGTTCAGAAATCTGATACCACTACGTTCGTTATGTTTGCGAGTGGTACATGGAATGAAAGTATGGTGGCCTTGCTCATAAAATCCAAAACTAAAACCCTTCCACGCACATCGGTGTAGGAAGGTGTGGGAAAACGGTGATTGGTGAGAGACTGGAAGTCGAAAAAAATGGGTGGGTTTGTGGTGGCAGGTTCATGTGTGTAAGTGGTAGTATCATGTCCCCATAGATGAGACTAGTACGAAGATGAGGAGGACCATAAAGGAGACTTTCTCCTATGCGGTGATCATAGTGAGGGTGTTGGTGAAGACTTCCATACTCTTATGGAGTAAGGAATGTGTTGACACTATATAGGTGGTACTCCCCAGTGAGAGTGTTGAAAAATACCTTCCAAGGATCGGTGGTTGGTATGTGGGTAGCTGAAATAGATGATGTGTTAGGAGTTGACATGGATGTAGAGCTAATGAGATAGGGAGAATGATGGGTCACATGGAGGTTGTGGCAACGGTAGGAATGGAAGATGTAGGTGTGGTTAAGGTAGTAACTACACTAGTGAGGGAGGGTGTAGGTGAAGTGGTAGTGGTCATGGAGGTAGACGCCTTAATGGGTATAAGCACATCATTGGGTCGGTAAATCATGTTGCAAAATTTGAAAGGTGACGGGTCAGCTGGAATGGTATAGGTGTGTCCTTCATGCTTGAACTTGACACAACAATGCAAAGTGGAAGGAACACAACCCATAACATGAATCCAGGGTCTACCAAGCAACATGTTATATTGAAATTCCCCCTCAAGACATAAAATAACTCCAAAAAAGTGTGGGGCCCACGTGAATATGGAGGATGACAAAGGTTTTAGTTTAGAGGTGATATCATCATTGAATGAACGCAACATGACAGGATGTTTATGCATGTAATTGTCATGTATGCACATTTGAGCGAATGCATGGGATGAAATGATGTTAATGCTTGTGCCCCCATCGATCATTACACATCGTACATGTATATCATCGATGTGGATAGAGATAAAAAGGGTGGGGTCTGGGTCATCAGTTTGGTACGGTGTGATCTCTTCATCTGAGAAACTAAGTGTGGCTACTTGGTGAGTAGGTGGAGGCGAAGATGAAGGTGGTAATTTGGTGAGAGAGGCTACATGATGGGGTGTGATAATGGAGGCTACGGGTGTAGGATCATTGGGTAAAACCTCAATAGATTGTAGGACCTCCATGAGAGCTTGATGATGGGATTTTGAGGTTTGGATGAGGTCATACAGAGACATTTTGAGGGGGGATTGGTGTAGTTGTTTGAGCATCGCGCGGTGTGTGACCCCATTAGAAATAGGATATGTGGGACCACGGATAGTGATTTTAGGTGTAGGTGTAGATGGTATGTTGGGTATAGGATTGGTTGGTGGGTCGGTTGCCTTTTCCTTACCTTTGTCCTTCTGGGCACAGTGGCAATGCTAATCATGTTAATTTGAGGTGGAGGGGTAGGTGATGTTTGTGAGCCATGAAAGGTATGGTGACAAGAGGGCCAAGGCCAAGTGGTAAGAAGGAATATCGGGGGACGAAATGGGTACATTGATATGTGGGTAAGGGTTCATGAGTTTGTCAATGTGAACCATGTTAATTTCAAATATTAGGGGCAGTCCTAGGAGTTGTGGGGGTAGAGGTCTTGGTTGTTGAGTAGATAATGAGGGAAGAACTGTGGGAATGGATGATAGTAAAATGGGGTCCTCATCAAGACGGTCATCATCGTCAAAGTTTTTGTTGGGCTCAGGGTACAACTGGATAAGAACATTTTTTAAAGCCTTATAGTTCTCTACATCGTGTCCTGGCACACGATGGTAGGCACAAATTTTGGTGTCGTCAAACCCCATTCGTTTGGGTTTGAGAGGGTCATAAGCTCTGAGAGGTGGTAATGTGATGACATAAGTTTCAAGGAGGTTGGTTAAAATTTTGGCATAGGATACCGCTAGTGGATCACAATGGGAAGTGAAAGTGGGTTTGGGTGTAGGTTTTACGGATTGTAGAGGAAGGGTCTCTGCATGAGGGGGAGTAGGTTGAGCCACAATTTTAGGTGCTGGTCTGGCCTTAGGCTTTGGTCATGTTTGCTTGAGTAAGGGTATGGTAGATGGATCGGCAAGAGAATGCGGGGTTGGTTTGACTATCTTATTAGAGGTTAACGAATTTTTGTCCTTATGTGGCACCTTCATGGGTAAAATTGATACGGGCACACGCAGTCTAGAAGGAAAGGCAGATCATGGAAGAGGGCGCGTTACCTAGGGGGATAACAGAGGTGTCGTGAAGGTAGATGGTGTAGGTCGTGCCGGAGGTGTGAGGGAAAGAGACTGAAGTGTCTTGGGTAATGAAGGAGTTACCGATGGTATTGGAGGAATAGGTGGTAAAGATGTTGTAGGTGTAGGTGGATGTCATTGTGGACGCTTGGGCATGTTAGAGGTTTGTGAGGGAGGAATGGGCTATTGTGTTTTTGGTTTACCGGCAGGTGGAGGTTTCTGAACCACGCCGGAGGGGCGATGTCCTAAGATAGACAAAAGCGCTGAAGATGATGAAAGTGTGGTTGTCAAGGTGGGAGTATAGATCTATGGGGCTGGTTCTTTTGTTTGGGTGTTGGAGTAGGTTTGATATCGGCCTTGGAAGATGTGGCTAAATCTAGTTTGATAGGTGGATGAACAACGTTGGTGGTTGGGGTGACCCCTAAGGCGGTGATAGGTTTAGGTGAGGAAGATAATGTAGGTGTGGGTTTGAATTTAGATGTATGTTGTGTTAGGGGTAGGGGTGTGAGTTGATCTATGAGGGGTATCATGGTAGCATTTGTGATAGTTTTGGTTGTGCTCGGTTCGATTGGTCAAAATATTTTGAGTAGATAGTGGAGGTATCGCAAGTGACATCTACATCGTGTGTTGACCGAGAGTGAAAAGACGCCCCCACAATAAGGCTTTTCCACATAATCTAAGCGGTTGTCTAGGTGCAAAAATAGCACTGCAATGGGTGAGGCTAACAAGGATCCAAGGGAAATTCCCGTAAAATGTGTTTAAGAGACGAGGAATCTACTAACTTTAGCTTCCGTGGGTAAGAGAGCTGAAAGTAGGTCTGCATGCTCTTGGGTAGTTGATGAAGAGTGGTCCCCAGAGGCAAAGGTACCTCTATTGGATCCTTGATTGACAGAGGAGAAAATAGGTGCTCCTCTGTGGGTGGAGGAGATAATGGGTGCTCCTTTGAGGGTGGAGGAGATAAACAAGCGCCTTCGTGGGTCGAATATATGCACTGTAGGTGACGAATCTCTAGGTGGAGAAGCCAAAGGTGAAGTAATATCAATTTTAATAGGAGGCTCCTTCACAAGTGAGGAAGGGGACAAAGGTTGTTCCTCTGTGGGTGGAGGAATAGGTGGAGTGGGTTCAAGTGTAGGTGGAGGAATTCGGGTTAGGATTTCCTTGATGAAAGGGATATGAGATAATTGGGAAGCAGTGGATACTTCACTGAAAATAGCGTGGACCTCATGGGTATGGTTATCGTGAGTCGAGGTCTCTCCGGTTTGATCGAAGAAGGGGCATGATTGGGAAAGGGTTTCTTGGTTTTGGTTGATGGGTTTGTTAGGATTATCCAAGGTCAACTTGACTCTCTCGAGCATTTCTTGAACAATGTTTTTGAAAGTAATACTGATTATCGTCACTATGACCCTTTACTCGATGATAGTTACGAAGTCATGTTCTTTGTACCACGCAGTGTGTGGGGCGAGCAGAGGTCAAAACTAGTGTGTGGTTTTATGGGAGGAAGGGTGATGGCCCCAGACTTTGATGAGTTTCTCTAAGATAGAAGAATAAGGTTCCCCAATTGGGGTATATTTGTGTTGTTCTCATCTAAATGAAAAGTCCGAACGGGTGAGAGATTAGATGAGGGCTAGCTTGATTTGACGGATGATCCGGGCTAGCTTTTAGTACCACTTGTGTTAGCAGTCCCCTTGGCCTTTGAGTAATTATTAGGAGGTTTTGAAGAAGAAGAAGTATCATTTGTCTTGAATGCGAGTTCTTATTGCGTAATTTGATTTTCTTCTCTTGATGGCTTGAATCTCTAGCTTTCGTGCCATAGTGAATGCTTCATCGAAGGTTCGGAAAGTTTGGACTGCGGGGTTGGCGAGATATGTCTAGCACATGCCCACGTGAAGAGCTCGATGAGTTTTGTTTGTGGTAGTTGTAAGGTGAGTGATTGATCGAGGCTACGCTAGCGAGCAACAAAATCTGTGATAGATTTGTTGTCATACTAACGCGTGGAGTATATGTCAGTCATGGTAACCTTCTTAACGATATTGATGGAGAAGTAATCCAAGAAGGCTTGGGCTACATGATTAAATGATAATATAGAGTTTCTAGGTAACCCACTATACCAATCCAACAAGGGTTGAGTCGAAACATGGGAAAGGTCCTCAAGAGCAAAGCATCATCGTGGGTGATGAGATAAGACCCATGTTTGAAAGACCGCAAATGTTGTTGCTGAACTTCCTTGCTATTGTAATGGTTGAATTTAAGCATTTCCCAATGCACGGGGTATGGATGAATAGGAATGGATGGGTGGATAGGCTCATTACAAATCTCGTCATAGGTGAGAGTATTGTGGGAACCAAAACCGATGCCTCCAATGTGCTGCATCTTTTCCATCATTAACTTAATTAAGTCATTGATGGGTTGTGATGCATGGGTACCTCCCGTAGTGAAGGGTGGTTGGTGTTGGGTATATGATGGAGGTGGCATTCCAATATATGGTGTTGCCATATAGGTAGATTGAGAGGAGGAAGTGAAAGAGGGGCACGTGCCCAAATGAACAATAGATGAAACAGGAGGCTACGTACGTAGAGGTGGAAGGGTCATGGTGACCTTAGTAGCAATGGGGGATAAGGACTGCGGGATAGAAAGGACAACATTTTGGAATGGGGTAGAGGTCACCGACACTAGAGGTGGTAGTGTAGCCACGGGTATATGCGAAACAATAGGCACGGATGAGGTGTGTTCAGGGGGTTGACATAGGTATAGTGGATGTGGCGGGTGTAACAGATGTAATAGATGCGTGGTAGTCATGGCGGGTATAGGACCTAGCTGTGAAACGACGGGGGTAAGGTAGATGCGGGCAACATAGCGCTAGCGGGGATGGAGTAGAGGTAGGAGCGAGTGTCGAGGGGATAGATACAGGCATGCCATATATCAATTGACTGAGGCGTCTCGAGTGGACGAGGTAGATAAGTAATACTGCGCAAGGCAACATGATTTTGGTCTAGGATTCGCGTGAACTCCTCGTCTCCTGGTAGAGATAGAGATAAGTTGGGTAGGATCCATGGTTAGTGATAAAATGAAAGGTGGTGAAGAACTAAGCGGGAGTGGTTGACAACTAGCATGGAATACAAGGGCGCTTGCTTGTCGAACGCGTCGATTACCCATGTGAACAAGTATTAACGTGGTAAGATTGTTTTCTGTAAATGACACATAAATACAACACAGAGGGGATAAATAGGTGGTAATAGGTGAATTAGGTCAAAATGTGAGCTAGAAAATGACACAGGATAACTAATGCCGGTTAGGTAAAAATGACGCTTATTCTGAGTAACTTGCTGCCATTCTTGTGGGAAGTGTACAATTGGCCAAAGACAAGGTATAAGGCCAAATTTTCCAGATATGCAAAATGTTGATGGGTTTTACGAGATTAATGGAGATGATAAGAATGGTAGAGGCCCCAAACAACTAAAGAAGGTGAATAGGTGTCCTTTTGGGTAGGTCAACCAAAAGAACAGTTAACCGACGTCGGTTGGGTAAAACCAATGATGGTCAAGTGTAACCGATGACAGTTTCTTGTGAAATTGAAATAGTGATGAAGAAAATGTGATTGTGAATTAAATTTAATGTAGAATCAGACCCAGAATCCTGAGAATGATGAGAATATGGTCCAGCACACTCAGATGAAGCTGGAATACACCAACTGTGATGGGGAGTGTGCAAGGAAAAATAAAAAATGAAGAACGTGAACTCTCACCTCAAAATGCAAGCCAAGCAACAACACTATGAAAAATACGATCTTAAGAGTGCCTTTTTCTATTATGTTTGTTTAGCTTATGCTATTTTAGGGACTCGACTCATGAGTGTAGAATAGAGTTTTGGTGAGAATGGATTCCTACGAAAAGGATATCTACAAGGAGAGGTTTTAGGTATGTTATGGTAAGGGCGGGCCTCGCTCACGAAGTATGACTCGATAGAGCAACAAGTCGGGTGCCCACTATGCCGTGATCATGTGATCACCTATAGCTTCTTATAGGAAAGATGTTGTTTAAGAATGTGTATATTTTGAATTTTTGTGAGGTTTGGTAAGACTCGAGAGAAAGAGAAAAGGAAAGAAGTGCTTTTCTACAATTCGTTTGTCAACCATCGATTGGGCATGACTTCTAGTGTATAGGTTGCCCTCAATTAATGTGAGCTAATGTGATAAATCAAAATGTAATGTGCTGATTTTAAGCCCAAATTGAAATGTGGAATTTGATGACATGATGAGAGGAATAGGATAAAGGATGCTCTTTCACTAATGTAATACAAATGAAATGGAAGAAGTATTCATTTTAAAGCACTAAAAGAAAGGTTTCTTTTACAACAAATAGAAATAAAGAGAAGGTTACCAAGGAAGAGAAATTAATGTGTATGTTTTCTGAAGGAAACAAACAGACAAATTTTCCTAGGAATGAATAGAATGCAAGGAACCTCGGATGGGTCCCATCAAGCGTGCAAAATGTTTCACTGGTTCTCGGATGTTTCTTTGAATATTGACGAAACAGATAGGGTAATGGGCGTAGGAGGAATACCTGTTGGGATGCTGGTTGATGGGTTGTTGTGTGCGTGTTGACTCCTTGATCCACAACTGATCGTGAGAGCTTCCTTTTGGCTAGGAGGAACTACCTGTAATGGAAAGCAAGACCACCAGAAAGAGTTAAACAATATATGCAGTGGACTACCTAGCGTGTGCTAGATCCGAGAAGTGTGATACTTCCTAGATGGCTATCAATCCATTGTTTAAAACAATTTAATGTTGGTAATAAAGTAAATCCTATTGTAATTAAAATGATTTAGGTATCTCATTCAAAACACAATAACAAATATCTAATCTAACAGGCTAAGTAAAATAATATCCGAAGGTCAAGTAACTAGTTTTAGGTCTCATGCGGGTCTAATAGAGGTCTTAGGCGGGTCACAGTGAATCAAAGTAGTGTGGAAATAGGTGGGTAGGTCAATGTAATGGGTTGTATTGGTAAATATAGAGACCGATGCCGGTTAAGGGTGGCCCGATGCCGGTTGGGAGAACCGGTGCGATTCTTGGGAAATCTGGGAATGCCACGAAATGAGAGATTTTGATCTCCCTTATGATTGCACAAGGGACTTGGTTGGTCAAAATGAGGTATTAGGTTGTCTGGATGGGATTTGGAAAGGTTTTAATAGGGATATGGAGGGGTGAGTATTAATGGAGGTCGGTGAGTGTCTAGGAGAACAAAGGATGAGAATACAATGGTAAAATGAGTGAACCGGAGGAGTAAACTGTTCTACTTACTTGAAGTCTAGTTCTCGGACATCTATGAATGAGCAATGAAGGTGTTGGTAGGAGGTTGAAGGCTGTGGAGGATCACCAAACGTTGGGAAACTCTTGCATGGGCTGCATGTGCTCTCCTTCTTGCCTAATTGGATCAAATTTGTCTTTGGGTGAGTGTTGGATGGCTATGCAAGAGAAAATACTTGATCTCCTTCTTTGCATGCATGTTCTCGCTGAAACTTGTTCTCAAAAGATGTGATATCTCTCGGAACTGCCATCCTTTGCCAACCTCAAAAATAAGGTTGTTTTGGGGTTTAAAGGGTGACGATGGCGTTCCACCTTAACGCGACGGTTGAGGGTAACCGGCGTCGGTCAAGGTGGGATTTTCTAGGTTTACTAAACTAGTCGAGATCCCCTTGATTTTCTTTGATCTCACTCCCTTTTACCGGCGGATTAGACTGGAAGCTTCTTGTAAGCATGTGGGAATGTGGTTAGAGGGAATGTAGGCATTGATTTTTAGGGTTTGGGTAAGACCTAGTTAGTTATGGCAACTTACTAAGAATAGGTCTTAGGGTGAGGTGGCTTGATGAGGTGTATGTGTGGGCATTAAGATATTTAAATAATAAATATGGTGAGGATAATGAATTAATTTAATTAAGTTAATATTAGTGAGGTGAAGGGGGCCATGGCTAGGTGAATGTGATGAAGGTGTTTATTTGTCGAGGGCCAAAGGGGAGTGTGACCTAATTTTGATGTCTACAGTAGAAGCATTGAGAAGGAGCTAGGGCATGTGGTTTCGAGCTAGGGCACACTATTTAGAGACGGGTTTGAACCTACTTAATACATAAGACAAAAGGTGGTATTTTTATGATGGCACCAAGAAAGCATTTGTAGCAGAGCCTGAAAAGGAAAGAAAAAGGTGGAAGTTGAGGTAAAAATTGCTCTCGAGAGCAATTTTTCGAGATCGCATACTCGGAAGGAGTAATAGTCGGACAAGATTGGGATTCCCATATCTCTGCATATGGAAATTAAGTGACTATAACCACCGCACCACTGATAACAAGGGAGAGTTAGACACTTTACTAAATAATAAGACCAACAAGCACACATTGAAAGATATGCCAATGTATGACCATGTTGTGGAAAAGTTTCTTAAGAAGGTAGAAGTTTATCAACTGTATGAGCTCCCATATTTTGGAAAACATGAACCTTTATACCAATGGCTTATGAGAAGAGTCCATGAGGACTTCTTCTATTTCATTAGATGAAGGGTTAGGATCACAACGGCCCTAATTGCGACATTAATAGGATTAAAGGGCACAAGGATAGACATTGTTAGTGATTTGACTAATAAAGCAACGGTTATAGCCATAAACAAGGAGTTGGGGTATACCAAGGGTCCGCGTGGAATGGACATCTACAAATTGAGGAAGTACCCTGTGGTGCAGGAAGCCACACATCTGCTCACCAAGTTAAATGATCAAGAGAGATGGTCACAGGTAAACACCATGTGGCTTCATATTGCAAAGAAAATGTCCCAGGGAGAAGTGTATAATTTAGCAGGCTATATTGTAGAAACCATTGTTGAGGAAGTGCGCGCAAGCGAAAATATAAGTTTTGGTGCCATCCTCTTATCTCTTGTATTTGTAGAAATTGGAGTGCCCGATGGGCCAAAGAACAAAATTTGGGAATACCCCATAAAGAAGAAGTCCCTCATGGAAAGGTTCAAGAAATATTTATGTGAAGGATCAATGAGTGGCCCGTTCAAGCAAAGGGAAAAAATGTGGTATGACCAACTTCGCATGACGTTTGAGGAGGAATGGCACATTCCAAAGAAATTCCTTCGGTAGTAGTAGCAAGGCTATACAATTCCACGAGTGTATCAACATTTCGCATTGCAAGCGGTTTGCCATGAAGGATGGGACATGAATTCCATGGTGTAAATTGCCATATGCCTTCACAATGTGCTACTTCCAGGCTTAAGTTCACATATTTTCTGATGCACGTAGGTTGAACTTCAACACGAAAAGGTAGGTTGTGATTACCATACCCTCAAAAAAACATATGTATATCCGGGTCGGTTTGCCTACATTGAGAAACTCATTTCGACGTCATAAAATATGAAGCCAATAAGTTTGGCTATTGGGGGCACAGATGGAGCTGCAATCATATATCTTTAACTCAATCCTAGGATGGAGAATAATAAGTATGTGGAGAATGAGTTCATGCTCCCAGGGCCGCCTAAGGGAAAACATACAATGGAGAATGTGCTAGCTCCAAATCCTGCTGCGACCATACAGATAGACAAGGAAGAAGAGGAACACGAAGATAGTGGAGGCTTGGATCATAGAGGTCGGAGGCAGCCCACAGACAAAGTGGAGAGTGAGCATGTAGATACTCCACCACAAGCGCAAGAAGGAGAAGAGGACTTGGATGTGGATGTAGTCCCTGAAGAGTGCCGATTTAAGAAGGTATTCAGAAGAACCAAGACCCAAGGTGTGGGAACACCATAGCCAGTAAGAAGATCACCTAGACTCTCCCCTCAAAAAGAGGCACTTGAGAAGAAGAGAAGGAGAAAGTTGAAGCTGGATGAGGAGGCGGAAGAGTCTGAAGAGAGCGTGCATGGAACCCCAATGCAACCAAAAGATATGGAGGAACCCAGAGATGAAGAAATGAAAGATGAAGAGGAAGGGGTGAAGGAAGTAGAAGAGATGGTGCAAGAGCAACCCAACACACATGTTATTACTCAAGAAGAAGAAGGGCCAACTCCAAACCTTGCACACTCGTGGTTCTTAGGGGACCAAGAACAAAGAGAACAAGTGAAGAATATGTTGTGCCAAGTATGGGCTATGTTGAGGACACAAGAAAAATCGTCCGCGCCGATTACGAGCACAGTAGGGCTTAAGGAATTGTATGGATGAGAGATTATGGATCAAAACATGGCCACCATGCACACAAGGAAACAATTATACTTGTCTATGTAGACCCATATGGATGAGCCGATTTTGACGTATGCGAGGAATCTTGTGTATCAAGGAGAGTGAAGAAGGCACCCCAAAGAAGACACATGACAATAAAGCCTACTCTAATGTCTGATGAGTAGGTGAGAAATGTCTTGGTTAAGGTATTTGCAAGAGGTGGCACAGAGGAACATTGATAGGGTTGCCTCGATTAGAGCGGTACTTGAAGATAACAAGCCAAAAAATACAGAAAATAGCTCATTTAAAAGGAGAAAAGGACCTAAAATAGAAGAAGAATGAGGCCTTCATTAGCATGGTAGAAGAAATTGGAGATTACGTTCTGAAAGCAAGACCTCATCTTGAGTCTAAGGTGCCTGAGAATTTTCCTTTAGCTATGCATTATGTGCGCACATTGGTTGATTTGGTGCTAGAAGATGGACCAATTCGAATGCCAGCACCAAAGGATCTGAACAAGAAGTAGAAAGAGCAAGGGCCTCCGTGGTTAGGAAAATTTCAAATTATGAGGCATTGCTCCAAACTTTGAAGGATGAACTGAAGAAAGCCGACCAAGCTCTAAATATTTGTGCGGCACTAGAAGCAATGATAAGGATCAAATCTAGTTGAAGATAATGACGTTCTGAAGGCCATGAAAGATGAGACACTAGGACGCGTAGAAAGATTGACACTTGTGAAACAAAAGCATGAAGCCCTTACAGAGCCTAAGACCCACATAAGGAGAGAATAGATGAGATTGGGAAGCTCATAGCATGAGAAGATGGATCTTTTGGAGGGAATGATGTTTGTTATGGCCAATGTTGTCCAAGTACTATAGAATGAAAAGGAAAAGATTACTCAGGATGAATTGGAAGCCATTACCACAAACATTCTAGAGAAGACAAGGACTGCGCTAGATGACTGACAAATATTGGAGGCTGAGATTAAAAAAATATCCAGAGTTGATCCTCCCGGTTGAAGAAGAAGGTGTTGTAGAGTAAAGGTCTATTCTTTTGTACAGTGATTCTTTACATTCTTTCCATTCTTATTCTTTATTCTTTGGGAACATCAGAAAGAATCCCCATTTCCTGGGATGACAATGTACTTTAGTGTGGGGTAATGTTGAGAAGACAATATTGTCCTAAGGAGAAGACACACATAGGATTCGCGCGTAGGAACAAGGTGCGGAAGGATAGGAAAGGAAACGCGCACCAAGACAAGTTGATTCGGGACTTAGCCATTTTCATGGATGCGGGCTATTTTTGGAAGATAGCATGTGGAGCACACATTGGGATGGAGACTTTTACAACATGCAAATGCTATTTTGGGAACGAGTGTCTAATAAGCGCCATGCATGAGTTCAAGATAATAATAGGATTACTTCTTCCTATTAACTATAAGATGTCTATTATTAGCACACTTGCATGTGTGCATGTTATTGTAAAGGCGCATGGCTATTATCAACATGCGACCTATTTTGAGAAGCGCATAGACGGTGAAGGGCAAGTCCTTGCCCCTATAAGTATGTAGTGAACTGTGTAGTTAGATATATTGAGTAGTGAATTATTGTAAAGTTATGTTGTTGGATTTGATGCGTGCATGACTTATGGTGATGTTTTGTAATGTAAGAAGCTTCTATGTATTACAATGTTTAATGTAATGGAGTATATTGGATGGATAATGGTGTTAAACATGACTGTAACTAGTTCTTGTATGGTTAATCTTATTATAGTTATTGTTTAATTCATGATTCTCTAATATCTAGATCTAGTTATGCTATGTGGAATGTTTATACTTAATTATGGTTTTGAATATGTTGTATTTTCATCACACTAAGATCCTGCACAAACAACTCTAAAGAGGGCCTAGTACCTTTGTGCGCCGGGTGAGCGCTCAACTCAGGATGGGTGATGTGTCAACACGCATGGGTTTTATATAGTAGATTCTAGGCTGCATCATTATGGTTTTTTTTTTTCGCCTTTCATCGTCTAATAGTGGATTCATTTTCACAAACAAGAAACCTATATTTAATAAATTTTATTGCATAACTAAAACAACAATTAATAAGGTAGGTAGCTTTTAATAAGTTTTTATATATTATTTTGCATGTTCTTATTTTCTCATTCACCATAATGAATTTACGAGAATGATTGACTTTTAATAAAATTGGCCATATCTTTCTTTATATTAATTGGGTATGTGAATTAATATTTTGAATTTTCAATATTTTTAATGCTTTTTATGGGGTTATTGTTTCTCGTTAATTGATTTCATCTCAAATTTAATAAGATGCATACAAAAAGAGATTCATAGCCCAAGCATATTTATTTCATTTGTGTGGAATAGCATTGTATTTTATCAATCATTTTTCTACTTTTTCTTTCTATCCACTTTCTCCTTTTAAAAATATTTATAAATCACATGAATCTTTCAATTATCTTGTTTTCTTCTTATTAATTAAAATGCACAAGTTTCGGCTGAATTTAATTTGCCATATCGAGATCCATTCTCTATATGGAGGGGGCACCCCACCTTAAACTATATGGTTCTATGGCAACCCCTTTATTCTCTCGTTTGAAGAGGATGTGGGGAGTGGTGGTGGCGGGGGGAGGGTATATGATAGCTATCCATCTAGATCAGATCTATTTGTATTACATATATAATAGAGAATAGAATAGATATATGGGTATCGGATCATACTCACCCATGTCCTATATATAGAGATGGGAGATGGCTCCGACTAGACATAAATACAACAAGCATGGATAGATAGGCCCCCATAAACTCTATAGCCTAGATACTTTTAATATCTTACGTGAAGTGAATTATGTTTTTTTGGTGTTCTCATCGAAACGTGCGGGCGCACTCCTTGCTTCGAGGACATTGATCTAAAGTTCGGGTAGAGTCTATGCGCCATCTCTCCTCTCTACCATGACAATCAAGGATTCACCGGGAACTCCGGGCGGAAAAGGAGTAGATCGAAATATGGCGCGAAAAAGCCCAAATCGAATGAGAGACAGAGCTAGATCCTTTCCTCTATTCCAACATTCTAGATTCTGCCAGTCAACCCATCCATCCAAGAGTCACCTCCTCCCTGAGGTCTATCGGATAAGGGGACTTCATCCTTCGCACCTTCAATACTTAAAACTTTGTCCCTTTGGGTTGGCCGAACTGGTTAGGGCGGAGCGGCCTTGTTTATAATGTGATATTAAAAATAATATTTTTAATTGAAAGCAATACTACACAAATACAATGTTATTCATATCAAACATTTATCTTCAATAACTCGGACTTAAATGATTTTATAATTTCAAACGGACCGCCATATAAAAAGTCTTTAACGTGCAAGACTCGTTTTTGACGGGCAGGGTCAAGCGTATTAAACCACACCCCACGGGCCACGACATCACCGGGTCCGTTATAGGCAATTCAATGAACATATTGAGTGGTACTGTGTGCGTATTTATATGACGGCTCGCACGTGCCGCCTCCCATCACGTGAACTGAAAGCCTTTTCTGACACACGTGCGATGTCCACTCCCGAGAGTGGCAAAATAAACGCCTCTTTCCTTGAATGCTCCTCCTAGTCCTGCACGCGCTCCGGGTCATCACCCCTTTTAAAGAAAATGTCGTCACGTGTGGCACCGCACCGTGTAAAACACAGCGGCAGCATTCCTCCGGCCTCCAGGCTTCCGGCTCCTCCTGCATCTTCTATGAACCGGACAAACCAGAGGCTTGGAATAGCTTACCCTTTTAGTCGGAACTTGTTCGGGTCGCAGGTTTGTTCATTCTTTGTAATTGAATTTTTACTGTTCCTGTGAATAGTTATGACGTCGGGAAATCGGCTGCCAACGAACAAGGAGCGAGAGAACAATAAGAAACGGAAAGAAGAAGACGAGCCATTGCAGCAAAGGATTTTCGCAGGGCTTCGGCTTTACGGAAATTACAGGCTTCCCAAGCACTGCGATAATAATGAAGTGCTCAAGGCCCTCTGCGCCGAGGCCGGGTGGATCGTCGACGCGGACGGAACCACTTACCGCCCGGTAAATACAGCAAAAGATTCAGATCTAAAGTTTTGGTCTTTCATTCTTGTTGTGGTTTGAATTTGGGGTTTACGGTTTAAATTTTTGTTTTTGTGAAACTAGGGTATGAGAATTTCCGAACCGGTGGACTGCGGACCTGCACCAGAAAACGGTTCTCTGATTCCATGGCTGAAGGGCCTGGGCAGTGGTGGCAACCGGCTGGCTACTCCGACTGTGTTGCCACCGTTGCAGTGTGACCGGCGGGCATTGCAGTGCGCCGGTCACGCCGCCTGTGTGTTCTCCCACCGGAATGGAATATATCGCCGGGTCTAATCTCAGCTCGCCCTCCGCTTCTTCTTGGCCGTTTAGCGGACCTTCTGCGGGGATTTCTGTTCAGAATGGTTGTTGTTTTGCAGGGGATGGTAAGAGCCATGGGTTTTTGGATTCATGCTGGCCGGGTTGTCTAGATGGGTCTCCCTGTTTCTCCTTCGGTTCGTTGAATCCGGTTGGTGAAGGGTTTTTACCTGTGGGTGTGAAACCTGTTGATGATAATGCTGGTGAAGACATGGGGGTTTGCATGCAGGGAAATTCAGACATTAGAGAAGAAGGAAATACGGGGGCTTGGAAAGGGGAGAAAATGCATGATCTCAACTGCGAAGAGCTTACGCTGGACTTGACCCTGGGGTTATCTCACCTGAAATCTTTTCCTTAACTTGCGAGAAGATTGTCAAACGATCTGCTTCTCAATTCGGGGATTTTGATCGAATTTTGGGGGAAAAAATTCTGCACTACAAAATGTCCAATCAAAAGGTTCATCTTTTTTTGTAATCTCAAAGTTTGGTATTAAAGCTCCTGTCTGCTGGACTGAGAGTTTATAAGATCTCCCTGTACAAGTTCAATGCTGTTAACGAAACAATTGAATTTCATGTACAATCTTTTCTGAGATTTTTAAACAGTCTGCAAAATTCTCCATTAGATTTCTTTGACATCTATTGAGAATTTGAATGATGCTGAAGCTCCATGGTCTTAAGGAAACAGAAAAATGTCTGGCTGACATTGTTTACAGTTGGGGACTATTTTCAAATTATTTCTGAGTACTGTTTTTCTGTGTCTATAGTTATTTAGTTGGAAACGAGATTTGACGCGTTTGGGTTTTTTTAAGGTTTTTCATGTATCTTAAGTTCCACAGTGAAGCCAACCTCTCTTGAGTTTGATAATATGATATCATTTGTTAAAACCTCTTAGTACACTTTATTTTATTATTATCGAAGCCTATAAAATGCTCGGAATAATAAGCCATTCTTATTTCTCAGCTCTTATGTACAATCAAATTTGTTTCTATATTAAATTTCTTTATCCTAATATATAAAAATTTATTGCAAGTTTATAATAAATATATATTTATTTACATATTCTTATCATGAATGTGTACATTTTATGTATTTGAATAAAATATTACGAGTGTATTTTTGGTTTTAGTCGTTAACATTTCTAGGCGCACTAATGTGTACGAGCCGTTGGTGTAATGCGACCTTTTTGGTTCCAATACACAACCCTTTTATTTCATTTAAAAAACAAAAGTGACGACACTTTTTATAGTTCAAATTCAATTTTTAATAAATACTCGGTAATGTGATTCATTTCATGTTTAAATACTTACAAGATCATATATCTATCACATTCTCAAGGAAAGTATTATCTAATTCATTTCAGATTTAAGTACTTATTATTCTTAAATTTAATGAGTATATACAAATCTTAGAAAATGCAAATACTTATAATACTTATTGTTGACACTAGATTTTATGTTTGAGTAATTGTTAATGAACACAAAAGATGACATTGGGTTTGTATATTATTGAAACTATTTTAATTATTGAAATTTGATATTTTTATTTTTTGATTGTTTAGGACACTAACAACTATTAAGATAGTTTTATAGTTTTGTAAAATATTGTTTACTCCAAATCATATTTTGTTTAAAATAATGGAGATCTGAACCAAACAAACATAGTTCTTAAAATTTTTGAATGGTCAATTCTTAGTCAAAAATATTAATAATGATTTGGACATTTATGAAAAATGTTAGTAATGGGTTGAACATTTGTCAAGGACATTGATGACATTTTGGACATGTCACATCTAATTGTTATTATTTTTCTAAGATGGTAATATAACTAATGAGTAGGCATTGCCATCAAATTGTGGTGATTATCACCATATCTTGTGATAGTAAAATCAAAAAACAAATCCATATGGAAATTCTTATTTATAAAATTGAATTAATTAATTAATTAATATTTCTTTATGATTAAATATATTTTAATCTTTGTCATATAATTTAATTGGTCTACCAAGAGCTTTTGTGATTTTTCTTTTGAATAGGACGGTTAGCTTTCGTTTTTTTTTTTTCAAAAAAAAAAATTCTCTTGATTCATCATTTTTCATCAATTATATGTACCCAAATGAAATTCATGGGGCCAGGAAGATTTTGAGGAAGTTTAACATATATTTTTAATTTATATATTTTAGACGATAAATTTTACATTCATCATATTAATTGCATTTACTCAAATAGATTTTAAGTAAATAAGAGGCATCTCAATCTCTTGATTGGGTTGCCTTCTTAGGAACATCTTCATTTTTAAAATTGTTGCTTTTAATGTAATTGGATGAATATTTTAAAAATAATATTTTTAAGGTTGAGTAGTAGGTGGAATTTGATTCATAATTATTTTTTCCACTTTATTTAAAAATATGAGTAAAATAGTGATTAAGATGTATGATAGATTTGGAGCACACCCCACTTGAAAATCACACACCTAACCCTCAATTCATACTCCCAGTAAATTGTAAGATTTGGATCCACAAAATAACACCCCCAAAAATTATTTACTAGTTATACCACCTCTTTAACACGTTAAGGAGTACCGACAGTAAAACTATAAACTCAACATCCCATGTCTAAAATAAAATTAAGTTTGAACCAGGTTTTGATTCCAGATACATTTTAAATGTGTTTTTGGGATTAAAAAAGAGATTGCTTTTAATTTTGTCAACGGCGTTCAGAGTTGAGAGGCGGGACTCGCGGATAAAAGTTGTCGATATTCTCAGGAAAATGGACTGTCCGCTGTGTTTTATAATTATTTCATTTTGACGAATTTGAGATATCGAAAAAGGAGATTCTTTGGATAATGATTTGCCTGAGTCCGCTTTTCTCGCACGTGTGTATTTGAGGAGCCTGCGAATGCACGTGTGGAGAGGAGTGATCGGTCATTGTTTCTTCTTTATCCGTGCGCTGAATTAGATTTTCGGTGGCACACGTGTCGCCTGTTTACCCGTGCGATTCGAATCCCTAGTGTGGCGCCGATTTCCCTGCGGCGGCCTTTGTCCTGTAGCCTTGTAGGGCTGTAGTACGGGTATTTATTTATATATATGGAACAATATTTTCCCAATACAACGTGGGTCTGCGATGCATTAATGAACGCCTTGAATGGAAAACTAAAGGCTATACCTATTGTCCATGCGGATCTGTCCTTTGGGAACTTTGGGGTTTGCCTCAAGGGTTGATAGATGCAAGGGTTACGTTTGACGGCCACCTATGCCTGTCAAACAATTTTTGGGGGACGGTAATTTTTCAACACCGCCTTTCAAAAACATAAAATAATGTTATTTTTATTAACTAGCAATTGTACCACAAGTGTGTTATGGAAATGCCGATAGGAGGATATGATGACAGATGCATGAACCACGAAGGAGTGTTAGTTTAGTCATGTATTATGTCTACAAAATAACATATAGCATAGGAGAGTATTCAATACACAAATAATACACCCAAAACATAATCTACATTGATCATCAAACAGTTCCTATAGTTCATTATTTCACACTCCCTTTGTATTACATATATATGTTGTTTCACATAGGAACCCTCTTATATTAAAGCATTTTAATGACCTATAATGCATCAAATATGAGCGAACACAATATAAGTTAAAATTATGATCAATAACATTCATTGAATGTGATTTTCAACTGTTAGATGGAGGTAAACATCCCCCTCATATGACTCAAGATAATTGGTGGCAATTCCTTTTCCGAGAAAAAAATTTCTAGGGTCACTTATGGTAGATATACCTTTGTAGTTAGCCAAGGTTGAATTTTCTCCCTTAAGATGAGGGCACCCTTATAATATATTGAGGTCAACACAAATTAAAAGCCAAGCCAAAAGTATTTGTATTCTTCATATTGTAGAAAGAGTGTAAATTAGTCTTGCATATAATAGGTTCAACAAATACGTCGTTTAACACCTACACAAAGCATTGCAAAGCTAAATCAATATACATTTTTTTGACAACACAAAAGTAATAAGGAAAGTTGAAAAGGCATATCCTTGCAATTGGGAAAATTCCTTAAAGAGTACATCACAAAAAGTGATAAATATTGCCTTAGCGTGTTGGTTCTATTGACATGTTTATTAAATGAATTGTGTATCTTACATGTAAAAAATTAACTTCATTCATTTATATAGTAAATAACATCAACAAACAACTAAAAACTATAGTCAAGTTCAATCTTTTTTACCGATTTCCTTCAAAATAAAATAGTACTCCAAGAAATTTCCTCATCATTGATATGCAAAAATAATAGATTATCAATTATATATAGGCTAAAAATAACATAACAAATATATATTCAAAAGGGAAAAATGTAGATTGTTCGTTCATCGTCTAGAAAACATTGAATGTAACAAAGCCATAACATTGGACTTCTACCACATTTTTACGCCAAAAGGCGTACCCCAGTTGGGTTGCCTCCAGCTGATTCTGACATCCATAAAAAATTAGATGGGCGAGGTTGGCAGAGAGAATGTGTTGAAATCCAATGCTCATGCTTACCTCAAGAATCGTGTTACAAAGGTTACAGTGCATGTGGTACATGTGCTTGGAAGCGAAGCAATCGTGATGCGAGAGGTTACAGAGTGTAGGTGGCACAGTCTTTAGGAAGCGAAGCAACAAAATCAATACACTAGACATTACGCCCTCCGAGACAATTGAACCCACTACATGACCTCCAAATGCCTCGCAAAAATGTGGTGACATAGAACGCCATGATTGCAGTATACACACGGTAGGGTGAGGGGAGACATGCCATGTTGATGTAGTTTGGAAAAAGTTAGAAACCTAATCGCTTTGAGAGAGTCACTTGTCATTCATCATCTTCTCTGCATTCCCCTGTTACATGGCGGCTATTTATCTTGGTGAACCATCTTTTTTTCACTTTCTTTGCACGCATTCTATAAAAATGTAACTTGTATAGGGTTTCAATGCGTTATCATTGTATTTTGGGGTTTGGTGTTTTCGAGGTCTCGATCAATTTAACTATCCTTAAAAGAGAATTATGCTGATTTTTCCGTACTTGCGGGAATGTTTGTGTTGTTGATCCAATAATTTGTGTTTTTTTGTAGGGTTGTACAACACAAGCATAATTCATAAAGTTGAGCCAATTAAGAACCTTTTTCTCATTATGGCGGGAACTATCTAGAATCATAACCGCTTGTAATGCATGTCAAGATTGTTCAAATCAATTCAAATTCGATGTAATGCGTTCCTTTCATATTGCCCTAGTTTCAACATTCATTTATCCATTCATCTATCCCTTGTTTTCCAACATACGATTGTCAATGGTTTGCCAAAGTATTTTGGATGTTTACAATAGTTTCCTAATCCTTCCATGCCACAAAATGTTGGATATATTATATTCTTATATATTAAAATAGCTATATGTACGAGATACATGCATGTATGCATGCATGCATGCATGCATACATACATACATACATACATACAAGTTCGTGCAATGATTATTCCCTAAATGATTTTGGAATGCATTTGAAATAAATGACATATGTTCAAGTAAAATTTTCAATGAGAGTCTTAATCTCCATTTGTTATAAAAATGTAATATTGTGTAAAAATTAGACAATATTGTATGGAAAAGAAGTATTTTTAAAATGAAATATATCTTATATTAAATAACGAGTATTATGATACAATATTATTCTAAAATAGATAGGCGGTATGGGAGCACGCCTCAAAGACTCGAGCCAATCCAGGCCACAAAAGCACCTAGGAAAAAATAACCCAAACTAGGTTGAGCCTAGAAAACACGGTCCATTACATAAAAAGGAAACAAAAAAATTAAGCCACCATTGCGAAATTTTTTCATTGTGTTAGGTCTTTATGTTGTGATTTGGGCCAAATCAAAGGATACTTGTTAGTGCTAATAACTTTGCCGGTATAGACATTGTTAGTGATTCATATGAAAAAGTTCTACGAGAAGCTATATTTATAAACAATTGTTTGCTTCAAGAGTACTTTTACACCACTCCTTACATTATGATATATCTCGGAAACAATTCCCTCAATGTCTTACATAACATGAATTTTCTCCTTTTTGAACTATAGTCATTATTGTCAAGTCACTATTCGAGGGTACACTTTCCCATTTATCCACAAAGCCACTTTCCTCTTCCTTGGTCTTCTCCTCGAACCCTTCATCTTCCTCTCTCTTCCTCTCCCATTGTTTCTCTCCCTCCAATTTGACTTCCTCAATAGATCCCCTTCGACATTTCCATTGTACATTTCACGTACGATTGCTAGTTTTAATGTCAAACAAACTGGAAAGGTTTTTCTAGATTCATCACCGAATGTATCTTAACTTCCCTCTAATACTGACCTGCGCAAGGAACTGTTCCTCATACTCTACTTCCCGAAGCAAAGAGCATCTATCTCACCTGTAGAGTCTCTCCAAATCTCACATCAAGTGTTCTTATAGCGAATCTACAAAACTAACCTCTAAATACTATCAATTACCATCTCTTGCTATTCCCTCAAATTTTCTTGTAATTAAGTAATAAATTATCATATTGTATTTTGGTTAGGAGGATTCTTTAACTACCAAAAGCATATCTGCATCAAGATTTTTCCCACTATTTTTTCTGCTATCTTGACTGTACCTTTCATATTCCCAACACGATATGTGTAAAGATTGCAGTAACAATAAGCTTATATTTGTTTGTGTAGCATTATGAATGTCAATCCTATTTCTGTATCGCCATTTGTAGGCTCTGCCAAAATAGCCTACGTTTATCAATATTTTGACAGAGGATAAATCTGAACTTGATAAGAATAATAACCATATAGTTATAATTTAGAAAATTCTACACCAATAAATCTTTTCTGATATATTTGTTTCATTTAAATAAAAACTGAACCAATGATCAAGTTTTATATGGGTTCTTGCCCATGAACAAGGACATACCACCCTAAAAATGTGAGAAACCGTGGTTGATATTTCGTTACTAGGTAATCCTTAGAGGTATTGGCTGGTTAGCTTTAGGTAATGTGAAGCATGCACTTAGCAAGTGTTAAGACATCTATATCAGTTAAAAAAATGAGAAAACTTTGTATAGAAGTCTTTGGACCCAGGTACTGAGAGTTGTAATAGATCTAACACATTACCGACCAGACAATGGGAATCAATGATAATGCACTTGAAACTGCCGATCCTTATCCAGCACACACAAACCTAGTGGGGTCCACGGTCTAGGCTAGTCACAAAATTAATAAAAACACATTAATTTATTTCAAATTTGGGATTGTTCTAGAGCGTAGGCCCCACCAGAATTGTGTGTGTTGTTTAAGCCTAGGTCTTGAAACCAATGGTTATGGTTAGTTAGATTTAGCTAGATAAAAAACCTCCATATAAATTGAAGCTTTAATGCCAAAATAGTGAAAAACTTGATTGTTACACTCCTGTTGAATATCTTTCAAAATACAGAGCAAGTACTAGCTTTCAAGAAGAAAGATGTGGGGTTCAAAATATGGATTGAGGACAAAACAACTCATTCTTAACTGACAAGTGGTCTGTGAGTTCCGTTCGTTATCTATGAACTGAAGACACTTTTTTCCACTGCCTTGGAACTTTGCAAGCCTCCTTAAGTGCAGTTCCACAGGCAAAGGAAACAGTGAACACCCGTATATACAATTCTTAAGGTGTGGCACAACCTACTAACGAGCCAATCTTTCCCGTGGTGGAAGATATGCATCAAGATATCATGATCATGCAAGTCCTTCCATAAATATTAGAAACACGATATGTTAATGAATGATTTTTCTCTCGATGATGAAAGGGATGCCATCCTCTCTTTTTGAGAAGCCTAGAATAAGAGTTACACGTGGATATTAGATATGGTCATAGAGGAGAATGTTTGGTTAGTTATGAGATGTCATTCATCTAAGTTACACCTTCTATTAGTGAAGGACGACCCCTATATTTGATGTCTTTGAGCTACATGCAACCTCCTTGACAACCATTTTTGATTTGTCCATGGAATTTCCATTATGGGCTTCTTGAAAGACAACAATTGCCATCTTTATCATCACTGAAAGCAAAATCCATAGCTTGATAGCCTTGGCTAGAGCCCCAATTTCACCTATTAGAACAATCTTTGAGTCCCCATTTATATTCCTCTTGCACCTCACACTTTCATTTAGAGGAACACCGAAGAATCTTCTTCATGTAACTTTTTTGTATATGCTTACCTTTTATCTTTGGCTTAGAGTATTTAGTGTATCTAACATTTCATGAGCACTCAGAAACCTCTTGAACCTTAATGAGCACACCTGCCAAATGGAGACTAATTTGGATCAAAAAATATTTATCATTCAAGTTAATATTTTGCAATCTTTATTATTTCCATTCAGAAGAGGAAGACAACCTGAATTTGCATATTCTAAATGTTGTATCAAAATCTTGCATACTTGCAAGGTGCATCAAAAAAGATTCAAGTAATCATATACTATCCTTCACAGAGACATTTGTAATTTTTTCTTCCGGTGAATATCACAAGCACCGAGAGGGGGGTGAATCAGTTATTAGCACAAATTAAAAAATTTCAAACCTTCTATCTTACTTAACTTGAATCACCAGATAGACTATGAGCACAATAAAATCTTGAAATAAGTACCACATAAGATGTTGACACAAAGTTTATATTTGGGAAACCCAAGAAGGGAAAAAACCCACTTTGAAATCAACCTTTTATTAGAACACATATTCAAAACTAATTTACATTTGACCAAGCACCTACTTGATCTGTGAAGCACCAACTTCAAATGAACACCTAACACCAACTAGATGAAGAACTGAGCACCCACTCAACTGACAAAATAAGAAGCACCAACTTCTTCTAGCCTAAACACCTACTTAGATAATTCTGATATACAAATGACCATTTAGTGACTTATTTCTCAATCAAAAATTATGGACACTTTTCTAGAGCACATCACTCACCAATTTTCAATACATTTGGTTTTCAACTGGTCTACTATCAAGAATTGCATGAAAAAAAAGCTGGTCCTAGTTCATTCTTATATCAACTGCCTCAATTAAATCTCTTATCTCAAAAATCAGTAGTGAATGTATTTACTTGTATTTTTAATGATTCTACTTTCTATTCTTCACAAATTCACTATTTGTACCTTATAAGTACTTGCACCCTAATTCTGTTTCAATATTCTCTATTTTCACTCATTTTTAGTCTTCCTTTTCATAATCTCAAATCGGTAGTACTATCTTTCTCTATATCTTCTCTCGCTTACATATCTTCTCTATGACTTACTTTTCAATAATCACACTCTGCTAGTCGAGAATTCGAAAATACAAGATGAATATTCATCTCTTCAACTTCCCTTGAAGTCAATCATTTTATTTTGTCTCTATTTGCAGGAACCTTTCAAATCCTTTTCCAACCTCGAGCATCAAAATATAAATTATGACCATTCAACTCTCCCTTTTCTTTTTTGAGGTTGAGGTTAATAATTTCATTCTTGGAATGAATTAAGACAAGCAAGAAAGTCTTTTAAAATTCTCCTTGAATTTAAGAAGCATTGCATGTAACTGTCCCAAGAGTGGATTTCAATGTCCTATTTAAATCAAAAGAATGTTGGAGATGTTTGAGGATGAAATTATCTTATCACACTCTTTATCAAATACACCACTTTTAACTCAAAAATTTGAAACAACCTTTACCTTCAAACACTGTGGAGACACTATGTACCTTAGCCATTTCACATGTGTTGAGATCGAGAATTATTCCATTTTCATTCAAGTGATTCAAATGATCTCCTAGAAACTTTTTTAAGAGAGATAAAACATTACCAACACAAGTTTTCAGCATAGTCACTTCAACCCTAACCACTTTGCACGAGTTAAACAAGAAAATACGATTGCTTGTATGTGAGTATTCCACACTTTTGGCTCGAGAGCTTAGCATTTAAACTTGGTATAAACATGTTCACATGATGCATGAGATCACAAAAACTTCATTCAAGCCTTTCAAACTTGATCCAATCCAAGAACTACCTCAATTTGCAAGAAAGAGTGTAAAAACTAAATACAACTGTCAAATAACCGACGGTAGACATGTTTCAAAACTTCTATTAAGAAATTCTCTTTGTATACATAATCAATCAATACAATTACTTTTGCAACATTTTCTGTATATCCCAAAATTTGTGATTCAAATTTTGTAAATTTGTATTGGTGAATTTGTGAGATTCGAGCAAAACAAATTTTGGAAAAACCTAGTTCAGGAAAACTGAACAGTGAGGCTCGAGAGGATGAGAAAATCAATTTCTTGCAAAATAATAGATGAAATTCAAAAATTTAAGATGATATACCATTTTGAGAGAATCCCACACCTTCTCCAAACACAATTTTGATGTAAACTCCTCCAATGCTTTTGGTGATGAAGATTTTTAGTGTTCTTTGACTGGTAAAGAACAATAAATTTTATTTTAAGAACATTTCAATCTTAGTTCTTCACTTTTTAGGACTTTTCAATGCCTTTGAAGCATGTCAATGTTCTTCATGATAGTTTTTATACCACCTTGAAGTCAGATATACCACATTGGATCATCATTTCCATAGGCTCTCATTATTTCTCTAAGTACTTGTTTCCAAAGACCTCTGTCATAGTCAAGATTGATAGACCAACACCTTCTTATGCCCAAAAATATTATACCAATGATGTATATAGCTTCTCTAATCACTATTCATAATGAAAATGATGATTAGGAGTGTGATATTGAAAAGAATAACTCAGAGTAGTGATTTCATAAAGATTGAAGCAAGATTTCTTATGCGCTTTCCAGACAACATGGAAGAATTGAGTTCATGTATTACAATTCACCTATCAACCATTTCACTTTTCACACATCTTGTTATATAAAAAACTATGGATAAAATTTGAGCTCTTAATGCAAATATTTCATCACTGTTGGATCTTAAACAAAATTGTACCAATTGACTTGAGAGTGAGAGTAAACTTGTTGTTTTATGGTTTTGGAGCAAACACCCAAAGGAATTACCTTTTCCCCTTGTGCTGGTCATCATCATGGCATGAGGAGATGCTTAGAGATCCCTATAGAATTGTTATCTCTCAAAGAATTAATTAAATATCATAATGGCTAAATTCGACCTTGCCTCGCTTCCAGGACACATGTGAAGAAGAAGAAGAAAACTCTCTAAAAATGCTCATTTATTTTCAAAGACATCCAAATGACTTGAAACTTTTTGCACTAGCTCAGGCTTGGAATATAATTCAAAAATTTCTTATATTATTTATTTGAAGGATAAAATATATTTTTTCATGACTGCTAAGAAGCTAGGAAACTCAAAATGAGCTTTTCAACAGACCAGTTTTGCAAAAACTTACACAACTTGCTCAAACAACCTCTTGAGGACCTAAAATTTTGCATGAAGCACAAAAAAACTTCCTTCATCATCTCCCATGATTTTTTTGATAGGTATATCTTTGAAATTTTATAACCCATCTCATTTTCATGCAAGAACAACTAAGTTCCCAAAGGGTAGTTTTGGCTAGAAGTAGCATTTTTCTCCAAAACATATTTCTTGACTTTATAAGCCTCAAAATGAGTTCATTTACCTATTATACACATGCTCCAAGCATTTTACTGCTTCACTTTGCACCAAAAAGACTCACTTGACTCCCATGCACTTAAAGTACATCAATTTGGCTTAACATGGACTAACAAGACACCAACACACTGTGACTCCCAGGACACACTATTTCCATGAAAAAGAGACATTGGGACAACAAAAACACATCAATGACAACTAGACACAAAGGTGGGAAACAAAATCCCCCTTTGTCATTGATGTCAACACCCACATAAGCCAAGACAAATTGATGAAAGAGCATGAAAATCCACATGAAAGACCAACATATACATGTTCCCAGTGCATATTATCCCCCTTTGACATCAATGAAAAGATATGACACACAAAAAGAAATGACAAGAAAAAACAAACATACCTCAAGATTTCTCCCCCTAGGATTTAGGAATAAATTATACAAAACAAACACCATTTATGACTCAAGGACATTTAACAAGACTGATATGAAGGCATACTTGAAATAATACAGGACACAACTACAACAAACTTGATAGAAAGAATGCCATGAATAGAACCGTGAGCAAGTACAATATCTCCCCCTCTCTTGAATCTCTTTTTGGCACATTACAGGAGCTGATTTTGCAAGATAAATTCTCCCTTGAGTTGTCCAAGATCTCTTAACAGCTGGTAGGAGTAGGAATGAATCCCAATTCATCCTTGAGATGCTCAAATGCTGCCTTTGGAAGTGGCTTTGTCATAATGTCTGCAATCTCTTCTTTTGTGCTCACATACACAAGATTAATATTCTTATCATTTACTTGTTCCCTTAAGAAATGAAATCTGATTGGAATATGTTGTCTTTGAATGGAATACTAGATTTTTAGAGACACTAATGACACTAGTGCTATCACAAAACAAGGGAGTTGGTTCATCAAATTTTACCTTGTAGTCTTCCAACGTTTGCCTCATCCAAAGAACCTGAGTGCAACACATGGCAACAACTATGTACTCTGCTTCACAAGTAGATAATGCCACTGAAGATTGATTTTTACTTAGCCATGACACTAGACATTTGCCAACAAAGAAGGCTCCACCACTTGTGCTCTTCCTATCATCAATATTTCCATCCCAATCTGCATCAATGTATGCTCTTATATTGAAGTCTTTGCTTGTAGGATACCAAAGGCCATACTCTAAAGTTCCCATGAGATATCTAAGTATCCTCTTAACTTCCTTGAGATGTGTCTCTCTTGAGATCTTCTTGAAACCTTCTGCTAAACCCACAACTTGCATTATATCAAGCCTTGATGTAGTGGAATAAAGAAGGCTTCCTATCATAGATTTGTATAGTGTTTTTTCCACTTTAGGTGAGTCATCTTTTTTCTTAACTTGCATCCTACCTCCATTGGTGTGCTTATAGGTATGCAATCTTCCATTTTGAACCTTTTTAGCATTTCCTTGATGTATTTATCTTGGGATATAAATATGCCTTGATCTGATTGGTTTATATGAAGACCTAGAAAGTATGAAAGATCACCAAGCATAGAAATTTCAAACTCTTTACTCATCACATCAACAAATTCATGAGTCATCCTTTCATGATCTCCTCAAAAAAGATGTCATCAACATAAACTATGACAATTAGCAGCTTTTCTTCTTCTTCTTTGATGTAGAGATTGCTATCAGCTACTCCCTTTCGAAACCTTGCTCAATGAGATAAGCATCCAAATGTTATACCAAGCTCTAGGAGCTTGTTTGAGCCCATACAAATCCTTTTTCAATCTGCATACATAGTCCTTATCTTCACTCAAAGAGAATCCTTCAGGCTGCTCAATATACACTTCCTCATTTAAGTTGCCATTTAGAAAGGCAGATTTGACATCCATTTGAATTTTTTGATTTTCTTATGAGCTGCATATGCCAAGAATAATCTGATAGCTTCCATTCTTGCTACTGGTGAAAAGGTTTCATCAAAATCAACTCCTTCCATTTGTGCATAGCCTTTACACACAAGTCTTGCTTTATTCCTTGTCACTTCACCTTTTTCATTCATTTTATTCCTGAAGACCCATTTTGTTCCTATGACATTCTTGTCTTTTGGCCTAGGCACAAGCTCCCATGTTTCATTTTTCTCAATTTGATCAAGCTCTTCATTCATTACATCTATCCAATATTTTTCATTGCATGTTTCCTCCACATTCTTTGGTTCTATCATAGATAAGAGGGTTGTGTTTTCATTATTTTTCTGACTTCTTAGCCTTCTTCTTGTGAGCACACCACCTTCTTTACTTCCTATAATCTGATCTATAGGATGGTCTCTTCTAACTTTCCTTGAAGGTGTCTTGGTGTCATGTCTTTCTTCTTCTTCTTCCACTTCTTCTACCTCTTCATGTGTGCCTCTTATTTCATCATCATCATCTTGATTTTCAATGGTATGTGCATCATCTTCATGGTTGTCCTTAGGCTGATTTCTAATTTTTGAAGGCTGAGTTTCATCTATTTTTACATTTGTGCTTTCAACCACCTTCTTAAGCCTCTTGTTGTAGCATCTATAGGTTGCACTAACTGATGAATAACCAATAAATATGCCCTCATCACACATGGAATCAAAAATTTCCAAATCTTCTTCATGTTGGTGTAGGTGTTTTTTGATCACTTTATTTAATTATTTAGTGTTATTTCCACCTACACCATGTGAGTCATCTCACTTAGGTGGACATGGATCTAGGTGTCATTTTAGTTATGACAAATTCTCTTACAGAATCTGTCATATGTGTAAGTGTGTCATAGGAGTTACATTCCCATTTGGGAAAGTAACTCCTCTTCTCCATTATGGAGGAATCTTCTCTTACATGGGAGTTACACATTTACTCCCCTATTTGTACTCCTCTTCTTTTTGGTCCATGGCAATCCAAGAGCATTCTATTCCACTCCATTTTCGAATCTTGAGCTTTCTATGCATGCACATTGCTTCTTAAAAGTTTGCTTGCCTTATCTTGCAACTCCTTTCTTGGTGAAGTGCAGTTGTTTGGTGCATGTGTATTCCTTCTAGACCCTCGTCCTACACTCCTTCATGGTATCAGAGCTTGGGACTGGAATCACGCTGCTCACCTTTATTGCTCCACCGTGTAGTTGCTTGTGCAAGTTTTACCTTTTGCATGTGCTTTACTTGCATGTTCTCATATTTTTTTAGTGGTTTGTATTCTATGCTCCTTGCTTGCATTACAGGTTGAAGTGGCTCGGTATTGTGCCATTTACCGTGCTTCTGTGTTCCATCTGCGTGTCTACTCAACTCTTGTTCTAGTATTTTATTCCAGCTTCACATCTGAGCCTGCATACACTTGAGGTATTGGATGGTAAAGACTTGCATTGGCCCGGATGACACATGAAACAGCACCGTTGGCTTCTCTCTTCATGTTTTCATCTCTTTGCTACACCTGCGCACTCTCCCATGTCGGCCTTTGCCTTCTTCCTACCCTCCCTCTGTGTGGATCTGCATCTTTTTGAGCTAGAACATTTGCATATCTTGCTAAGTTGGGGAAGTAGTTGATACATGTTCAAACCACTCCTTACTGGCTATTGCATCTGAGCCTTCACTCCCAACCTGCGTGGTTTTCCTCACTCGCCTCACGCCTGGTCTAATCTACCCCGCACATGGACAAGGACGTGAAGAACATCTCTGACCTAGAATGGGATGTGGGAGCTCCTTCTATTGCTGCTCATGGAGGTTACACAGCCCTCAACATGTGGCTAAGACCTGTTGTTCACTTTCCAACGCATTAGCAAAACCAAAAACAAGTTCAGCGCCTGACTTGGTTCGGTCAACAAAAACCAAGTTGAATGATTTTTTAAACACTGGGAGTGGTTGAAGGTAATTTAAAATAGATCAGACCTTTTCTAAATGTTTTAAGGTATTAAAACATTTCATATTATTGGCTGTTTTAAAAATCTGGGCATTTTACTTGTATTGGTGGCCCTTCCTTCGAGTGTCGAAGACGGAGGGTGAGGTCCGGGGTTGGTAGGAGGCTAATCCCCCCTCGCAGTCAAAACAAACCCCCTCTGAAATTTGATGCCATTTCCAACGGGCACAAACACGATACCTTTTGAATGTGTTTCGGCACTTTTTTAATGTTTTGCAGGGCTAACTAGCTTTTTTAATCAGTTGCGGAATTTCTTTAAGCCATAACTTTTGACTCGTTGCTCCTTTTTGAGCACTTCTTTAGTCAAAATTGGATGTTTTTCTGCAATCTACATGATGGGAATATTAGTTTTGTAAAATGAACTATGTTATAAAGTACCACTTTTGGGGGTATCTTTCCTTTTTCGCACATTTCTTTTTTGTCATGGATAATCATGGTGTTCCTTTGCTCAACCCATTCAACTATCAAGAATGGATGAATGCTATGAACACTTCCTTAAAAGGAAATAAATTTTTTCGCATTGCCACCGGTTTGCAAGTTTCAACTCGATGATGAAAGAGATAGAGAAAAGTGGCTTGATAATTGTGATGAAGTCATTGGGCTCATGACCATGTGTGTATCTCCAGAGTTGTGTTTTCACATTTCCTCTTCCACCACACCCAAAGAAGTTCTGGAGACTCTCCAAAAACTTTTTGGGAAATAAGATGAAATGCGAGGACATGAACTTGAGAATAACCTAATAAGCCTTAGTCCCAATGATTTTGACACACTTCAAGACTTCTTCTCCAAATTCATATCACTCAGATTGTAGTTAGAAGATTGTGGAATAAATAAAAAGGAATCTCAACTCATTTTATCCGTCCTTACCAAACTTGGTCCCGAATACTTTGTATTTGTCTCCACCTTCCATGCAACAAAAAGGGCACTTGGAAAAAGTTGGTCTATGCCCTCTCTTGATGAGTTTATTGTAGATTTGATTAGGGAACAAAGTAAATTGATTCAAATGGGAAGCTTGAAATCCACAAAATCCCATGCTCTCATTGCTAGAAAGGAAAAGCCGAGAGCTTCTAAGGAGAAGAAACCGGATCATGAAAAGAAGGAAAAACCCCAAAACAACTCTTCCACCTCCTCTTCCACCTCCCAAAATTCCAAAGAATGAATCAAATGTGGATACTACCATGGCATGCATGATGAAGAAAAGTGCTTGAAGAAAAGATTGCTCTCCTCACTAATCGCTTAAGAAGCACAATATTGGAGTCCCGCATTCTCTCAAAACACCTTCATCATCCCACGACATTTCTAAGGAAAAAGAGAGTGAAAAGAGAAAGTACAAGAGAAAGAAAAAGTAAAAGAATCCAACAAGGAGAAACCAAAGGGAAGAGCTCTAGTGATAGTTGTGCCACCTACCCCTACATGGATCATTGATTCGGTGTAACTCATCACATGGCATCATCAGACATTGAGTTTGATTCACTTGAGCCATGTGACATGTCCTCTATTCAGCTTGGTGACAACACCACTACACAGGTTTTTGGAAGAGGATCAATTGAAGTAAGTGGTGGTACTTTCAATAATGTTTTAAGTATCCCTTTACTTTCAACAAACCTTCTTTCAGTCTATCAAATCACTCATCTTGGACAGGGCTTGCGAGTTGAGTTCACTCCGGACTCAGTTTATGTTAGGGAGCTCCACAGTGATGTTATTGTTGCAGTTGGTATAGCTGACCATCACACTCGGTTGTACTCATTCTCTCACTTTTCTCCTCCTTCAGATTCTTCATCCAACTCAGCTAGACTTGAGGATACTTCTGAGCCCATTTCTGATGTTTTGGACATCTCTTCTAGCATAGTTGATTGCCATGATGATGGGGACCCACCTCCACCATCCACTTATCACTTGACACATCTTGAGGAGTTGTCTCTTGATCTGCCCACTTCTGGCCCACTTCAGACACTTCAGGGAGTAGGCACTATGATTCAGGACTCATCAGGCATTGGGTACACTTCTTCATAGGTTCGGGCATTCCACCTTCCTTCATTGCCACCACTTCAGGATCTCTTCATGCAGCAGCTGGATCTTCCACCTCACATATAGAGCATTGTTCCCTTGATTGGAACAACACCTTGACACTTTGGGGTCCTCTTCCTCCTCTTCACTTAGCACAGGGTGGCTCGTGACTGGATCATCTTCTTGGGAGGCTGGATAGACTCCTTCTTCTCTCCTTCTTCTTAGTAGTTTAGGAGAGTTTTTTTGCTATCTCTTATAAGTTGAGGTTTTTCCCACTGGGTTTTCCCCTCACTACTTGAGACCTTTTGTGCATGGGTACCTCATCAGGCTTATAGTCGAGACCCATTTCTTGTTTTTCTTGACTTACCTAGCCCCATCCTAGTTTTGATGAAGGGGGGTGTTGGTGTAGGTTTTTTTATCACTTTATTTAATTATTTAGTGTTATTTCCACCTACACCATGTGAGTCATCTCACTTAGGTGGACATGGATCTAGGTGTCATTTTAGTTATGATAGATTCTCTTACATAATCTATCATATGTGTAAGTGTGTCATAGGAGTTACATTCCCATTTGGGAAAGTAACTCCTCTTCTCCATTATGGAGGAATCTTCTCTTACATGGGAGTTACACATTTACTCCCCTATTTGTACTCCTCTTCTTTTTGGTCCATGGCAATCCAAGAGCATTCTATTCCACTCCATTTTTGAATCTTGAGATTTCTATGCATGCACATTGCTTCTTAAAAGTTTGCTTGCCTTATCTTACAACTCCTTTCTTGGTGAAGTGCAGCTATTTGGTGCACGTGTATTCCTTCCAGACCCTCATCCTACACTCCTTCACTTCATCTCTCTTTATGTAGCACTTGCTCCCAAAGACTCTTATGTGCTTCACATTAGTTGGTCTTCCTTTCCATAGTTCATAGGGTGTTTTGCTTCTATCCACTCTTAATTGAGATCTATTTAGAATATACACAATTGTGCCCACTTCTTCACTCCAATAGCTATTAGGAAGTTTGGATTCATTCAACATAGTTCTGCTCATCTCTTGCATGGTCATGTTTCTTCCTTTCAACTACACCATTTTGTTGTGGTGTCCTAGCAATTGAAAATTTTCTTGTATTCCATGTTCTTTGCAATAGTCATCAAATTCATTAGACCAAAATTCTCCACCCCTATTTGACCTCAACCATTTGATTTTTTGTTCTTTTCATTTTCTATAAGTGATTTGAATGTGTACACCTATAATTACACCCAAGCAATTTAAATACTTAAATTGTGCTAATTATCTCCTTTCCCACAAATTAACGATATATTGTCAATAGTGCTCATCTTCTCGTCCATTGTCGTTAATTGATTACATTAAGCTAATTAATTAATTCGCCTATCCAACACATACCCTTATTAATGACCCTTCATTAATTAACACCTTCTATCTATTCTAATTAATTATTATTAATTAATTAGCCTCCCTTATCATTAAATCAATAAATCTCTATTTAATTGGTTTAATCCCTTCCTAATGGTCCAAATCACACTAATATCCATCTAAAAGCTTATAAAAGCTTGCACATGTATTTAATTAATCATCTTGATTAATTAATACACCCCCTTTATCCACATGAGCCACTTGAGGACAAACTAAACCCTCCTAAAGCTAACTCAACCCCATCTAAACCCCCTTATCCATAACTAACTCTACATCTCCATTAGTCCCACATTCATGAGAATGTGTTGAATCCTTTATCCTTTGGGCTATATAAAGATCCCTCCTCCTACCTTTATACCTACACCTAAACTTCTTAAGAGAGTAAATGCAAAGCATATAGCTAAGAGACTAAGAGCTTGCATTTTGTCCTCTTGAGAGTTCATCATCTTGAAGAGTTAAGCCTCTTTCTTAAAAGTGCTTAGGTCATATGGGAGGTGTCAAAAGGGTCTTGTAGCCCAACTTTGACTAGCCCTCATTCCTAGGTTCTTGGAACATTAAGGACAACTATTTTTGATAGCCATGGAGCCTACCTAGGTTCTTTCATTCACATGTTGTTAGAGAATAGAGGATTTCTAGATGTTTAAGCATTGTTAGATTCAAAGTTTTGTATTAATGAATGTTTAGCATCTAACCCTTGATTAATTATTATCATGATGGTGCTTAGAATGTTGTTTAATTCTTGCTAATTAAGACTATTTAGGTGTTAGTCTTCTATTCACATTTAGCATTAGTTTAAAAACAACACTTGCACACGTAATGCTTTGAATCTATCTAAGGCTTCTGATTTGTGTTTCAAGTAAGCTACCCATGTCATCCTAGTAAAGTCATCTATTAAAAGCATGAAGTACTCATCTCCTTTCATACTTGCAGTTCTAGTAGGCCCACACAAATCTGTATGAATCATCTCTAAAGGTTGAGTAGTTGAATACTCTTTTGATTTGAATGTCCTTCTTGTCTGTTTGCCATGTAAACAAGATTTGCACATAGAATCTGTTGGTTTCACAATTTTGGCATGTTTCTAACTCCCTCTTTAACACTCAATTTCACAAGCTTATCAAAGCTGATGTGTCCTAATCTCCTATGCCATAACCAATTGTCATCAAGTTTGCTTGTAAAACACTTTTATTTGTTTACCTCTTTGAGTACATACATGTTATTTTTTTTTATTTTTTCTTTTCCAACTCTCTTCCCTATTTTTCCATCAATGATTTTACATCCTTTATCATTGAAAATCAGATTGTAGCCTTGTTTTCACATTTGGCTAACACTTAGCAAGTTATGTTTGAGTCCTTCAACATATAGCACATTTTCTGTAACAGTTTTTCCATTATCAAGACTAAGAGTTCCCTTGCCCACAATATTTGTAGAATTATTATCACCAAATCTAATAGCACCTGAAAGCATTATTTGAAAAGAAATGAACTTACTTTTGTCACTGTCATGTGACTGGAGCAGCCACTATCCAAGTACCAAATCATTCCTTCATCTTACACATGAAAGGTAGTTTGAGCTATCATACCATTCTCTTCTTTCTTGTTTGATTTATCTTTCACCACATATATCCACTTTCTTGGTTTTGGTGTTTGTGAGTTGCACATACTAGCTATATGACCTTCCTTTTCACATTTGTAACATATATGATTATGATTTTCTCTCATATACTGTAAGTTATAATTCCTCCTACTACCTCTAGCATTTCTTCTACACTTTGAAGCTTTGTGACCAAATTGATTACATGAAAAACAATAGCCATAGAAGGAATGAGAATACCTCATAACATATATGATTCTTGGAGAGTTTTTCCTTCTTTTTGCAGATTTAGTGGCCTCTTTGTTCATGGTATATGAGACATTTGATGTAGAATTATCTTCTTTCTTCTTTGATGGTTCATCTTCCTTATTCTCTTCCTTGAAACCAATACTTGTTTTTTCACTTATGTCCCTTTGAGTGCTTAGGATGTTTTTTAGAACATTTGAGCTCCTTTCTATCTTCTCATACATCTTGAGTTTTCCATTTTCCTGTTCTAATTCAGCCTTGTGAAGTTCTAAATCTGATTTCAGCCTTTGACATTATTCTTCCTTTTCTTTGTAGGATTGGGAAATCTTTTCCATCTGATTTTCAAGCTCCTTGAGTTCATTCATTTCCTCTTCTTCTTTTCAAAAATATGGATTTGTTCTTCATAATCCTTTAGGGTGCATTTTAGCTTTTGGTTCCTTCTTCTACAAATTTGAAGTTCTTCAAGAGCACTTACCAATTCAGCCTCTAAATTTACTTGTGCCTCTTCTTCATCTGAATCTTCATAGCTGACCATATTTTTCCCTTTATTGCTGCATTCATTTGAAATTTCCAAAGCCATAAAAAAGTTTCACTTTTAGTTCCATCACTCTCACTTTTTGAGCTACTTGAATCACTTGATTATGAGTCACTTGAATTTTCTTTAGAGTAAAATTTTTCTTATTCTTGAAATACTTCTTCTTATAGTCCATCTTTTTCTTACCATGTTTATGATCTTCTTCTTTACATTCAAACTCAACCTCCTTGTTTTTTTGGGACATTTAGTTGCAAAGTGTCCTACTTGACCACAATTAAAGCATTTGAAAGGAAGATTACCTTTATATTTTCCTTTTCCTCTTCCCAATCTTCTAACAAACAAAGCTTCAATCTTCTCAGCATCTTCTTCATTCTCCAAATTTGATTCCTCTTTCTCTTGCTTGGAATGACTCTCTTTCTTGGCTTTAAAGGAAACTTATTTCTTGGCTGATTTGGATCCAATTTTTCTCATTTCATAGGTTGATAGAATGATTTGTAGTTCATCCAAGGTCAAGGTCTTCATGTCTTTTTCTTCTTCAATGGATGAAAATTTTGCATCATACTTGGAGGTTAAGGATCTCGGACTTTTTGAACAATGATTGTTTCTTCTAGCTTCTCTCCTAAGCCTTTGATCATGTTTATTATCTCATCTTCCCTTTGCATGTATGCTTTGCTATGCTTTCATCTTCTTTCATCTTTAAAATTTCAAATTGTTCTCGGTAGGTCTACAATTTTGTAAGCTTGACTTTGTCATCTCCCTCATAGATGCTTTGTAGTTTGGTCCAAATCTCCTAGGCTATGGTGTAGTGAATTGTTTTACCTCGCAGCCTCTCTTCTTCAACTTGAACAACTAATTCAAAATATTCCTATTTTATCTCAGCCTCCAAGGTTTTCCATTTAGCGAGTGCTTGTTTTACTTTTTCCGAAACGTCCACGAAATGGACTCCAATTCATCCCTCATAATCTCCCCTTTTTCATTTTGCAGAACCAACACAATGCTAGACATTGAGGTCATTCTTCCTTCTAGAAGATCCATCTTCTGCACAATGAGCTTCCCAAGCTCTTCCAATCGAGTCTTATACGACTCTTGTGCTGCTACCAAGGCCTCATGCTTTTGCTTAACCATAAAAATCTTTTTGTGCGGCCCAATGTTTCGTCCTTCATAGATCTCTGGACCTCTCATTGTTTTCTTCTGGGTCTTTATGTTAATAAGCACCTTTGGGAGTCATGCGATATTCAAATCCTAGTTTGCTTTCTTCAATACCTCTTATAGCGCTTGTAATAACCCTTCATAGGATGCAATATTTTACATCACCGAGGCTTTCTCTCACTTTGCCTCTTGTTCTGGATTCCTTAGCATTGGCATGCGTAGAGGTTCATCTTCAAGTACCAGTCCACCAACTTTCCTACATAATGTATCACTAAGGGAAACATTTGTGGTACCTTGGGCTCTAAGTGTGGCCTAGCTCTTATGAAATTGTCTCTAATCTCCTCTGCGATGTTGATAAATACTTCATTCTTCTTCTCGCATTAAGTCCCTCTCTTGTGTTATGTGTGCTATCTCTGCATCCTTTGTCTTTAGCTCCTCGCGCAACACTCTTATCATTGCAGCTTTGTCCATGTTTCTCCTTGTAACTTCAGTAGAAACCTTCACTAATGCATTGCTAACCTACTCATCTGACATGACAGTAGGCTTTATTGTCATATGTCTAGCTTGGGGTGCCTTTTTCAGTCGTCTCGACACGCATGAATCCTCACATACATCAAAGTCAGGCTCATCCATGTGGGTGTGCATTGACCATGATAGTTTCTTTTGAGTGCACACAATCGCCATATCCTCATCCATTAGCTCCTAGCCAAATAAATCCTTTTGTGCTATCATGCTCTAGAAGCGGGCACAGACAATTTTACCTGTGTCCTCTACATAGCCCATAGCTGGTATAATGTGCTCTCCACTCGATCTTCTAGACTATTGCTACTTAGGGACTTTAGCTTCCAAATTTGGTACTTGTGTCTCCATGTCCTAAACAATCTCTGCAGCTTATCTCCTATGGTACCTTTTCTTCCTCTAGATCGTGTATCCACTCCTCAATACTTGCTAGAGTTAACTGGTATGTCTTCATCGTGAACCATCTTGAAAACAACTGAAAACGAGGTCTCGACAACGAAACCAATGATGCAACCTAGAATTTACCAGATAACACCCTAGACGCACTGACACATCACTCAGCCTAGATTGAGCGCTCACCCGAAGTGCACAAAGGTACCAAGTCCCTCTTTAGGGTTGCTTTGTAGTAGAATGTTAGCATGATGAAGGAAGAAACATATAGATCCATAACTAATCCATCATTCTACAATGCTACCATATTCGGATCTATGAAAGAACAAACTTAAACAATAATCGTGATTGAATCAAGAACATGCACTACTCAATTCTTTGTCTTTTCTCGTATCTTCTCTCGCTACTGCCTTCTATATGAATTAATTTTCAATATTCACACTCTGCTAGTCGAGAATTCAAAAATACAAGATGAATATTCATCTCTTCAAATTCTTGTTATCTTTTTTAGTGATTCTAGCTAAAAATGAGATAACCATAGAAAATTTTTGGACATATCTCTTAAAAATTCCCTTTGAAAGAGATTTTCGGTTTTCAAAGCATGAAAACATGTTCCTTGCATGTAACATGTCATTAATGTCCAATTGTCTGGTAGTTGGCACACGCGTCAAGTGAGGTGTAATTAATGTTAGGGTATTATAAATAGTTGGTTTTCCACGTCATTTGTTACCTAGTATGTTTTTGCTGCATTGGATTTCTGTGTATGCTTCTTCCACCTCCAGACCTGATTGAGCTTCCCGGTCAATTTCACCATCCGTCTTTGATCATTTTTCAAACTTGTTGAAGGTATTCTTCTCTTCTTTCTATTTTGAAGCTTTTTGGGTTATTTTTGAGGTGTTTTGTTTGGGTTTCCATTTCATTTCCTCTTCCATTACTAGTTTAGGGTTTTGGGTCTTTTCCTTAGTTCTTGTCTTTTTCCCAATAGGGTTCTTGTTTGAAATTCACTCCTTGGTTATTTACTTATTTTTTACATAAGTTGTAGATTTCAAAAGAATCTAAAAATCAATAAGTGAAAAAGGCAGGAAATTCTCATATTCTGACATGTCGAAACCCGATATATTGATTTCGGGTTTTGCAAGGTGTTGTACATCTCATTTCTTCCACCTTGTGTTGGGTTTTGCAGGTGCTCGACACCTATCAAGTTCCACCGCATGTCGGGATCTTCCACCTGCTCAACATCCTCTAAACTCCACCAATGTTTCAAGTTTCTCAAGGTGCTCGACATCCTCCAAACTCTGCCAGTGTTTTGGGTTTCCATTGGTGTTTGACACGGCCTAATTTCTGACATACAATCTAGTCTCATTGGGTTTCCAAGGTGTTTTGCAAGTTTCAAAACCTGAATGGTGTGGCGGGTCATGTACTTGTCCAACAAGCTTTCACACCCAATTACTCTTCCATAGAAGTCATCAAGGCATTTTCAAGACTCCTCATGTCGGACCCTGGCCAATCTAAGGATAAGTTGGATAAGTTAGGAAAGATGAAGTATAAGTATCAAAAGATGGAGTCTTCTTCTTATGTAAGCTGTAATTATGACATCCGGGACACGAGAGCTCGGCAATATAGATATGGAAGACTTCTGGAAAAGAATTGAGGATTCTTCTCAGAATTCATGGATGAAGTCAATAGCCGCAACGGTCTCCCTCTTGCAGCAAGATTTCCAATATCAGTGTCAATTCTCTAAATTCATCCTGCCTACGCTTCCAACTATGACTCAGCCTCCCACTCAGTAAGAAATCAAGTAGGGAGTCTATAGTGAAATTGGATGGAGATTACTTTGATCAACTCCTAAAGTTGCCCAACTTTATGGAATATGTTGATTTAGACCTTAAATCAGCACAAAAGGCCTGGGACAAAGATCAAGAAGACTGCATCAAGCACGTAAATAAGAATTTCTTGATCAAGGCTAAGCTAGCTATTTCTAGGTTTCCTAAGTCGGTCCCTAGAAGTGATTTTATTCTTGAAGTTAGCGATATCATCACCCTGCTTGAGTGGTTATTTGGACTCCTAGATTCAAAAGAATTCCAAGGGTGGATGTACCAGTTCATGGTCGTCATAAAGAAGAATGACCAAGGGATTGATTGGGGTAGCCTAATAAGTGATGAGATAGACTCCCAAATGAAAATGGTCTTGTCTACCAAAGAAGTTCTATATGATGTCATACATCACCTATGTGGTAGCAGGCATGAGAAACTATCCAGGCTAGATGCAAAGGGAAACCAAGCAACGGAACACATATATCGAGTACTTCCCACAACTGACAATAAAAGGGTCTGAAGACCAATATAGAAGAGTGAATGATGCCTTCTTCTATGAAAAAAATTTATAGATTGGATCCTGATATGAGGAAGAGAAGGGTTTCCGATGAAGCATGGGCCGAAGTGTCAAAATGGGGTTGCATTTTCTTGCAATTCAAGAAGTTTACTTATCTTCAAGTGGTAAGGTTCCATGGTAATCCTTTCCATTTTCCCAGGTTCCCAGGTGACAAACTGATCCTTATGGAGTTGGTCAGATAATTGTTGGATTTTCACAAATTCCAACAAAGCAAGCACAAATCTGCCATCTCCTTCCCCATTTCCATTAGAAGGTATACATGTTCTACCGTGGTTAAGGCCAAGAACGTGGTGCATGAGATTTAGGAAAATTGAAGAAACATATGAAGATGAGGGAGGGATTCGACATCCGAGGAGTTCTCAAGTCATATGGAACCTTGTATCATATGTTCCCAATGTGGAAGATATCTGGGTTGATCTTCGTGGATGAAGTTACCATCCAAATAAAATACAACAAAGTAGACTCGACGCTTGAAGAAATTCAGATGTTAGATTTGGTTGATATCCCTGAAGGCACCACAGATAATGAAAGTTTTCTGGACTTTAGGTATGAACAGTTAGATGGAGACTAACTCAGATTCCTAGCCATTGATTGGTCTGTTCCTTTGAAAAGCTTCTATCGCTAAAAGAGCTGCTCAGACTCTTATCCGTACCAAGGCATGGCTCATTTCTTGGGAATGAGTTATAAGGAAAAGAGATTTTCAAAAATAGCTACTTTAGAAGCGGGACCCTCTAAGGGAGAGAAGGAAAAGGATAAAAGCCCTACCAAGAGGAAAATAAAATTTAAGTTTGTCAGAAAAGGAGAAAAGCAAGGGGCGAATCATCTACTACTCCTACACAAACAGTTGAGATATTGGATTCACCTCCTCCACTAGAACAAGGAGAAATTATTTCAGAAATTGAGGTTGGTCAACCTCTTGTTTCTCCTTTTGTTGATTGCTCGTCAGAAGTAAGTCTTTCTCTTGCTTCTCAAGCTTTGGCTTTAGAGTCTTTACCTCCTCTCTCCCAACCTTCCTCATCTCATATTTTGACGCCACTCTCATCAGTCATGACCAGCATCTTCTCCAACCTTTCACCTCTCTATGTTGGACCTAAGATGGCCATAGAAATGCCTCCTCCTTCTGCACCTTCGTTCCCTGAGTCTATTCCCACAGTCACCACACTTACAGTCATCACCACTCCACAAGTAAATCTTCCTCCACCTGTAGATACAACCATAACACCTCTAATAGGAGAAACTTCTTCCACTTTGTACCTCAATGGTTAATTGATCAAACCCCAAGGAAGAGGAAGGTGGTAGTTCCCCTACCAGCCTTCGACTTCAGTTCACTCAAGGCCTCTCCTGCCAAATCTGCCAAGAAACCCAAAATGGTTTCAAGGGTTTCAGTGGATGCCTCAGGGCATAAGTTTGCAGATATTGCCACTCCCACGACCAACAAAACTAAGGAGGATATAGTGGTGACTGATTATCAAATTACAAGGGTTGATATGGGAAAAGTAACAATAGAAGGAGCATAATAGGATGTGCAAGATGCCATGAACGTGCTTTTCCAAAAGCTGAAGGAAACAAAGGTAAGCAGGGATGAGCTAAAGGAGAAAGTTGAATAGTTGATGGAGGTATTACTCAAGCTTTCAAAGCCTTCTCAGTCAACATCGTCATCTTCTACCCCTACTCCTATCAGGTTCGATTTCTCATCGGTGCCTATGATTGAAAAGATCAAGGAGAACGGTTGAAGAATGGATAAAGAGGCTACTCCTACAAGGAAGAGAGGTCATTGATGACATAGTGGAGGTTTATAAATCCTTGGAGGAAATAAAGAAGGATGGCGACAAAATGGATGATGAATTTTCACAGGAAGTCGGGAACCTTGAATTAACTTTAGAAGCTCTCAATGCACTAAAACAGGTTCCATCCCGAGATCTTAATGGAAGAAGGAATCATTCCACATGGGGATAAGCATTTCCAACTAGCCAAAGCCATCAGATTCAGGATAAAGATTCTTAGTGAAGCTTGCAACAAGTTGAGGGAATCTAGAGATCAGTTGGTTGATGCCACCAATGACATAGAAGAGGAGCTGTCCAGATCTTCACCAAGGTGTTGGATGAAAGCTTGGATATTCTACCTGCTGATGATCTCTATAAAAAATTCAAGAATTAATTCAGCACGAACCAGCTTCCATCTTTGATCTGACAACCATCGATAAGTTCATAAGGATCGAGAATGTTTTGGAATCACTAAGGAAACTCAACAAGAAATTGAAGAAACTTCCTGGTAACGCAAGTGACACTCAGGAAACTTGCGAGGTCCTAAGTGATTATTCTAGTGCACCAGATGAAGATGAGATGCAGGGCATAATTCAAAAGTTCCAAGAATTTCAAGACAAGAAGGCTTTGCTAGAAGAAGACAAGGACGATGAAGCAGAATAAACATAATGTTTCATGTCATTTCTATCAAGAAATTGTCATGTCTTTTTCATTTTTCGTTTCGTCACATAGGAAGAAAAATTTGACTTGTTCTCCTACGTGAGAGTCAAGCAAAATAGGACTCTTATTAATGGACTATTTTCTAGGATTTATCCTATTCTCTCTCTTCTCTCTCTATTATAAATAAGGGATGCTTGTGCATTCCAAAAGAGAGAGGTTTTAGAATATTAAGAGCTATTGTGAAGAAGAAGAAAAACTTTGTATTTTCTTTTTAATCATTGAAGAATAGAAACAGGTGTTATTTTGCAAACTTTGTGTTGTGGGATTCATCTATCTTGAAAAATTGTTCTTATGTCCAAGATCTTGAGCTATTCTTTGTTTAGTGTTCTTGATTATTTTAATCATTTCAAATATTACACTCATTATCTAAAACTCGTATAAGTATTTCTTGATCTGTGTTTTCTTGAAAGAAAATATGTTCCTCTCATTCCCTTCCCACTTTGTTTCATCTATAATAGTTTCCTTTCTAATCCATTCCATTTCTAAAGTTGTAACATCTCCATCTCATGTTGATATGGATTTCGGGATTGTATCCCAACCCCAATGGTTAGAATAGTGTGGATATTGTATATATTATTTCTACTGTGTTTTAGATTAGTAATAAACAGGTAGCCTCACCTGTCTTTGAGGAGAGATTTGATCCCGTGCACTATGGTTGAACCTCGTATTTGGGCTTGAAAAATATCGAACCAACACTTCCTTTCAATAATTTTCTTTTGTCTCTATTTACATGAACCTTTCAAGTCCTTTTCCAACCTTGAGCATGAAAATATAACTTATGACCTTTCAAATTCCCCTTTTCTTTTTCGAGCTTGAGGTTAAGAATTTCGTTCTTGGAATTAATTAAGACAAACAAGAATGTCTTTTAAAATTCTTCTTGAATTTAAAAAGTGTTGCATGTAATTGTCCCCAAGAGTGAATTTCCAAAGTCCTATTTAAATCAAGATAATGCTGGATATTTTTGAGGATGAAATCAACTTATCACCCTCTTTATCAAATACACCATTTTCAACTCAAAAAGTTGAAATAACCTTTACCTTCAAAATTTTTGGAGACATAATGTAACTTAGCCATTTCACATGTGTTGAGATCGAGAAGTATTCCATTTGCATTCAAGTGATTCAAATGAGGTCTTAGACACTATTTTAAGAGAGGAAAAACATTACTAACTTAATTTTTAGCATGGTCACTTCAACCCTAACCACTTTATAGTTAAAAAGAAAAAATACAATTGATTGTATATGAGTATTCCACAATTTTAATGAGATTTGAGCATTTAAACTTGGTAGAATTATGTTCACACGATGCATGAGATCACCAAACCTTCATTTAATCCTTTAAAACTTGATCCAATCAAATATCCATCTCAATTTGCAAGAAAGAGTGTAAACACTAGCACAATCACAAATAACCGAATGTAGACTTGAACTTTTGTTAAGAAATTCTCTTTTTACACTTAATCAATCAATAAAATTCCTTTTGAAACCATTTCATATATATCCCATAGAGTTGCAATTCAAAATTTTAAAATTTTTATTGGTGAATTTGTGAGATTCGAGCAAAACAAATTTTGGAAAACCCTAGTTCAGAAAAAACTGAATAGTGAGGCTCGAGAGGATGAGAAAATTGATTTCTTGCACAATAATAGATGAAATTAAAAATTTAAGATGCTATAGCATTGTGAGAGAATCCCACACCTTCTCTAAACAAAATTTTTATGTAAATTCCTCCATATGATTCCAGTGATGAAGATGTTTAGTGTTCTTGACTAGTAAAGAATAAAGAATCTTATTTTAAGAACATTTCAATTTTATTTCTTCAATTTTTAGGACTTGTCGATGCCTTTGAAGCATGTCAATGTTATTCATAATAGTTTTTATACCACCTTGAAGTCAGAGATACCACATTGGATTATCATTTCCATAGGATCTCATTGTTGTTGTGAGTACTTGTTTCCAAAGACCTCTGTCATAGTCAAGATTGACAAACAAACACCTTCTTTTGCCCAAAACCTTATACCAGTGATGTATAAAGCTTATCTAATCACTATTCATAATGAAAATGATGATTAGGAGTGTGATATTTAAAATAAAAAACTCATAAAAATGATTTCATAAATATTAAAGAAAGATTTCTTGATTACTTTCCAAGAAAGCATGAAAGAATTGAGTTCATGTCTTACAATTCACCTATCAACCATTTCACTTGTCACACATCTTGTTAGGGAAAAAACTATGTATAGGATTTGATTTCTTAATGAAACTATTTCATCATTGTTGGATCTTAAAAAAACTATACCAGTTGACTTGGGAGTGAGAACAAACTTGTTGTTCTATGGTTTCTGGAGCAATCACCTGAAGGACTCACCTTGTCCCCTTGTGTTGGTCATCATCATGACATGAGAAGATGCTTAGAGATCCATAAAGCATTGTTAGCTCTCAAATAATTAATTAAATAGCATAATGGCTAAATTTGACCTTGCCTTCTTAGGACACATGCCGGTGGAAAAGAAAACTCTTTGAAAAATGCTCATATCTTTTCAAAGACATATCCAAATGACTTAAAACTTACACACTTGCTAAAAAAACCTCTTGATGACCTGAAATTTTGCATGGAGCACAAAAATACTTCCTTAATCATATCCCATGATATTTTTGATAGGGATAGCTATGAAATTGTCTAACCCATCTCATTTTCATGTAGGAATAATTGATTTCCCAAAGGGTAATTTTGGCTAGAAGTAGTATTTTGCTCCAAAACTTGTTTCTTGACTTTTGAGCCTCAAAATGAGTTAATTTACCTGTTATACACATGCTCCGAGCATTTCAATACTTCACTTTGCACAACAAAGACTCACTTGACTCCCATGCCCCTAAAGTATATCAATTTTGCTTAGTATGGACGAACAAGACACCAACACACCTTTGTGACTCCCAAAACACACTATTTCCATGAAAAAGAGACATTGAGTCAAAAAAACACATCAATGATAACTTGACATAAAGGTGGGAAACATATTTTGCAACAAATATGTGTTCTTTTGAATAAAATGTATCAACTTGGCAATAACCCCCTTGAACTTCAAATTGAAGTCGGTGTTTGATGTAGTGGTTGTTTATTAGAATTAAAAATTTCAATTCACACAAAGTACAATTCTTATTTCTAGATAAAATGGTTTTTTATTGGCCAAGATTATTCACTGCATTGCGTTGTAGACTTGGATAGAAATCATTGCATGTAGTTATAATATTCTCCACAAAAACACCAAACTGTGTGGGTCCCAACACTACTCCCGAAATCACATGTTGTTCTTGTACTAGAGATATAAACCCTTCAGATATGTCACCTTCTTTCTAAGGAAAATTATATTTTAGCACCACGTAGGTTGTAGAAAATTCATCCTTGTCTTTAGGAGTTGTGAAACAATGGCTATCACTATTAGAATTCAAACCCTCATCCTCATTAAATGTATCCTCTGAGTCACTACTCATGATGTTTTGAATGCCATCACCCCCCACATGTGAAACATTTGAAATCACATGCTTAATCATTTGCTTCCTTTCCCATGGGATAAAGTATCCCTTGTTTTCAATTTCTACCAAGGTTTCACAATCATCAATTGTGTATGGAAGTCTCACTCTACCATTGAATACAATACTTATTGTGACAACGAATAAACTAGACCCCACGTCTCTACAATGGAGTGTATCTTTGGATGGATAAACTAGTCCCTCCGCAACTTTCACACCTTTGTTTAATAAATCCACATGTACTCCATCTTCCAAAATAGAATAGAGTTTATTTTCAACTATATCCACAAATAAAAAGAGAAAATTAGTACCGAGGACACTTAAATCTTTAACATTAGTAATGGAGAATTGAAATCACAATGAGAAAATAAAAATATACATCTTATACGAACATCTTTAAAACCTCATTTAATCCAAATATTTAAACATATAACAAATTGTATTAAACTCCTAGATCCCGCTATTGCTATGTGTATAATTTTATCCATAAAACACATAGTGTAGGGGAAACGAGGAAATTGTATTACACCCTTTGATTTTTATAATGCACACATTTTCTTTTGTGCATTTAAATTTTGTTGAAAAATTATTTCTAAGGGATTTAAATAGGTACTTTTTAGTACAAAGAAAATTAATATTGGCCCTTACTTGGGAATAAAATCACCTTTTCGGGATAGCTAATGTGTCACCTTTTTATTGGCTTATTTGTACACGTGACTTGATTTTACTTGTGTTATTGGCTACCTTTTTTAATAAATTTTTAGTATATAATTTATAAATGTTGACTTTGATTTTTATAACTAGTGGTAGTATACTTCACATTACCACTCGTAGTCATTGGCTTCACTATTGGCTTATGCACAGTCATTGGCTTCTTTCCCCTATAGCTTTCAAAATTTGTATAGCCTAGCAACTGTTGTGACTGTAATTTTTTTCTTACACACTAAAATTCAAATATTGACTTGAATTGGAGGCCGAAAGTTGGTGATCACACTTCAATGTGCGAGTGAGCACAATTCCAAGCTCGAAAAATCACACTTAGATGTGCAAGTGATAACTAATCGTAGTGCGAGAGAGTAGTGGCCTTGTACATCTATGAAGTGCGATCCCTCACACGTCGAAGTGTGATCCCTCACACGCCACAAAGTGTGATCACTCACACGACAAAGTATGAGAATTTTCAAGATGAAGTGCGAGCATTCACACTTGGAATAACGATCACTCGCATATCAAAGGGCATATTTTCACCTACCATTCTAGTCAAAATTTGTCTATCCTAGTAGCCTCTTGGACTTAAATTTAGGGCCATTAATATTGTGTCAAGTAAATCATTCATGTATTTAATTCTCTAATTGTATAGCTATGTTTATTTTATGGTATAGAGTTCAAGTTTAGTCTTTATTTGATTAACGATGGTGGTATATGCTTTGATTCAATTATGTGTATTAATTGTTTCTAAGATTTTTATATCTTACGTAATATTTTAACAATATAAGTTTTTTTATAATTTTGTATAATATTGAGTAGAAGTAACCCATGCTACGTAGTTTTTTATTAATAATTGTCAATATTAAAGACTTAATTTCAATTAAATTTATCTATGTCAAATTTAAGTTTCAAACAATGTCGAAGTTTAGTTTTCATACATTAAAAATTATGTTATAAAAATGTTGCCTAATTAATATTGCGCTTCCCTAAACATTAAATGGCCATTAAAGTGTATAATGTAAAATCTCGCCACTTGAGACTATTTTTTTTTTTTGTATTGCATTTAATGTTAAGTGGTACAATATTAAATTTTAATCCACACAAACTTTGTTAACGTTTGTATTTTAATGCAATAAAATGGAAAACTGTATACTCATTTTGAAGGCGAAAACACCAAAACAAGGAGCACATATACAAATGGGGAAGAAAAAAGTTACAAAAAATTAAAAGAGGTAAAGCATTGTTATTTTATTTTGAAGAATTTCATTTTATACACCCATTTCATAGTGATTGTAAATAGTGCATTTGTCAGTAGGTAATTAACCAATTTTCAATGTTTCTCCACATGTTTTGATTCTGTGAATTTACAGAGCGTAGGACCCTTGTATATTTATTATTAGAAAATGAAAAATGAAATTAAGTTTAGATAAAATATGGAGTACGCAAATTGTTTCATTTGTGAATGTTTATAGTAACTCATAAATTTTCAGGACATGGAAATATCACCATTTTCCTTGTTTTCACGTTTCCAATCCCAAGTTCTCAAATCAAATCCAAGAAACTATGAAGACAATATGGTTTTTTCAACATAGCTAAGCAACTGTCGTGTAAAGGACTTATACATGCAAAAATTATATGGAAATAGTGTCTCAAATTTGCAAGAGAATATAAGTGGCACACAAAAATTGGGTCCTTGCATTCCACATTCACAAATCGATCTAAATTCTCCATATATTGTTGATGATTCAAAATTAGAAGAAACATTTTCATTAACCCATGCATATGAAAGAGATAGAAATAATGAGGAGCTGATGAAAGAATACAAAAAGAGTTGTGGTCAAAATTTGATGTGAAAAAATTATTTCAAAATATGAAGAGGTGTATGATAATTTAAATTGTGGAAAACTTGGAAAGAAACATTAGGATAATATAGCAGATGATTTGAATCAATTTTGTGGAAAAACATTCACTAGGATGAAATGCAAATACAAGATGAATAGGTTGAAGAAAACCCTCAAGAAGGAGAAACAATTGGAAAACACAACATTGGCAACACATTCAACATGGAATTTCTATGAAGATATGGATCACATTACACAGAAAACACACAAGGTTATTGGTTTTAATAGAAAAGAGATGGTTAATATAACCACTTATACTTATGAAAAAAATCATGGGAGGGCAATTAGAAATCCCGTTTATTAGCATTTAAATTTTGGAAGGGGAAAAGCAAGAAAACCCTTTAAATAAAAATGGAATTCAGAGAAAAGGTGTGAAGAGAAAAAGAAACTCTTATGGAGATTTGAAAGAGGTAATAAAAATAACATGCATCTAATCAGTCAAAAATGAAATAAATTGAGTAGGGAAGGCTTCAACTTGAGTGTGAAAGAATGGAACAAGAGAGAAAGCTAATGGAGAAAATATTGGATGTACAACTTCAAGTCGTAAGTCTTTTTACCTAGGTAAATTTCTGTGTTTTTAACCATAGTAATATAGTATTGTATCATTCAATTCCATTATAAAAGATGAAGGAGTGAAGGATGAAGACCTAGAAGGAATTCATGTGCATCGAATAGTTGCACTTCACCAAAGTGTAGGAGTTGCGAGATTAAAGCAAGCAAGCTTTGTAAAGTAATGTGCATGCATATGAGAGCTCAAGATTAAAAAATGGAGTAGAATGGAATTTCTTGGCTTGGCTTATCATAGATCAAAAGAGGTGGTGTACATATAGGGGAGTGAATGTGTAACTCCCATGTAAGAGAATATTCCTCCATAATGGAGAAGAGGAGTTACTTTCCCAAATGGGAATGTAACTCCTATGACACACTTACACATATGAAATTTTTGTAAGGGAATCATGTCATAACTAAGATAACACCTAGATCCATGTCCACCTAAGTGAGATGACTCACCCAGTGAGGTGGAATAACACTAAATAAGTGAAGAAAAATACCACCTACACCAACACCCCCTTCATTGTAACTTAGGATGAGGCAAAGCAAGTTAGAAATGAGAAATGGATCCTAGCACAAAGCCAAATGAGTTACCCACGTACAAGAACCTCTCAAAAAGTGGAGTAAAAGAGAAAACCTAGTGGGAAAAACTTCCCCAAAAGAGAGACAAGTCCACTCTCTAATCTAAGAAAAATGCCAAAGATGGTTCTCGGCCACGATTTGAGCCTCGTAAAGGTACCCATGTACAAAGAGGCAATCTCTCAAAAATAAGAAGAAGAGAGAAGAAGTGGGAGAAGAGAGGAATGCGAGAAGATGCCATGAACGAATCTAAACTCTGTAGCTCTAGGAAGCCTCCTAGAAGAATGTTGATGATGAGATCCTCTGCCTCTAGACTGAAGAAGAGCCATCCACACTGAACTATGTGCCTACCCTTAGGAAGGACATAAATGACGTGTTGGAAGTTTGCCCACTCCATGAAGGAAACTGAAGGCAACAACACAAAGAACTCTGAGTCTGGTCCATGAAAGTGTGACATAGGTCTAGCAAGAGAGCGCCAAGTAACCGAAGATAATGCCACATACGTAGAAATGTCAGAGTGTGAAGAGTGAACACCAAGAAAGGATGTCCAAGTGATGTGAAGGTAACAGAACCCCACAAATAGAAAAGGGATCCACAAGTAAGGGTGGATCAATGAAGGTCTCTGAAAAGTGGAAGTGGTAAGAGTCCTGAAGGGGTACTCCCAACAACGGAGATAATGAACTCCTCTCGAAATACCCGTAGATGGATGACGATCCTAGTACATCACAAGTGTATTTTACAAAAAGATGACTAAGGTCAGTAGATACTCGTTCGAATGAGGGGGCTCAACAAATAGATGAGCAATGTCGACATGTATGAGTCATCCAATGAAGGTAAAGGAGTGAAAGAGGCCTCACACACTAAAGGTGTAAAAGAGGTGGGTGTGATGACTGTATGAGATTGAATAGGAGAATGCTCAATATTTGATGAGATATGGGATGTGTCAACACTCTTTGGAATAGTGAGAGAAGGAGGAGAAGAGTCCTCTGTAGTAATCTCGACATCAGAATTGGGTGCACAATCCTCGTCATCAGAAGTAGAACCAAGCGAGTCTGTTTCAGTGGAATTGTCATCACATGAAGAAGAGGAGACAACTAAATCAGTAGCAGCAACAATGGTGACAATATGTGAAGGGTATCCATAGAGGGACTGAAGAATGCTCCAAACACGGTGGGGTGGATCTGAGTCTGCCATGTGAAACCAGAGAGATCTCGGAGACTTGCAGATCATCATCTCGACCAAAAATGGTCATAAGTGTCGAGAAAGTCCTCCGGATGATGATGATCATGGGTACATGAAATCACCCAAGTAAGAAGGATGAAAGACCCTCGTGAGCAAAGTAATGTTCCATGGAAGCACGCCAAGCTGAATAGTTCTCTGTAACATTCCCATTTTAAGACTTAGAATCAAGAGATTTTTTTTAATAATGTTCAATGTTTTAAATAAAGCAATATTTAGAACAAACATTCCATGCCAATCAAATTCAATGGATAAACATATGTAGTTGTAATGACTCAGTGATTCACCGATCTATTCATTCCATAACTCGGTAAGCTAACGATCTATTTATGTTATCTTATGTATTGAATACATATTGTATACTTCATATACTTTGTCATCCTACCCTACATCAGTGCTTGAGTGATCTGCTTTAAAGAACATATTTGAATGTCTGTTACCAATATTCTTCTGATATCACGTTGTTTTAAACTTGGTGACATAGGACAACACAACCAAAAATTTGTGATACTTTGGCCAAAGATTTGTAACATACTGTGTATGTCACTATTCCTAGATGGCATACTCGTCATATTGGAATACATCCTTCACCTCACTCCTCAATTATCATGATTGGTCTTTTCTGACTACCATCAGTCCACTTGTTCTAGGTTTAACCCTAGCCCTAGATAGGAACATAACCTATTATAGGAAGATGCTCACAATGGCTTAGGGTAAATGGGCATACTCAATTGACCTAAGTTGTCTGGATGTGCCAACGTACCCTGAGCCATTGGGAGCTAATTCATATCCTAAATATGCTCCTATTCGAACCTAGAGAGAAACTAGGTTCAAGTCCGAGTTCCTATCGGGTGTAGATCTAGATGATCAATGCGGAAGGGTGATGCCACATGTCAACTACAACGTTGTATTCTCGAGAAGACCCAAGCCTTCTCAAAAGGTCATCCCTGCAGTTGGCATGTGCCAACATCCTACAAAAACTACGTCATCGAGATGTACATAACCCCAAGGGGATTGTTAATACATTGTTAGACTGCATTAATTATTGATTACAACAACAAAGTGGCAATCCCTAATTTAATGCTCAATAATTTCTTTCCTAAATTTGCTTCATTTAGTCCATTAAGAACTTCATTATATTCATGGTCACTTTTAATGTTTGATCACAGAGTTAAACTGCCAATTAACCGCAACTGTACATCATTATAATATGTCTTATTTAAAAAGTACAATAACTTTTTAGAAAAGTTCAATGCCAGAATATATCCCATATAAAGTAGACTTCATACAAAATGAAGTCTAATAAATTGTAGTCATACTTGCAAACCTTTTGTTTTATATTCCATTAAGAAAGAGAAAGAGTCTTTCTCTACATGTTAAGTGTTAGGGTGTATCCTACCCAATATCCACATTTCTTAATGTATGTTCATCACACGTTACATTACTATGTTATATAGTTTAGATATCGAATATCATATTCTGCAACTTAACAAGCTGCATCACAAGTAGGGAAATTGAACTAAATCCCTTTATCCAACTTATTAAAGGATAACCAATTAAGCATATGAATAATATGAAGAATATCAACAAGATAGAAATCCATATTTTTCATACAAGCACAAGATAATTTACACAACCAATACAAGTAAATTCTCATCTTTCAATTAATCTTTATAACTTATACATTTACAAGCCTTATGCATTTTTGGCATACTGCATAACAACCACCTTCATTAAAAAAGAATACTACTTTTCTTTTTCAATACAATCTCAAGAACGAATCAAATCTTCACAGGAATCGAATTAAATCAGCAAATGCATCTCATAAGTTTTACCTTCTTTTTATCACTTACAAAGTCCATCTGCAAAAATTACTAGCATGGGCTAGTTCAATGAACTGAGCATGATAAGCACTAAGCCTTAAAACAAAGTGCATTCCAATAATTGTTCCATTAAAACAACTCGCTTTAATGAGACAATTATTACATCATAAATATCAATATAAGTAATAGCAAACGGAAAAGAAGTACATTTAACCAATTGAATTCACTTCCAAGAGAAGAACAAAATATAATCCACTATATCTAGCCTTAAAAATTAAATTTTAATTGATCCTATCAATTATCCTTAAGCAAACAACAGATCATAACATCTCATTGTTCCCAATTCTATCATAATAGAATACAACATTTATCTTTGCTTTAAGCCAAAAGAAGGGTTTACAACATGGTTCTCATTAGGATGATTCATCTAACTCTTAAGCAAAAGAAGAAGAAGAACCATTACAACTATGCCCAAACACAAGACATCCGAAAAACTGAAACAAATTCATAACATGAATTAACGGTTTCATTTAAAGGACAACTACCTTAAAATTCAACATTTAAGATATTCATCAGAACAAAATCCCATTTCAATCCAAGAAGGAATAGAGAATCAAATAGTCTACCTGCAAGTCTAAATCTACTTCCACATGTTAAAAGTTAACATTTAAAGATCTGAAACCAACGTTCACAAATCAAAGTAGACTCATACATGAGTTAATCCCTACTCGAGTCCATCCAAGGAGGATCCATAAAAAGATAGAGTGCAAGAGATAAAACTTACTCATCTCAAACCAAACAAAGCAAAGCCTTGTCAAACAAACAACTCCGCCAAACAAGATTACATTTTCTGTTCAACAAAATCTGAAACATCAAATCTCTTCCTACATCATTTCAACAAATGATTTGAACAAGGAAGACCAAACAACTCTTAAAGAAATCTCCATATCATAAGAGAATCAAAACAAAAAGTTCAACCAATGAACTTATCCCAACAATAGAAAGAAAGGGATCTTAATTAGAAAATGATCCAATCAATAATTCATTTTATTGTACTAACAAATGAATTCCTGTTTTTAATTCATACTTAGAAATTCATAAGCTAGTTCCCAAAAAGAGAACAAAATCAACTCATAGTAAGAAGAAAGCACACTGCCATTTTCCTTACAATTCTTTACCTTCAATAAACATGAGTTTCAATTCCAATCTCGAATGAAATACACATAATAGTCCTAAAAACAACATTTTGTTCCAAAGGAATCACTTTCCTTTCTTTTACAAAGACACATGGTTTATTTACTATATCCAACAAGAGATAGAAAAAAAAACAATTAGTAAGCTAAACATGTTCAGAAGTATCAACGAACTCAAAGACTGAAATCCCATTGTCAGGTTTCAATATTGCATTACAAAAGAGTAATTAGTTCTCGATTCAATAAGTACTATAATACAAAAACAATCTGAACAGAGACAAGTAATCCCTCCATAACAATTCAGAGCACTAAAGTAATAAACTCTTCTTTTAAATGAAACCCAAAACTTATTTTAAAAGATCTGAAGACGCGAGTTTCCACAAAACAGAGGGGAAAAGAATACCCCCGATAAAATGCCATTACCATCTTAGAAAAGATGAAACAATTCTTAGAAAAGAATTACCAAATCCATCCATCAAACAAAGACGTTTTCAGTTAAGATCTCAAAGAGTCTACCCAACAACTCAGCCAACTATTCTCCTAGTTTTCTTTGAGAAATAGTTCAACAAAAGAGTTATAAGTTTTAAACTTTAATACAAGTAAAACCCAACTCAAAATACTAGAACAGAGTCAAACACGAAGTCTCAACAAAAGTTCAGAACTACACAAGTATTTAAATACGAGGGAAGTATAAAATACGAACTTCCAATAATAGTTTAGAGCTACACAAGTCTCTAATCACAGTTCAGGGCAACACAAAGTTCCCATTCCAGTTTATATTTTAAACAAGAAGCCCTAATACCAGCTCAAAATGAAACACAAGCTTCAAACAAGAGTTCAAAACTATACAAGTAACAAAATATGAGTGCGGTGTAAAACACGAACCTCCATTAACAGTCCAAAATTTCACAAGAATAAAACACGGGTACAGAGCCACATACGGGCTTCAACAACAGTCTGAGTTACCCAAGATTCCAAACATAGGTTAGAGCATCAAGAACCTCCATCACCAACTTTCATCAAACATGAAACCAAAAACAAGTTCCAAACCAAATACAAGCTCGATTACAAGCTCAAGAAAAACACAAACTCCAACAAGATCGATGAACTCAAGGTTCCCACAACTCATAACCATATTTAAATAGCAACGAAGGTCATTTAAAATAGAACACTTCAATTACCAGTTCCGAATGACAAGCAAAGTTACAGAAATACGTTTTGCATGCATTTTTTTAAAAGAACTAACACAAGGTAAGTTTCTAATTAGAACATCATTTACCATGGATTCATAACCAAGATCACAAGATTTATTAAACCCAAAGAAGCAAATAACCAGACAAAACATGCAAGCCAAGAATCTCAAAAGAGCAGACTTGTTTTAATGAAACATTTAGAAGAAAGCAAGAGATCTTAAAGATTAGAGCCTATCATGCCTGATAGTGCTTCTGCCAAATCAAAGGGGACCTCCAGCCGAGCTCACAACTTCTCCTCTTCTCCACGAAAGATCAAACAACCATATTCTTTTTCCATGATTCCTCTTATACATCCCACGAACCGAAAATAGGTCAATGACTTCAAAAATAACCATTAAGTGCAATCTGCTGGTTTGAAAAACCAGAGAGCATGCAAAGAAAAAATCGTGAAACAACCCCAGACAAACCCACTTGCATGCCTTCCAAGATGGTTTGTGCACAAAAACCGAAAACAATAAGTTTCATTAATTCCAATTTTCCCGCCTATCCTTCCTTGCCACCGCCTTCCAAGTCTGGCGAATGCCAAATCAAAATTAACATGAAATTCCATTTTAGTGACACTTCCACATAAGCCTTCGCTAAGTCAACTAGCCCCTGCCAAAACTGGCAGTACCCTATGCATTCAAAACCTTATCAATAACATAAATGTCATAGGAACCGTCACCCTTAATGCATACGACCACCTAATTCCCCTTTCATACCCATTAGTTTAGGATAGATCAAATTTCTTAGGTTAGACCTTAGGTAGTTTATAATATATACCTTAGGATATAACCCTAACAACAAATTTCCACCATAGGTCTTAACACATAGCCTTAGGTAGTTTCCACATAGGTTAGATTAATTCACAACATAATAGTTTTAGGCATTAGGTTAGATCATCATAAAACCTTATAGTATTAGGTTCTAGGTTAATTTTAATAGCCTAGTAACCTTTCCATATCCTTTAGCACAGAGCTTAGGTTAGGATGCCAATCATCCAACAAAGTAGGATATGAAGCTTTAGGTTAGAATAAGAATTCTATTAAGTGACATAGCTTAGGTAGCAAATATTCTTACCTAGCTTAGGATTCCGTAGGATAGTCCTTTTTAGGATCTCAAATCCTTCTTATGCCATGAACAGGCTATATTTTTGTGTTCATCAACAATGTCCTACCATGATCGATCTCCAAGGACCCAAGTACAACATACAATTGAATGGAAATATGTTCACACAAAAATCAAATAACTTGTAACAACAAATTTCAGTCAATATGTCTCTTAATTCATGGAATGTCAATTTACCATTCATTCAACAGAGCAGATTTAAAACATTCCTTAGATCACTGAAATTGATCCAAGGATGAGTCAGATTAATGGATAAGTTTACAAATCTTAAACCAGATTGCAACTCACCTACAAGAAGTGAAAAATGGATTCAAAGAAGCCATTCCAATTCAGTCAAAGGATCTTAAGAACAAAAATGATTTGTCCATATCAAGCATGATCTCCAACAATCAAAAGAACATATCTTTATAAGGAAAATCACATGTCAACACTTGAAATGCAAGGAGGAAAATAAAAAATGTCAAGGGTGTTACATTCTCTCTCCCAAAGAAGTGGTGGAGGTGTAAAGTGATCCTATGATGCTCAATTCTGGAAAGAGCACCCTCCATGATTCGAATCAAGAAGCGCAAGGCGCACGAATGCAAGACATCGAGTCACCAATAATGCGTCTCGCATGTAAAAACCCAAGAGTAATAATGAACCCCCCATAATGTGACACTTTATAAAGTAGTGAATTTACAAAACTGAAAATGTCATCATGTAATTTGTAAAAAATCATGTAAATTTGACTAAAGAAACACTCAAAACCGAGCAAATGAGTCAAAAGTTATAGCAAGAAAATGATTCCCGCAACTAATGGAAAATGCCAATAAGCTTTGCAAACTGATTAAAAAAGTTCCCGAAATGGGTGCAAAGGGTGTCGTGTGGGTACTTGTTGGAAATGAAATCAAATTTTAGGTAGTGTTTGTTTTGCTTGCGAGGGGAGATTAGCCTCCTGCCAACCCCGGACCTCGCCCTCCGTCTTCGACACATGAATGAAGGACATAATTACAAGCAAATAGAGCCCAAAAATTTTACAATGCCAAAATAAATGTTTTGCCTCAAAACATTAAAAACGAGGGATTGTTTTGACTACCAAACAATGTCTAAAAGGGAAGGGCCCAACTGAGGTGTCAAGCCATGGATGCACCGTAGAAGCACCAAGTTGGCACGATTACAAGTCGGTGAATTTTGTGTTGGTGAGTCAGTCGGTACTAAGACCAAGTTGAATGGCACACAGATTGCATAAAAGGCCGAGAAGACCAGAAACGTCCATGTTGGAGCCGATGGACATGAGCCAGATGGTGTAAGTTGCATAGATAATGACTGGCAATGGTGGATGCTGATTTAACAGTTGGTGAGTGTGCAGCACCTGCGGAAGATAACCGACGGTAGAGCTGATGTAACAGCTCGTGGTGACAAATAATGGCCAAAAAGGGGCCTGACAGTGACAAAGCCTCAAGTCGAACACAAGTGGCGGAAGAAGGCACAGGTTTGTGGAGTTCAAGTTATTCCCAAAGCACCAACCAGAGATCCGAGCTTTGAAGACCAAGGTAGCAAGACATTGCAACAAGCTTGTAGGTTTCAAACGTGAACCAAGCTTTCAAACAGTCCATGAACCCGCACGTTCACACCATGAGCTTGGTCCAGACATACCAAACCGAGTCACTCCAATGAATAGCATGAACAAGCAACCCTGGAAGGGACTTGGGTAGGCCAGCCAAATAGAGACCCGAGCAAGAGTTACGCCGAGTTAAAGACCAAACACGAGCATAGAAAAATCAAGTGCATGACCCAAGGCATAGAATGACCCACACAACAAATGGTTGAGTCATTGCAGAGGTGGTTTAATAACCTGAGTCGGTGAGCTGAAAAGGGAATGCAATCGAGATGTTATGAAGACAATACTACGAGCTACATTCCAGCTCAGTTCTAGGACCCAACACAACACTTCTCAAATACCAAGAAATGACACTTCTTTTATCCTGCGAAGGCAGTATCTGAACACAACCTGAACCATAACCACAAAGTAATACAGAAATAACCCACAAAAAAATAACCACTAGAATCTCGAAAATATGCAAGTAGAGCACATGCAAAAGAGAGAGAGCTTGCACAAACAACTACACGGTGGAGAAACAATGGTGAGAAACGCAATTCCGGTCCCCTTGCTCTGATACCATGAAGGAGTGAAGGATGAAGACCTAGAAGGAATTCACGTGCATCGAATAGTTGCACTTCACCAAAGTGTAGGAGTTGCGAGATTAAAGCAAGCTTTGTAAAGCAATGTGCATGCATATGAGAGCTCAAGATTCAAAAATGGAGTAGAATGGAATTTCTTGGCTTGGCTTATCATAGATCAAAAGAGGTGGTGTACATATAGGGGAGTGAATGTGTAACTCCCATGTAAGAGAATATTTCTCCATAATGGAAAAGATGAGTTACTTTCCCAAATGGGAATGTAACTCCTATGACACACTTACACATATGATAGATTTCATAAGGGAATTTGTCATAACTAAGATGCCACCTAGATCCATGTCCACCTAAGTGAGATGACTCACCCGGTGAGGTGGAATAACACTAAATAAGTGAAGAAAAATACCACCTACACCAACAAAAGATGGTATACATAATGTAAGAAAAACGATCATGCATAGTGCTAATACTTCTCTATTTTGCATTCTTCCTTTTTATTTCAGAACAATTCCAACGATTAACATCATGGGCACCACCAAGATCATTGACACACACATCTCAAGATATTATTTGTGTAACAAAATAATTTAAAAATGACGTCGGTAAACATGTACATTTTTGTTGAGGACAATGTGATAATTCCATATGTGAGATATCAATTGAACCACATATCATTGGTAGTATAGTAAAAGTATGAAATACTTATATACTCTCTATGTAATTTATAGATGATAATATTGCCAATGAGCATGGTGTTCTTTTGTTGAAAATCTTGATAATATTGATAATATTTGTGTGTGGCATATATGGTTAATATTTGCGTGTGAAATTAAACCGAACAATGTAAACTTCGTGAGATATTTGAAATATGATAATTCAATATGTGAGACATCAATTGAACCACATATCATTGGTAGTATAGTCAAAGTATGGAATACCTATATACTCACTATGTAATTTAAAGATGATAATATTGACAATGAGCATGGTGTTCTTTTGATGATAATGTTGTTAATATTGATAATTTTTGCGTGTGGATCTAAAGGTATGAGCACAAGTATAAAAATTGACAAAAAAATAATAATATTAATGTATTAATTTCATACCAAATACAAAGGCTATTATATATCCATAGGAATAGAAAACCAACTTCCTACAAACACGGAAGTCATACAATCAAATAACCCGTTAATAGTTTTACAGGTACAACCAAACTCTACAAATATATTGTTGTTGAAACAATATATTATACTAAATAACCATATAACCGAAACATTTACCGAATGGTAAATATTAAATATGTGAGAACTATCTACATATTCTTAACATTTCGCCTTAGTGTGAACATGGAAGAAAAACAATCACACTTCTTCAACAACTTGCCGCTTGGTGTGCTAATGATCTTGGCTCACCGATGGTTTTTCAAAGATAGACCTTGAAAACTTCGGTATGAACCCTTGTTCATCCAAAATGAACCCCTATTCACTGTATGAACCCCTATTTGAAAAAAATGGACCCTTGTCTACCAAAAAAGGAACCCTTGTTCTAGGTATGAGCCCCTGCTCATCCTCTTCAAGAAACATGATGTTATTTTTTCCTTGTGCTTTCATCTTTCCACTATATTTTCACATTAGGAAAGTACATAGGAATCTGCTCACTTTATTACAATAGGAACACACTGAAAATTGAATAAAAATAGGTACACTCCAACTGAAAAAACACGCTAAAACAAAATACCACAACCTCGTTTTACGGCCCCATCGCCATGGGCCGAAATAGGCACGCTTCTTCTCCATCCTCTTGTACTCTCCATCCTCTAGTAACATGCTACTAGATCAGCTTGGATTTGACTTGGACGCTCAATAGTTTCCACATTGGGTTTATTTTGTCTCCCCCCCATTGTGTGAAAACACATTTTCCGGATGTCGGGTAACATCGAAAATGCGTCCGTGAGGCAATTTTTTTATTTTACAAACTTTTAACTTTGACTCACAATGACATGCCTTTTACAAAGACATTTAAAATGAATCAATTTGACATTGACCCACCGTAAAATTTTAACAATATAATGACAATAACTCTATATTTTGACAATTTTTACTAAATTTCACAATAACCCTAATACACTAGACCATTTAGTGAATAAAAACTATCTTCAACATACATCAAATAGACATATAACTTGATGACACCTATTTGATAACTCAAATATAAACAACACTTTGTTTATATAATTACAAAACAAAAATTGTGGTATCAACCACACTCAAATTAACAAGAAACTTTAAAATTTAGTCTCGACTATAAGACACAACTTGACTTATACTAAACCGATGACTATACAAAAATAAAGTACAAATTTGTATTAAAATCCTCGTACCAAAACCAGATGGGTTTAGCTTAGAGTGGGAGGTACGTAGACTAAATTCTCCGATGATTGAAATGCCTCTACGGATTTACTGTCACATTTTGTGTTTCTTTTCCTAACGTTTCTATTTATATTTTGTAGATTACGATCATCGAAGTTAGCCCGATCTTTGCCTTGGATCCTCTTAGCTGGGTTCGGTTTGGATGGGTGATAAACATGGATGTGTGGATGTTCTAGACTCCAATGAAACACATAATTGGTAGTGTAGATCGCAATAAACAATAGAATAATGATGTCATGCACATGACTCAATTGGCAGAAAAAATGGCTTAGAAAATACCAAGTGTAGGCGAGTTAAATTCAAGGTAGGATAGTTGTATGCCGACCAGATGCAAGGCTAAGACGAATGAAGCACAACCACAATGCAACTAGATGCGGAAATAACCAACCTTTTCAAAACATTCAATGCTTTAGAACTGAGAAGAATATATGGGTAGGTGATATTCCAATGCAAATGTGAATCGATGCAATCCCTACAGAGATCTCCAATGCACAGATCAAGTCAAAAGGAGACGAGTGAGAAGAGGAGTCCACATGCAGGTTTTCAATGCTATAAAACTCAAATGCAAATCACACAAAACAAATCACACCTTGTATACATCCTCACAAGACTGACAAATCCGTAGGCTTCATTAAGACTGTTGGTATTGCCACTTCACTGGATGGTCACGGGTGGATCCACGTTCAATGTAATGGAAAAGGCACTGATGTGTGTTTTGGAAAAGAGTATAATTTCTTGCTACTTGATGCGATGTGCTTTATATTAAGACACCTCTGATATGTGTTTCTTCTCCTTAAACACCTCTCTAGCACGTGGTAGTCCCTCAGAAGAGTGGTTGGAGTTTGAATTGCACAAAGTTCCTTCACACTTAAAATAATATTTTGACTATATACTATATCATTGAAATTGACTTATAAATCTGAGGCAACTATGAAGACTCTGTTTTTGTCTCATTATAATTTTTATTCCTCCAGAGAACAAATTCACTCTGATACCAAATCTAAAGGTATGAGTAAAGTTACATAAAATTGACAAACAAATATTTTTTACCAAATACAAAGGCTATTATATAGTCATATGAATAGAAAAACAACTTCCTACAAATACGAAAGTCATATAATTAAATAACCCGTTAATAGTTTTGCAGTACAACCAAACTCTACAAATATATTTGTTGAAACAATCTATTATACTAAGTAACCATATAACCAAAACATTTACCGAATGGTAAATATTAAATATGTGAGCACTATCTACATATTCCTAATAAAGGGCATATATGGTTAATATTGTGGTTCCCCCAACATTAAACCGAACAATGTAAAGTTCATGTGATATTTGAAATATGTGCACCATTTGATAGCCATTAATTAGCCATTAAATATAAAGCAAATTAATAGCAATCACATGTCTTTTGTAATTCGTGTGCCAAAGAAAGTGGCAGTTGGAAGTGTCAGTTCCATGTAATTATAGATTTTCATTTATTAGTATATTTCAAGGAAACTTATATTTGTGAAGCTTCTGGCGAGAACATTGGCATAAGGGAAAAACTCCATAAGCATAATAATTCATTGGAAAATCTGATCACGGTTTGATTTCCAAAATTTTGAGCACAGGCTGTTTTCATGAAGGCGTAAAAAAGGTATGCATTCACACCTTTTCTCCCAAATTTTTGAAATTCTATGAGTGTATAATTTTCAACAAAACCCTATTTTGTCTGCTTCCAGTTGTCAAATTTTTCTATTCTTTAACATTGTTAGACAAATGCTTCTCAACTGATAGGGTTTGAAATCATTTTGTCATTCTATTTTCTCGATTCGTAAATGATTTGCTAAATATGTGTGCACCCCACTTGTGAGTAATTTAAAACATGTTATGGGTATTTTTTTCGCAAGAGGACTGAGAAATGATTCACAAAATACTTGACATGGAAATTAATGATTACTGGAAGTGAACAAAATGGGTGTTGTTGAAAAGGTTGAGGAAAATAGATTTTTTCAATTAGGTTTTTATTCATTAGGGATTTTGGACTGCTAGATTCTAGATTTATATAGACATTTCGTTATAAATTAAATTGTACTAATGAAATAGTGATAGTAACTTCCAGTAGATGAAATAGTAATAGTAACACAAATAATTGTTTTCTTGTTTACAGTAATTGTTTGATTACATAAGGAAATTGTTGGAAATAAAATATTAAAAAAATATATATGTGATCGCTAAAGAAAAAAATGCAAAGAGTTCCTTTTGCGTAGGTTCCTCTTTGAAAAAAGTGAATCGAAGAATTATAAAACCTAATATTTGATAAGTTAGACTAAATAAGATTTTGAATAATGTTCCACTTAATTGATAGTTTTGGAAAGACATATACAACATTCAAAGATTAAAATTATAGGCTCTGATTATTTTAGTTAAATAAGCTAATGATATATCAACACTAAAAATTATAAGATGTCATGGCTTTTCTTTCTTAATGTGACAATAAGCATATGGAAATAGGGAGATGTGATATCTTGGGAAATTATGATGTTTAATGACAAGGGAGATTATACATAGGGTTTGGAGTTTGTATGTTCATACTAACAATACAAAGAGTGTGCTCATTATATTTATTAAAATTATACCATGGCCTTTGAGACTTCATTTACTAACTAATTATAGATCACCATCGCTTTTGAGATTTCATTTATAATTAAAATGTAGAATTTTTGTATTCCTTTCAATAACTTATAGTAAATAGTATGAGAACTACATAAGGCTTGATCCCTCTCGAGGGTATGTAGTGCAACACTTAGCTCCACTAGGGATAGTCTAGCCAATATAGTGCAATTATAAATGAGTAAAGAGAGGTATAAAAATTCATGGAACAAACTAATTAGAGATAAGTAAAGCGTGACCCCTGAAAAAAACATGTAATGTAACTCTTTTCTCAGTTCAATAATAGATGTCCAGTGAATGATTGCCTTGCGAACACTAAGTTCAAAATATTTTGTTGATGCTGATCATAGTGACCGCTAAGCTTGTAAATGTTTTGTTGTGGCTAACCTTAGAGATCGCTAGGAAAAATTTTGTATGTGTTGACTCCTCGTAGTGAATTTCTATGTAATGATGCCTAATGCCTCGCTAATCTCAAAATATTTCCATATTTTTCTCATTGCATTAATAGTTTTACTGTTAATGAAGCCTAGTGACAACTTAGATTTAAATATTTCAATGTCACACATATTAGTGATGACTAGGAACAAAAGTACGTATGTTGTGACCCATCGATAGTGCATCTATTTCCGTAAAAGATAATTCAATTAATAGTTTTCATGTTAATGTTGATTAGTGATAACCAAGCTCTAAATATTTCTTTGGGAGAAATTGTGCAAAACCAAATCCATTTTTATCACTTCCCAATTATTGATATTTTGTAAAAGTAGAATTTTCCATTACCTTTTCAACAAAACCCATTTTGTGCCCTTCCAACAGTCAATTTTGTTCATGGTACATTATTATTTCACGCATTTTAACAAAACATTCTCAATGCAAAAGTTTTGGCATCTAATGATCCATAAATGATTGCGAAATATTTGTATACCGTGTTTGTAAGAAATGCATTTTTTCGCAAGAGGACCGAATCTGTTCTAAAATTCTTGACATGGATAACAATGATTGTTTGAAGATAAAAAAATTGTTGTTCTTGAAAAGGTTAAGGAAAATATATTTCTGTTCAAAAAGGGCTATTATTCATTCATGGCTTTTGTAGACAATCAAACCTAAGGTAATGTTAGGACCGCTAATTGAACTAAAGTTATAAATTGATTATTGAAATTACTTTTGCGGGTGGAAGCATATGGAAATTGTGATATTTAATGACCATTGAATTGTGTTTAGCTAACACTAAGTTCAAAATATTTTGTCGAGGAGGATGTTAATACATTAGTGGTTTTCCTATTAATTTCTATACCCCCCAGTAGTGCAAGGATTGGTGTTATTTTTCTCATTGCAATAACATTTGTGCTTTGAAATAAGCCTAGATATGTAAAAGCTCTAAATAATTCATTGTGGATGAACTTAGCGACCGCTAAGATCAACACTACATATGTCGAGATCCCCCACTAGTTCAAAGATTATAGAATTTTTTCTCATTCTAATAATAGTTGTCCTGTGAATAATGCCTAGATATAACCAATCTCTAAATATTTCATTGTTGATGAACTTAGTGACCGTTAGGATCTGAAATACGTAAGCCTTGAAGCCAATGGTTAAAACTACATATATCTTAACCCCTCAGAGGTGCATGTACAACAATTGTTCACTCATTCCATTAATCAAAATTCTATGAATGATGCCTAAGAACGAGACATATTCATGATCCTGCAATGAGCTAATCATACCTACGTAAAGGTTGATCCCTTACAAATACATGTATTAAAACAATTTTCTCAAGTGAATAATAGATGTCCATTGAATGGTGTTTAGTTAACACTAAGCTCAAAATATTTCTTCGAGGCGGATATTATCGACCATTAGGATTTATATATATTTTTTCTAATGCATTAGTAGTTTTCCCGTAAATGATTCCTAAGAACTACTAAGCTACGGGTATATCATTATGGATGGTCACAAGAATAACTAGGATAAGAAGAATGTATTTATTTGTTAATGATTCTTATAAACCATTAAGCTCTAAAAACATGTTGTGGCTGACCCTAGTGACCACTAAGATAAGAAATACTTATGTCTTACCCCCAAGTAGTGCAAGGATTAGCATTCTTTTGATCATTGCAATAACAATTGTTATTTGAAATAAGCCTAGATATAGAGAAGGTATAAATATTTCGTTGTGGCTAAACTTAGTGACAACTAAGATCAATACTACGTATGTCAAGATCCCCCACCAATTCAACGATTGTATAAATTTTTCTCATTCTATTAATAATTGTCTCGTGAATAATTCCTAGATATGGCCAATCTCTAAATATTTTGTTGTTAATCAACTTAGAGACCACTAAAAATATGAACTACGTAAGCCTTGAATCCTCAAGAGCGCTTGTATTAACAAAATTTTCTCATTGCATTAATATTTTTGTTGAAGCGACACCTAGTGAATGCCATGGATACAACTACACATATCTTGACCCCTCAGTGGTGCATGTATAGCTGCACTTTTCTCATTCCATTAATAGTAAGTCTATGAATGATGCCTAATGACCGTTAAGCTCTCAATATTTAGTTATGGTTGAATCTAGCGACTGCTAGGATCAACACTTATTTCATTTATTCGAATTTTTTTCTAAGCTTAACTAATATTCATAATAAGTGACATAAGAATGTTGCTTGTAAAATCAATTATGTCATTTATCTCAATAATTATTTTGTTGAAGATGTATACAACATTCTTGGTCCTTTAATTTTTAAACATGGCGGGAGGCCAGAAATTTCGATGACAGATGCTTATTTATATTCCAATGAGGGCGGTAGAGTAATAATAGATCTGTATTCGATCCAAATACCTTACATGAAAATTTTCAACATTACTCGCCTCTATTTTCCACAGTTCCAGATGAAAGTGTTGATGTTGATGTCGTAGACAAAAAGGGTATACCGGAAGATCAAGCGCTACGGTTTCAAGACACAAGTGCGATAAAAAGATCCAGTCTCCATTTAATTGCCGCTAAACCAGAGGTCCTTCCATTTTTGGAAGTGATTGCTTCTTATTTAATTCATGCTAAGTCCAAGGATTTTTCCTTTTTTTCTAAATCAGGGAAAAAATAGGTTTATTTATTGGGCAATCATACAAAAGTTATTATAAACTTCCAGATTTGGAATCTTTGTACACATCAACAAAAATGGAGTCATGGATGGCCCAAAGGAGAGTTAGAGATGTTTTACAGAGTTGGGCCACTGACCCATTTGATAATATGGATGATTCTAATATGTATGATATTCTTATTAAAAGGTTTAGACCAGGAGTCCATATTGGCATGGCCCTCATGAATAGGCTATATGGAAATTTTTCAATCTCTAAGGTGGATGTTTCCTGGATCTCCTTACTTTCTTTTATTATTGATGATGACAAGATTCCCTCCTTAGGTCAAGTGCTTTGTGTCAATTTAGTGAGACAAAGAAATAATTTTGTCGACAACGGAAATCATTTTACATGGCTTCCTATCTTCTCAATGTTGTCTTTGGTGTTCTCGAATGTCCATATTTCTATCAAATATGGTATCCTTCAATCCCTTTGAAGGTAAATGAGAAATATTTAGAATTTTATGCCCATCGTTTCAGATCACATATTCAAGATATATGCACTTATTTGTATCCTTCTCTCTACCAATAATTACATGAAACAACAACACCGAGAATATTTGATGCCATCCTCACTTCCATAAGGAAAATGGGAGCCATATTATTCTATCCGAATATATAGTTATCATGATCGAGGGCTCCTTACACCTCCTTTTCAATTTCTATATTATGTGCCAGACAAATTGGCAGAACAAGAGGTTGCATATCAAATTTACAATGATATTGCTGGAAAGTGTAAGGAGAAGAAGCTTAAAACACACCCCTTCCCGGTCTATGTGGGATGCAAAATATTTAATAAGTGGCTTGATTTAAAGGCTTCCTCGCCCATAGAAATGCATTTCATCTCATTGAACACCATTTAAAGTAATATGACAAATGAAAAGGGTTGTCAAGCACCTAAATTTGCATAAAGGACAATTAAATATACTTGTATGCTCATGTGCATGATGATAATGACTAGGTATGGATTAGCCAAATGGAAGATAACCTTGTTATGTAGAATATGAAGGAGATAGGTGCGCCCCACCTCGAGAGAGCAATTGTTAAAAAGGAGGATATGAAGAGAAAGGTAGCTCTATGTTTAGAACATTCACAAAATCCACATGTTCCCTTATCTCCACCAATTGAATCTCGATATGGGTTTCAAAAAGTATTTCCTGAAAAAATGAAGCTCCAAATTTGGTTGCATATGCCTTAACTTCATCAAGTGAAGAAGAGGAGACTATGCAAACTGAAATTCTAGCCAGCGAAGCCCCAATGTAAACCTCTCAATCTTCTCCCTCCACTTCACATGAAGTGAGACATGATTGGTAGAGAAATTGGTAATTTCCCACAAAGAACATCTAGATTAGGAGGCATAAAAAGATCCCTTAGTGAACATTGAATTCAATACAAGGATGGGAACCATGAAAAGGGTAACCAAAAAGAAGATGTCAACACAACAAGCCATTTTTTGGCACGAAACTTTAGAAGACCTCTTCACTCTTACAAATAAAAGGAAAGCCAAAGGATCCCAAGTGGTGCAATATGAGGAAGATCTGGAATCCTTGATAAGGGCTACAAATGAGACAACCGTAGAAGTAGTGAGAGGAGTATGTGCTAGAAATAAAGAGCTTGAAACTCAATTAAAGGAAGCAGTTCCTCCCATCACGGTTTTTTATGTAGAAGAGGCATTGCATGACTTGTAAAACAATATAAAGGAATGCATTGCTGCAAAGGTGCAGGAAGAACCGTCATTGACGAAGAATGAAAAAATCATTACACGAATGACATAGTTGCAAAAAACATTAACACATGTGGGGTAGGCCATTGAAAAAGGAATTATTAAAGACCCTTCAATTATGACCATGGACGATATTGGTTTACACCAATAATATGCTAATAATACGCATGAAAGACTAAGGGAATGTAATGAATAGGTAAAAATAATTTCTTTGCAGTTTGATGACATTATTTCTAGAGGAAATCATGTTTTCACAAAAGCTTCAATCATGGAAGTATTTAATGAAAACCATGAATTGGTTTCCGATGAAGATTTCATGACATTGCTTAAGAAATTATTGGTTAATTTTCAAAGGAGAATAACTGAGGCAAATGAAGGAGAAACTTCACATGTCATTGAGATTATTTCCAAAACAAGGGAAAAATATAGAAAATAGAGACTCTGAAGGAAATTGCCAAAAAGGCAATTGGTAGTCAAAAGGATTTGCTTGACAAGTCCACTATGCTATATAGAAGCCCGATTGTTGACATGAAAAAGATATCCAAAGATTATCATATTTGTAAAATATTGAGGAGGCACAATATTGAGATGATAAAATAGGCCCCGAATGAGAGCAACAAACCCAAGAAACAACTATGCCCGTAGGCTCGGTTACGAAATAACCCATAGTTAAGGAAGAACCACAGTGAATCATAAATTGTAGTATCTGAGATAGGTGGGTAAGCACTGTAATATGTATGACATGTTAATAGATGAATATTTATAATTGATTGAATGTTCGTGTATATATTCCAAATGTTATACTTAGCTAAACATGCATTTGTTGTTTTGATATGCTAAGCTCCAAATATATCACTATGGCATAAAATAGTGCACACTATGATCAAATATCCATAAATGAGTACTCGATCACTAAGCTCACAATATATTACATTTTTTTGCTAAATCATGGCGACACCAAATCTTAAAAAATATGTTGCAACATAAGCTAGTGAACACTAATCCAAAAAATTCATTTTTTGACTTGTTAAATGCTAGCGACATCAAAGCTGGAAAATTACAATAGTGGTAGTGACTTACCGATCGCTAAGCTCAGAAAATATTTTTGTGGCATAAGCTAGTGGCCACTAAGCTTGCAATTTCATACTACCTTAATTTAGTTTGTGAAATCCTAATGAATGCTAAGCTAGAAATAATATGTTGCGGCAATACGTAGCATATGCTAGAATCAAAATATATTTCTTTATTTTTTAAATCCTGACGACCACTATGTTCCAACTATTGTGATGTGGCAAAGTGTCCTCAGTAGTGTAAGAGTTCAAAATATTTGGTATTAAGAATCAATCGTTAAGCTCGTAAATTGTTTTTGACGCATAACCTAGCGGCCGCTAAGCTCATAATATCATACTAGTTTTTCATTGAATCCTAGTGACTAAATATCTTCAAATAATATGTTGCAACATAAGATAGTGGACGCTAAGCTAAAAAAATTCATTTTTCATCTTATTAAATGCTCGAGACATCTAAGCTCAAAATATTATAGTGGACACTAACCTCATGGAATCTTAATTTAATGTGTTAAATTCTTACGACCGTTATGCCCCAAATATTATGCATTGAATCCTAATGAATGCTAAGCTTAAATTATTTCATCATCGTAAAGGTTAGATGTTGCTAAGCTCAAATCACTTTCATTTAAAATGGTAAATCCTATGGAAAGTTTTTAAAAAATATTATGTAGTTACAATATGTAGCGGTCACTAATTTCATACCGCATTAATTTAATTTGTGAAATCATAGTGACCGCTAAGCTACAAATAATATGTTTCCACAATACCTAGTGGATGCTAGATTCAAATTCATTCTTTATTTTGTTGAAAACTAGTGGCTGCTATGTTCCAAATATTATGATGTGGTAGTGTCTTAGTAGTGTATAACTTCATGATATCCGTTATTGAGAACCGATCGCTAAACTCAAAAATGTTTTTGAGGCATAACCTAGCGGCCACTAAGCTCAAAATATCTTACTTGTTTTTCATCAATCCTAAAGAACAAGGTATCTTCAAATAATATGTTGCAACCTAAGCTAGTGGATGCTAAGCTAAAAATTTAATTCTTCGTCTTGTTAAATTCTCGAGACATCTAAGCTGGAAATATTCTATTATGGAATCACTTAGATACGGTGTAGCTCAATTTTTTTTAATTTGATTTGTTAAAGCATAACGCCAACAACTTGCAAACATTATGAATATGCTTATCCTAAGCATACACTAGCCTCATAAAATCTTCTTTTAATCATAAATCCTTGTGATCAAGTATGCTTAAATTATTACATTGTTTTAAAGGCTAAGTTTAAATTATTACATCATTGTAAAGGCTAACATCCGATAAGCTCAAATCAATTTCATTTAAAATTTTGAATCTTGTTGAAAGCATTTTTTTAAAATATTATGCTTTTGGTGTTCATAGCGCGTTTATTTCATACCACCTTAACTTAATCTATGAAATCATACCGACCGTTAAGCTACAAATAATATGCTTTGCAACAACACCTAGCGGACGCTACCCTCCTAGAATCCTAATTTAATGTGTTAAATCCTTGCAACCGCTATGCCTCAAATATTATGGGTTAAATCTTAACGAATGATAAGCTTAAATTATTACATCGTTGTAAAGGATAACAACCACTATGCTCAAATCAATTTCATTTAAAATGTTAAATCCTATCAAAATATATATTTTAAAATATTATGCTATTACGACGTAGCATACGCTAATTTCACACTACCTAAATTTATTTTGTGAAACCCTAGTGACCGCTAAGCTCCAAATAATATGTTGCGTAATACCTACTAGATGTTAGACTCAAAATATATTTATTTATTTTGTTAAATCCTAACGGCAATGTTATTTTCCAAATATTATGATGTTGTAGTGTTGTAGCAGCGTATAACTTCATGATATCCATTATTGAGAAGTGATCGCTAAGCTCGAAATTTTTTTCGAGGCATAACCTAGTGGTCGCTAAGCTCACAATATCTTACTTGTTTTTCATTAAATCCTAGCGACAACATATCTTCAAATAAAATTTTGCACCATAAGCTAGCGAAACTAAGCTAAAATTTTTATTCTATGTCTTTTTAATTGCTCAAGACATCTAAAATCAAAATATTCTATTATGAAAGCACCTAGATGTTGTGTAGCTCAAAATTTGTTAATTGGATTTGTTAAAGCATACTGCGACAACTTGTAAACATTATGAGTATGCATATTCTAGCAGATGCTAGCCTCCTAGAATCTTCATTTAATTTGTTAAATCCTTGTGACCGTTATGCTCCAAATATTATGGTTTAAATCTTAACGAGTGCTAAGCTTAAATTATTACATCGTTGTAAAGGCTAGTGACCGCTAAGCTCAAATTAATTTCATTTAAAATATTAAATCAGTTGAAAGCATTGTTTTAAACATTATGTTGTGGCAATACGTAGCAGAGTTAATTTCAAACTACCTTACTTTAGTTTGAGAAACCCTAGCAACCGCTAGACTTCAAAATATCCATTATTGAGTACCAATCGCTAAGCTACAAATATGGTATTGTGTTGTACCCTAGAGGTTGCTAAGCTTACACTAGCTTTCTTCTTATTGTTAAATTATAGAGACAACTAATATCCAAATAATATGTTGCAGCATAACCTAGTAGATGCTACACTAAAAATATATTTAATTAATGTGTTAATTGCTAGCAGACCCTATGAAAAAACTATCATACGAGATCTAGTACAGAGAAGTGAGCACAAAGAAATAACTCAGGAAAATATATTAGGAACAAATATAAAGGAACAGAGAAAATAATGATTTAACTCTGATGATTCTCAATTCGGGAGAACCATTTAAATAGTTTTAACAAGTAGTTTGATACTCCTAGATACAAGGGATGCCAATCTAAAGTAGAGATAACAAACCCTCTAAACTAGAGATACCAATCTAAACTAGTTACGAGAGTTTAAACAAACTCCTAATAAAATAAAACTAATAACAATTATTAGCTCACATGAGCTTATTAGGTGTAAATGATTATTTACACCAACACCCTCCCATAAGTGAATGCTAGGGAGCAAAGAGAAAGAAGGGTCCCAGCTACTAGGCCTGATAAGGTACCCGATACAATACTAGAAAAGAAGGAAGGACTATACAAGCCCCCCCAAGGACAACTTCCTTCACCCCAAGCTTGTCTCGCAACTCCAAATAGCGAGGGGAAGCCAAGGGTTTAGTGAAGATATCTATAAGCTGATCGGCCGTAGGAATAAACTCCATCTGAACGACCCCATCCTGAATCAACTGTCAAATGAAGTGCATGTGGATCTCTATATGCTTTGTGCGCTGATGCTCAATAGGATTACGTGTAATGTGAATAGAACTTTGGTTATCACACCAAAGAATGGAAGGAGACTCCTGTGAAAAACCAAACTCACCAAGAATCTGACGAAGCCAAAGAACCTCTTGCCTGCTATCACAACACCTCGATACTCGGCCTTAGTGGATGATAATGCAATGGTATTATGCTTTTTACAAGACCAAGCAACTAGACCAGAACCAAGATGAAAAAATAGCCAAATGTGGATTTGCGAGTATCGACATCCACCCCAATCAGAATTTGTAAATCCCTCAATACTGGGAACAGTCTGAGGTGTGTAATGAATACCAAAACTCAAATTCCCCCAAGATATCTCAAAATCGTGCTTGGCTGCTTCCCAATGACTCTCATGAGGCTCATGTGAAAACCAAGAGACAAGATTAACAACAAAGGTGATATCGGGACGAGTGTGAGTGAGATACAAAAGGATCCCAACCAACTGTCTATAAAAAGTGGGATCAACTAGTTTAGACTTACATGTAGCAGTCAATTTAATACGTGATTGGTAAGGTGTGGGAGATGGCTTGTAATTAGCCATATGAAATCTCTGAAGCATACTTCTTCTGAAAAATAGAGATGCCCTCAGCAGACTGGTGAACCTATAGGCCAAGAAAGTAGTGCAATAATCCCATATCTATCATATCAAATTTTGCTTTCAATTTCGTTTAATGTCCTGTGTTAGAGAATTTGAACTACTAGTAATGAGGAGATCATCAACATATAATACCAATAGAAGAAATTCATCATCAGTCTTTAGGACATAAACTGTATGATCAGTCTTATAATGATGAAAGCCAATAGACAACAAGAAAGCATCCATCTTCTCATACCAAGCCCGAGGGGCTTGTTTGAGACCATAGAGTGAATGCCAAAGTCTACAAACCAGTGAAGAGTCATGTACGAACCCCTGAGGTTGCTCCATATAAATCTCCTCATGGAGATCACCATGCAAAAATGCACTCTTCACGTCCATCTGATGTACTGACCATCGATGAGAAGCAACAAGAGAGAGAACAAGGTGAACATAATCCATCTTTGTGACAGGAGAAAAAGTTTCAGAGTAATCTACTCCTTCAACTTGAGAATACCCCTTGGCGACAAGACGTGCCTTGTATTTTTCAACCGATCCATCAGCTACATATTTGGTCTTATAGACCCATTTACATCGTACAAGCTTTCTTCCCTTAGGAAGAGGAACCAAATCCCAAGTATTATTCTTCATAAGCGAAGAATATTCATCCTGCATTGTTGAATCCCATTCTGGGTTTCCAGATGCATGTGAAAAAAGAATAGGATCATTAGAAATAGCTTGGATCATAAGAGCCATACCAGAATAGGGCCAATGATTGACAAAACCAGAAGTCTCAGCTCTAGTATGTCGTAGATCTCATGAATCACCCGCCAAATCACTACTGTAACCAATGTAGATCTCAGCCATTTCGAGTAGAGCAATAGGAGCAGGAGCAATAGGATCAGGATCAGGGGGCCCATCAAAATCATCATCAGTGGCAGGATCGGAGGTAATAATGGAGATGGAAGAACTACTATATGATCTAAAGGAGCCTTGGTCTCATCAACTCAACATCCCACCGAAACACAACATCTTTGGTAGTGGGATCAAAGAGGCGATATGCCTTCACATGCTCACAATGACCAACAAAAATGAGTTCTTTTCTTTTCTTCTCCATGGTTTTTTGAGTGTCATCAGGAACAAAGGCCCAAGCCTTACAACCAAAGACCCAAAATTTTGATACGTTAGGTTTTTCACCCGACCATGCCTCCTCAGGAGTAACCCCTTGCACTGCTTTATGTGGCATTCTGTTTTGAATATGATTTGTACAGTTGACTGCTTCTACCCAGAACTGAGGTGCCATGTTCTTAGACTAAACCATGCAATTTTCCATTTCCTTGAGTGTTCGGTTCTTTCATTCAGAAACTCCATTTTGCTGAGGGGTGTGAGGAACAATATACTGGTGCACAATTCCATGATTAGCACAAAAAGTAGTAAATGCATTACTCTCATATTCCCCCCCATTATCCATGCAGAGTATTTTAATACAATGTCTAGATTGTTTCTCTACAATAGCCTTAAAAACTTTGAAATGTTCTAGGACATCACTTTTGTATTTTAGAAAGTACACCCAAGTTTTCCTAGTAAAATCATCTATGAATGTGAGTACATACTTAGCACCAAAAATGATCTATGAGGAAAAGAAGTTAGATCACTATGTACCAACTCAAGATGAGCCATAGCTCTTTTTTGCTTGACCTTTTGGAAAAGGATCCAAGTGTTGCTTACCCAACATACAACCAGGGTAGACACCATCATGTGATTTTACCTTCGGAAGTCCTATGACCATATTTTGTGAAGAGAGCTGCTATAGATATCTATAATTGAGGTGTCCAAACCTCTCATGCCACAATTTTCTCAAGAATCAACATGAGAAATAGTGAAGATCCTGCAGAGTTATCAAAGCTCTCAAATACATACAAACGTGAACATGAATCCATAGTTCCTGTAGCTACAATATCATCATGATCATGAAGTTCCCTGATTACAACCTTATCTGGTGAGAATTCAACAGTTCTACCATCACCAATTACATATTTGATATATGGAAAGCAAATTGTTAGACATATGGGGAACATAAAGAACATCATTTAGATGCCCATTTGGCATATTTATAGTACCAGAACCCAATACATCTACAGAAGCATAATTTCCCACCGAAATATGTGAAGTACTACAAGCAAAAAAAAGTCAACAAATCCTTGCAATATGTAATATGATGAGAAGCCCCTGAGTCAAGGATCCACCTATCTTGCAAAGGAGAAGAAGCTCTAGTAGAAAGAGCCTTACCCTTGCCAACATTGGAAGCAGATGAAGGTGATGGAATTGTGATCTTGTGTTATTTTAAAGCCTTTTCTAATGCTTCCAGTTTCAAAAAACATCTGATTCGGGATGATTTTTCCCCCCACAAAAGGAACAAGGATCAAACACCCACTTCTGAAATGGTCTCTTATTTTTACCATTATTCTGTGGTTTATAAGTGTCAACAGAAGGATTAGAAACCATATTGTGAGAGGGTATAGGCTTATCATAGCTTTGCTTGGGTTTTTTTTTCCAATTTTTCTTAGGAGAACTAGCCACAAGAGCATGATTCGATGTAGGCATAACATCTAGAGAGATTAATTTTGCTTTTTCTCATGAGAGACGTTCACAAAACTGTTCAAATGAAGGCATTTTAAACTGAGTGTCTAGTGCATCCATAGTAGAAAAGAAGGTTGATGTAAATACAGAAAATGGACCCTTTAGTTTAGTTAGGATCGTATATATGCATTCATCATCCTTTTTAGTTCTACCACCTGCTTTCAACTGACTATGAATCTCTTTAAATTTTGACAGAAATTCTTCTATGGAAGGAAAATTTGAAGGTGATAAAGAGTTTAATTCATGATCCAGTTGAATTAATTTGAACTCGTTTATCTTGCCAAACAAAGATTCAAATTTTTCCCATACCTCTTTCGGAGTTGTGGCCGCAGAAATATGAAACTGGAGGTTATCTGCTACATTCAACGTGATCAATCCGAGAGCTTCATCTTGCTTGCATGCATACAGGTACTTATCCTTCTCTGTGGTGAAAGTGGAACTGTATCATCAAACACACGCCATAATCCACGAGACTATAAGAGCTGCTTACATCTTCGGTTTCTAGGCATGGTAATTCGTCGAGTTTAGAGGCTCGAACAACCGTAGATCCCGGTATGGCCAGAAGATGAGGATGATAAAAAGGCTCTCGACATGGTTTCAATGAGGTTATTTTCCAAAGTTTCCCTTTTTAATGAAATTTTCTTCAATGCAATGGGAATGAAAAATAATCAACTTTTGCAAAAAAATGGCACTCAATTTCGAGTTACCATGCAAAAGTTATTAAACTTTCAATTTCCCATAAAATAAGTCAATTTTTAATAAAAAATTGCTCATTGATTATAATACTGACCAAATAGAAGAAAAATATGGTCATATGACCACTCATTGGACTCTGGGAGAAACAAGGAATACAAATTTGTCCTTGGTTTACTCCTTGGTTTACAAACAACCCGCAAAACAAAGTATTAATTGGCCTCAAAAGCATTAATTTCCCCCATAATGCAATTATTAAAAAAACTATAGAAAAATTTAATACTATAGTTTCTTAAATTGCTTTAAATGGACCAATTAGATACGGTTGTGCATGTAGCAAAGTATTCACGGAAAAATCAGATAAAGACTTACTAATGTTTGTTCCCTTGAGTCTCGTATCAATCTCACTCACCAATAAAGAATATATATATTGACCTATTAGTCAAATAGCTGCACGGAATTTATAGCATTCATTTGCTGGTAAAGGAGATATGATTCCTCCACATATAGGTGTGATTCCTTAATTGTGAACCCAATGAAGGAACGGCGAGAGGAACACAACAAAGGGAAGATAAAGGCCAATGTAACACGTTCTGGTCAAGAGAGTTCTCGCAGAAAAAAAAACGTCCACCAAACGTAGAGCAAGAGGATCATCCCAACACATAAACGAAAGGAGGCAGAGAGGCACAAAGAAGACGTGTCTGTGAGGGAAAGGAACAATCTGTGAGGTTGGAGGAAAAATAGTGAGCAGGGAGGCTCAACGAATCCCAACAGTAAACCGTGATCAACCAAAACATTTGTAGTAGAAAAGGAACAAATGGCTTAAGAAAACCCCGAACTCAACACAGATTGGTGTGAAGGAATAAACCAACAAAGGCTCAGCTCTCCTACAACAATACTAGCTCTGATACCATGAAAAAACTATCATACGGATCTAGTACAGGAGAAGTGAGCACAAAGAAATAACTCAGGAAAATATATTAGGAACAAATATAAAGGAACAAAGAAAATAATGATTTAACTCTGATGATTCTCAATTTGGGAGAACCATTTAAATAGTTTTAACAAGTAGTTTGATACTCCTAGATACAAGGGATGCCAATCTAAAGTAGAGATAACAAACCCTCTAAACTAGAGATACCAATCTAAACTAGTTACGGGAGTTTAAACAAACTCCTAATAAAATAAAACTAATAACAATTATTAGCTCACATGAGCTTATTAGGTGTAAATGATTATTTACACCAACATGAGATTATTTCGTGCTTGGTGATGTCATTCCAATCACCATCTATCAGCATCAAACTATCTACACTATTTTTCCGCATCCACTTTTGATTCCCTAGTGTGTGTGCACCCTTTTATTACAACCTAATTGTTTCTTTTTTAATCCATGAATGAGATTATAATTAATGCCTGATTGTTCCCTTGCCAAAATGACCGGGATTCTTGCATTTATCCCTACAATCTTTGGTATACTTGTATTGTTCTATGATTTCACGAGCCACCGTTCTAAGAAGAACGAAACAAAGCCCTAGAAACTAGTTCTCTAGGGTATTTAATATTATTTTCGACACGTACCCATGTTAGAAATTTTGAAAATAAAAAAGTGAAGGATATGGAAATTTTAAAATTAGAGTGGGGAATTTGTGTTAATATTGAAATATCAAATTCTCAAAAAGCGGGGAATTCACAATTCGAATTTTGAATTTACCACTCATTGAGAAAAGGTATGGATATCGAAAAAATAAATAATATTGAAAACAACACATTTTGTTATTGGCTATAGCTTAAAATAGTTGAAATGTAATAAAACTTATAATATTATAATAAAACAATAGAAATAAATTATATCAATTTATAGGCAAATTTATTTTTATTTTGTTTTTGTTTTATCAAAAATCGACCTAGATAATGTTAGATGTAGTGCGCTAATGAAATATAATTCTCCAATTACTCTATGTCACGTGGTAAGTTTGAACCTGATAGTTAGAAAACATTATAATTGACACATTTATTATGAAATTAAAATGTAAAGAAACGAGTATAATATGAAACCACAATATTATAATATAAATAGCAACCAATAAAATGATGACATGTGGCTATAGCTTAAAATAGTTAAAACACAATAAAATATAGTATTATAATAAAACAAATGAAATAAAGTGTATGAATGTACAAGAAGATTTATTTTTATTTTTATCAAAATTGACCTATACAATGTTAGATGTAGTGCGTAAATAAAAATTAATTATCCAATTATTCTCGTACACGTGGCATGTTTTTGAACCTAATAGTGAGAAAATATTATAGTTGACACATTTATTACCTAATTTAAATGTAAAGAAATGAATATTAAATATTTTGAAACTATATGAAACCATGATATTATAATATACATAGTTACCAGAAAGAGAGGACAAGTGGAATGAAAATTCTGAATCCCAAATGGTGTTTTTTACATTAAAGCAACGGAAAATAGTAGCACCTCATAACTATAACGATAGTGTTTGTAATGACAAGAGGTATTGGAATATAGCTAGTGTCTTCTAGGCTATATCACAATTTTTTATTAAATGGCTATTTCCAAATTAAGTAAATGTTGTGCCCAATGACCTTATGTCATTTCAATAAATAAATAAAGCAGCTTAGTGGTCGTTATGCATTTTATTTGATAAGAACCGATGTGAATTATATGTTGCAATGATTTATATTATCAAAAATACAAAAAATATCACTTACTCTCAGGAGTATATATGGATTCCAATTTACAAAGATATATCTTACACGAGATATATATGTAGTGAGAATTGAGGTTGCTTTATGTAAAGTCCGCCCAAAATGATACAACTATAATCAATGAAAACCCTATTGATCCAAAGAAAAACAAATAGTGATTACAATGACAAGTGATAATGATAGGAGCCTAGCAGTCACTAAGCTAGACCATTGTTTGTTATTATATAACTATTCACAAATTAGAAACTATTGAGCCTAGCGGCCGCTACGTTATTCCTTTCAACTAGTAATGGAGCTTAGCGGTCGCTAAACATTTTATTTGATACAAACCAAAATTCTTGATCCCTCTCAATGGAATGTTGTGTAGGAATTGGCTCTAGCCAATTTGATACAAATATAATCATTACAAATTATAATTTATCTAAAGATGTAAAGATAGTGATTACTACGACAACAGGTAATGAAAGGATCCTTGCGTCCTCTAAGCTAGACCATGAGTTGTTAATAAGTAGTTACTTGAAATTGAGAAACTGTTGAGTCTAGTGGCACTAGGATTTTTCTTTGATACAAAAATATGGATTATAATTTACAAATATATATCTTAGGATAAATAAATAAGTCTTGATCCCTCTCGATGGAATGTATTGCAACAATTGGGTCTGCCATGTAAAGTCCACCCAATATGATACAATTACAATAAATGAAAAACACTATTGATCCAAAGCAGAAAAAATAGTGATTAAAATGGCTAATGGTAATGATAAGAGCCTAGCAGCCACTAAGATAGACCATTGTTTGTTATTATATAGTTATTCTCAAATTTAAAACTTTTGATTCTAGCGGCCACGTTTTTTCCTTTCAACTAGTAATGAAGGCTGACGATCGCTAAACATTTTCTTTGATAAAGATAGAAAGTATTGACCCCTCTTGATGGAAATAATTGTAGGAATTGGCTCCACAAGGTAATGTGCAACCAATTTGATAACATTATAATCATTGACAATTATAATCGATTTAAAGATCTACAGATAGTGATTGCTATTTTGAAATTAAGAAATTGTTGAGCCTAATGGTTAATGCCATTTTTATTTGATATGAAAGAATATGGATTAAAATTTTCAAAGATATATCTTAGGAGAAATCAATAAGACTATATGCCTCTCAATGGAATGTAGTGCAACAATTGGGTCCGCCATGTGAAGTTTACCGAATATGATAAATTAAAATCAATGAAATGCACTAACCTTCCAAAGTTGAACATATAGTAATTACAATGGAAAATGGTAATGATAGGAAGCCAACAACCACTAAGCTAGACCATTTTTTATTATTATATATTTATTCTCAAATTTTGAAACTGTTGCACCTATCGGCCACAATATTATTCCTTTCAACTAGTAATGGGGCTTAACGATCACTAAGCATTTTATTTGATACGAAGAGAAAGTATTGATCCCTCTCGATGGAAATTAGTGCAATAATTTCCTCCATCAGGTAACATATGACTAATTTGATACAATTATAATCATTGACAATTACAATCTTGATCTAAAGTTGTACAACTAGTGATTTCTATGACAAGAGGTAATGAAAGGATTGTAGCGGCCACTAAGCTAGACCTACGTTATTCTTTGGCAAAATGTGTTATGGGACAACTAATAATTTTTCTTAGGCCTAACAAGATATATTTTTGGTGAAATAACAATTCTTCATCTATCTTCTTGGAATGTAGTGCTACAATTGGGTCCACCATGTAGAGTCTAGCAAATACAATATAATTGTTATCACTAAAAACAATATCGGTCCAAAGATAAACAAATAGTGCTTAACATGACAAATGGTAATCATAGGAGCCTAGTGGCCGCTAAGCTAGATCATTGTTTGTTATTACATGGCTATTTTCAAATGAATAAAATTTTGAGCCTAAAGAACAGCTACATTATTATTTTCAACTAGTAATGGAGCTTAGAAGTACCTTTTTCAAATTGAGAGACTGTTGAGCCTAGCCACCGCTATGTTATTCCTTACAATTAGTAATGCAACTTAGTGGTATCTATACATTATATATTATAAGAACCTAACAAAATTATACGACATAAATAATATATCTTATGAGAACAATATAAGGCTTCATCCCTCCCTTTGGTATGTAGTACAACACTTGGCTCTGTCAGGAATAGTCAAGCCAATATGAAAAAGTTAGAGTCATTGAAAAATAATATCGATTCAAAAGTGTAGAGATAGTGGTTACAACCACAAGAGGTACTGTTAGGAACCTTAAGGCCGATAGGCTAGACAATGATTTTTATCAGTATCTCTTTTTAAATCAAGAACTAGAAAATCCTAACGATCTTTATATTATTAATTTAAATTTGTATTGAGCTTTGTTCATGCGAAGTATTTTATTTGCTACGAACGGATGTGAATTACGACATACTCTAATGCTCAATTTCAAATAAAACTCGTTAGGCCTAAGCGGGTACTACGGTATTCTTTGCAAAACGTGTTATGGGACAACTAATCATTTTTATGTTTAAAAATTATGCTTAGCAACTGCCGAACACATTATTGTGATTTGTTTCTCACACACTCTACTCACCATTCAAAAATTAAATCTTAATGTCCTTTACGCTAGTCTATTCAACTATTGTCAGGAACAATTTTTCCTAGTTTCGTTTTTTTATTAAAGGCAAATAGTTTTGAAGAGGCTATACCATGTTACAACCAAGGCTCAATAACCAAATCAACATGAAAAAGCATCAAAATAGGATATGAATCTAGATATTATTAATTTTTCCTAGTTTCATTATTAATGATGTGATCCACAAAATATGATTTACAATAACCAGTTGAAGGTTAGATATCATGTTCGGTCGAAGCCTAGTGGTTGCTAACCATTACGTTGATTACTCTCTAATGATAAAAATTAATGTACTATAGAGATTGGTGATTACAAGGGCTAATACTTACATTCATTATCATATAATGGGAAATTTTTTACTCCATATGTGAAGTAAATATTAATGTATTCTACTCCAATTACAGGTAAAATGTCTTCCATTAGACTAGTCCATTCTTAACAATTCCATTCATTAAAGGCATTAATTGTTAGAAGAAAAGAGATGAGGAATGGTTTGTTGAAATCCATGGCCTCAAAAACTACTACAATGACTTGTGGTTATTTTTTGTTATAGATGATGGACATGAGGAAATTGGTATGGTTATATCCTCTATAATTGTTGATTTAAGTACATTGCATGTTCAAGTGGAACACATTGATTATGAAAATAATAAGTGTCTTATTTTGGATATGGAGTTGGATGTTTCTTTATTCAAGAAACAGGAGATGAAAGCCTCGAAAGACAAAACACAATGTTCCTATTCAATATATGGTTGGGATTTGGGGTTGTTAGTAGATAATGAAAAATGACTATTCAAATGCACAAGACATTCACAGTCATGATTGCAGTACTCAGAAAATTGTATAGAGCTGATACAACCTCTTCCATTTGTCATTTTTTGAATAGAAAAGGTTCGCTTTCACTTCCTAAACATGCCAAGTTGTTTACTATGTTGAGGTGAACATATTTTTCTAAGTTGGAGGTTGATCCATCAAGATCAAAGTTGCAGGGGTTGAAAAAGAATACTAAATCAGTTGCATTGTTGAAGAAAGAAACCACTATATTCACAAAAATAGAACCTTCAACTATTCAAGTAGTTTGATTACTTTTTGTTCAATGGTGAAGTATTTTAAATTGATTTTTGAGGTGCCATGGGGCACCTCCAAAGTTTGAGTATCGTCATGTATGTGATGAGAATGTTGACCTTCTTGTGCATTCCATGTTGATAAATGTTATTCATACACAAAGGGACACAATTCTTCTTTCCTTCTTGGAGTCTATGAATAAGGTAGTGCAGCTCCAAGATCTAAAAGACTTGGAAAGGGATGATGTTAAATTTTATATACTTGACGGACAACATACAATATGTGTAAAAAAAAAGATTTTGGGCTCATATACTTACAAGTATTTACATAAGAGGCTACGGTTTCGAAGGGCTCACATTCTTTCTGCAAATGCAACTAACAAAGCCATTACTAATATTTTAAAAAAACAAAATGAAGTGAACAGAACTTGGATAGAAACCAAGTTTATTGATTTTTTGTACAAAGAGATTGGTTTGGAAATCGCTTGGATGTCCTCAACATCCTAGATTGACAAAAAACAAAACAGAGAGTGGAGGGTAATGTATTTTAATTTTATTACATTTTTATTAACATTTATCTTCCTTATATAAAAAGATAAAACATATGATTGTCCTTTGAATGCAGAACTTTGAGAATCAATGCCTTTTTATTTTCAAAACAGACACAACCAACAATCTATATGAAAAATGGAATTTTCTATTATTTTCAGATGATATATGGACTAAATGGACTACAACATTTGAGTTGTTTAGATATGGTGGCTTTTTTGTCCCTACATTAAAGATAATCAAGATAAATTTTAGCCTAATTCATTCCCAAAATTCACATGACCAATTCATTCAAGGCTACAAATGGAATGAACAATGAAGAACTATTGTTACTAGTAGATAAAATATAATTAGGGGATGTCAAGTTAATCGGCCTTGTTCGTAGGCATAATAGCTAAGACAACTGATTCTTCTGCTAGATAATAAAATGAAAGAAAAATTTATGTAAAACAAGGATAGAAGCTTCGTAGTATTTTATTAATAATCCAAATAAATTACAATGGTGCAAAAAGCTACAATATTTATAGATATTGCACAACCGGATACAAAAAATAAAAGATGTTGCAGCATGTACAACAATAAGACTTGATTACATAAGCTTACAAAAGATCATCTCAAGCAATAACCAACTAAATAAAAACAAGTATAGTTGCAACAAATAAACAATACTAAAATAATGTGGTTATTAAATACATAAACAAATAATAAATAACCTAATACAATGCATAATTAATTAAATAAACTAAGTTTACCTAACATTCCCCCTTAATTTTGCATTGTTTCAAGAGATGAGGAGAGGAACTCTCTGAACAACTCGAACTTGTCAAGTGCAAGTGACTTTGTGAAGATATCTGCTCGTTGTTCAGCTTGTTGGACAAAAATGAAGTTGTATATTGTGCTTCAAGACATGCTTGCGTATAAAATGAACTCAGTACCTCAATGTGTTTTGTTCTTTCATGAAAAACTAGATTATGAACAAGTTTGAGAACACCTTCATTATCTACATGTTGGTGTCAAATCGCAGCACCCATGGGACTCTGCAACGTGATCGGTCGAGACTCTCAGTGTGATTGCACAACATGGAGCTTTTCCCAAGTGTGGGACCTTGCGAAATCGGAAAAGCTCTCCGGATGAAGGCCGGCTCCTATTCCTCTGTTCAGATGCACCAATAAAACGTAGAGGTTTACCCAAAAACTTAATCTAACTACCAAGAGACAGGAGAGAGAAATGCATAAAATTAAACCTAAACCAAGGAGGTGATGCACCGAGGAATGTTGGACACCCATTTTGCAAGATTAAACACAGACCACATAGATGTAATACCACGCCATGCACAGGCGACCAAAATGCAATGAGAGACCAAAATAACAACAATGAATATATGAGAGGGTTTAAAATCAATCACAGACATACATATATTGCTCAAGGATCGATTCAATACATTGCAATGGCCAAGAGGCAAAAAACAACATTACAATCCATATGGGAGGCTTGAAAACTCCACAAATTCTCTTGCAAGCAGGAGAGAAGGGAGGGTGCAAAGTAGAAATGCCCAACTATTTTTTAGAGCCTCTCCCGGCCATTTATACAAGAAAATTGAGGGAGAAGAGAAGAATTCGAAGCTCCCCCAACTACCTCCAAGACTGCACCTAACTTCAACAAATCGTGGCGGTAGGTGGGATCCTTAGCAACTCAAAACATGGCGAACTGTATTTTTGCATTTTTAAGAACTTGTTCCCACCCAATTAAAGATATCCAGTTGTAGTTGGGTAGAGGATGCCGAGAGCTTTCCAAAAAGTCCAACCTTGTGTGAATCCGAGCTCCTCGTGAAAAGTTATGGCGATCTCAAATATTTCCCGTGTCGTGGTCTTCGCTATCGGGTTCGGGTTTCTCCTTTGCATCTCGCATCGAGGTTTGGAGGATGCCTCGACATGTTTTCGCCCCATGTTTCTCCGCCGCCTCTGAAACCTGATTTTCCTTGCGTCAGATTTTCCAACCCTTGCGACATGTTCTTTGTTGTCGGGTTTGCGGAACCCTCGAGCATCGAGACATCCTTTGCATGATCTGCATGTTTCATGTTTCATGTTTCCAAACCCGAAACCCGATTTGCCTTTGATGTCGGGTTTTCCAACCCTTGCGACATGCTTCTTTACCATGTTCTCCCGACGTGCTTCCCCGACGCTGAGACCCGATTTCTTTGATGTCGGGTTTTAGAGACCCCCCGACATGTTCCTGCGCCACCGAAACCCGATTCCTTTTGCGTCGGGTTTTGGAGACCCGATGACATCTTTTCTTTATGTTTTTCCACCATGTTTCTCCGCCTCCGAGACCCGATTTTCTTTGGGTGTCTATATTTATCCGGGGGGTAAATATATACAACAATTTGGCGACTTACGGGGTTACCTGCTTAGGTAGAAGATCAATGGCCTTTTAGCGATCCATTGGGCATGGAGTCATAAGCAATAACTAAAACCAACCTGACATCTGATCCCGAACCTGATACTGCAACTCCTTCTCCGAGAACACGCTGAACTGTAGAAAACCAACCCAGGAGCAACAAAACCTGTGCCAAAGCACTTAGGGAAACTGAAACCTAACTACAACAAGACAATGTGCATACGCACTTAGAGGAATTGAAATCTAGGCTAATATTTACAAGGGTAGAACTTTTTCTTTTCAATAGCAATGTTTAAGATAGATTCCGTTGACCGAAATCGGAGTTCTTCTCCGTCCAATGTAGACAATTGGAAGGGCATTGCTATTCTTACATTCCATGACCATGTAGGGGCCACTCCAAATGGCATCAAACTTGGAATACCTTCCGGTTTTGCTCGATCTCGCATCCCATTTCGTAACTAGGTCCCCTTCCGGAAGGTCCTTGTTCTTGCTTTCTTATCAAATCACCTTTTTACTAAGGCCTAATATTTCTCAATTGTTTGAACCGCATGTTCTCTAATTTCTTCCAATTCCATCAACTCTGCATACCGCCTCTATTGGTTCGAACTCACCAACTCCAACTGCTTCATGAACTCCAATGCAGGCAGTTCTAATGATATAGGCACACGCTTGCTCTTTTCCATAGACCAACTTGTAAGGGGAATTGCCTGTAGACCTCTTTGGTGTTATTCGATCAACCCATAATGCTGATTTTAGCTTGGTATGCCATGTTCTTTGATTTTCATCCGAGTCCTCCCGATGATTCTTAGCAAATTTTGTTCGTGGACTCTACTCACCCATTACCCCCGCGGTAATAATTTGAAGAGGTGCTCAAATAGATTCCATTCTTGACAGCCCATTCTGTAATCTTGGAACCTATGAATGCCAATGCATTATCTGATATGATAGTGGCCGGCACACCGAACCTGGTCACTATTCCTTCATAAAACTCTAGTATATTAGACTCGTTTGCCTCTTTGAGCGCTACTGCTTCAGTCCACTTGGTGAAATAGTCTGTTGCTATGAGAATCCACTTGTGGCCTTGGCTTGAGTTTGGGTTGATGACCCCGATGAAATCCAATCCCCATTGCAGAAATGGTTGGTCAACCAAGATTGGGTGCAATGGAAGCGCTGCTAGTTTTTCTTTGCCTGTGAAGAGTGCACATTTCTTACACTTTCTTATCCATGTATAGCAGTCATTGAACACTGTGGGCCAATAATACCCTGCCTTCATTATCTTGAGAGCTGTTACTCGTGGGGCAAAATGTCCGCCAGAATCTCCATCGTGAAAATCTCGTAACACCCTCTCAATTTGACCTATCCCGATGCACCTCAATAGAACTCCATTGATGTCTTTCTTGAACAAAACACCATCAACAAGCACATATGGAATAGCTTGTAATCTAAAGTGTCTCCTCTTTGCTTTGCTCATTTTTGGAGGGCATAGTCCTATCTGTAGGAAGTGTATCATACTCTGAGTCCAACAAGGAGTAGGCACATCATCATTTTCATGTTCTTGACCATCCTGTAGTACCAAGACAGTCTCTTTTTCATCACCTGCTTCAACCTGTTGACTCAAGGCTAGCTGTTCACATAGTCCCTTTCCACGTACTAGTTTGGTGACCTTGATCTCAATGTCATATTCCATGACATGAGTGATCCACCCTGCACGCTTCTCATTCAGATCCTTATTTAGAAGGAAGTCCTTGACTCCCGCATGAGAGACCAATAATTGGATCTTATTGTTTGAGACTAGGTGCTTGAATTTCTTTAAGCTCCTGATTACTGCAAGGACATGCTTTTCAATGAAAGAGTACCTAGTTTCGTATTCCTCCAAGCCTTGACTGAAGAAAGCAACTGGTTGTTCTAATCCTCCTTTGTTCTGCTGTACTAGGATTGCAGAAATTGTGTCTCCACCACCGAAGGCATATAGCACGAAGTCCCTGGAGAAGTCTGGATTGACGAGAGTTGGGGCTTGGGATATAGCCTCTTTTATTGCCTCAAAACTTGCCTTGCCTTCAGATGTCCACTTAAATGCCACGCTCTTCTTTAACATCAGCGTTATTGGCTTTACGAGAGCTGCAAAGTTTGGAACAAACCTCATGGACGAAATTGATCCTTCCTAAGAAGCTTTGGAGAGCCTTCTTGTGACTTGGCAATGGCAACGCTCGAATTGCTTCAACTCTTTCTGGGTCAATCGTCAATCCTTCCTTTGAAACAATATGGCCTAGAAGTTTTCCCTCGTGAGCCAAGAATATGCACTTTTTGGGATTCAAAGATACCCCAAATCTTCTACACCTCTGAAATACCTGCCTTAGATGAAAGAGGTGATCCACTGCATTTTTTGAGAATACAGTGATGTCATCAAGATATATTAGAACTATTTTATTGATCAACCCCTTGAATGCCATATCCATTGCCCTTTGGAAGGTGGCTCCAGCATTTGATAGCCCAAATGGCATCTTCTTGTAGGCATATGTCCCCCATTTGGTGGTGAAAGCCATCTTGAATTGGTCATCTTCTTTCACCATCACCTGATTGTATCCTGAGTAGCCATCTAGGAGAGAGAATCTCTCTGAACCGGATACTACTTGCAATATTTGTTCCATTGAAGGAAGAGGGTAATGATCTTTGAGAGATGCCCATTGAGGTCTCGGAAGTCCACACATAACCTGATTTCTCCGCTCTTCTTCCTGACCGGAACCAAGTTTGCAACCTAGCTTGAGTGCTTGATCGGGAATATAATGCTTGCCTCTATTAGCTTGTTAAGCTCTTTCTTCATTAGAGGCTCAATGTGAGGGTTGACTGGTCTTTGCTTCTGCCTGATGGGCTTAGCATCTGGATCCAATTCTATTGTATGTTGTGCCAACTTTGGATCGAATCCTCTTAAGTCTTCATAGCTCCAAGCGAAGACATCTGGAAATTCTTGGCAAAGCTGTATGAAATCTGATTTCTCCCCTTTCAAAGAGCCACTTTGCCAATTTGAAGTGTTTTGCTTTCCCAAACTGCACTGGGCTCAATCTTCTCTCTTGACTCCGTATGTTAGCCTTTTCTTTACTTACGAATCGGTCGTTAGGGTTGAAGATGTGACGCCAACGTTACTAAACCCTTAGGAAGCTTGTTTGTTTGTAGCTGCACTATTTGATCCCCATACCTGCTGCTCTAATCATCCTAATTCCTAGCCGAGAATTCAGCTTCTTCTTATAAGAAATTGACGATCTGTGATCGTTCTCAAACACTGCCAGCTTGTGTTATTATCTGGATCTGTGGCCTCACAACCACATGAATGTGTGGCTGCATTTTTTCTCTTCTGATGTTGTCAACCACATCGAATGTTGCTCCAACTACTGCGCGAGTCTATCTCATGGCTTCATTTTTCTTCCCGGTATGGACACAATGTTGAAAGCTTCAAATCCTCAATGAGGTCCCATACCTGTTCTTATAACTCTTCAACAGTCATTCTTTGTAGCATGTTGTCCCCCGACTTGGTTGATGATTAGCTCGCTATCTCCAAACACCTGCAAGTTCTTTATGCCCCTTTTCCTGGCCCAATGAAGTCCATGAATCAAGGCCTCGTATTCACCGTGTTGTTTGAACAAGAAAACTGAAAATGAAAAGTCAATAATACTTGATGTCTTGTGGTGAAATCAACACTTTGCACCACCTCCAAGACCTTGTGCGCTTCTCGAACCATCAAAGAATAATTTCCAAACTTGGTCTTCATCCTTTTGTTCCGGTTGAATGATGTCTGAATGGGTGAATTTTCTTCGTGTACACAATACACACCCAATTCGATTCTTCAATTTCCTCAGTATGGGTCAAATTCATGACTCTTGTTTTCCCATTCATCCAAAGTTAAATCAGAATTCCCTCGACCTTAGTACACTTCTAGATCACTTGAACACTCCTCTTGATCAAAAGCTGAGCAATTTGCATTGATAGGACCTGGTACATAAGGCTCAATATGGAAATTGGCAATTGATTCTCGACTGATTATTGCTTTAGCTCCATAACTCGTCCTAAAAATCATGTGTGACCAATCTGCAGATAAATATCCACCGATTTTGCAAAGAAGTCCCTTGATAGACACAACGCAAAGAGTGGTGGGAGGTCAATTACGGACACATCTTGCGTAATCGTAACATTAGGACAGAATGTAGTGTTAGGCTTAACCCTTGATGACTCCAACAGCTTCCTACCGCTGCCCATCTAGCTGCATACTACTCCTTTCAAGATCGGCTCATATTTCAAACCCAGATGATCCGCTATTTGCTTCGGCATCACTGAACTACTTGCCCCTGAATCTATCATGCAGTTGTGTACCAAGTGGTTTCCAACAATCAACGAAACGTAGAATGGTGGAGGCTTCAAATTTTTCCTTGTGTGGCCCCCATCATGTTGCACTGCATTAGTGAGAACTCTCTCATGTCCCCGATTTGATACATTTGAGGCAGACCAATTAGCCATTGCAGCTTGCAATAAATCTCGTTGCCCTGGGATCGCCAAAGTGATTCCCACATGGAAATGTTCACATGTGTCTTCTTCATTTGATCAATGATGTTGAAGGGGGATGAAATTTCCTTTTGCTGTCCCTTACTTGGTGCAACCTTTTCTGGAACTTGAACAGGTGCATGTGTTGCTACAACAGGTACCTTAAGCTGATTTTGCACATTTGGAGCTGCATTTGGTCTACTGACCCCTTGTTGTGTAAGAGTGGGCTGAGAAACAACTGGATTAGATGGTTTTCCCTCTTCTATGCTTCTCTTCTTTGACCGTGTGTTGGCAGCCACGCCTTGAAAAGGCTGTTGGTTAACTCCACAGAAGTCTTCCATCTGCCAATTGGCCAATGTGGTTTCGTTGGAGGTCCTTCTTGTTGCGTTCCTACCGATTCTCTTCCTGGCTTGGTTCTTGAGGAACACCAATGGTTTGCACCATCAAGGCCTGATTTAGTGCACCATTAAAACATGCTGACTGATTGTGAGGTAGATTGCAAGGGTAACACCAGTCGTACTCCTGTGCCATGTTATTTTGTGTCGGGACCAAGGCTCTTGAGGATGTCATTGTATTTGGATCATACGGCCGAAATGGCCTGGCAGCTTGAGGTTGTCCTTGGTTTTGGTTTTGATTTGCAGCCTGAGGTGGTGGTCTATTTTGTTGGTATGAGGGCCTAGCTTGGTACTGTGCTTGAGGCTGATACGGTCTAGCACTTTGAGCTTGCTGTCTTTTGATAGTCACAAGCTCATTTCCAAGGTTCTCAGCTTACTTCATGACCTCTTGCAATTCCTTCAAGTATTTGAAGATGTGGATGCCTCATTATTGCTTTGATTTCTAGGAGTTGGAATGGGATTCAACTCGTGCTTGATCGTCAGAGTAGGATTTCCCATATCCGGATAGAGAGGCATTGGTGGCCTTGGTGCAAGCTTGCCGACTTGATCAAACAGCCGCTGCTTCCGATAGTCATGTGTCATAGGCCCCGGCAGTGTTGTTCCTCCCATTGATTGGATCATCATGGCTATGTCTCAATTTATAGCCTTTAAGAAATAAAGGAATGCTCTTTCGGCATTGGTCTAACAAATATTGGAATCCTATCCCATGTCCGTTGGAATCTGAAGTTGAAATCTGTCATTTGCTCGTTAGGAGCCCTTTTGATTGTTGTCAATTGTTCCAATAAGGACAAATTGTCTCGCCCCTCTCCCGAATCAAGTTGCAAAGAGCCGAACAAAGTTGGTTCCAATTCGTAATAGACCCTGTTGTTAGGCTCCTAAACCATTGTAAGGCCTTGCCTTTGAAAGATGAAGCCAACAACTTGACTGTAACATCCATTTCATTTATTTCGTGGATTGCACATGCATTAGCAATATCCTGGATGTGATCAATAGGAGTAGTATGATTTTCTCCTGTGAAATAGGGGATATTCTTTAGTCTTTGCAATCGGAATTTGATTCGAGCATTGAGCGCAAGTGGACTACTTCCCGTGAAATTGACAAAGGGATTCGGTGGTAGATGCGCCATTATGATTGGCCTAAGAACCCCGGTTGATGCGAGAAAAGGCCTACCAGGTGGAGGTGTAGACAAAGTCCTGTTAGGTGGAGATAGTGATCTTTGTGGTCTTCTTCCTCTCCTTCCTCTACCTGGTGAAAGTTGCAGTGCAGTGGAATACTAGCCCTTCTTCTCGAGTATTAGACCTTGTTCGAATTCTTCTCATGTGCCTCGGGCAACTTGTCTGCTACACCACTGAACTCTATCCCTTCGGAGTCGCCAGATGTGTTAGATAACAAGCCTCTAAAAGGCTGGATTTTGCCAAGTTACACACCAAACTTGACAATATTGAAAATATAATTTAATCTTTGAAGGCCCCAGAGGAGACAATCTTCAAATCGGAATTCAGCCTTGTTGTGCGCTTCGGATCCCCGAAAAGTATAGACGGAACCCAGGTCATGCGATGCAACTCACAAAACCTGAATTGCTATGTGTCGGAACTTAGAACATGTCCGACATCCTTCAAAACCCGAAAAGCTGCTTTGATGTTATCGGATCCCAAAACCCAAATCACTAAATACCCAAATTTGGAAATCAAAATATCAAAAAACTAAGGATACCCTTTTGAAGATTCCCCTTAGATCTACCAACTGTTGAAATTTTGAACTATTTTAAGCAAGATAAACCCTTGAAAAATGATTTCGGAGTTCAGGCTAGGAGGTGCAAAATCCGAAATTTGTAAAAACTACAATTTTTAGTGCAAATTTCATGAAAACTCCTTCAAATTTTGATGGAATGACCTCTTGGTCCCACCGGTGTGCCAAAACTGTTGGTGTCGAATCGCAGCACCCCTGGGACTCTGCAACGCGATCGGTCGAGACTCTCAGTGCGATTGCACAACATGGAGCTTTTCCCAAGTGTGGGACCTCGCGAAATCGGAAAAGCTCTCCGGATGAAGGCCGACTCCTATTCCTCTGTTCAGATGCACCAATAAAACGTAGAGGTTTACCCAAAAAACTTAATCTAACTACCAAGGAGACAGGGAGAGAGAAATGCATAAAATTAAACCTAAGCTAAGGAGGTGATGCACCGAGGAATGTTGGACACCCGTTTTGCAAGATTAAACACAGACCACATAGATGTAATACCACACCATGCACAAGCGACCAAAATGCAATGAGAGATCAAAATAACAGCAATGAATATATGAGAGGGTTTAAAATCAATCACAGACATACATATATTGCTCAAGGATCGATTCAATACATTGCAATGGCCAAGAGGCAAAAAACAACATTACAATCCATATGGGAGGCTTGAAAACTCCACAAATTCTCTTGCAAGCAGGAGAGAAGGGAGGGTGCAAAGCAGAAATGCCCAACTATTTTTAGAGCCTCTCTCGGCCATTTATACAAGAAAATTGAGGGAGAAGAGAAGAATTCGGAGCTCCCCCAACTACCTCCAAGACTGCACCTAACTTCAACAAATCGTGGCGGTAGGTGGGATCCTCAACAACTCAAAACATGGCGAACTGTATTTTTGCATTTTTAAGAACTTTTTCCCACCCAATTAAAGATATCCAGTTGTAGTTGGGTAGAGGACGCCGAGAGATTTCCGAAAAGTCCAACCTTGTGTGAATCTGAGCTCCCTGTGAAAAGTTATGGCGATCTGAATATTTCCCGCGTCAGGGTCTTCTGCCAGTCGGGTTCGGGTTTCTCCTTTGCATCTGCATCAGGTTTGGAGGATGCCTCGACATGTTTTCACCCCGTGTTTCTCCGCCTCCGAAACCCGATTTGCCTTGCGTCGATTTTCCAACCCTTGCGACATGTTCTTTGTTGTCGGGTTTGTGGAACCCTCGAGCATCGGGACATCCTTTGCGATCTGCATGTTTCATGTTTCGTGTTTCTCGAAACCCGAAACCCGATTTTCCTTTGATGTCGGGTTTTCCAACCCTTACGACATGCTTCTTTACCATGTTCTCCCGACGTGCTTCCCCGACGTGGAGACTGATTTCTTTGATGTCGGGTTTTAGAGACCCCCCGACATGTTCCTGCGCCACCGAAACCCGATTCCTTTTGCGTCGGGTTTTGGAGACCCGATGACATCTTTTCTTTATGTTTTTCCACCATGTTTCCAAGACCCGATTTGCTTTGGGTGTCTATATTTATCCGGGGGTAAATATAGACAACACTACATACATGGTGGTCAATTTTTCTTGTGGTATTCCAAATCCTTCAAGTATGCGACGTAGCCATATCGTTTCACGCATGTGACTTCACCAGAATGAGACTCGACTTATGTGGAAGAGAAAAAAATAAAGTGTTATTTCTTGCTTCCCCATGATATTGGTCTAGATCCAATAAATAATACAAACCCTAAAGTGGATTTTCTATCATCAATGTTTCATGCATGATTTTAATCTGAATATCTTGACATGAAGAAGTTATCGTTCTTCTTGTATTCTAGACCAAGATCTACTGTTCCTTTGAGATATCTCAAGATTTGCCTTTCTTCTTTCCAATGAAAAACTTTGGGTTCCTGTATGAACCTAGATATATAACTCACTACAAAGTTGATATTTGGTCTAGTGTAGGTTAGGTAAATGAGACTCCCAATCAACTACCGATAGAGAGTGGCATTTATCGTAGGAGATGGATCTGAACGAGATAACTGCAATTTGTTCTCCATAGGTGTAACAATCAGTGTGTAATCCATCATCCTAAATTTCTCGAGAATTGTCTTGGTATATTTCATCTGAGAAACAAATATGTGATTATTTTTCTATCATACTTCCAATCCAAGACAATAATTCATCAGCCCAAGATCTGTCATGTTGAACGATCGATTAAGATCTTTCTTTGTTACATCGATCATTCTCACTGAACTGCTAGTGATGAATAGATCGTCGAAATAGACAATGAAAATCACAATCTCCCCTCCCCCTTGATTTTTGAGGTAAATAGTGGGATCACATGGATTTCTAACAAATCCTTGTTGTACGATATGCTCATCAATTTTGATGTACCATGCCCGAGGTGCCTGTTTGAGGCCATACAAAAATTTCCTAACTCTACATACCTTTGCTTCTTGACCAGGTATAACATATCCCTCAGGTTGAGTAATGTATACTTCTTCTTGTAAATCTTCATTTAGGAAGGAACTTTTTATGTCCACATGATGGAATTTCCAACCAAACTATTCAGCTAGAGAAAATATCATCCCGATCATTTTGATCTTATCTATGGGAGAAAATGTCTCCTAGTAGTCAATTCCTTCTTTTTGTGCATACCCCTTTGATACTAGTATCAATTTGCACTTGTATACTATCCCATCTTCTTTTTACTTTGTTTTAAATATCCATCTCGCATCCAATGGGTTTCTCCCCAGGTGGAAGATTGAGAAGCTGCCTGCCAAGTGTTATTTTTATCATTGAGTTGTATTCAACATCCATGTCAACTTTCCAAGCTTTTGACTATAGGTATTCATGGACTATAGAGGGTTCATCATATTCAATAAATCTACTCATCTAATAAAATTTCACTTCTTCTCTTTCTTTACTGCGAGTCTATGGTCGAGGGGTGGATGTATTTGGTGGAGCATCCATTATTGCATCTCATAACATGCTATTATACCACTTGGGCATGCACTGAGTAGTTCCCATGGGTCGTGGTTCTATCAAATCATCACCATCATCCCCATCATTACTTTCATAATCTACGGGAACATCAACTTCAATTTTTATAACTAGTGAAGAATCTACATCAGGTGAGTTTGGAGGAGGAGACTTTGCTTCCTTATTCTCAAAGAAATTAACATATTTGCTGGTGCAGACTCTCCCGGTCTTTAGATCCATCAATTTTTACAAGATTCTCTTCAGTGTATCCAATGAAGATGTATTTTTGTGATTTCATATCCAGCTTTCTTTCTATTTTTCTTAGGTATGTGCATACTCACTTTGCCCCCGAATAATCTGAGGTGTACAATGACAGATGGTTTCCACTTTAACCATGCTTCATGTGGCATTTCTTCGTCAAGAGCAAATGTGGGCACTCTATTTAACAAATACACTGTTGTATTTTCTACTTCTACCCAGAATGTCTTTGCTAGTCTAGAGTCATCGATCATACATTGCACCATTTCCATGATAGTATGATTTATTCTCTCAACAACACCATTTTGCTGTGGTGTGTGTGAAGGAGGAATTTTTCAATGAATCCAGTGATCTTGTAAGTAGTCTTTGAAATAATTATTGGTGAATTCCCCCGATATGAGTGAAGATTTCTGATGTGACGACCAGTTTCATTCTTAATATCCACTTTGAACTTCTTGAAGGTTTCAAAAGCTTCACTTTTCTTGCAAAGACAAAAAATCCACATTTTTCTTGAATAGTCATCAACCAAAAGTATGAAGTACTAAAATATAAAATGAATTGGTTGTATTGGACCGCAAATATTGGTATGAACTAGGTCAAAATTTCCATGAGATCGAAAATTACTCTTCTGGAATGAAGCTCTATGTTGTTTTCTTGCTTGGCAGTGAGGAAACTTGTTTGTATCCTTCTGGAGAGATGGTAAACCATTTACCATATTGCACTAGTAAAGTGTCTTGAGATACTTGAAACTTATATGACCAAGTCTCCGATGCCACAACTGTGTAGAGGTAGATTTCTTAGCCAGTAACTACTGATCGTCTCTATGAATAAAATCAAGTGGAACATGCATCTCACATTATAGGATTTTGTAATTACTTTCAAGCCTCATGATTTATCTCAAATTAGACACAATTTCTTTTCGGAATGACTATCAAAGTCAATTTTTAGGTTATGATCAAGGATTTTACTGACTAACAACAAATTTTTAGTCAACCTAGGGACATATAGAACATTTGAAAATCTACAATTGTATGAACAAAGAGGTAGAGAAATGTTCCCAATCCCCTGAACTATGTATGAAGAATAATCACCTAGCAAAATATGGTTTTTCGAAGGTGTGTCCCTCATTGAAGTAAAACATTCTTTGTGGCTGGTCATGTGTCAAGTGGCTCCTGAATCAACATACCAGTCATCATTAGATGACATGGAAGGTTCACTTGATCGAGCAGTGTACAAGTAGTCTTCAGTATTTGAATGTTCTTCTTGCTTAGCAATATTTCCTTACTGATGGGGTCTTCTTTTCCAGTTCCCCCTTTTCTACCCTTGATTGTAGTTTAAATGTCCCTTGTGAGATTTCTGGTGTTGAGGTCAAGAGTTGCTTGATGAACCTTTCTTATAAGTGTTATAAGAAAAAAATCTTTCAATTCATGTCCTCTTTTGCAGATTGGACATTTCTTCTTTTGTTGCTTATCCCCTTGTTGATTCTGATTCTGATATTGGGGTTTTGATAGGAATTAGGTTTGCCTTTTCCTTTTCCTTTCCATTTTTGATGAGAAGAAAGTTCTTACTCCTCTTCATCATCCTTATTATACAAGGCTTCCTCTTATTATAGTAGATTTACCAACTTATCAAAACTCACTGTTGTATCTGAAAAGTTTAGGGTTGTCACAAAAATGTGGTATGAAGAAGGGAGAGCTCTCAGAAAAATGGGAATGAGAGCTTCATCAATGACCACTTCTCCCAGGGCTAGAAGTGAAGCCCTCAACTCTGTAACTCTTCTCAAGAAAGCTTCAATTTTCTCATTTTGCTTGAACTTCAGTGTGTGTAATTGACTTTGCAAATTCAATATGACATTCTTGTTTTTGGCCTTGTATACCATGCTCAATGTATCCCACTTCTTTGGCTATTTTGGCATCTCGAATGTGGGGTTGCACATCATTGGACACTCTAAACAAGATGATTAGCTTGGCCTTCGATCTGATCTATCAAAATTTTGTTGTTGTGTCATATCGTAGTTGATCCGTAGAGTACCATTCACAATAGTTAGATCTCTTCAAACTCAAGTCATGTCTTGATTTTTGTATTCCATGCAACATATTTTTTTCTTCTGAGTAGTTGTGAATCTAGAAGAAAGAATTTGGGGGCATTGGTGCCCATTTTGTAGAATTCACTAACATTATTAGGCTCTTATCACTCTAGGTATAAGGTTTCCCAATCTATATACCATCATTTTGATATACCGAACCTTTCTATATATGCACCCTTCTGATATACTCGTCGGTATGTGGAAGAAGCTCGCCCTTTCAATATATCCAATCGTATGTGAAAGAGGTGTTAACTTGCATGAAGAATTTGATACATGGTACCAAGACAATAATGAAAGGGGTCTATGCAATTATTGACACCGGCTCAAAGAAATATCCTCATACACGCACATAACTTCACCATATACTAGGATAATTTCTCGGTTTGGATTTAAGTTAAGAAATTGTTCACGATGGATGGGATGGCTCATAGTGTGTGCACTATGTCCTTATAACTCCCTGTCGATTTAAAGGGTCGATTCCTAGATGAAATTATTGCAGCTATATTAGGCATTAAGTGTAGTAGTAATCGCAACAAATTTACCCGTAAGCACTTTCCGAAGCACTATTTATACCGAACAACATTGCGAATGAGATCTAGGATCTTGTGAGTGTTTTAGAACCAAATTCCACTATTTTAATTACAATTCTCTGCCAATTTTTGAGCATTTATAATGTTTGCGGTTAACTATGGCAACCTAAAAATTAGTATAATACAATGAAGTATACAATTACATTCGAATTTTTTGAAAAATTGAATGGCAGGATTTTGTTTTTTGTTTTTTAGGCCTGGTGGCCTCTGAGCCCAAAACAACTTTGTGAGCAAAAAAACGTAAAAACTTGCTTAAAATGGAGTTTTCTGTACCCCCCTTTTGTGAATGTTGTCCAAAATCAAAAATAGGCCTATTAGGAGAAATGTTTTTTCCCCTATATTAGGGTTTTCCTCGCTAAAAGTTTAGGAGCCTATTTAGTCATAACTAGAGGTTTAGTTACCTCTAATTTTGGTGGTTTCACCAATTTTTCCTCCAAATGTCAATGGTTTAAAAATTTGTGTTAGGGGTGGGGGTCGAACCCCAAACCTCCCTTCCCCAAGTCTATTGGTCTAACCACCTTGCACCTATAGTGCTTATGCTAGAAAATGAAGCATATTATATTTAAAGAAGATGAAAATCAACTCACCTCATAAAATTTGACTTGGCAGAGAAGAATTGACATGATTGTGAGGGGAGGGCTACATGGAAGAGTTAGAGGTCCACGTGGAAAATGCTAAGGTGGAGGAGGGCGGTTCTAGATCTTTATCCGATATAAATGGATCTGAAGCTTATATCCACACCTTTGTATTTTTCATGCTTATTTCATACGATACGCCTTTGCACTTTTTGATTATCACTTTATATTTTCTCCTACCGCCACAGATTGAGATTCCTATAGATTTTATTTTGCTACCATCTATTGATTGATCACTATTTTCTAATATTCCACAGCTTTGGATTGTTGATCTTTGAATGGATGTGTGCAGGTTTATGTGGTTGGGATACATGCTTGTGGATTGGCCAACAAGGAGTGTGGAGGTCACAGTCATAGATTTGTTGCCTTTTGGTGCAAATTTGTTTTTTTTTCTTTGATTTGTTTGCACACGGGTCTCAGGGTGTGGAAAAATCCAATGCAATGTGCCTTGGTTGCAATGCTAATACAACTCGCCACTTTAGGAAGAAACTCAGGTCATTTAGTGCTTCTACGTGGTTTGAATGGTAAAGTAGGGATTGGTGGAGTCATTTCTAGCTTGGCCCAAAAAATAACTCAACTTGATATAGAAACAACTCTCTTAGGTAGATAGCTCGGTTTGGAGAGCTACCAAATGGATTAGTAGCTAAAATCCCCTCCAAATGCAACACCCTACTATTTTAGTAGAGACCAAATGCTTCTCTAATTTTAGAGACAAAACCCATAATGGGGAAAAAATGTTATATATATATTTTTAAATGTTTTGATTGCCGAGAAAATTTTTTTCCTGGTGTAGAGGGCACCAAGGAAAAAAAAAAAACTTTACATTTACCTGGATATCACATAGATGGTTGTGGGACTGCAGGGAGATCTGGGAAGCTGTTGGAGGCAACACTAGCTCTCCGATGATGCAAATTTCTTCTCCATGATTGTTCTTCCTTTGCAACCTTTCTCCAACCTTTCCAAGAGCTTCAACCAACTTTGGTACTAAATGTAAAACAAGGACGGAAGCCTATAGTATTTTATTAATAATCCAAATCAATTATAATGGTGCAGGCTGCAATATTTATAGATATTACACAACCGGATACAAACAAAAAATATGTTACACATGTACAATAATAAGCTTGATTACATAAGCTTCCAAAATATCATCCGGAAGCAATAACCAACTAAATACAAACAAGTATAGTTGCAACAATAATGCAAAAAATAAACAATATTAAAATAATGTGGTTATTAAATACATAACCAAATAATAAATAACCTAATACAATGCATAATTAATTAAATAAACTAAGTTTACCTAACAATTTCTATAATATTTTAAAGAAAAACATCCAAATATTGATCTATTAACATCCTGTAGTGAATCCAATGTAATTGAAAAATTTAAATTGCATGAATCACACTACCACTAGTTGTTTGTACTATTGGGTGAAGAGAGGAAAGGAAAGAGAAAATATGATTCCCACATAGGGGAAAAAATCTAAAGAAAAAAAGACTAGGTGGTAGAAGAAGTTCTTCCCGTCAAGGCTTAGAAAATATTAGACAACTATGTGGTGTCAATGGAAGACAATATACCAAAAAGGATGGAGGAAATAGAAGAATTTACTTTTCAATGTGCATACTGCTCCAGCTTTCCTTAACTCTAGCAAGCTATCTTATGCCACCAATCCTTTCAATGCAGAATGTGTTATCACTGATTTTTGCAATTTGTCTTGTGATATTTTTTCTGAAGAAATAATGGATCTCCTAACAGCTTATTAGAACCATTGAGCTATAATGTATTATCATGGTTCTCATACTAATTTAATATTAAAAAATGTTGAGATAAATAATAAAACAATAAATGGAAAAGGTTAAAGACAATGAAGAATCAATTATGGATGAATGCTACAAACTCTATGATAACAACGAACAATTTAAAAGTTTGTGTCTTATGTGTAAACAATAAATGGAGTGCAAAATTGCGACGATAACAATGATGAAAGTAAAGAAGTCACTATTGATTAGATGGAAAATTTCCACATCAATTGATAATTGTAAGAATTTTTTTCCTAAACATCATTTTCCATGTGAGCAATCATACGAGTTATGGTCTAAGATGTTTGCTTGATGTTGTTCCTAGGATTCTATAGTATTAGCGCTTTATGGTGGTAGTGTCACACTACGTGCATTAGTTGAATCCAATCAATTTAATATTTTTATTGTTCAGAGACGTAGTCAGAAATGTTTTTGAAACATTACTATTCTCATATGAAGAAAGGTTCATACTAGAATACAACTTGAACATGTGATTATGTTAAAAGTATTTCAACCAAAAAATCTACTTACACATTTCTTATTTACGTAGACAACAAAAGAACAATAGGAATTGATGTACAAACCTCTCAACTTGACACTACACAACCAACTTATCATGGTGATTGACATTCGATCGCTTTATAAAGATGTTTAGTGAGCCTTGTTTTCAATTGCCATTTTTTCATTTTTTGACAATATTCTATGCTCACCATCTCTCGACGACGTATGATGATAATTCAGCCACATCATCAATGAATATGCAATCAAATCCTGGTATGTTAGTCATGTGTATTTATAAATAAGGACCAATACTAATCCCCATAAATTTATAAGATAATTAATGGTTTATGCACGACCATCAGTAGAGAAAGTAACAGTGGAGTGTGTAGTGGTAACCAACACGAATATGCAGCTTAGAACTGTATTTTAGCCATACATATTTTTAAACATAACCATATCTAAGGCTCACAAAGTTAAAGAAAATGATATCAGCTAATTTTAGAAGTGGAACCATTTTCAAAAAAGGAATTACCAAATAACCTATTTCAAAATTTCATGGTGGCATCCAATGCTACATAGTTTGTAGTTATCAGGTTGTTGGTTGTCTGCATAAACCATTAGTATCAACATAATGATACAAACATTAGAATCGATGCTTATTCCAGCCAATGATGGCATAGCCTAGCACTTGCTAATCTACATCAATATGTCAATAATGTTGTCTGCCAATGGGTGGTTCAATGGATATAAAAGAACCCTAGCGACCACTGTAATTCATTGAAAATACATAGAACATTTTGATTTGTACTTACCATATTACCATGAAGACCAATATGCTTTTCAATTACATTTTAATTTTGCATAACATGAAATCGCTTATGAATTGATTACTCACAATAATCTTGCATCAAAAAAATCAGCAAAGTAAGGTCTATGTAAGCTGCAAGCCGAAGCTCTATCGGTAAGTGGTAGCTACCCAAAGTACTCATATTGAGTTTACCATTTTACTATGTAGATCACTATGTTTTTTCAAATATGATATCATTTACCATAGCAATAGCTATATTATGAATAGATTGGTGTTTTTTTCAAATAGATCTTACATCAAATGATATAGTTGTGGATAAAGAAGATGCAATCCTACACACAAGGCCCACAAGTGTGGTAGCCTTAAGCTAAAATGTTGATTTTTTCCATTGGTTAGAATTGATATGAGATCGATTAAAAAAAAGTATTTACTTCCTTGTTGTTAGCCACAAGAATTACTTGCTTATTTTAGATTTGGAGGGCTTGATATATGAGAAAAACCAATTGCCCTCTAGGGGCATGTCATTCAAGTTTTGCAATGAGACTATCAACGTGCGAGGTGGCATTAAAGGTTTTATAAATTCATTATCAAAAAAATTGAAATGGGATTCTGGTAAGAAAAAATCAATTCTATTGATGTTCAATAGATGATAAAGGCCTTCAATAAAAAAATATCGATTGACTTGAATCCAGTAGTCACATGGGAGAATAAAATTGTGATATAGTTGATGGAATTCTAAAAACATATCTAGAAAAGGTTTGGAGTAAAAATATGTTCCCTACAGTTTAGAAGACACAATGTGTATTACATTAGGTGAAAAGGGAAACCCTCTAACAAATTTTATGGTTGGGATGACAAGCAGAGGAGAATATTGTTCAAAATATATGTGGTTGATGACCGATTTGTACAAAGAATTATCAATAATAGTGTCAAAGGGATTAAATGTGGTAGAGGGCATCAAATATTTGGAGTGAGTAAATGCTAAATAAAAAGTTAGCATTTCAAAATGTTATTGTGATGATACAACTTAACATTGTAAATAAAATACATTCATATGTTTTTATGATGGTTATGCGTAACTATTTTGTATGCTGAGATTGTACAATTATAAGTTGGGAGAATTTAAATTTTCCCTGATTATAAGTTCAAAGAGTGAGTGTATAAGTTGCGAATGTGAATTAACAGAAAATATTTATTGTAAAAATATTTGATCAGTTTTTATTAATGAAATATGTATTCCTAAATTAATTTTGAGCATGATTAAAAACTAGTTTTTGCTTCGATAATAGAAAATGTATACCACTTTCCAATGCAATAAAGTAGCTACAATACAGTATGTAAAGACTCATCGTGCTGAAACATTACATTCTATTCAAATAAATATTGCACAAAAAATATTCCTAGTATAATAATAGGAAATGAGGAATGCCCTTAGATTTTTTACCTTCGTCACCACCTACAACCATTTGATTTTTGATATAACAATATCGAAAGGGTCTTGTTTTTATTTTTCAATTGATTCACCACCCTCAACCATTTGATTTTGTTTTTTTTTTTTCATTTTTAGATATGAACACATGAAAAATGAAACTGATCATATTTGATATAAAGGTGTTTTGGAACACACCCTCCACAAGGCTGATTCGACATTTAAATAGTTAAAAACATTTGGTGGCATCGAGCTCAAAAAAAAATTTATTTTCTCAGACCTAATGTGAAATATTTCTTGTAATAGTGCAAAAACATTTCAAAATAGCAATATGGACATTGGCGAGAAAGTCAAATGTTGATGACATGATGCCTTCATTCCTTCAAAACATTGGCTTGAGGTTGTAAGATTTGAGTTCATATTTACACAAGAAGATTGCATTGAGACCAAATGCTCCAATTATGAAGGTTTTGGGAATCCCAAATTATATCTCAATAATATTAAATCAAATCTGTCATAGTTTAATGCATCGTATAATTGTAAAATTACATTTCTTGTAGATGACTCTTTAGAGAAAACAAGTTCAATGATGTTACATGAATCGCATAATTCCCCAAACATTTAACATAGATTCTAAGTTAGAAGACAAATACTTTTAGATGTATTTTAGCCTTTGTTAAGACCATTGAAGGATGTCGAAGATGTTCGAGATTATATTAGATCACAAAAACAATTATAGGGAGATTTTTTTATTTGAAATTTACTATGTTTTGTATTGCTGATTTGGAAGCCCATCTTCGGGAATAGTGTTACATTATAAATTCAAATTATTCTTCAAATGTTTTACGGTAATTCTACCTTTAGTAAAGGAGTTTCAATTTAGTTCATAGCTATATTTAATTACTAAAATATATACGGGATAGTTTGACAATTAATTTTAGATAAGTTCATATCCATATTTGAATATGATTAATTTTATGCCATGTCTCTTATTGTTGATTTTATATCTAAATTTAAATATGAAAACATACCGGTATGGTTTTGTAATTAATTACATTCTCCTCAACTGGATCATCTCCTTTGCTGATTTCTTCATAACATCTTCAAAATTCTTTGGGTTCACCGAGGTTCAATCACACCAAAATAAATGAAGTAAATTTGATATCTAACTTTAAATATGAAAATATATCTCGAATGGTTTTACGCTTAATTTCATTCTCCTAAATTGGATTGTTACCCTCTTTAAGTTTCTTCATAAACTCTACGGTAATTCTCAGGTTTTCCCAAGGTTCAGTCGAACCATAGTAATTGAATCAGGAAGTGTCTCACATCTCATGAATTTCATTAGCCTAGCGTTCGTTTGGCCAAAGGCATTTAAAATATTCAAATTTGCATATTTTAATCTTAAAAACATATTCAAACCGATAAGATCATTATTCCAAAGAAATCATTAAGCCTAACAACTACTATCCCTTATAAAACATAACATGTATCTATTTTATACGGGCAAGTGGCCGTCAGGCATTATTTCTCATATCAATGTCGGATTCCCTAAAATCATAAAATATTTTTTTCACAGATTCATAAATTTCATTCATGAAAAGATATATTGGATTCCAGAAGGTGAATTAATGGGGTTCAATATTCTAATTTTCATATTCCAATATATGTGATTTTGGAGTACAGTTAATTCCAATATAGGTGATTTTGGATTCTAATATATATGATTCTGGATTCTAATATATGCAATTTTGGAATCCAATATGTGCGATTTTGGAATCCAATATGTGTGATTTTGGAGTGTAGATAATTCCAATATTTAACATTTTGGAATCCAAAAATAGTAATATTGGATTCCAATATTGGTGATATTTTTAGCACTTAGATTAGAATAAGTCTAGATTTAGTGAAATAAGCGTTTAATCCTAAGTCTAAAAATATCCATCATATTTACCTCACATAAATATCCTTTATAGCTGTAAAATCTATCCTTAACTCCTTTTACTCTACACTTAACTACCTAAAACCACTTGAAATCCAAAAGAAAAATAAAATAAATCTAAAATATAACCATCCCATAACCATTCAACTCCTACACCTCAACCTCTAACGTATTTCTAAACATTTACCCGAACTCCAAAAACCAAACAACCTCAATTAGAAGTGGTTTTAACCACTTTAATACTTGTCATCCCAAAAATTTGGATCACTAATAATTCAATTGAATTTCTAGTGATTATAAATATGAGCTTTCAGCTCTTCCTCCAAGATCTTCAACTTTGGAATTTTGAGCCTCAAGTTTCAATCACTAGCCCTAGTCTCTTATCTCGAATTCTAGCACCCCATCCTACACTTCAACACACAAGAATTCAACAAGCATCATTAAGACGAATCAAGAATTTTTTAAGTATTTGGAGATCTGTTTTTCATCACATCACAAAAACCTACTCATATCTTTTTCTATTCAAGGTTTGAGGCATATTTTACCTTTAAAACATTCCAAGGTATGTCTTTTATCCTTATTTATCTACTGATCAATCATAATCAACCTTTGATATAGTTAGAAACATCATTCCCTAGCTTCAATCTTTCATTTTTATTAAAATGTCAAAAATACATAAATTGCTAGCAATTTACCCTAATCACCAACGATTTACCTAACTCACCGACAATTCTGTCAAAACTTGTCGCTTTATCATTTTATTAAATTTTTAGATAGTAGTACCTAGCCATTCACATCCAATTAATAACATTGACAACCTTCCTACAGTCCAACACACATTCTTTTGGGAACAATACAACATCTTACATGAACTGACACTTTGTCTTATTTGATTCACTATTGACAAAGAGGACATTGAGGACTTGTTTTAATTCTTTCATGAGATTGAGAAAGAAATTGATGAATTATGGTACAATTACTTTGAACATGTCCAAATCAGCATCTACCCTCACTTGGGATACTTGTTAGAAATTGTTGTCTCCAAGCATGGATCTTTGTTAGATAGTAGTACCTAGCCATTCACATCCAATTAATAACATTGACAACCTTCCTACAGTCCAACACACATTCTTTTGGAACAATACAACATCTTACATGAACTGACACTTTGTCTTATTTGATTCACTATTGACAAAGAGGACATTGAGGACTTGTTTTAATTCTTTCATGAGATTGAGAAAGAAACTGATGAATTATGGTACAATTACTTTGAACATGTCCAAATTGCATCTACCCTCACTTGGGATACTTTCAAAGCCACACAAAACTTTCCCATCCATCTAGAGTTCTAGAGCTTCCCTCTTCTATCTATATATCTACATTGATTGAATATTTTTATCTTAATCCATAAAATTATTGTTGATTCAATTAATTGTTATAAAACAAGATGACATCCTTCAAAGAAGCCTTTCGGATTCATGGAATCAATATTTTTTGGAAAAATTGTCTAGCCATTTATCTAATCCTAATTGTTTAGGGTTTTTGAGCATATGATTATTTGCAGGATAAGAGGACTTACATTCATCAAGATTTGATAAACTTCAATCAAACACAAACTCATACATTCATCTCTACAGGCATCAATAAAACCCGCGTCTTTCGAGGTCAGTTTGTTTTATTCTTTCACTTCATTAATTTAAAGTAGGAAAGTAAAAAAATATTTGAACATTCCGGCACACTTGATGGGACCCTCATTCCTTTTGGCTCTCCTCTTTGTAATCTCCGCGATTCGAGTTAAATCTGTTAGAAGCAAAAATATTGAGAGGAGGGTGAATCAGTCTATATATAAATTTCAAATTAAACTTTCATATCTGAAACTCAAATTACAATATTCAAACAACCACAATAACCACTTATTCAACTTTTAATGTGTGCATACCATAAACCATCAACAATGCATGAAACTATGAAAACACAAGAACACCATGAGAACACAAGATGTAAGTGGGAAACCCTCAAGGGGAAGAAAAACCACTGAAACACAATATTATATTGATATGTTTCAAATTTTAGTGAGGCACCAACCCCACAAGGAGCACCAACCCCTAGTTTAGTAGAGCATTGACCCTACAAGGAGAACCAACCCCTAATTTTGTGAAGCACTAACTCCACAGGAGGCTACAACTCCCGAAGATGATCAATAACCCATTAAAACACCTTATTATGTGTAGATATTATATATATTTTTCCACAACTGATGGAGATCCAATTTCTAGCTCATACTTCTTCACTCAAACATTGGGTGACAAATCGTCACAAAACAAGCTTCACAATCAATTTAAAATTCATCAAACCCATTCTCTCATGTTCTTGAATTTTTATCCACCTTCAAAACAATTTGATATTCCTTAATTCATGCTCTAAAACCTTCAATGACACTTCACGTAGGTCGCTCCACCTTGCACACACTCAACTAGTTCATAAAAGCACCCAAAACATGCTTTTTATATGCATTTCATCTTTCAAACTTAGGCCCAAAATTTTACCTCAATTTTGTTCAACCAATACATCAAGGAAAAATTTAAAATTTTAAATATAACAGATACATATGACCCAATTAGGTCGGCCTAGCCAAAAACCTCATTACATGTGCCAAAAATGGCTCAAAACCCCATGGGCACAATCTTAAAATTTCCTAACATGAGTACCATAATTTTTCATGACCCATGAAACCTTATAAATGATTAAAATATCATAAAACATTCATACATGGTCAAAATTAATATCAACCAATCAAATTATTTCATTTACTAGGCCCAGTTCCCTTTACAATTCTCAAAACAGTTGTTTCCTTCACCCTTCAACACCCTAGAAACTTCATAATGCCACCAAATGAATTTAAATGAAACAAATTGGGTCATGTGACAATACAAATTTTTTTTAATAACCTGTAGAACACTTATAAGAATGTTAAAATTCATGAAACATCTTTCTCTTCATACCAAAAAAAGAGTTTCCTTCACCAAATCAATCTTCCAAAACATATGTTTCCAAAGTTTATCTCATAAAATAAAATAAAAATATATTAAGGACCCCAAAATGGAATAATGTGATTCCAAATTTATCCCTCTTCACTTTCCAGGTGATATTAAGCATCACCCAATCCATTTCATTCTTTAAACAACCTCAAACTTGCATCAAAACATATGATGTCTTGAACTTCCAAAAACCTCATTTCTAAAAGATTTCCCTATAAAACCTTTGAAATCACCTCATAAAGAGAAAATAAATATATAAATAGAAATATATATATAAATAGTTTCCAAAACAACTTGAATCACTTCAAAATTCCACCTTTAGCTCAAGTTATGGCCAAAACACTGAACCCTACTATTTGAGATCCCAAAACTAGCCCTTTGACCAGTCAACCTGTTTGGACCTCAAAACCTCATGAACCTACATGAAATTGATATGAAACCTCCATGTAAATATATAAAAACTCACATACATCACATAATGGAAATTTAGTCCATACCTCATTTGGTAACTTTCTCCTCAATCTGAACTCTTCAGAAACTATTTTTTTCAGTGGGGCCCACTCATCACCATGACCTAAAACTTAAATTTATAGAAATCTATAATATTCATATACAACATCCAATCATAAAATTTTATGAAGCAATCAAAATAGGGTCACAATTCACCTTCTTCTAACAATCTTCCTAGCTAGGGTTTAACTAGGTTTTTGACCTTCTTACCTTCTTAGCATTCGTTCATAAAACCATGATGATGAACAAGCCTAATTATTATTATAAAATATTATAGTCTCACCTTAGGAACACACCTGAAAGCCAAAAGGTCCCATGCAAAGCACATCATTCACAATGAGCATCTGAAGTTGAACTTCAAGCTTGATTTTCACTTGTTCTTGACCCTGTCTCACATAAACTGTCATAACTTGCAAAATTCACATCATGGGAACCTAAATTTTTTTGAGAGAACTATGAAACATGTCTATAACATATCCAATCATCATAATGTTAATTCCATTTCTCAATATCTCCAGTCACTAATACTTACATCTGTTTGCATGCTAGAATCTCATAGTAGCAACTAGGGCCAACTAAAATAATGTAAAAATGAACATATAACCTCTAAAAATGATCTACACATATCTCATAATACTTTATATACCTCTTTTCATGCTTTGATGAGCTCATATAGCTCCAAAACACTTTGTCACACCTCTAAGATGCTTTGCCTACTCTTAATGCGTACTTATAACATAGTGAGCCATATGTACCTGCACTATACAACTACCGTGAGTTCACAAGGAACCTCAAAAACTGCTAGCCAAAATGTAAAAATTCTTCTTAAGAAACCTAGAAGCTAACACTATCAAGCTACACATCCTAGTCACCCGCACGGGCTTTCTGAACAAGCTTGAATCATGAATCTCACTGTAGCATCTCAAATACATTTGAACCATCATGTTAGAACCAAATACATCATCATGAAATCATCCTAAAACATTCAATTTATCATTAATGTGGTTTTTCATCAATGAAAACACCTAATAGGACACCATCCATACAAATTGCTAGCGATTGTGTGAATTATCGCTGATTCTCACAATCGCCGACGATCTTTATGAATTCTTTTGATTACTTGGCTAGTTATCCCTTTAACTCAATTTTTTGTTCTATTTTCTATCTTTTGATAAAATTTTTACATCTTTTCACTTTAGGAGGATTTTCTTGCTGCATTTTTGTTAAAAAAAATAAAAAAAAAAAAAAGTTAAAAAGGAAGCATTTTTGAGGTGAGCCCTTTCCCTTTCTTTTTAATTTTTCACATCACATTTTGTTGTCTTTCTTCATCAAAATCAATCATTCTTTTGGGTTTTAAAATGAACCTTGTATCTTACCTAATCACATAGATTAATTAATAGGTTAATTTATTACATCCACATTATTTTACCTCACACACAGCCAAATCATGCCAAATATTCAATTTTCATCAAACACTCCCACCTAGGTGATAACTATTGGGATTTCATCACCTAATAGGTAAACCAACTCATTGTTCTTGCTGAGTATAAACAATTGGTTGTCGGTATATTCACTAAGAACCCGAATCCATTATCACCATGGGGCCTTGAAGCGAGGGGATAGGCCCCAATACTAGGCCTCGTACAAGAACCAACACAAATTTGGGCCTCACTTACCTTTAGGTATATCGAGGACTCCAGCCTTAAAAAATCTGAAACCATCCATAGATGGCAATTTCCTAGCACCTTATCAACTCGCTTTACACATTTCCCTTTTAGATAATCAAGGTAAGAAGAAAATCATTTCGTGTGATTTGCTTGTTGCTTGTAAACAACCCATTTATATGTATTTTCAATTCTCATTAGGTGATTGTGTGTTTCGAATGTGGTACTTACAAGACAACAATATCATATCCATACTTCAAGAAACATGTCCATTCCATTCCAACAATCCACACCATAATACCATCAAACCTTACAACAAGCCCAAACCCAACTAGATGAAGCCCAACGACTCATTGATCAATGCCAAGAAATTTTATCAACACCATGTCTTGAAAATCCGGAAAACATGATAGATGATATTAAACATTCCATTGATAAAACTCAAACACGTCTTCAGAAATCCTAGCATTCATTTCATGGAAGAAAAATGGTACATCACCCCACATGAAGATCAAGAACAACCACATTCTCTTAGTAGCCAATTTGCTTCATCTGAGATTCCATAACCCTTCAGTCCTCATTACTTTGATAGTGGGGATCCTATGTTTTCTAAAATCTTAAATTCACACCTGATAGCCCTTAATGTTTACCTTGTAGCTAGGGGTGGTCATCATCATCCATAATTATCTAAACCATAACCTTATGTTCCTGGTCCCTCATGTGGTTTCTCCGATCTCATTGAATTCAACCATGAACCACCATTCAATAAATCTATCCTTATCCCCCTAGTAACTATTATCCCAAATTTTCCCCGAGAAAATTTGGTCAAGACAACTCTTGCACATAAGGAAATTATTAAGGAAACAACTCAGACCCATGAGCTTGAGTTCCATAACTAGGAAAAGTGAAAATAGAGGCCCGAGAAAGTCAAATTTGACCCTGCACAAGAAGAAATAGAAGAAATGGTTCTTCTAAACGTTTCCATATCTTAAATCTATTTAAAGGGTCGAGGGAGGAATCAACAATGGAATTGTAGGGTCAGAGAAGAAGGGGCCATGATGCAAGAGAGGCCAGGAGTAAGAAAGGAAAAATGACAAGGATCCAAGGTCTTTAGGCTAAAACCGTTCAGAAAGAATCCAAAATCATTTAAGTATGGAAGAGCCAAAGCAGAGGGAACCACATGTCCTAACGACATTCCTCCAAAGGTGAATCTAAAAGAGAAGATCAAACAAGTGCCACATCTCCATGTGTCTCAAGATGAAATAGAGGCAAGGGAAAATGGTCAAGCAGAGTCAAAAGGCGAGTTTCGAGGCCGTGGGGGTTTTCTCGAGTTTTGCGTTTTGTGAAAAGGGAAAAGATAAATTATGGACCCACAAACCTAATTTTTTCTCTAATCTAGCTGCCACGTGTCCTATCTCAAAAGGGGGACCCATTTTTAAATTGTTTTCCCCGTCCACTCGTATGGATCCGATACAAACTTTGAAGGGGCATATCTTTCGATTCTAGGGATCAAAATATTGCAGATCTGACACCATTGGAAAGATCTTGGCCTCACCCACGCCATGGAGGTATGAGAATTTATTTTTGAGTAGGTTAGGTGAAGGAAATGGAGGAAAAATCTTTGGGCCTTCAATGTAGGATCCATCTGTCTCAACAACTAGATCGGATTTGATCTGTTTCCCGTTTCCTCTTCTTTCAAGGCGCCGAATCAAGGAATCATGCAGTAAAGATGGATTTGGGGAATATTTTATCAAAAGAATTAACAAAAATGGTTGAGTTTCAACCCACTTCTCCCACTTCCCTCTCTCTTTCTTCTCTCTGATCAAATCTATAAATATAGGGGTAGGATTCATTGTAAAGGGTTGTTCATTCTTCTTCCCTGCCCCCTCTCTCTTTCTTCTCTAGGGTTGAATGTGGAGTTTAAACCTCCTCCCTTGGCTTTGTAATGGCATTTTATTGCCTCTTTCCCATTAATGGTGTACTGTGTGAACTCCTAGAGCAATAAAATCTATTTCGTGATGCATTTTTTCCATCCTTTGCTCATTTTGTTGTCTCTTCTTGCCTCTCACCATCATAGGGGTATACTGCACATATCTCTAATGTCCATTGTAGGTTTTGTGAGTTTAAGGGGTTTGAAATGGTGTTCTGTGAACTTTATCCTCCGTTTGTGATGCATCTATCCATCCTCTCCATGGCTCACCTCTCTCCATTTCAGGCGGGCTTGGATTTTTGATTAGCGGTTCCCTTTTCTTGGTGCTATCACCTCAGTAGTGTATGATTTCTTTATTTTCATGCTCTCTCTCTCCTTGGTCCTTTAGAATTATTCTATTAGGAGTATATAGTCGCATTTCCTTCCTTAGAAGTAGTTTAGCACTAGGATTAGGAAGAGGAACCAGCCTTCTCTGGAGGATCATTCCCATTTGCAAGTCCCATAGCTTGGGGAATGATCCAATGTTATGCAAATCACACCAAATGACCCTGCCTTAGAAAAGTAGATCCATAACTCATTTGGGGGTGCTGTGATTTTACACTAATAGTTTTGGCACACCCGATGGGATAGGTCTGAAGCACCTTACCACTTCACTTCATCAGGTTCGATGTGCTCTTGGTGAATATTTCATCCTTTGGAGGCACTTTCGTGCACGTCTGTGACTCTATCTCGGTCAAAAACCCATTCTCTGAGTTGCAGACCTTTTCCATCCATTTCCACTCATTTCATCCATTTTCTTCTTTCAGCTCTTTCATTTTCTCCCATTACATGAGGTTGTGTAATCATGACTTCATTCCCTTCATGAAACTCACACTTACAAAGAATACAATCCACCTCCAATGTATTTCCCAACTCCTCCAGATCAGCATTATAATTAGATCCAGAACCATTATGCTTACCCATATAAGCAGTGTCAAAACTAGTTTGACTATGAAGCTTATCAAGGACAAGGGCATGCATATGATGGCGATAGTTATGCAAAGGATGTTGGTCTACCGGAGAAGATTAAAAATGGAGGCTGTCATGGTTCAGTCAAGGGGCATAACACAAATGAAGGCATTCAAGATTGGTTGCAGGGCACCTTATCCATGGGAAGGCCCTTTTCCAAGACATTATAGCCCTCAAGAGAAGCTTGAATTCATGGTTGAAATGTTGCCTCAGCTTACATAGTGGATTGAGGACATTGGGGCTTATGAGCAAAGTGCGGGACAACCTTGTCAATGGGTAAGTCAATCACCAGCTCCCTGCCTTTCATTTTCTCTCCCTCAATCTTTATCATTTCAACAGAGGCAAGAGTCAAGCCCCTCACTTTCTTCCCCAAGTGTTGATTTCATTTCTCCATCTCCTAGTCTTCCACCTCATCTCAATTCTTCTGTCCTTTTCCCTTCTAAACAGTCATCCCCTCCAAACAAACAAGAAGTTACACCTCCCTTCCCACAAAAACAATTGCAAAGGTGGTTGAACCCAAACTTGCCACTCCTCTTGCTTTCCCAAGCCCATGTTGGGAAGAGACTCAAGAATCTAGTCAAGGAGAATAGAAAGAAGAGGATCCCAACAGAAAATAAATGACAGATAATCTGAAGAGTTGGGCTGCCAAATTTGGGTTTACAAAGATCCCCTTGATGGTCAAGCCAATAGAGGAGGTCAAGATTGAAGAACTAGTGGTGGCTGAGGCTAAGTTTGCAACAGAAGAAGAGCAAGAACAAGAGGAGGAACAATCAGTCCCAAGCCCCATTGAAGAGGAGTAGCTGGGAGAGATTAGATCAATGTTGAGGCCACTCAATGAAGAAGGCATCATTGAAGATTTTTTTCTTTCATTTCAAGGGCCTGATTTGATTGATGAACCCATGATGGAAGAGGACCATACAATTCCAGAGGCTCTAAGTGTGGAGTAGGCTACAGGGGAACCTTCAGTTCTTCCTCCCACTTCATCCCCTTCAAGATTTGATGTTGAAGAAGAGTTTGATCTTTCAAACTTCATGTTTAAGAGTGAAGGAAGCCATGGTGATCAAGTTGTAGATCAAGAAGGCACCATGGAGGAGGTAGATTACCTGTCTGACTTAGAGGATTTCCTTGATGGAGGGGAACCCATGGAGATCACATCATTTTTTCCTCCATCCATCTTCCACGCACATGAACCTGCTGCCATGAAGGAGGATATTCAAGTGCAAAATCTTGCACTCCATAATGGCCCTCTGGAACCAAGGTTGGAAGATCTTGATCTTCCATGTTCTTCAAAGGAGGAGGAAGAGAAAAGGCAAGAGGATGTCATCATCTCCATCACACCATCCAATCAAGAAGGTCCATAAAAGATTTCATTTTTGGAGTTGAATTTCAGAGAAATGGGCACATCCAAAGGATTAGACCATGCCCAATCAGGTACTTGGCTTCATTGGAGCCAAAGGAGAAACCAAAACTAGTCATGCCTACTTCAGGGCATGAGGATGAGCTACAAAGCACCAAGGATCAGCTGCCATACCTCTTCAATCCAAATGTAGAGAAACTAAAAGAGGTATTGGTTTTGTCTTCAGTTGATACTTTGGTGATTTGGGTGGAAGATCAGCTTGTAGTTAGTTTTTCACTCATCCAACTAGCCATGTTCAGTGCCAAATCAGTTGCATGGCTGCCATTTTTGAGGAAGGGAAGTTATTTCTCCTTGCCAGTTGCAAGCTTTGTTTGAGTTCCCTTTGCTCTTGGTTAGAGTAGAGTAGGTAGGTTTTTTTTTCAGCGAAGAAGTGCTTTTGCACACTCTGCATATCCCACTTGGGGTATGTATGATTTTCAGTTTGTACATAGTTTTTGGTGTTGTTGTTTTGCTCTTGCACAATCCATTTCAGTTGGATTTTGGTGAAGTTCAACTCCAAGTTCAGTGGGTTTCCAAGAGGCTTAGAGGTCAGATCTTCAAAATTTCAAATCAGTTTCGTATTTATCAGGTAGACTCCATGCCCAATGGATGCTTCAAGGCCATTGGTCTCTTCATCTAACAGGCAGATGTCCCCATGAGTCGCCAAATTGTTATCCAAAATTTGTCCCCAAGATAATTTTGTCAAGACAAATCCCGAACATAAGGAAATTATGAAGGAAACGACTCGGATCCATGACCTTGAGTTCCGAGTAGGTAATGTGAAAACAGAGGCTTGAGAAAGTCAAATTTGACCCCGCACAAGAAGAAATAGAAGAAACAATTCTTTTGAATGTTTCCATATCTTAAATCTATTTAAAGGGTCGAGGGAGGACTCAACAATGGAATTATAGGGTTAGAGAAGAAGGGGCAAGGTGCAAAGAGAGGCCGTGGAGCAAGAAAGGAAAAATGGCAAGGATCTAAGGTGTTTGAGCTCAAAATCGTTCAGAAAGAATCCAAAATTGATTAAGTATGGAAGAGCCAACGAGAGGGAACCATGTGTCCTCTGGAGCTCCTCCAAAGGTGAATCCAAAAGAGAAGTTCAAACAAGTGCCACAGCTCCATGTGTCTCAGGATGAAATAGAAGTAGGGAAAATGGTCAAGCAAAATCAAAAGGTGGAGCTTTGGGGCCGCGGGGGTTTTCTGAGTTTTGCATTTCATGAAAAGGGGAAAAGATAAATTACGGACCTGAAAACTTGATTTTTTCTCTAATCTGATGCCACGTGTCCCATCTCAAAAGGGGGACCCATTTTCAAACTGTTTTCCCCATCCATTCGTATGGATCCGATACAAACTTTGAAGGGGCATATATTTCGACTCAAGGCTTGAAATATTGCAAATTTGACACCATTGGAAAGATCTCGGCCTCACCCATGCCATGGAGGTCTAAGAATTTATTTTTGAGGAGGTTAGGTGAAGGAAATGGAGGAAATGTCTTTGGGCCTTCAATGCAAGATCCATCTGTCTCAACAACCAGATCAGATTCGATCTATTTCTGCCATTTCCTCTTCTTTCAAGGTGCCGAATCAAGGAATCATGTAGTAAAGATAGATTTGTGGAATATTTTATTAGAAGTAAAAAAATGTGGTTGAGTTTCAACCCACTTCTCCCTTTTCTCTCTCTTTCTTCTCTCCGATCAAATCTATAAATACAAAGGTATTCATTGTAAACGGTTTGTAGACACCAAATTTGGGTCTTACGACTCCCTGTACCCGTATCTCGTCCTGCAACATAACCCTACCTCACCACCTAAACCTTACACACTTAACTATTTATTAATTACCTTATAATTAATAAATCCACATCTCCAAACCTGCCACCTCACCTCGCCACCTCACTATGACCTAGCCCTAACCCTAAACTAACCTAATTAAGACCTATGACTTGGTCCATACCCACACCCATGACTCATCACCCCTCACCCGCACTAACACGAACCTAATAATGACTTGACCAAGCCCATAACGGACCCCTCGGGAGAAAAGGAGGGAAAGTTGGCTATTTTACTAAAAATAGCCACTTTCACCTAACCGACAATGGTCCCTACTCAACCGGTGTCGGTTACGTAACCGCCATCGGTCCCCTGTAAATAACCTCCCTCAACCAAAAGAAAAGGAGGAGGAAATTCATTTGCAAGATCCAGAATTCATTTGGTAGGAGAGAGAGAAGTGAAACAAGTAGAAGAGGTTATAGAGAAGAGGATCAAGCCCAAGACTATAATTGAGCAACTAGATTGCTGTCACACTTGTCCAAGCATTGGGAGAGTCAGAGGATAGCTTCATTAGCTCACTTTCGATGGTCAGATCATCCCACTTGAGCTTTGCCTTCGTCACCACATTCCTAAGACCTGTATCCTCATCAGAAAGAAGTAAGCAGATCTTGTATGCTTCTAGGCTCCATTTTGTGAACTTTTGATTGATAGTAATTATAAGCTCACCCCTGGATCTAATACCCGGTAGCACGCAGCACCTAACCTTCATTCATCCATCCTTATATTGCCTAGAAGATAGCTCTCTCACTCTCTGAATCTTCTCTATCACCCTACTACTCCCCTCAACCATCTACCAACCTTCCAAACCTCATAACCACCTTACACCAACCTCCATTAAAAAATCCCTAAATCACTGCCCCTACCGATCTCGGTTATTCTCTACCGGTACCGGTTTTGGTAACCGCGATCGGTTATCCTGTGACCACCATCGGTCACTGTGACTTATACCAAAACTAGCCTTTTACCTATTCACCTCAAAACAACCTCAGATTCAGTCTGGTCTATCCCTGTAACTTGATCTGAACGTATCAATAACTAGTGACCAAACAAACAGCATGACATTTTATTATTGGTAGTTTAGTCTCTATTGCTTTGTAACGAGATACCTAAATCGTGAGTTTGCAATAGCTTCTTTATTATCATTTGCATCAATTTGTATTAAAAGGGAACTGACCACCTTCGAAAGGAAGTCTAATATTTCCTGGGCCCAAGGCAGTTCCCTCACTTATTGTCTAACAAAAATCTGTGGTCTTGCATTCTTATTTACAGGTAGTCCTTCCCAGACAAAAAGGAGTTCTTCACAATCGATCTGATCTCTCTACGGTATGCGCACACCTTCCCAACACTCAACAAGTATTCCTCCTAGCCCTAACCCTTATCTGTTTCTCAAGAGAATGAAAGGATAGAAGTAACTCTATTCCGGAACAAAATTCTGTGCGAAACATTTTGGCACGCCCGGTGGGACCCTTTTCAGGTTTCTTTCTTTCTTGCTTGCTTTCATATAGGGAGCACACTTGCTGTTTCTTTCTTCTAAATATTCACAAAATATTTTGTCATTTTGGTAAAAGAATTTTTCTTTCTTTCACATATTTGCATTAGTGGAAGTCATCTTCTTTTCTTCATCGAATATCATTTTTGATTTGGGTTTAAAACACGTGCATCATATTCTTGCTTCTTTGTTTTAATTCTAGTGAACGTAGATTAAGTAACAGGTCATACACGTGGGGGTGATATCCATGGTATTGATGAGAAATTAATCTTACTCTCACTGCATAACACATACCAAATCACATCATAATCAACACAACAACTCAAACATCCCCCCTTCCCACGGTATTCCTCCGCCCGATTGAGGTAGCCTTATGAGCCAAAACAAACTTGACATCTCCCTTAGGTATTTTGTTTAGGATTGACATCATCTGGCGTCTAAGGCATAAGCCCAAAGTGATTAAAACTAATCCTAGGGTTAGTCTCTTGATTTTCTTGTGCATCTTGCTTGTTTTTTTAGTTCTGTTTCTCTGTCATACACTATTTCAGTGATCACTTCAAGACAGTTTGGTAGGTATATTAAGCATTGTTATCCCCAAACCAACAGCTTCTTACATCCTCTCTTTGCTTTCACAGTGACCGACACCGGTCCTATACTACCGACATCGGTTAATTGACCGACGCCAGCTACATTCTAACCGACATCGGTTATCTGACCAATATCGGTTACTGTGTTTAACAGTTCTTGACAAACCAAAGCAACCTATCAATTCCAACATTTTGTTGTTGTTTCTGCATTCGGATTGATTAAATCCCTGTTGTGTCCTCTTGTCCATGGTTGTTATCACCTAGAAACAAGCTACAGCCATGGTTTCCCATGCCTGTTCCGTGCCTTTTCCTGAGTCACCCCCTTCACATCCTATGGGGAATCCTATGGATACCAGTAATTTTCCCAAGATCCCTATAGGAGATAAGGAATTTGCCAAATTTTTGGATGCTAATCCTAGCACCGTACAAAATTATTTGTCTCATACGCTTGATCAGTACACTGACGGTCACTCCTCATTGGTATGCCTATTAGTATCGCCACTCACTTAGCCCCTTCCCCACCTTATAACTCCGCATCACCGTCTTCATCCTTAGCCCCGTCTCCCAGCTCAGTGGCTTCGGTGGTTCATACTACACCAATTGGCTTTCCTTTCGTTAATCTGGGGCCCCACATATCACTACCATCCACTGACCCTACCTCATCTCTCTCACAGATTGTCTCTTGTATAACTTGCTCTCTGCCACCTATACACACGAGCTTTCCCTCACAAGCTTCGCCCACCCTTTCATTTCCACAAATTCATCCAAAGGGCCTCAACCTCTTATATAGGACACCCTTATTTGGCTGCCCCAACACATTCATCACCATTCAATCCCACCATTGTCTAGTAGTGGCTCTTGGACCAATCCTCTCTTGTGTTTACAACGACAGCACCATCATCTAACCCAACCAATGATTTAATCAAACAGATGATGGACAAGATGCAAAATATTGAGGCTTCTGTTTCAGGAAGTCATAACACCCTAACATACAAGCAAGTTTGTCGGGAGCCTATTCATCCTTCTGTCCCCCTTCATACATATCCTCCTCAATGGGAATTACCAAATTTACTCGCTTTAATAGTAAGGAGGACCCTCAACAACACTTGTGATCGTTCAGACATGCCTGCTATCTGATTGCTCATGACGATGCCTTACTACTCCGTACCTTTCCCATGTCCTTATTAGGACCTGCCTTGGAGTGGTACAATGCTTTAGCCCAACACTCAATCTTCTCCTTTAACCAGTTAGCCCAATCTTTCTTGGATCACTTCTCCATCAATATTGCCAAGAAAGTATCCATTACCGACCTCTATGCCATCCGACAATTTGAAGACGAGTCTATCACAGATTTCGTTGGACGATGGCGGGGCCTCATCAACCAACTTACTTACGCCTTACCTTAGGCCGAGCTCATTGAACTCTTTACGTGGGCCTGCGCTAAAAAAATTTCTCCCACCCTCCAAAATCAAACTTTCCGCACCTTCGATGAGGCCTTTACTATGGCTTGGAAACTAGAGATTTGAGCCTTAGAGGAGGAGAAATTGAGATTACGCAACAAAAGCTCAAATTTCCGGACCCAAGACTCTACCACCAAACCCAACACCACCAACTCTCACTCATCGGCTGCTTCAAAATCAAAGGGTTCCATACACACAAGGACGGCGGTCAAATCTCAAGCACTGTTATCTAATACCCAGCCGAAAGCCACCTATAAGTATAAAGTTGAGCCCATCAACTACACTCCCTTGGGAGAAACTTATGGTGTGATATTAGACAAATTTCTTAAAGCAGGAGCTATCACCTTGCCTCGTATTAAACCTCACTCCGGGTTTGATTCCACCCACACCATACCTTATTGGCATAAATAAAATGACTTCCTCAGAACTTCCATCGCATGAAGGGACACAATCACGAAAATCGTAAGATGTTGAAAAACATAGTGCAGAAATGGTTGATGCGGGGATATAACTCTCGATAATCCTAATGCCCCGCTAATTGAAATTTAAAAATCTTCAATAAACCATTTCCAAACCATGCATCTAACGGTAACACAAACCAAGAAACCTCAGCCGAGGAGGAGAGTGTGCATGAGATCCATGCAATTTTCAACTCCCAACCCAGGGCTTCCATTGAGGAAATTCTGAATCAAGCTTCTTCACCAATGCAGGGATTCTCACCCCCTTCTCCTTCATCAGGACAAGAGGATCAGTCCTGCTATTCCTTTACCCATAAAGGAATTAACCACCTAGAGTTCTCTTCTCACAAATGAACCTTCTTACACCACATCCCTGCAAGATTGTGAGCGGATGTTATCTAACTTATCTATTTCCCAAACATCTCCTTCCACCACTCTTGCTGCAAAAGAAGAAGGCTTGCCACTTTTTCTGTCATCCTTAGAGGAGAAACCCCTTGAGCCTACATCACCAAACTCCTTAATCATGATAGATCCCCTCGAACATGCCCTCCTACCTATTAGTTCTTCATCACCTAAATCTTTCCAGCGACCAGGTTGACCTCTTAACACCCATTGATACAGCGCCTCATTTACCCCCTGTATCACACCCATAGTGGACTGGAATCACAACCCACCTCTCTTCCATACCAAAGTTCCTATTCACATGTGAAGATTGTTATCCCTCAGAAGATAGACGAGTCTTATGGGAGCGTTTGAGTACACCATGCTCTACTCAAATGTAGATGACTAATCTAGACACCTCTACCATATACCCGAGGTGTTTACAAAAGCTCAAAATGCCTATGTCCTCACCTTCACCCCCCTCATCTCTATCGAATCCCTCAGCCACCTCTATCAACCTAACCAAACCTTCCCTTACGCTTGGGACTTCACCAATTCCCAGCCTGACACACCCACCTAAACGGTTAGATTTATCCAAAAATAATGCCGTCAATCCATCTAGGAGACAGACCCAATCTCCTTGAGTTCAATCTATGCCTCTGCCACAACTAAAACCCTCGCCCCGATCACACCGATCAGCAGAGGCACGGCTTCAGCCTTCACCATCACACCTACCTTCTATATTAGGGCCTCACCCCTCCACCTTGCCTCAATACACCATGCCTCCCACATCTTCTTTAACATGACCTATACCTTTTGCACCCCTACAGACACTCACGGGCGTCTCAACACCGTCACCCCAAGTATCTCACCTACCTGCCAACCCTAAGCAAACTCGATCATCGAAGGACTTGTTTGCTGTCGCTCCTCTCTCCTCGTGGTTGTTTCCTACCACCACGTCAGCTGGGGCCTCATCATCTCACCAGCTAAACATAACTTCTGCGCAGAGGAAACCATGCCTAGTTAAAACCAATCATCAAAATCCCTTGCCTAAATCACCACCCGTACGAACCACTCGTACCCAACCATTACCAAAACAATAAAAATCTCACCCACTCAATCACCAGCCTCATCTTCATCTGAATTTGACCCGCTCAAAGGATCTTACTCCAAGATCCTTGATATGTTGGTAGGGGATGCGACCATTTCCCTACCCCCGCTCAGACTCTATGATCCATCTAAACCTCAACCTATAGGTTATGATGAATCTAAAATCTGTGCTTACCATCACACACCAGGACATGATGTAGAAGGATGCAAAGCTTTGAAAGCCATCCTTCGCCAGTCACCTATCTCGGATAGACAGCCTAAGAAAGACAATTTACGGAGAGAGAAGCCCTTAGCTTTGATCCCTTCTCCTATACCACCTATCCCCGCCTCGCCAAAATCTATCATCATTGCAACCCCACCTCTCGAGAACAATGACTTATCCCCGCCATCTTCCTCCTCTCGTATTCACAAGATCAACATGATTAACATTGCTACTCGAGGTCAGAAAAACAATGGAAAAGCTAAAGAAAGCACACCTGCGGCCTCTCTTTCTCCTTCTGCCATCCCGATCGCACCACCACCTAAAGTGGTCATTCATGGACCTACCTATCCCATCTCTGATGGAGTTTCCCATCGCACCATGATCAAACAACTTCACCAATCTCCGTCAAAATGACACTCTATGATCTCATTCAAACATCTGAATCACATCGACAAGCTTTAATTGAGATCCTTCAAGGGATAGAGGTCCTACCTAACGAAACCTTTCCCGTCGCCTCCATTTTAACACCCAACCATGTCGCTTCTCTCACCAAACAACCTACCTCTACAACCACTTCTGTCCCTGTACACAAGAAGCCACTGCTGTCATTTTTTCCAAAGAAGAAATTATCATCTTTGGTGCAGAAGATCCTGATCCCACTCTTTTTATCTCGGCTTACATCCAGGACATCTAGGTACGTCGTGTTATGATCGACGGGGTGCTAGCCTAAACATCATCTCTTCCAAAGCCTTCCAACAGATGAATATCCCTCCTAGCTGCATGTGTGCCAACCCCACCATGTTGTGTTCATTCAACGATGCTATTACTTCTACCTTAGGCACCGTGATCCTTAACATTCATGTAGGGCCACGTACCTTACCCGAACTCTTCTATGTCCTTGAGGGAGAGTTCCAATACAACATGTTGTTAGGCCACCCTTGGATCCGGGCTATGGGATGTGTTCCCTCCACCTTACATAGATGCATCAAATTTGAGTATGAGGGAAGTCATACACTGTATCATCAAAGCCGACACTTCCCCCTTTAAAACCTGCAATATGTTATATCACCCCAATGATGTGCTTGTACCAGTCAAGGCACCCATTGATCCAGCCCAACCATCTACTTCAACCACGCCTCAACCATCCATCTTAACCACCCTCACACCTTCGACCAATGAACCCACCACCGAAATACCACTCCCTTCCCCGCAGACAATATCCCAACTTCGAGATCCCTTGGTAGAGGTTTTTCAACACCTTACTGTTGGGGAATACCACCTATACAACGTTAGCACCTTTCACACCCCACAGGAGTACGGGATAGGTTACATGCGCATCCTACCTATGACCATCATGTGGGGAGGTGATCTCTTATGGACCACCTAATTGCTGCCCCAACCTAACGTATGGGGGTGTCGACACATCCTTTGTCACCCCTGAACCTCCCCTTGGTGTGGTTCCCTTCCAAGCTGATTTTTGATATCTAACCAACCGTCGTTTCGCCCTCACCTTCCCCGACGCGCTTTGTGCTCTCAAGGGTTTTGGTTTCGGTCTTTGTGAACAAGGCCGACATACGATCATTCCCGTAACTACCCATGCAAACACAAAGATCGTAGTGGTCTTGGATTTTTGAACCACCTACACACCGAAGAAACCTCGTGTCAATTGTATCCAGGAAGATGACGAATTCACCCCTTCCGAACCATCTTCACCCCTTTTTCCATCTTCACCCACGGAGTCGATAGACCCGGAATCTATCCCTCCTAACTTTTTTTTAAAAAATGAGATTTTCTTACAGCTCTTGACCACCTTCAAATTTATCAAAAGCGCATTAAGCGTGCTTATGATAAGCGAGTTCATGAGCATACCTTTAAGATTGGTGATCTTGTCCTCAAAGAGAATCAACATGTAACCAAACTAGAAAAGAGCAAACATGGAAAATTTTCTCCTAATTGGATTGGGCCTTACATTATCACTCACACCTACGGATCAGGTACTTATCATTTAGCTTTGCTTAATGGTAAACCCGAGCCTGAACCCCTTAATGCCTTACATCTCCGACCATTCTACTATTGAATTTAGTGTTACATCACTTCTTATCTACCTTGCGCTCATCCCTTGAGCTCATTTACCACCTCATACACCTTGTTTCGTGCATCTCAAAATAGAATCAAGCTCACATGGTTTGATCATCACCTCCTCTTAAAGATGCCTTCCCCTTTTTAGTCTAGTCCATGACTTAAAAGTATCAAAATAACAAGTTCTCAATTATACGATTTTGGGATATTCTTGAGTCAAACTTCCTGCAAAACTAGATACTTCATGCCAAATGGACATCTAGACCTCTAAGCTCTAAACTAGACTAGCTCCTCAAAGGACAGCTATGTGCAAAGCCGCATCTGCTATTATAAACTAGACTGCTCCCTCGAAGGACAGCTATGTGCAAAGCCACATCATGCTACTATAAGTAGACTACTCCCTTGAAGGACAACTATACAAAGTCAGCCTCTATTAGAAGCTTCTCGCATTGATCAGCTTCGTGAAGACCTCAAGAAACAACAAAATGCATATCCCATATAGACTTCCCGCATCGATCAGTCTATATCCAGAAAAATAAAAGCAGTATTCAAAAGCACTTTTGAGTCATGGACTTGTCTATTTTGGTTTGGTTCTCTTCCATCAGAATAATCACCTTATAACAAGTTCTCTGCGCCCCAGCTATACCATCCACCTCACCTCACCATTCTTCAAAATAACAAAACTCAAGGGACGTGCATATATCCGATATATTGTGATTATACAACTCTTTTCACCTATCGACTTCTCACCTATGCAAGGTACCTAGGGATTCAAGCTCATCCTATGATAATACGTGGTTTGTTTAGCTCTTTCCAACTATGGGACACTTTTACCTCTTTTACCCGAATCTAGGATTGTGTGTTGACCTTAATTAGGACACGGTTTCCTATGCTTGGGTAAGCTAACCCTCACTTCACCTATACCCACACCAACACCAACAACATTACTCTACCAACATCAAACTTTTACCAACCAACAAATTGCCTAACCACAACCAAATTGCCTGAATTCACCTCTCCCTGGTCCTAAGGGAGAACTACATTGGTCTGAGGCCCCTCCTTGCTTTGTGCAATGGGCTATGTAGGCAGCACTTAGGAGACATGGGGTCTCCCAAGGTTAGCTCGACCATCCCCTACTAATAACTCACTCATCCACACCAACACCAACAACATTACCCTACCAACATCAAATTTTTACTAACCAACAAATTGCCTAACCACAACCAAATTACCCGAATTCACCTCTCCCTGGTCATAAGGGAGAACTACATCGGTCTGAGGCCCCTCCTTGCTTTGTGCAATGGGCTATGTAGGCAGCACTTAGGAGACATGGGGTCTCCCAAGGTTAGCTTGACCATCCCCTACCATAACCTATCATGTGTTGTGTTTTCCTTAAAAATATAAATATTTTCACGTATTTATATTGATAACACTCACCTTCGCAACCAACCAATCGGCCCAACCCAAGGCCGCAACCAACCAACTGGCCCGACCCAAGGCTGCAACCAATCAATCGGCCCGACCCAAGGCCGCCACCAATCAATCGGCCCGACCCAAGGCCGCAACCAATCAATCGGCCCGACCCAAGGCTGCAACCAATCAATCGGCCGACCCAAGGCGCAACCAACCACTCGGCCCAACCCAAGGCCACAACCAACAAATCGGCTAGACCCATGGCTGCCCCATTAAGTACCTCGACCGAGGCTCGCAAATTACAATTCTATCCACCCATCATGTAGTTTTTGTTCAATCGAGCTCACTGTTCGTGTTTTAGCATGACTAAGATACTTGAATTGATCACCGACCAGATTTTCCTAGACCGTGAAGTTTATCTCAACCAAACCAACCATTTAGTACTACCGAACATGCCTAAACGTTCCAGACCTCACCCATTATATCCCCCGGAGCTACTTCCTATGCCTTGATACTAGGATTATATCAACCTTGTTTGTATAAACTATCGACCTTTGCCTATGAATTGCTTGTTTGCTCTTCAAATCATGTACCTTGGTCGCACTCTCGCATTTCAACATGCGTCTACTTCCTTAAACTTACCCCACCCTCTTATCATCATCTCATCATCATTCACCCTTTATCAACCCTATCCCTAATTTCACGTCTCCGACCATTCTACTATTGAATTTAGTGTTACATCACTTCTTATATACCTTGCGCTCATCCCTTGAGCTCATTTACCACCTCATACACCTTGTTTCGTGCATCTAAAAATAGAATCAAGCTCACATGGTTTGATCATCACCTCCTCTTAAAGATGCCTTCCCCTTTTTAGTCTAGTCCATGACTTAAAAGTATCAAAATAACAAGTTCTCAATTATACGATTCTGGGATATTCTTGAGTCAAACTTCTGGAAAACTAGATACTTCATGCCAAATGGACATCTAGACCTCTAAGCTCTAAACTAGACTGCTCCCTCAAAGGACAGCTATGTGCAAAGCCGCATCTCGCTATTATAAACTAGACTCCCTCGAAGGATAGCTATGTGCAAAGCCACATCATGCTACTTTAAATAGACTACTCCTTGAAGGACAACTATTCAAAGTCACCTCTATTAGAAGCTTCTCGCATTGATCAGCTTCGTGAAGACCTCAAGAAACAACAAAATGCATATCCCATATAGACTTCTCCGCATCGATCAATCTATATCCGAGAAAAATAAAAGCAGTATTCAAAAGCACTTTTGAGTCATGGACTTGTCTATCTTGGCTTGGTTCTCTTCCATCGAATAATCACCTTATAACAAGTTCTCTGCGCCCACTATACCATCCACCTCACCTCACCATTCTTCAAAATAACAAAACTCAAGGGACGTGCATATATCTCGATATATTGTGATTATACAACTCTTTTCACCTATCGACTTCTCACCTATGCAAGGTACCTAGGGATTCAAGCTCATCCTATGATAATACATGGTTTGTTTAGCTCTTTCCAACTATGGGACACTTTTACCTCTTTTACACGAATCTAGGATTGTGTGTTGACCTTAATTAGGACACGGTTTCCTATGCTTGGGTAAGCTAACCCTCACTTCACCTATACCCACACCAACACCAACAACATTACTCTACCAACATCAAACTTTTACCAACCAACAAATTGCCTAACCACAACCAAATTGCCCTGAATTCACCTCTCCTGGTCCTAAGGGAGAACTACATCGGTCTGAGGCCCCTCCTTGCTTTGTGCAATGGGCTATGTAGGCAGCACTTAGGAGACATGGGGTCTCCCAAGGTTAGCTCGACCATCCCCTACCAATAACTCACTCACCCACACCAACACCAACAACATTACCCTACCAACATCAAACTTTTACTAACCAACAAATTGCCTAACCACAACCAAATTACCCGAATTCACCTCTCCTGGTCATAAGGGAGAACTACATCGATCCGAGGCACCTCCTTGCTTTGTGCGATGGGCTATGTAGGCAGCACTTAGGAGACATGGGGTCTCCCAAGGTTAGCTCGACCATCCCCTACCATAACCTATCATGTGTTGTGTTTTCCTTAAAAATATAAATATTTTCACGTATTTATATTGATAACACTCACCTTCGCAACCAACCAATCGGCCCAACCCAAGGCCGCAACCAACCAACCCCCGACCCAGGCTGCTGCTAATCAATCGGCCCGACCCAAGGCCGCCACCAATCAATCGGCTCGACCAAGGCCGCAACCAATCAATCGGCCCGACCCAAGGATGCAACCAATCAATCGGCCCGACCCAAGGCCGCAACCAACCACTCGGCCCAACCCAAGGCCACAACCAACAAATCGGCTAGACCCATGGCTGCCCCAATTAAGTACCTCGACCGAGGCTCGCAAATTACAATTCTATCCACCCATCATGTAGCTGTTTGTTCAATCGAGCTCACCTGTTCGTGTTTTAGCATGACTAAGATACTTGAATTGATCAATGACCAGATTTTCCTAGACCGTGAAGTTTATCTCAACCAAACCAACCATTTAGTACTACCGAACATGCCTAAACGTTCCAAGACCTCACCCATTATATCCCCTGGAGCTACTTCCTATGCCTTGGATACTAGGATTATATCAACCTTGTTTGGATAAACTATCGACCTTTGCCTATGAATTGCTTGTTTGCTCTTCAAATCATGTACCTTGGTCGCACTACTGCATTTCAACATGCGTCTACTTCCTTGAACTTACCCCACCCTCTTATCATCATCTCATCATCATTCACCCTTTATCAACCCTATCCCTAATTTCACGTCGCCTCAATCTGTGATAGATTTGAGGGGGATTACCTATACCCTTAACTGGGGCAACCACTTCTTATTATTGTCAGTGCAGCTTTACAAGACAAGCTACACGACAACAAGGGGCAAATGTAGACACCAAATTTGGGTCTTACGACGCCCTATACCCCGTATCTCATCCCGCAACCTAACCCTACCTCACCACCTAAACCTTACACACTTAATTATTTATTAATTACCTTATAATTAATAAATCCACATCTCCAACCCTGCCACCTCACCTCGCCACCTCACTATGACCTAGCCCTAACCCTAAACTAACCTAATTAAGACCTATGACTTGGTCCATACCCACACCCATGACTCATCACCCCTCACCCACACTAACACAAACCTAATAATGACTTGACCAAGCCCATAACTGACCCCTCGGGAGAAAAGGAGGGAAAGTTGGCTATTTTACTAAAAATAGCCACTTTCACCTAACCGACAACGGTCCCTACTCGACCGGCGTCGGTTACGTAACCACCATCAGTCCCCTGTAAATGACCTCCCTCAACCAAAAGAAAAGGAGGAGGAAATTCATTTGCAAGATCCGAATTCATTTGGTAGGAGAGAGAGAAGTGAAACAAGTAGAAGAGGTTACGAGAGAGAGATCGAGCCCAAGACCAGAATCGCTGAGCAACTAGATCGCTGTCACACTCATCCAAGCATTGGGAGAGTCAGAGGATAGCTTCATCAGCTCACTTTCGATGGTCGGATCATCCCACCTGAGCTTTGCCTTCGTCACCACATTCCTTGGACCTGTATCCTCGTCAGAAAGAAGTAAGCAGTATCTTGTATGCTTCTAGGCTCCATTTCGTGAACTTTTGATTGATAGTAATTATAAGCTCACCCCTGGATCTAATACCCGGCAGCACCCAGCACCTACCCTTCATTCATCCATCCTTATATTGCCCAGAAGATAGCTCTCTCACTCTCTGAATCTTCTCTATCACCCTACTACTCCCCTCAACCATCTACCAACCTTCCAAACCTCATAACCACCTTACACCAACCTCCATTAAAAATCCCTAAATCACTACCCCTACCAATCTCGGTTATTCTCTACTGAAGTACCGGTTTTGGTAACCGCGATCGGTTATCCTATGACCACCATTGGTCACTGTGACTTATACCAAAACTAGCCTTTTACCTATTCACCTCAAAACAACCTCAGATTCAGTCTGGTCTATCTCTATAACTTGATCTGAACGTATCAATAACCAGTGACCAAACAAACAACATGACATTTTATTATTGGTAGTTTAGTCTCTATTACTTTGTAACGAGATACCTAAATCGTGAGTTCGCAATAGCTTCTTTATTATCATTTACATCAATTTTTATTAAAAGGAACCACCACCTTCGAAAGGAATTCTAATATTTCACGGGCCCAGGCAAGTTCCTCACTTATTGTCTAACAAAAATCTGGTGGTCTTGCATTCTTATTTACAGTAGTGCTTCCCGAGAAAAAAGGAGTTCTTCACAATCGATCTGATCTCTCTACGGTATGCGCACACCTTCCTAACACTCAACGGTATTCCTCCTAGCCCTAACCCTTATCTCTGTTTCTCAAGAGAATGAAAGGATAGAAGCAACTCTATTCGGAACATAATTCAATGCGAAAACAGGGTTGTTCATTCTTCTTCCCCCCCCTCTCTTTCTTCTCTAGGGCCAAATGAAGAGTTTAAGCCTCCTCCCTTGGCTTTGTAATGGCATTTTCTGGCCTCTTGCCCATTAATGGTGTACTTGTGTGAACTCTTGGAGTTATAAAATTTGTTTCATGATACGTTTTGTCCATCCTTCGCTCATTTTGTTGTCTCTTCTTGCCTCTCACCATTAGGTATACTTGTGCATTTCTCTTATGTCCATTGCAATTTTTGGGAGACATGTTTAAGGGGTTTGAAATGGGGTTACTGTGTGAAATTTATCCTTGGTCTCGTGATACATTTGTCCATCCTCTCCATTTCTCACCTCTCTCCATTTCAGCGGTTGGGTTTTGATTAGCGCTTCCCTTTTCTCGATGCTATCACCTCTATAGTGTAGGATTTCTTTATTTTCATGCTCTCTCTCTCTCTCTCTCTCTCTCTCTCCTGGTCCCTTGAAAATGTTAGATTAGGAGTAGATAATCACATTTCCTTCCTTAGAAGTAGTTTAGTGCTAGGATTAGGAAGAGGAACCAGCCTTCTCTCGGAGGATCATTCCCATTTGTAAGTCCCACAACTTGGGAATGATCTAATGTTATGCAAATCACACCGACCACGCCTCTAGAAAAGTAGATCCATAACTCATTTGTGGGTCTTTGTGATTTCACATTAACAAGAACCAACCGTAAACATCCAAAGTTTTGTCCTCTGCTCCTATTATTGATCTTAATGTAATCTCCTAACAAGACACAACCATTTAGCAAGAACCCACATCCGCACATAATCCATCCACTAGCTCTATACCACTTGAATAGAATGTGAGTACGTCTTTACCCTCACACACCCTCTAGATTAATCTATTGTTCAAACACCCCGTAATTTTTTTCGCTATTTCTTTTAGCATATCTCAGCCACCACCCTCCCAATAAATCACACCACCTCTCCAAAACATTACTATGTATATCCCATAATCTATACCCTTAATCAATACTAGTGCTATTGTAAATACCCATCCGACTTCAAAAAGTCTTCTACCCCCATTATTTCACAACATATAACTCAACCATCAAAACCAGTCATTTCCTCCCAATATATATCACAACAATCATAGTCCCTTCCTTTAAAAAAATTATGCAATAATCAAAACCCTTTGTCGGCACTTCTATCCCTTTTCAACACATCTCTCAACAAACACAATCCCCCTTGAACACATCCATTCCTATCCAATATCAATATATTCAACCATCAAAACCCACTTATAATATCCCTACAAAAACTCCTCAACAAATCATTCCATTCCAACAATACACCCCTCAACAGTATCAATCATACCAACAACCTAATAAGAATTCAATCAATTAATTTGGATCATCTTTGTCTAGTAAATAATAACCACCACAAATGGGCCATCTTAAAAATTTTATGAATAGGATATCTAGTCTTGAATCCACTTCCATGGCCCCTAAGAACACACTCTCATATGAACAAATCTGTAATGAGCCTATTAACCTATCCATACCATATAAGGCTTATCCACCTCACTGGGAACTTACAAAATTTATCAAATTTTATAGTAAAGAGGATCCCCAACAACACATGAGCTTTTTGCCAAACTTTCTATCTTCTAGCCCACAATCAAGATATGATCATTAGAATATTCCCTATGTCTCTAGTTGGTCCTACCCTAGACTAGTATAACAACATCCCACATTATTCTCTTTTCTCATTCGCATGCCTTTGCTTTCTTTCTGGAAAAAATTTCTATCAACGTCACACACAAAATTACCATTATAGACCTTTATGCCATTAAGTAGTTTGAGGATGAGTCAATCATAGAATGTTTTTCCTGTGCAAGGGGTATAATCAATCAAATTTCATTCTCACTCCTACAAACATAATTAAGCGAATTATCTCTCGTTCATGCGCTAAACACATATCATCAACATTATAAATTAAATCATTTCAAATATTTGATGAAGCTTTTACCATGGCCCGTAAGTTTGTGCTGTGAGCCCTTGAAGAAGGTAGAGTCAAACTAGATAAAATAAACCTAAAATAGAATTCTCATCAAAACCACCTTCCAGTTCAGATAAATCTAAGTCATCAACAAACACTTGTAATTGTCAAATCGGCCTCTAAGGAACATTCGACTTCAACGCTCCGACCTCAACGTAATTATACACCCATTGGAGAAACTTATATCATATTTTTTGACAAACTCCTTGCCTCTAACATGATTTCCTTCCACCCATTCAACCAATCGACACATTTGTCTATAAACCCTCTTAGTATAGGGAAAACAATTATTGTAAATACCACAGAGTTAAGGGTCATGACATCGAAAGGTGTCATCCATTTCGTGATTTCCTTCAATATTTGTTTGATAAGGGTGAGCTACATTTAGATAATCCTAATGGATAAGTGCTCCAAGTTGGGGGGCCAAAAGGGGGTCTTAAGTGGACACACTTTTTTGAAAAATAAAAAACTTCAACTTGTACGAGTTTTTTGAAATAGTTACACTCAAAATTGGAAGATGTTGTATAAACATGAATCATAGCATTTTGAGTCTAGTTTCTAAGGTGCTAGATTTTATTGAAAATCAATAGGTTTAAGTGGGTCAAATAATTAAAATACCAATAAGTTCTCATATTTTTGTTAAAAACATAAGAGAGTGACTTTCATGCCCCCACCATTTAGTAGTTTTGAAAACCCTTTGGTAGAAAGATAGCTAGGAGCATCTAATTTGTGCTAGATTTTTTTGATTTTTAGAAAATATTTATTTTTTTAATGATTTTTCTAGTACAAAAATTTTATGTTTTGAAAAATAACGAGCTCCAACCGTGTCCTCCTAACTACCTCAAAAAGATCAAAAATAAGATTTTTTTGAATATGTATAGAATTAGGCCTAGTTTGTGTTAGTATGATTTTATTTCAATTTCGATCACCCAAAAAAAAGATACACCATGAAAGATAGACATATTTAAACTTCAAAAATTAGGTATAAAAAGGCATAGTTAGAAAATAAATAATATGGAAACCTTATATTCGCAGAAAATTTAAAAAAATATTTTAGAAAGAAGAAACTCTTATCTACATCGTGGTATAAGTTTTTTAAACGAATCAATTGTTTTATGTTGATTTATCATAGAGGAAGTGGCATTTTTACATTTTCCTGCAAAAACAAGCTGTTTGTTTTGTTTTTGTAGGTCCATGCCTCAGGCTTGGGGATCCAAACCGGATCCCAAGCCTTGAGACATGGCTTGGAAAAAGTGAAAACGCAAAATGCGTATGCGCTATAACGTGTATGCGCTATAACACATACGCACTATAACACATACATGTTCTTTATAGTATAAACATTGTATATACATTTGGCATGCTTCTATTTACAAAAATAAATGTTTAAGTATAAGTTTTTCATTTATTATTATTTATATTTAATTTGTTTTAGTAAATATAAGAAATTAGGGTCACTCTGCACCTTATGGAACTAGTCTCACAGCTCCATTAGTCATGGTTTAGGAGATAGTTTTTTATAGTATAATCTAGTCAATACATAGGTAATTTTAAGGATTTCAACATTCAACCTAAATATTTTAGCATTTAAATTCTACAATCGAAACCCTAAACCTTAAACCTTAAAACCTAAACTTTAGGCCATAAAACTAAACCCTAAACCATGTCCCCTAAACCCTAAAACCTAAACCATAACCCTTAAACCTTAAATCCTAACCCCTAAACCCTAATCCTTAAATAGCCACCCTTACCCATGAGCACTAAACGCTAAACCTTGAGCCTTAAGCCCTAAACCCTAAACCCTAAAATATGAAGCATGAGCATTAAATGTTAAATACTGAACCCTAAAAACTAAATCCTAAACCCTAACCCATAAAGAATAAACCCCAACCCCTAAACACCTTTGAATTCTAAACCCTAAAGTCTCGAGCCCAAAATGCTGAACCATAAGCCCTAAATCCTAAACACTAAACCCTATACACTGAAATCTATGACCTAAACCCTTAACCCTAAACCATGATACCTAAACCCTAAACTATAAACCCTAAAAACTAAACCCTAAACCCCGAACCACAGAACCCTAAACCCCGAACCCTAATCACTAAGCCCTAAAATTAAATCCAGAGCCACGATCTCTAACCCCTAAAACTTAAACCAAGAACTCTAAAACCTAAACCTTAAGCCATAAACCATGAACCATGAACCCTAAACTCTAGTCCCTAAACCATAAACCCTAATCCTTAAGCCTTGAACCGTGCACTTTAATCCTTAAGCCCTAAACCCTAAACCTAAAACCCCGATCCACTGAGCCCTAAACCTTAAATCCAGGCCCGAGCTCTAACCCTTAAACTCATAAATCTGAACCCCGAACCTTGAGCCATAAACCCTAAACCATGCACCCTAACCCCTAAACCCTAAACCCTGAGCCTTAAGCCCTAAACCATAACCCTTAAACCTTAAGCCCTAAATTTTAAATCTTAAAGGTCCTAAACCCTAAACCATGAACCTTGAACCACGAGCCCTAAATGTTAAACCCTAAACCCTAAACCCTAAACCATAAAAAATAAATCATAAACCCTAAACCTTGACCCCTAAACCCTAAACTCTAAACCCTAAGCACTAAATCTCAAACCCTAAAACTCGAGCCATAAACCGTAAATCCGTAAACCATAAACCCTAAACCCTAAGATCTAAACACTAAACCCTAAACCCTAAACACTGTGACCTAAACCCTAAACCATAATACAAATATAATAAACCTTAAACCCTAAACATTGAACTGAGCCCCGAGCCCTAAGCCATAAACCCAAAAACTAAATCTAGAACCCTAATCTCTAACCCTTAAACCTCATATATTTCTAATAGGTATCATGAGTGAGTTCATATTTTTGAATATCTTAAGACCATATTTCCTAGTCTTGTGCTTAAAACCATCATTAATTCTTCTTTTACAACTACCTTATTTATTTGAGGTGGGAATTTCCACCCTTCAAAATATCAACAGATGAAAGACATCAAATTTGGATGAATCTCTTTGTATTTTGTTCCTACGAAGTCGATGAACCCTTTTCAATTGAATACTCTTTATCAATACTAATAAGAATGCGCAAGACATAGAACATTGCAGTGAGTGAAATAGTTCACATGCAATGGAAAAAGAGGATAGTTGTATTGGGTAATATTTATTTGTACCAAATTGTTCTTAGATATCTATAATTTCCCTACTTTAAAATATCAATAGATGAAAGGCATCAAATTTTGATGAATCCCTTTGAATGTTCTACCTACAAAGTAGATGAACCTTTTTAGTTGAATACTCTATGTCAATATTTATAAGAATGGGTAAGACATAGAACATTACATTGAGTGAATGGGCGAGCCTAATAATTGAGCCTTAAACCCTAAGCCCTAAACCCTAACCAATAACCCCTAACCCTAAACCATAAACCCTAAGCCTTAAATGCTAAACCCCAGAACCCTTTTCCATAAAATATAAACCTTGACCTTTAAACCTTAAACCCTAATTCCTAAGCCCTAAACTATAAAATTTAAACCCTAAATATTAAACCCTAAGCCTTAAACCTTAAACCTTGAGTGTTAAACCCTAAACCCTATACCATAAAACCTAATCCCTAAACCATAAACACTTAGTTGTAAATCTTAAACATTAAACCCTCAGCCATAAACCCTAAAACCTAAACTCCAAGCCCTAAGCCCTAAACCCTAAACCTTAAAACCTAAGCCCAACACTAGGCCCTAATCCCTAAGAAAAACCCTAAACCCTAAACCCTAAAACATAAACCCTCAACCATAAACCCTAAAAACTAAACCCTAAACCCTCAAATCTTAACGCTAATCCTTGAACCTTGATCCATAAACCCTAACCCTCAACCCCGATCCCTAAACCATAAACCTTAAACCTTGAGCCCTAAACCCTAAACCCTAAATTATAAACCCTTAACCCTTAAACCTAAGCCATAAACCATAAACCATAAACCATAAAACCTATACCATGAACCCTAAGCACTAAGCCCTAAACCCTAACATCTTAACTATGAGCCTTAAACACTAAACCTTAAACCCTAAACTATAAACCTTGAGTCCTAAACCCTAAAACTTGATCCCTAAACCCTAAATCATAAACCCTCACCCAAAGGAAATTCCTAATAATACCATTCAACGTGTTTCAGTGTGTAGGGAATAATGTCTAAGGTGATCGATCGACTCATTTAATTTTGATGAGAGAATACTTCCTCTAAAGGCCTAAAGAGGCATTTTTGGCCATTTTGTAGCTAATTGAACACCCTTCAAAAAAAGCTAATATGAGCTATTCATGTCACCGAGGTATCAAGGACCATCATGTGTGAAGTATTAAGGCATCATTTGTCTCCATAAGAGACATATGAGAAAAAACATGTATGAGAATCATGAATTTGATTCCATGAAAGGATGCTTTTAGATCTTTATATGGAGCACCATCTATCTAAGAATGAGTAATCATCTAAGTTCACTTGATGCAATTCACTTAGTATTATTCATAAAAACTCATTCAAAACCTAGTAGTGTTATCACACCTTAAGGAGGATGCACATTAAAATCACCTCATTTTGGCCATAGGACAAGAATCCCGTTCAAGGAACAATCTTCTATCTACAAAGTGAGGATATGTTTTTAGTAAGAAGTGGACAAGTATCATAAAGTTTATTCATGGTCACAAAAGTGAATTATGGACCAAAATAAAAATTGGTACCAATTCAAGTAGTGGTAGGGCCAAAATCTAATTTAGAAGGTAAAAAAACCTAAAAAATGACTATATGCTTTCCCAAAACAAAGACCGACTACAATATATATGCCCTAAAAGTTTTAGGTCCTTTGCTGAAATCCTAAAAATGAATAAGTACTTGACCAGATTAGATTTAAAAAAACTATCTTCTAGATTATAACTATTGGAGCTACGGGACCACTTCCATCAGGTGCAGAGTGACCCTAATTTCTTATATTTACTAAAATAAATTTAAAGTATAAGAAATAATAAAAGTATAAGAAATAATAAAAGAAATCTTATACTTGAACATTTATTTAAGACACCCAAATACACATACATAGTCCATACTATACAAAATGCGTACGCGTTTTGACTTCTCTAAAATGCATATGTGTTTTCCCTTAACTAAAATGCATAAGCATTATAGGTTCGATAATTACCAAACCAAAAGAATTAAAACGTGACCATGTTTCCTCTAATTTTGGGATTTAGTATAATTTTTGGCCCCCTTGTGTTCAACTAAAAGTTGCAAAATTCATGGACATGGGGTAAGAATCTCTAAAGAAACCCCAAAGGATTTTAACTAACTAGCCAAGAGACGATCGGATAAGAAATAAACAAGGATTCATCCCTTTGCATGAATTAAAATTGAAGGAAACAAACAACCTAACATATTTAGTAATCCCTATTCTTGAAAGCTTTAACAAATGAACCTAGTAAGGATTTTAAGCAATTAGTTTGTGATTATGAGAATTTGAGCTCACTTTGTTAATGGCTTCAAGAATAATGGTTCTTCCCATTTACTTAATGCTTGGTGTGTAGTGCAATGGAAAAACAATATCTCAATAAAAGAAATGAAATAAGCTCTAAACGCTAAGCAAAATGTTATAGTTTATGTTAGGCGAAGGAGAGTTCTTGGGAATGAGAGGGGGTATTGAGATATATATAGTTTTCCATTTGGGAAAGTGGAGGAATTTTTGTGCATGTAGGACTAAAAAAGAGTCAACAAGTTGATTAGTGAGTCAAAGTAAGATTTGACTAGGTTTAGAAGAATTTAATCAAGTTTTTAGGGTAATTAACCTATGTCTAGGCTAGTTAATCTTACTTAGAGAGGAATTAGGGTTTTGAGAGAGTTTTGAGAGGTCTAATCAATCCAATGAAATGGATTGATAGTCTAGGAAGTTAGTAAAAGTAGTATATAAGAGGATGAGAAGATGGTTTAGCTAATAAGGGACTATATTAACCCCATTAATTGGTTTATAGGAGAAATATGACCAAAAGAATTTAATGATGAGTTAGAGGGGTCAAGTTGATGAGGTATTATCAATTTGTAAGAAGGAGAATAGTTAGTGCAATATTAGGAATAATAGTGCTTTGACCAAACTACAGGTGTCTACATTTTCCCCTCTTTGGGGTGACGTAAGCTACGTCACTTCAAAGAAAGTAGACAAACATAAGCAAATGAATTTTTTTGAAGGGGTAGAAGAAAAATTAATTAGCTAAAGGATACCTCGAGTGTTGATGGGGTGATGGAAGAACTCGATCGATGATCGAAAAGAGAACAGAAGAAAGAAAAGTGTGAAAAGAAGATGAGAAAAAAAGAAAAGGGGATATTGAGATATCCACAAACCAATGCTTACAGAAACAATTTGTAATCATCATTCTACACGAATCCTTATCATCGATCCTTATTAAAATGTAAGCATATGACGGAAGCGTAAAATGACATGAAAATCCAAGATACAAACAAATTTCCATTGCTAAAATAACAACTCCATGCAACATAAAAACATGCAATGCAATACGAGAAGTAAAAAAACTCATCTAACAGGGAAATAAGTATAATCACACACTTTCAAACCAACAACATTCAAGATAGTTACACAAATAATTTGTTATCGAGATGTAGTCCCAAAAGTTTTGATAAACGAAAAGGGTTTAAAATGATGCCCCAAGAAATTTGTATATGCAAATGATGGAGGACACCTAGGTCCAATGGAAAAGTAGTGTACATTATGAAACCGATGACAGTGCAACCGATAGTGCCCTAGAGTGCATTTAAGTAAGAAACGTAGCTTTTGTAAATGATTGTAGAGTTAGGTGATCTGTGAGTTGTTGTTTCAAAACATGTGAAAACATCAGCAAGATACGAGATGAGTGCCATGTGAGAGACACAAATTTTAGCTGTAAATGAGATTTTTACCAATTTTAGTCCATTTTCAAAGTGTTTACGATTTTTTTGGATTTTTGGATGATTTTTACAATTTTTAAATTTTTGATTGGTCAGAGGAATTTAGGAAATGGAAGGTAACCTAAAAGCACATGAAAATGCCCCAAGGTAATGATAATGAGCATTAGGTGGCAATAAAATGCCCCAACAAGAAGACAAATGGGCTCGAGGGCTAGTTTGGTGCTAGATAAAAATAGAAGACAAGAAGCACCTAGAAATACCTAAAAATGCCCTAGGGTGAAGAGATAAGAACTAAGGAGAAAATAGTGCCCGAGGGTGATTGATATGATATCACATGTTTTGTACATGAGATATTTTGGTGAATGCTAGTATTTGGGTTGATATTAGTTTGCTATTGGTACACTTATTGCCCAATATGACCTAGACCACAAAGAAAGGGTAGTTTATTATCTTAGTCGCACCTTGATTGCCTACAAGTTGAATTACCCATAGATTGAAAAGTCCCGCTAGCATCGTCTTAACCTTTCATAAACTTCTCCATTATCTCTTTAACAAAAAAACCAAGATAATATCTAAAGTTGATCCTCTCAAATACCTTCTATCCAAACCCAATCTTACAGGGACAAATAGCTACTTGGATCATTCTCCTAAGTGAATTTTATATTGATTTTGTAAGCCAAAAATCCTTGAAAGGACAAGTATTAGTCGATCGGTTGGTAGAAGCTCCTCTACCAGAATGGAATCTTTGTGTCTAGACCTGCCAAATGTATCCATGATGTATGTTGAAGAGTCTATAGAATGGAAAGTCCATTTTGATGGATCATTCACCTTTCATGGATTAGAAGTGGGGGTAGTGCTCATCACTCCCACAGGTGAGGTTATTATGAGATCATTCCATTTGGGATTCCCTTGCACTAATAACATTGGAGAGTATGAGGCACTAATTTTTGTCCTCGAGTTGGCTATCAATTGGAATATCGATAGCTATGAGTAATTCGGGACTCCCAACTCATTATTAAGTAAGTTAATAATGAGTAAAAGGTTAAAGATGAGAAACTTGTTCCATACAAGAAATTGGTTGAAAATTTGAAGGAGTGTTTTATATAGATTGTATTTTAGAAAAAACCAAGGTCACATAATATATTAGTAGATGCTATGGCTACAATTGATTCTCTCTTGCACATTCTACCTCAGGAAAGTAAAATTCCTTTCTTTGTAGAGCATTTACAAATACCTGATTACAACATACCAAAATCGTGTTTGGTGTGTGAAAGTTTTGGTCCATCCTCCCCTTGGTATGACCCTATGTTTAGATACCTACAAGATGGAACATTTCCCCAAGACATTACCCATTTGGAGAAGAAATGCCTTATCCACCGTATAACCCGTTATACCCTCCTAGGAGGCACCCTTTATCATCATGGCTATGACAAGAATTTGCTTCGTTATTTGGATGTTACTGACTCAACCCACACTATTAAGGAAGTACACAATGGTATTTTTGGAGTGCATACTAGTGGTATGGTTTTGGTTAAGAAGCTCTTAAGGGTAGGTTATTATTGGCCCACCATGGAAGTAGACTGTTGTAATTTTGTCAAGAAATGTGAGATATGCCAAAATATGGAAACCTAATACATGCACCAACACATGCTTTGTAACCTATTGCGACACCTTGGCCATTTTCCAAATGGGGCCTGGAACTCATAGGGAAGCTCCATCCTTCTTCTTTTGATGGCCATACCCACATTATCACTTCCACCGAGTATTTTAATACATTGGTAGAGGTTGTTCGTCTTACTTATGCCACTTATGCAAAAATTTCCAAATTCATCATGAACCATCTCATCTGCCATTATGGTATTTATACAGATGAAAATTGACATACAAACTTCAACCACACTCAACCCCCCGAGGTCATGCCGAAGCAGCCGATGTTGAATGCGTGTAGCTAACTATAGGAGGATCAATGACTAAGATTTGGTAGTGTGATCTCCTAGTAGCTGAGTTGGCAAAGAGGAGATTTAGAGGCTATGAATGGGTAGCGTAAATTCCCTATGGTTTGTTTTCCTAACTTAGATCTAAGTGTTGATCTAGTTTGAAGTGTCCAAATTAACTAAGCTGAAAATAACAATCTATGCTACTTTGAAAGGAAACTAATCTAAACAAATAACAAAACTGAAATATTACAATCACGAACAACAATTTGCTTCTATTCTAAATAATTAAAATATTTCTACACTAAAACTAAACAAGCGAGATAACCCGATGTGGTTATTCACCTGTGCTGAGTGTATTAAAACTAAAATAACTTAAAACAATAAATTTTCCAAATAATCTATGATGTGTAGACAACGTCCTATAGATATTCTCTCCTTCGAGATCTATAGAGATGGGAAGAAGAGGATCATCACCGGGAGCTACTATTAATGATTCAAACCCTCTTGGAAATTAACTAATTACTTGTGAATGAAAGGAAATTGATTTCTACTCTATTTGATATGGCTTAACAACAATAAATTACAAGAATGAAGGAAATCAAATAACAAATCCAACCTGGAATTCACATAACAGAGGTAAATCCAGTTGTGTAGTAATTGTCCCCTCAATTTTTCCTTTCTTTCTCTAAGTGTTCATGTGAGTCCAAGAGATTGGGAATGCAAGAACAACAGTAGGAGGATGGTGCTTGAGAAATGGAATCTTGATGGCAGTCCGGATGTAATGTAGGTAGAAGAGAGATAACACAAGAGATCAGAGCTTGGCTATGCAATTCCTAGCAAGATCGTAGCAACAATATAATGCAAGATACACAAAATTATCAAGCCCCTTTTACTTGAATACAAGCATGGAATATATAGGAATGGAGGATGGGAGGTTCCTTCATGCACAAGGTAAGAAGGAGTAGTTCTAACCCATTAAATCTATTTAAAATAGGAGGAAGGAGAACCAAGCAATCAAAGCTAATTTTAGACAATTCAGCTCACGGATGCATGCAAAAATTAAAGTTAAGTGAACTGTCACATGTTAAAAATGGGTGAAGAATCTGGAAAAGTGGGTAGGACCACCCCTATTTTGGGTGGCAGTTTCATAACCGTTGTCCAGGAAGGGTGGCGGTCCTGGCACTAAAGGCCAAAACATGTGCAAAAAGAGTAGGAAGCTGGAAGAAAGTGTCGAAAAAGCTAAATAAGGATGTCTAGGATACAAATATACAATGTGAATGGGTTTTAGAGCTCAAATACATTGTTAAAGGACATGAATCATCATTGGGGACTTTTGTAACCATTTTCCAACAATGTAGCACATATAATTTTGGGTGTGTACATTATCCCTTCCGCCATTATCACGATAATGGTAAAATGTTCAAAAACAAAATGGTTAAGACATTGTGTCAATGATTCCATATTCAACTCAAGTGGTCTATCCCTTATTACCCCCAAGGTAATCAAGAGGACGAAGTTACCAATAAAACCCTTATACAAATAATGGAGAAAATGGTAAGTAAGACTAGTCGTAATTGGCACTTACAGATGCATCCCACCCTCTTGGCCTATCAAACCTCCATCTGCACTTCTACTGGTGCGACCGAATATTCCCTATTTTATGACACTGAAGCCATCATACCCTTGGAAGTGGAGCTTCCCTCCCTAAGAATATCTCTTTGAGATTATCTTGATAAGGATGAAGACTATAGAGTAGCTCGGCTAGTAGAGTTAGAGCTATTGGATGAAAAGTGGATAAGAGTGCTTAATCACCTCAAGGTTTACCAGAAAAGAGTATTAAGAGGATATAACAAACAGATCATTCATCATGAATTTTATGTAGGTGATCTAGTGTTGAAAAGAAAATCAAAAGAACACTATCAAAGACAGAGAAAAGAAAGGTAAGTTTGAGGCCAATTGGCTAGGGCCTTATGTGGTGGTTACTAAGTATGGGTCAAGAGCTTATAAACTAGCATATTCAGATGGTGAAGAAATTTTAGAACCTATGAATGCCATGCATCTCAAGTTCTTCTATGCTTAAGTATGGCATGAATATTAGATAAGAACTAAAAAGTAGAAAAACAAAGAAAAAACAAGCAAAACATGAGAAAATTGAGAAAACAATAAAGAAAAAATAGGTCATCCACATGTGAAAACCACACAATTATGGCACAGTGGGCAGGTCTTTGGGTGAAAACCGGTTTCCGGTGCTCAAGGAGGATTCACTTTGGTCACAAGTTACTCTTGCATCAGGATGGGTAACCCTCACCACTTTCTAGAAATAACTTCCTTTGCTAGGTCTAGGAACCCTACCAAATCCATCTTCACTAAGCCATGATCTGGCTTATTTACTCTTATATCTACATGAAGGATGTGCCTTTGTATATTCCCATCTAACATTGGGGCACCTTCACATTCCACTTTCTTGTACATATGTGCATGGAATTCTACCCTTTGTATATTCCCACATCACACTGGGGGCATCCATGCTTCTTTGTCCTTGTACATTGCTTTTAGAACATGACCTTAGAAAATACAAAAACATTCAAAAAAATATACAAAAATCTAAACATTCAAAAAATCCCCCCTTAGAACGAAGCTACACCAACTTCCCAACATTATCTTAGGGAACCTCGAAAACAATGTGAATAGTAGCCTTGAAAACATATCTTTCTAGATAACCCAAAAACATCAGAAAATATATCAATGTTGTCCCGCAAAATCAAGGTAGTGATTAAATTACTTTTAGTTGTCGGTTTGTATAGTTTTGGTTGTATATTTGTTTAGTTTTGTTAACTTGTTCTTGTGTGTTTGTTTACTACACATCTGTTGTTATCATATCTACCATCTATCATTCATCACATATAACATCATCTGATACATTATATATACAAAAATGCTAAGTTTTACATCATGCATGTATACTAAGCTAATCATCACATATTGTATCATCAATGGGGGCAAGAGGTGGGTTGAAAAGTTGTTGTTTAAGTAGTGTAAATGCATTTTGATAGTTTGGTCCCTAGTTGAATGCAACATCATTTTTGAGGATACGTGTAAATAGGTGACACTTATCTGCAAGATGTGAAATAAAATGGTGGATTTCCTTAATTTCCCCTTGTAAAATTCTCAGTTGTTTGAGAGTTGTAGGTGGAGGAATTTCTATGATAGTTGTAACCTTTGCATGATCTACCTCTATGCCTCTCTATGAAACGATGAAACCTAGGATCTTCCCTGACAAAATTCCAAAGACACAGTTCTTGGGGTTCAAGAGTACCTTATAATCCTGAAGACGTTGGAAAATATGTCTTAAGACTTCAAGGTGCTCTCCTCTACTTTTGGACTTTGCCAAGAAATCATTAACATAATCTTCCATGATGTCATTCATCATGTCATGGAAGATGGCGGTCATTACTGCACGCTAATAGGTGGCCTTGTCATTCTTTAGTTCAAAAGGCATGACCTTGTAACAAAACATTCCTTAAGGGGTGATGAAAGATGTTTTATGTTGATCCTCCTTTGCAATCTTGATTTGGTTATAACCTAGAAGAACCATCCATTAAGGACAACATTTCATAACCGGTGGTGAAATCAATGATCATTGCAATATTAGGCAAGGGAAGTCATCTTTTAGACATGCCTTATCAATGTCATGGAAGTTGGTGCCTATCTTTATGCCAACAGGTTTCTTCTGAATAGGGACTATGTTAGATATCCAATCTGAATAGTCAATGGGTTTAATAAAATCAATAGCTAATAAATTTTCAAGTTCTTATTTGATAAGAAGTGCAATTTTAGGGTGCATATTTCTCAACTTCTTCTTGATGGGTTTGGCGTTTGGGTGCACAACGAGGTTTTGCACAACCAAGTCTGGGTCCAAACCAGGCATATCAGTGTATGACCATGCAAATATATCTCCATATTCTCTTAACAGCTCCATAAAAACCTTTTGTTCTTGAGCTGAGAGTGAAGCTCCCAACTTTATCATTCTAGGTTCCTCTTCTGAGCCAATGTTGACACTGATGGTTTCTTCCACAAGCATCTTAGAGGTATATTCCATCTATGTAGGATTAGGGGGAAGAGTAAGGTCAACCTCCTTAGGTATCTCATCATCATCCTTGAACAGATATACCATTTGGTCTATAGGTTCTTCATTTTGTTTGTCTACAAGTGCTTCAAAATGTTTTTGCTATGATACTTGCATTTATTCCTTGAACAAGTTTTCTCTGAAGTATTCTTACTCTTTTACTCGTGACCTTATTTTTAAGCTTCCACACATCTCTGCCTCTTCTCCAAAGTATGTGCAAACATCTAGTTCAATTGAAAAACCTTTCTTGTGATCCCTAATCGAATAAAATCTCTCGAGCCCCATGAATTATTCAAATGCCTCGTTAATCTAAAATAATTCGATTGGCATGTGAAATTTTGATCCCAATCTACAAGTTTGGGATATACAAGGGTTACTTGGAAATTAGTTTGAGGGTTGGATCGGATAAGGTAAGGACAATTGAATCAAGGAATAGGTTAGTGGAGGCAAGATCCTCATAGAGGCTATATTGGGAATCCGCATCGCTATCGGAATGAGATGAGTCATCCTCACGTTCGAGAAGAGGTGGCATCAATCTTAAAGGGTGGATCATCATGTGGTCTTATTCCAAGACCATGCTTGTTTGATTTGAAGTGAGGGATAGGAATGGGTTCTAATTTCCCTTGCACATTGATACCACATCCAAACCCATTGTAACCCATGATGTACATCATACGATGGCCTTTGACATATAGTGGGGCTTGATGGCATGAAGCCATGGTACTTTCAGGTACTCTACTGGTGGGATATTCTAACATCTTTTCCTCGGATAAGAAACCACTAGGAATGAACTTCTCCAATGGTTTAGGGCATTGATCCCGAGTGCTTTTGAATTGAAAATAAGGTTTTCCATGTGTCTTGGGTGACACTGATAAATCTGATATTAATAAAGCTTGTTCAAGAGTGAACATCTTGCACAGGCCATATTTTGTCGATGTTACCTCCCATGATACGAAAGGGTTTACCAAAGAAGGAAAGTCTTGATTACAAGGAGTGAGTGAATCTGGATCCACATGTTCCTTGATAACCTCTGTTTACAAAGGAACAAAAATGTCTATAGAAGGGCATTCATAAGATGAACAAAAAAACTATGCAAGGCTCTACAATGTGTAAACGGTTCTCAATCACCCTGAATGGTGATTATTTATCCTTTATGGAACATCTTGATACACTGATGAAAATTTAAAGGAATGGCCTACATGGCATGGATCCATGGGAATTCTAAGAGAATGTTATATGGTATATCTAAGTCAAGGACATGGAACATTGTATCATGACAAGTCATCCCTACTTCCATTAGAATCACTATAGTGCCTGCTGACTCTCGCTCCTCATTATCATATGCCATGATTGTAATAGTTTTGGCACCTAGATCCATTTATGAGTGGCCTAGTTGCTTAACTAGCTTCAAAGTACAAATGTTTAGATCAGATCCACCATCCACAAGTACTCTCTTGATCTTGCGAAATGTAACTACTTCTATATATAAGGGTAAGTTGTGTTCTAGGTTGTTATGCTGATTGTAGCGTGATCAAAAGTGATATGATTATTTGAGTCAAGGTGTGCAATCATGGCTTGAAGGTGTGCGAGATCTACATCGGTGGAAACCCCTGAAATATTCAGTGTTTTGTACAATAATTTTTTATGGGAAGTAGATATTTTGAGGAGATCTAAGATTGATATCCTCAAGGGCGTATTCTCTAACTGTTCTATTAGATTATACTAACCTTCTTGAGGGATAGGTAGGGTATCTAGTATGATCAAACGAGCACATTGTGTCCCTACTACACAACTCTTTTCTAAGATCCTAATGGTATTGACATGTTCATCGGATGAACAGATACATCCTATGAGGGAATTGAAGGGGCTATCATTGGTGTGGTAAACATAAGTAGCAGTCCTATAGTCATTATAAATTGGTCATTATCTTTTTATCTGCATGGTTAAGAAAGGGATCTTTCAAGATACCCATTTTATCATTTGACCCTTGTCCTAAGTTATGGGGAGAGTCTACGAAATTTTTCCCTCTTGATGAGGTCTTGTATGTAACGATGTAGTCTCAATCACCTATTTGTCTTGTACCCTTTAATGCGTGGAAGTCACAAGTACTCATATTATTTGAACCAATTGCGTTTTGGAGCATCTTATGGGTATGGTATCAATGTGGTTGGGTATTCCACCATCTTTACATTATCTAACTATTTTAGTATGGCAGAAAGGGATTTTGTTAACATTGTGAATGCATGTTTGGTGGGTTCCTTGGGACGAGGTCCTTGTGAGCTTTAAAAGTGGACTAGTCTGCATGGTTTGGAATATTTTGGAGTCCATAATGCCATCACCAACAACATGTTTGTTTTTGTTGAAGAAATTTGGTTTATCTAAGGATTTTTCTTCATGTTTGTCTTTGAAAACTAGTTTAAGTGTTCCCTTTGCAATGAGGGCCTTTTCAATTTGACTTCCCTTCTCTATAACTTCTTCAAAGTTAGAGCCGTAATGCATTTATAAATGGAAGGCTATCTCTGGGTTCAAGTTAGGCACAAATATGCTTACTAGCTATTTTTATAGCAAGGAAAAAGGGAAATGACTTGCTAACCCTCGCCATCATTGTAAAAATATCACAAATGTCTTGTTGGGCTTCTATTTTGCATTACGAGAGGTCATTCATTGTGATATAATTTTCATGTTGTAGGAATAATTATGTACAATTTTTACGTTAACGTGGGCCACATTGTAATGGAGCCCTTGGGTAGGCTAAAGAACCATTCTAATCCTAGTACTCCTAGGCTAAGAGGGAAGATTTATATTAAGAAGTTATCATTGTATGTGACCTCTTGGCAAGCCATATAAAATTCTTTTATGTGATCACGAGGATAATTTTTTTCTTTTATATTTATTGAATTTAGGAACGATAAATTTTTTTGGGAAGGGTTGCCATAACATGTCCTTATTGAAGGGGTAAGGGCATAGTTCTTCATACAAATATTTCCTACTATGTCCTACGTTTCCCTCTTGTAGCATAGTAAGCGTGTCTTTCATTGATTGTAATTCCCGTTTAATGAGTTATTCTTTAGTAGGAAAAATTAGTCTTTGTGCCTTAGCCACTTTAAAGTTTGCATCATTATACGGATCGAAGTGGAACTCGCTATATTTCATTTTGAGTTTGTCTTTGTATACGTTCCTACTTGAAGAGCCTAAGTTTGCTAATTTTTGGCTCAATTTTAGGATCTGTTTTTGAAGGATCTCTTCTTCAATTAAAGGATCCTCTTCCTCATCAAACTTGGGAGGTGGTGAGGCTTTGCGCTTAATCTTCACTTTACGTGAATCTTTGTAATAAGGTCTCCATGGATCACCAAGTGGCTTTGATGGGTCTCCTTCAATAGTGTTGTGATGTTGACTAGAAGTAGAAGTGTACCCTACATCAAAGGGGTTATCCATGTCTAAGAGGGACCTTCATTCTTCATTTTATGATTAATGACCTTAGTTTCTACTTCACATTCTTGTGGAAGATTGGCTCCTAACTCTAAGAATCTTGTGAGTACTTGATCTCTGTTATAATAAAGAAGCTTATCAAACTAACCTAGGTCTAATTGATGTTGTTCTTTAGAAGAATCAAATTCTTCTCCGCTATGATCAATCAACAACTCTATGTCCTTGACTTGTGAAAAGAGAGGTGCTAAGTTTTTTTGCTAAATGGGAAGGACTTAAAAGGGTTTTCTCCTAAGTCACACTCATTTGTTTTGGATGCCATCTTCGTGATTCTAGGCATAACTAGTCAAAGTTATATGAGGTTCAGTCTAAATACGCTTCAAAGTTTGCATGAAACCTAGGTGTATGTTTGTGGAAGTTAATCGATGTGATCTTGAAATAACCTAGTGTGTTCTAGAAGTAATGCTATGTAGTTGTTTTTTTGATTCAAAGAACACTCATATGAATACTCAAATGCAATGATCTCTCAAATTTTTGTTTTTGTCGAGTTATACCCTAACTATGATTCTAGTGAAGGGTCTAAAATGGATAGTGACAATATCGTATAAATACGTAGGTCAAGTTATTATTCTAACAAAGCCTAAATATTAAAGTGGTACTGACGTAATCTCTTGATGATGTATACTAAAACTAGTTTGAATGACGATGAAAGCTAAGTTTTATGAAAAATGGAAGTCTGATGTCAGTATAACATAACAACACTATCTTGATACATTAACCGAGCAAGTAAGGTGTTAGTATCAAGATGAAGTTGTTTTGATATATATAAGGCAATATCAACACTCTCAAAAAAGACGAACTGAAGCGAATTATGAGTATAGCAAGAAGTTTTTAGTTTCGTGAGCATCATAACTATATAATAAAGGGACTTATATCAAGTTCTCAAGAAATTGAAAACATGACATAAGTACAAAAATTGTGTGACTAGAATGTGAGAAAAAATATCAACCTAAGGAGAGATAAATGATGAACTGAAATTGTAGTAGTGTAGACAATTCTGAAATCAAAATCAAGGAACTATCAAAGACATGAAAATGTGCATGCACACTTTAGACATTTAACCACCTAGCCACAAACATGGATGGGCGTAAATGGACAAAAAGTGGTGAATACTGTCTTTGATAAGACCCGAGGTATGCTTCCTTCTCACTCCAAATGGGCAGTGAGAATGCAAGGGTATAGATCAAAAGGATGAAAATAAACTAAGCGCCACTTGGGTAGAGTTTCTCCTCATCCGAAGGTGAGAAAGAAACCAAGCTAAGTGAGACGTCATTTAATTCCATGATGAAAGACACTTAGCTCAAACTTACATGGGCTCTTTTCCTTGTTTGAGAAACAAGGTTCAGACTCCAAGTGAGTTGTCACTTCATGATGGCTTGACGTGACAATGGACTAGCAAAGTGGGCTCCAAGATAGAATGGCTTCCCTAATAAGATCTCTCAACTAGGTGTCACAAGTTGTCTAGAAGCGAGCTCAATTTTCCCAAAGAGTCGTAATGACTAATTTGGGAGTATCTCAGATTTACTTTATCCCCTTCTAATACATTGAGAAACTAGTGTGTTCACTTGTACTTTGTCGCTAGGGTTGGGATACAAACAACTTTGACTCTAACTTACAATGTGAAATCTAGTCAAGTGGGTAAGTGGAGCGCTTCATGTTTCATCCACGAGGTTACTTAGCAGTGGATTACTTTATGGTTCCTGAAACCACCCCCATTATTTTAGCTTAAGGAGTTATGTCAAAGGGGTTATGTTCCAGTTGAGTGGATAGGGACGTACCCTTTTCCAAAACCTGCAATACAATGTGAAGTGAAATGGTGTGTTTTTTTATCTTGCTTAACTTAATGTGGTTTTAAGTAGCACACCGTTTGGCAACCTGCATGAAAACACGTGTATTAGAAGTTTTTATTTTGTCTTGAATCCTCCTTTCTTTGAAAAGCATTAGGCCCTACATGTAAGGAGTTAGTAATTTTCCATCAAATAAGAAAGAGATTTTGCACGTTGTTTTTGATTCCTAAGATCACCAAAAAGGTGTGAAGGAAGAGCATACACAACGTGAAAACCCTACTAAAATAAGCCTTTGTGAAAAAATACTTCAAAAGGTAGAGTTCATTTTAGCCAACTTTGAAAGATCAATCCAATTATTTAAACGTAAAGTAAGTGTTTTTAAAAGTGACAAGGAGGTTTTAGAAGTGTTTTGATTCCCAAGATCACCTAGAAGGTGTGAGGGAAGAGCATACACACTTCAAAAATCCCCTTTTAACTAAGAAAATGAAACACTTAAACTAATTTAGTCAAATAAAACCAAAAAGAAACCTGCAATCACTTGTTAGAACCTGCAAACAAGTTAGAAAACCAAGAAAAATTAGGAAATTCCAGAAATCTATTTATTATCCAAAATAAGCCGCATGCTTATTTCTGGCCAACTCCTCTTCCTTCTCCTTTGCTAGCACTTAAATGATTTTTTGGCATCCTTCAGGTACTCAAAAGATTTTAGAAATGATCCCATCAGATATGATTTTGCCTCACCGTTCCAGTAAGGTAAAATTTTCCTCCTAAGTCCTTAGTTTTCTCAAGTTATGGCTTGGTGGAGTTTTTGAAATTTTCCTAGGAAGGCATCAACCAATAGGAATACTCCACGTGGTAAGGCGAATGGTGGGTCGGCGGGGTAAGTTGGAAAAATCGCCAGAGTGAGCGAGGCACAAAGAATTTTTTTCCCGAGCCCATGGAGGAGAAGATATGGCTTGAGGCCCATGCCAAATGAGGAAGCGCCACGTGGTAGTGAGGGTCGGGCAAGCGGGGGTAAGTAAATTTTTTTTTTTCTCGAAAAATAGCGCAAAGGAAAATCTTGGCCCGAAAGCCCGTGGAGGAAAGGAAATTTGTGAAGGCTCGCGAGACCAATAAGAGGATGACACGTGTCCTTTTTCGGCGGATGTTAGGGGCACGAGGGAGAATTTGGAAATTTTGCCAAAGTGGTTAGCGGCGTCAAAGGCAAAACTTGAGGTGTACACCCGTGGCTAGTCAAAGGGTGACATGTGTCACCGGGACAACGGAGCGTGGGGAAAAGTTGGGAAATTTTCCCAATGGAAAATCAAAGGGGTGAAAGGCAGGTTTGGACCCACGATCCCATCGACCAATGAGAAGGTGCCACATGGTAGTGAAGCAGTGGGGCGTGGAGATTTTTAGGGAATTTTTCCCAGATTCAAAAAAGGGAAAATTTTAAATTTTTGGCCCGCCAATCCATTTTTGCCCTATTTTTGCCCTAAATCTTGAGGGGCATAACTTTTGATCAAAGCTCAAATTTGTGTGTTCTTGATGTCATTGGATAGCTGGTGAAATTATCTACGTGATGGAAGGTTTAATTTTGGATTTTGATGGAGATTTGAGGGAGAAAAATGGAAAATGTCTCTAGCATGTAAAAACACAGAAAACGACTCCAACCACCAAAATTAATGAACTATGTGCCTCTGTTTTGCTCTATAAAGCAATGTACTATGGTGTATGGGATTTTTTATGGAGACCCATCATTTTGCAGGCCATTTAGATCAATCTTATTGGTGGTTGAAGTTAAAACTTGATTTGCGCACATTGTTTCTTTCTTTCATGATTGGGCTCGATGGTTAAAAGCCATTTTTGGCTCATTTGTAAAGGGTTGGATGTTCTTGCTCCTGCAAGCTCTTCATTTCTCCTTAGCAGGTGGATTTGAAGGAGTTTTAGACCTCCCATGGAGATTGTAACATGTTTTTTCCTTCTTTGTTATCTACAATGTATTGTATCAATTCTGGAACTGACAATACATGCTTTGTGATTGATTTTCCAATCCTCTCTTGCATTGGTTTGTTTCCTTCTAATCTTTCTTTGTATTTTGGAAAATTTGTGCATGTTTTGTTGTTGTATCTTCATGATCTGTGTCTATTTTTTGAAAAGCAAGGAGTTCAACACTCCTTTGGTGTATCACCTCTCTGTTTTGCTTAGTTTTGTTTTCATTTCCTTGTTTTCTCTCAACCTTGTCCCCTTGGTAATTTTAGAGTAAGAATTTTGAATCAGAACCTCTGTAAAGATTGCATGTATACACCTAAACTGAGGAGTAAGAACCAGATTCAATCTAGAGATTTTTCTCACCTTGCAAGGTCCCACAACTTAGAGAAAACTCAATTTTTGCATTCACACCAAATGACATTGCCTTAGAAAAGCAAGATCCACAGGTCATTTGGGGGTGTTGCTGATTTGCACTAATGGCATGCCGATGGGACCTTAGAGGTCTTCCACTTTATTTTTGATAGGTTGGTGTGTTCCTGTTAAGGATTCTACCTTTGGAGGCATTTTCAAAAACACATCTGGTGACTCCATCTGGTAAATAACTCATTCTCTGAGTTGTAGACCTATTTTCCATCCATTTCCATCCATTTTCTTTCCATCCCTTTCATTCTTTTCCATTCCATGAAGTTGTGCAATCATGACTTCATTTCCATCATGGAATTCACATTTACAACAACAACAATATATTTCACCTCCAACATGTTTTACAACTCCTTCAAATCAGCATTTTGATCAAATTCAAGATCAACATGCTTACCCATATGAGCAATACCAAAATCAGTTTGGTTGTGAAGCATATTAAGAGCAAGGGCACCCATGTAATGAAGAAAATAAAATGGAAGATGCTGATTTTATGGAGAAAATCCAAAAGATGGAGGAAAAAATGGTGTAATCAAGAGCAACAACTCAAATGAAGGCTTTTAGAATTGGTTGTAGGACTCCTTATCCATGGGGAGGCCCTTTTCCAAGACACTTCAGCCCTCAGGAGAAGTTGGACTTCATGATGGAGATGCTTCCCCAACTTACACAATGGACAGTAGAGATAGAGGCCTATAAACTTGGTGCTGAACAACCTTGTCAATGGGTAAGTTCTACACCATCATCTGGTTTTTCTCTTTCCATTCCTCAAGTAGCACCATCTCATTTGGAATGCCAAATTCTAAATCCAGTCAATGCTGCCCCAAGAGTTAATTCCATTTCTCCATTCCCTAGTCTTCCACCCCATCTCAATTCTTCTGTCCTTTTCCCTTCCAAACAACCATTCCCTCCAAAGAAACAAGAATTTCTACCTCCTCCAACACCACAAAAAATTACAAAATCAATTGAGTCACAACCCACCCCTCCTCTTGCATTCCCAAATCCATGTTGGGAAGATAAAAATTAGAATTCCAATCAAGGAAACAACAGCAAGAAGAAGAGCCAAACAAGGATGAAAAGATCAAAATTTTGGTAAGCTTGGCTCTCCAATTTGGGATAACAAAGATCCCCTTAATGGTTAAGCCTTCGGAGGATGTGAAAGTTGAACAAGTGGTGGTTAGGAATAATTTTTTTAGTAGTAGAAGAAGAGTAAAAGAAGAAGCGAGATCAACAATTAGTTTTCTCAGAATGTAGTGTCCATGTTGGCACTTTATTTGAAGGAAATGCTGATCCAATTCGAGTTGCACAATCAACCATGGAAGAAGAAGATCTTGTAGTCCCAAATTTTTGTCTAGAGCAAAAGATTGAAGAGTTTGATTTGTCATACTTCATGCTAGAGGAAGAGGTCATTCAAGAGCAAGATTGTCTTCATGCAGTAGAGGAAGAACAACTAACTCCAAATCCCATTGAAGAGGAGTAAATGGATGAGATCAAGTCAGTTTTTGCAGCAGCAGAAGAAGGAAGCATTATTGATACATTTTTTCTTTCATTTAAAGGGGATGATTTGATTGATGAAACCATTATGGAGGTGAAGAAAATAGGTTCAAATTTTGAGCAAGAGGCACAAGAAATTTTATGTTTCTCTCCCACTTCATATCTCCCAAAATTTGATTTTTGGGATGAGTTTGAATTGACAAGTTTCATGTTTGAAAATGAAATTACACATGGTGAAGAAAATGTAGACTTGGAGGTCACCATACAAGAGGGAGAGACCTTGCAATAATAGGACATTGAAGAGTTTGATTTACCATCAGACTTAGAAGAATGTTTGGATGAAGAGCTAGCTGAAACTACAATATTTTCTTCTTCACCATTCATTCTCCAACATCAAGAGCCTATTGCCACAAAGGAGAACATTGAAAAACAACAGCCTGTGTTTTGTGATAGCTCTTTGGAACCAATGTTGGAAGATATTAATATTCCATGTTCTTCACTGGAAAAGGAAGGAAAACAATAGAATAATTTCATCACTTCTTCCACACCATCCATTCAAGAAGGTCTATAAGAAGACTCCATTTTTGGAGTTGAAAATCAGAGCTATGGGCATATTAAATGGATTAGACCTTGCCCAATAAGGTACTTGGATTCATTGGAGCCAAAGGAGATGTCATAATTAGTCATGCTTGCTTCTAAGCATGAGGATGAGCTACAAAGTACCAAGGATCAGCTGCCATACCTCTTCAATCCAAATGCAGAGAAACTAAAAGAGGTATTCAATTTGCTTTCAGCTGACACCTTGCTAATTTGGGTAGAAGACCAGCTTCTTGTTGATTTTCCACTCATCCAAGCAGCCATACTCAGCTCCAAATCATTTGCATGGCTGCCAATTTTGAAGAAAGGAAGCTATTTTACACAACCAATTACAGGGTTTGTTTAGCCCACCTTTGCTTCCAGTTAGAGCAGAGTAGGTAGGTTTGCTTTCAATAGAAGAAGTGCTTGTGCACACTCTGCATGTTCCATTTGGAGCATGTATGATTTTTAGTTTTGTACATAGTTTTTGGTGTTGCTAGTTTTGCTCTTGCATAGTCCATTTCAGTGGAATTTTGGTGAAAAAAAATCCGATTCGGTGGAATTTTCAAGTGGTTTAGAGAGGAATTTTTCAAAGTTTAGATCAGTTTACAGGCTACAACTCATGACTCCATGCCCAATGGATGCTTCAAAGGCTACTGATCATTCATCTAGCAGGCAGATGACCCCTCTAAGTCGCCAAATTGTTATCCAAAATAAGCCCCATGCTTATTTTTGGCTAACTCCTCCTTCTTCTCCTTTTCGGCACTTAAATGAATTTTTGGCATGCTTCAGGTACACAAAAGATTTTGGAAATGATCCCATCAGATAGGATTTTCCGTCACCTTTCCAGAAAGGTAAAATTTTCCTCATAACTCCTTATTTTTCTCAAGTTATGGCTCAGTGGAGTTTTTGAGGGAAATTTTCCCTAGGAAGGCCGGTGACCAATAGGAATGCACCATGTGGTAGGGCGGAATGGTGGGTCGGTGGGGGTAAGTTGGAAAAATTTCTAGAGTGAGCGGGGCACAAAGAAATTTTTTTACCCGTCGGCTGCGAGAGGAGAAGAAATGGCTTGAGGCCCATGCTGAATGAGGAAGCGCCACGTGGCGGTAGGGGTTAGGCCGGGGGGGGTAAGTTAATTTTTTTTTTCCAAAAAATGTCGCAAAGGAAAATCTTGGCCCAAAATCCTGTGGAGGAAAAGAAATTTGTGAAGGCCCGTGGACCAATAGGAGAATGAAACGTGTCCTATTTTCGGCGGAGGTCGGGGGCATGGGGAGAATTTGGCAATTTTTCCAAAGTGGTCAGCAGCGTCAAAGGAAAAAATTGAGGCACATGCCCGTGGCCAATCAGAGGGTGACATGTGTCACCGGACAATGGAGTGCGGGAAATATTGGGAAATTTTTCCAATGGAAAATCCAAGGGGCAAAAGGTAGGTTTGGACCCGCAATCCCATTGACCAATGAGGAGGTTCCACGTGGTAGCGGAGCGGTGGGCGTGGAGATTTTTGGGGAAATTTTCCCATATTCAAAAAAGGGAAAATTTTAAAGTTTTGGCTCACCAATCCATTTTTTCCCTAAATCGTCAGAGGGGCATAACTTTTGATCCAGCTCGATTTTTGCATTCTTGATGTCATTGGACAGGTGGTGAAACTCTCTACACGACAAAAGCTTAAATTTTGGATTATGATAGATATTTGTGCAAGAAAAATGGAAAAACGTCTCGGCATGTAAAAACACGAAAATGACTCCAACCACCAAAATTAATGAAGTATGGGCCTCTGTTTTGCTCTGTAAAGCAATGTACTATGGCATATGGGATTTTTTATGGAGACCCATCATTTTGTAGGCCATTTAGATCAATCTTATTGGTGGTTGAAGTTAAAAATCTATTTTCCCACATTTTTTCTTTCTCTCATGTTTGGGCTCGATGGTTAAAATCCATTTTTGGCTCATTTGTAAAGGGTTGGATATTCTTGCTCCTGTAAGCTCTTCATTTCTCATTAGCAGAGTTGGTTTGAAGGAGTTTCGGACCTCCCATGGAGATTGTAACATGTTTTTGCCTTCTTTGTTATTTGAAATGTATTGTATCAATTCTGGCCCGACAATAAATGCTCTGTGATTGATTTTCTAATCCTCCCTTGAATTGGTTTGTTTCCTTCTAATCTTTCTTTGTATTTTGGAAAATTTGTGCATGTTTTGTTGTTGTATCTTCATGATCTGTGTCTATTTTTTTAAAGCAAGGAGTTCAGCACTCCTTTGGTGTATCACCTCTCTGTTTTGCTTAGTTTTGTTTTCATTTCCTTGTTTTCTCTCAACCTTGTCCCCTTGGTAATTTTAGAGTAAGAATTTTGAATCAGAACCTCTGCAAAGATTACATGTATACACCTAAACAGAGGAGTAAGAACCAACTTCAATCTGGAGAGTTTTCTCACCTTGCAAGGTCCCACACCTTGGAGAAAACTCAATGTTGTGCATTCACACCAAATGACATTGCCTTAGAAAAGAAAGATCCATAGGTCATTTTGGGGTCTTTCTGATTTGCACTAACAATATTTATTTAGCAATTTTTCAATGGTTTTTAGTATTTTACATTTTTGGAGGTCTCCGAGGGAACTTTGGGAGTTTTATGATAGAATTAATGTTACCAAAGGTATATTAATTTTAGAAATTTCCTAAAAAATTTCACTTCGTTCTCTTTCCGATGCTATTCAAACTCTGAAAATGGGTCAACGGGTCAAAAGATATGACCCAAACTAGGAGCACTAAAAATTATATGAACAAATTCGGATCAAATAGAGATACTTGCACACCCTTCAAGGTGTATGCATGTCATTTTGGGTATGTGCACGTGGTTTATGGTGATTGTGCCCCTCTGTGTAAACCTAGTGGATCTATAGTGTGTCTGCGCTACCCGAGAGATGTCTACGTTAGCATAAGTGTGCCTACGCTAGAGAATAGGTATTTGCACGAACAAAGTGAAAATTTGGTAAAGTCTATGACAATGCATGTGCATTGATAGAGGGTTTCATGTGCTAGAAAAAGGGTGTATGCACCAAAATTTAGGTGTGTGTGCACCTAGTAAATTTTTTTGTGAGAGGCACGAGAATACACGAGGTGCTTACGCATGGTTTTGGGTGCTGGGTGCCTAGTGAAAATGACAAGTTGGAGGGTGTTTATGCTAGCAGAAGGGTATGTGCACCACGATTTGGGCATGTGCACCTACTATCGGGTACATGCACATGGATTTGGGTTTTTATGCATACTTTAAAAAATGACAACGATGTAGGTGCTTGCACTAGGAGAAAGGTATTTGTGCGCCCGCTGAAAAACCACCAAAAAACATAGAAAATGAAATTCTAAAAGTGTCAACATGTTAGAATTTATCCATTAAATGTAATTTCTAGCATAAAATTAACAAATAAACACAAATATTTAACTATACAAAAACATGTAAACAGTTAGAAATTGAAATAAAAACTTGAAAATGACTCCATTAATGGAGGATGGACTAAGTGTCCCACCGAGTGTGCCAAATGAATTCAATTAAAAGTTGCAAAAGCCATCGACATGGGGTAAGAATCTCTAAATAAACACCAAAGGATTTTAACAAACTACTTAGTGGACCATCATATAAGAAATAAACAAGGATTCATCACTTTGGATGCATTAAACTTGAAGGAAACAAACAACCTAACATATTTAGTAATCCCTATTCTTGAAATATTAACAAATGAACCTAGTAAGGATTCTAAGTAATAAGTTTGTGATTATTATAATGGGAGCTCACCATTAATGGCTTGAAGGCCAATGGTTCTTCCCATTTACTCAATTGGTGTGTAGTTCAATGACAAAGCAATAGCTCAATAAAATAAATAAAATAAGCTCTAAAACCTAAGTAAAATGCTATAGTTTATGTTAGGAAGAAGGAGATTTATTGGAAGAGGGAGGTAGTGGGCTATTTATAGTTTTACATTTGGGAAAGTGGAGGAATTTTGGTGCATGTGGGACTAAAAAAGAGTCAACAAGTTGATTAGTGAGTCAAAGTAAGATTTGATTAGGCTTAGAAGAGTTTCATCATGGTTTAGGGTAATTAACCTATCTCTAGGCTAGTTAATCCTGCTTAGAGAGGAATTAGGGTTTGAGAGATCTAATCAATCCAATGAAATGGATTGATAGTCTAGGAAGTTAGTAAAATTAGTATAGAAGAGGATGAGAAGATGGTTTAGCTATTAAGGGACTATTTTAACGCCATTACTTAGTTTATAGGAGAAATACGACAAAAATAATGTCCTAAACGATGAGTTAGAGGAGTCAAGTTGATGAGGTATCATAAATTTGTAAGAAAGAGAATAGTTAGTGCAATATTAGGAATGATATTGCTTTGACCAAACTACAAGTGTCTATACCCCAACCCGTGCACTTACCCTAAAGTGCCCCTCGATTTTAAACAATGGTTCCCCAATCATTCCCGTTCAAGTAGTCAACCTCAAACTAATATCGTACAAGCCCATCATACCATAAATACCATAAATAATACATTACCTATCACTGAAGTGATTCCCTTGAATAAAAATCCAAAAATAAAAAGAAACACCCCCAACCTTGTATTGAAGACAAATCTCTTGCATATGTAGTTGTCACCTCTTCACTAACCCCACCTAAGATTCCTTCACAAACACCTCAAAAGCAACCAGTCATCCAAATAATGAAAACCTCATATGATGATTACCTCATTTAGTATCACCCACACATCTCCAAAAAGTATTCCACCCCCATCTAAAAAGGTTACGGTCATATCTCAAAATCATCCCATACAAAAATAAAAGTATCAACCATCTATCTTGGGTTCACATCCTTCGTGTAAATCACATATTATCAAAACTTCCTTGAAATATATGCATTTATAAAGGAATAAAAATATACAACCAAAATAATGTCTCCTATGAATACTAAACCCATTGAGATACCGTCAACATTAACATTCACATCTAAAGGCCACTATGTGACAACTATAGAAAAATTACTTCAACAAAAGATAATAGTGCTGCCTCCTCTCAAACCATCTAGCTCTTGAGGCTTGAAACCATCCTTGTATAACTTTGAATATTCTTGTGATTATCATCGGCCTTGAGTCACCTGTAGTAGAAGATTGTAAAAGCTTTCTTAGAATTATTAATAAACTTGAAACTAAAGGCCTTCTTACTCCGAGAATCTCACGAGTCTATAAAACCTCACACGACACCTATATCCACATCAAAGACATAATCTAAAAACACTCTTCCCCATCAATTTGATGTTATCCATATCACCACACGCTCATGTGCCCATAATCCCAATCCATCCAAACAAAATAAATCCAATAATTTTTCGCCATCCCTCCATATTGAAAAGTTTCCTCTTCTTGATAAAACTAAGGTTTCCATCTCTTTGACACCCAAATCATCTCATCGAGAAAGCCAAAATTTCCATCCTCTCTGCTCCACCTTCTTCCTATGTGGTACAAAAGGTGGTCATCAAACAACTACACCAAGGTCCTATTAAAAAGTCACTTTACCAGCATGTTCAAACATCACCTTCACATAAGAAAGATATGGTTGAAGCCCTTTAATCTATATTAGTATGCACAAATGATCTAACTTATTTCAAAAATTTCATAGGGTCTCTCGAAGCATCCTCTCCCACCTCCCTTGAATCTTCCAAAATACCACCATTTCGACCCAAACATCATGGTTTACCTCTCTTCATCACCGCTCAAATCAATGATGTCCTTATCAAAAGGGTCATGATTGATGGGGTGTTTTTATCAACATCATTTCCTCCATTTCATTAAATAAAATTAGAATGCTGAATAATTTCATCTCCCAAACACCTATCTTACTTTGGGCTTTTAACGAAACCATCGCACCCACGTTAGGTACCATTATTCTACCACTTAAATTTGGTGTTAAAACCCTTTAAGAACTCTTCTACATCATAGAAGGAGAGTTCTAGTACAATATGTTGTTAGGAAGACCTTGGATATGAACCATGCGTTGTGTCCCCTTGACCCTTCACCACAACATTAAATATGAGCACGAGGGCCATAAATTCCACGAGTGCTTGGGGATCCTAATCCTTTTGCTAACTGCAATATGATGTACCATCCAAATGACACTCTAATATTGAAACTGGAATCATCCAACAAAGGATCCACAAAAACAACTATCCCATCATCCAAATTACCAGATGAATCCTCCCTTAAAGATGTCATGGGACATCTTTCGTTGAGGGAGTACCACCTCATGTTTATTTCTCTACATACACATAAAATGTATGGTAAACTAGAAAAACAACCTATGTGTGAGCCTGATATTAGAGATATCATCTCTTATGGTCTGGCATACTTGAAAGCCAATCTCGTTTATGGAGGCATCAATTGACCTTCATCAAAATCCCTTGAACAACATCATGTCATGCCCTTCTCATCAGATTTCCAATATTTGTATAAAAAAATGTCACTCGAATGTTTCTCCACTCTCGTGCTGGAGAGGTTTCGGATTTGGGCATTATGAACAAGGAATACATGACTTAATCATCCAACATTCTCTTAAACCACATGAAAAATATGGTCTAGGATATGAGAGACCCACTACCAAATCATTTGAACAAACCACATCCATACATATCAAAAACTCAAATAATCATCATCTAATGAATTTTATGACCCCATGGACACTGATGACACCATATCCATCCCACCTAATTTTTTTAGTCAATACTATTTCCTTAGGACCTTTAACTTATCAATCCAATCACGTCACCAAGAAACTTCCTCTCATCTGGCCAGAAATGATTGAAGAAGATTCACCCACCATCTATATCCTTCAATGTCATGACAATTAAGAAATTCTCTCTCATATGAGAGCAAATGACCATTTCATTCAAAAACAATTACCACCTAATACATCAACCCTCTCAATGAATAAACCATTAACATTAACTTAGGGAGCACCGAGGAACCTTGTATAGTTAATGATGGCTAGTCGCTAAATCCACAATAATTATATGATTTTGCTAACTTCTTATTCGAGTATAGTCAAGATTTTTCTGGTCATATAATTATATGCCAGTATCGATCCAAATATTGTCATACACAATATCATCACATATCCCAACACTAAACCCGTCGAATAGAAACTCCCTAGGATGCATCCCCACATGACTCTCCTTATAAAAGAAGAGTTACAATGTCTTCTTTCTGCTAATTTCATCATACCCATTGACTATCCACAATGGGTATTTAACATCATACCTGCAACCAAATACTTAGGTAAGTTACGCATTTACACCGACTTTCAAGATCTAGTCTTTCCTTCCCTAAAGATATCCAAATATTGATAAACTATTCGATCTAATAGTTAGACATGAAATTCCATCCCTTATGGATGGTTTTTCTTGTTACAATCAAATCCTTATCGCCACTGACGATCAACATAAGACATCCTTCTTTACCCCTTGGGGACCTTTTGCTATCGTGGCATGCCTTTCAGACTTAAGAATATAGGAGCCACTTATCAACTTGCCACCACATACATCTTCCAGGACCTTATCCACAAAACTATAGAAGGCTATGTCAATGATATCTTCGGGAAGTATAAGAAATGCAAAGATCATCTCACCATCCTTAAATCAATATTTATCCATCTTATTCAATATTTCCTTCATCTCAGCCCCCTTAAGTTTGTTTAGTGTTCTCACCGGAAAACTCCTCATGTTCATTATATTTATATGAGGTATTGAAGTTGATCCAACCAAAATCAAAGTGATCATTGAGATTCCTCCTCCATCCAACCTCAAATAGTTGTGTAGTCTTCAAGGTAAGTTGCAATCCATCCGACGTTTCATATCTCAATTATCTAACCATTTTCAACCATTCCATCATCTCCTCTGCAAGGATGTGGATTTTGGATGAGATATTAATCATCAAAAAGAATTTTACAAAATCAAACACTATCTCTTATCACCTCCTAGTCTTATACAACCTCGTGAGGGGGAACACTTCTATCTTTACATATCCTCCATAGACCATGCTTTAGGAGCCATGCTCACCCATCATGATGACCAAGGCTATGAACAATCCATCTATTACATCAGTTGCAAACTCCACAAATACAAAACCCATTACACTGAGGATGAAAAGTTATGTTTTGGTCTTTACTTTAGGAACTCTAAACTACGACACTATATTCTCAATCATAAAACATACGTCATCACCGATTTAAACCACTTACAAATATGCATTGTAAACCATATGATAGTGACCACATAACTCAATGGCTCATGTTTATCACCGATTTTGACCTTGAATTCATGTCACAAAAGTGTATTAAAGGCCAAGCCATCACAAAAAGCTTGTTGAGGCTCTTATTTTTGACACCCATATCCATCATGAACAATTCCCCGATGAATCTATAAACACTATTGATGATCATGAATTCATTCCCATAAAACATTACCCTCTTGTTTGATGGATCTAAATGTCTGCAAGGGGAGGATTTGGTGTTGTTATTATACCACCTTAGGGAATTCCTATTCCACTATCATTTAAAATTAACTTTTTATGCACTAATAACATGGCATAATATGAAGCTTTAATCATGGGTATCAAAAATGATATCTTATTAGGTGTCTTACGATGGAAAAGTGACTAGCGAGCATGGGAATCTACAAGTAACTCTTCCTCACACCTGACCTCTCGAGGTCGTGCCGAGACAACCGGTGGGGATGGAATATATGTGGGGTGCAGATAAACTAGTTAGGTAATCTTATGTCTTCAACACGCAATAATGGGATCTGTGAATCTAAGGCAAAGAAGGCCCTCCTAACCTGAATCGGTGTGATAGATCATTCGGTGAGGATAGCTACTCGAAGGCTCCAATCAATATCGAGCCCTACTGTGATCCAATCTATGGGTTGTGGGATACATGGAAGATGACCTATGGGTGCTTTGTATATATCTCCTGAAAAGGTCATAAAAAATGGAATGGCTAAATGTGTAATGGATCTTTTGGGTTCTTTATGGATGATTCTCTAGTCTAGTCTAGAAATCTTTAGCTTGATTAGTTGCTACGTTTAATAATGATAGTTGTGTGATAATGTCTAGTAGAAGTGGAGAGGACCTAAACACTATCGTTCATAAGCTGGTATTAATACTTGATTGATTTGTAGGCCTATTGGGTTATGGGACCTATGGATCATAACCATAAGTTTGTGGTTCTTTGTGGACCTCCTATGGTCATATGAAGAGTCAATCACCGATTACGAGTATCCGGTAATCATATGCTGTTTTGGCCTCTATGTTTAGAACTAGAAGTTGCATGATTTTCTCGAAGTACACGTAGCACATGTTACGGCAACTTGGATACGTAAGCTAGTGTCTATATCAACGATGTCTCTTACGTCCCAAGCGGTTGTGGGACTAATGGATCACAACCAATGTTTTCTCTCTTTTAGGTCCTTCTACTGAAGATCATACGAGATATCTATCAAGGCAGTCTATAATTTGGTTGATTTGACCAGAACGTGTGTGCTTTGTCATCTTCTATGTTTAATCCTCTTAGCTGTGTGCTGATTTCTTGTAGGTCTATTGTTGTTCGGAAGACCTGAATTCTGAGATTTTGGTCTATGTTAGTTAATGCTACAACAAGATTTGGTTGAGGCACGATTGGCTCAAAAACGTATTCCCTGGGCTCCCTAGGTCCCGTGATTGTCATACAAGATCAATATAAACCTAACTGAAATGAAATAAACTAATTATGCAAGATATATCTACAACACACACACACACACACACACATATTCCTCTATTTTTTGTATTTTTGATAGAATTTTTAATAGAATTAAAAGAGCAATTAATCTAATATATTCAAAAAATGACAACTAATCTAATAACAAAATTAAAATAAGTGAGGTAGTGCAGTGTAGCTACTTTCCTGTGCAGTTGTGAGTTTATCCTAAATAACTAAATAGCTGATTAACTTAATTAAAAGACTCTCGATCCTACCTCAGAAGTGAGGAATGAATCATAGTTTCTGAGAAACTATCAATCCCCATAGCTTCCCTGACAATATCGAAAGTGAAATTTAACTGAAATGAAATAATTCACTACTCTATTTGATATGTTTTAACTAGAAATTTGTGATAAAACCTAGAATTTGCGAACAGCGGTGAATCCAAAGTAGTGTATGACTTTTTCCCCTCAGAATGATCTTTTCGTTCCTTTGTGTTCACGTGAATCCAGAAGAGTGTATATATGCTAGCATCAATAGAAGAAGGTATTTGAACAATGGTAGCTTTGGATATAGACCGAATATAATGCAAGTAGGAGAGGGACATCACAAGTGATAGAGCTTGGCGTATGTAATTCCTAGCGAGGATTTATTGCGGGAATACAACACAAGTGTACCGAGAGATTCTATAATCTACCTTTTGTGAAGAACACAACCTACAAATCTAATGGATTCAATCTACAAATGACACTACTCTGCTCTAAACTAATTTGTATGAACAACAATGAACAAGACTGAAGCAAGAAGATCGAATGGCTTCTAATAGCAAAGGAAAAACTAGCATGGATGCAAACATGAAAACAAAATGAGTTCTAAGCAAGAAATTGAAAGACTAAACAATGGAAATGAGAAGTTGAGGGGCCATTTGCTTGAAAACAAGCTGGCTATTTATAGATTTCACATTCACCCAAAGGTGATTCCTATTAGAACTCTTTTACCATTAAACAATGAAGAAACACTATTCCAGGGAACATAAAACATTAATACGAGCTAAGGTGGTTGAGAAAAGCTGGTAAATGTTGAAAAATTATGTAAGTCGTGATCAAAAGAATGTGTTGGAGAACGTGTAAAGGACCGCTGCCTTGAGCAGGGTAGTGGTTACAGGACCGCCGCCCTAGGAGGGCAATGGTCACGAGATCACTGCCTTGTTAGGGTGGCGGTTTCATCACTGAAGGTCAAAAAGCTAGAAAAAGAAAGGCAGAGGATAAAGTGAAGTACACAAACCTTAGACAAGGTGCTTGGGATGCTAACATACACTTGGAAAGCTTTCCTAGATTCCAAACACCTTGTGAGGTGACTTGTATCATCATTGGGGCAAGTGTAACATCGTTACGATGCAAAGACCCTACAATTTTGGGTACGTACATATTGCCCCCTCAGAGAATCATTTTAACCATGAAGAGGTGTAAAACGGTGGGTTTGAGTATGGCAGTCCCAAAACGGGAAGCTAGAAATTATACCTGACATGCCCGTGTGTCGAAATGTCGCCATCCAAGTTCCCGCTACCTGTAAAATGGAAAGAGGACTCAAGTGCAAATACATAAAATAAATCAAAAAATAAATACTAAATTAGTATGAAATCGGACTTACCATTTGCATGGGGATAATAACTTACCTCCATCGGCACTCTAAACTCCGTGAAAGGGGCATTCAAAATGCGTCAAAACACCATATATATATATATATATATATATATATATATATAATGGGATTATTTTCCTATTCATTTGCATGTGTCGATTTGATAGTTTTGAGCTCTGGGACCCACAAAGTGATGCTTTTGACGAGAGTATATTCAAAACATTTATATCGAGATAGTGATCATGCCTCCATGAGCGTAACCTCAACCTACGAGATTTCAGGTTGGTTCTTCTCAATTTAACGTTTTTGCGCCCAAAATGTTAAAATGATGAAATCTTTGTTGTAGGCGGGTTATTTTTAGAAATGTTAATTTTAAATTTGTCTCTTAGGGGGGACACCTAATGGCTAGGCTTTCGTTTTAGCTAAAATGGTCAATTTTTGCATTTTTGAGCATTTTTAGGGCATGCGACCCGTTTGTAGTTGCGGGACAGACCGCCACCCCGAGCAGGGCGGCGATTCTGAACCGCTGCTTTGCTTTTGAGGCGATGATTATGGAACCGCCGCCCCGCTCAGAAGGCAAGCGGTCCTCTACAGAGTGTTAAAACAACACTATTTTGAATTTATTTTTACATTTTTAGTGTTCCTACTTGCTTTAATGATTTTTCCAATGCAATCTTGACACTAACTTGCTTCTTTTTGCATGTTTTGGGTGTTTTGTAGAAGAAGGAAGAGTACATTAGATGGAGCCGAGAGAGGGAGTGTGATTGGCTTCCAGCAGTGTTAGATGCACTCTCTCAGGTTGAGCAGGATACTCTCCAGAGGGTAGGTATATTGAGGATCGCATGGGTCCCCCATGTTGCACATGCCAGTCACATACTATGTGACTTATTTTCTTACTGGGATGCAGATCAGAACATCTTCCAATTTCCAGGTTTTAGGGGTGAGTGGACCATCACCCTAGAGGATGTCTACCATATTTTGGGAGTCCCGATTATTGCAAGGAGACTTTCATTTTATACAACAGTATCTAGAGCTCAGGCGACTCAATGGGCCACCTATATGGGAGACGCAGTTGTCTCCACTGGTTCAAAGAAGGGGGTGAAGGTCCATTCTATTCCTGGCTTGCCCATCCCTCTGATCCATCAGGCCATTATGGGCATCCTTGCTTTGAGATTGATCAGGGACAAGGGAGGGGATACTTTTCTCTACTGCTGGGCCCCCATCATCGCATAGATTGAGGCACATGGTCATATTTATGCCTGGGGAGCCGATATACTTGGGACCACCTATCATGACTTATACAGGGTGGTTCGATTATAGGGACAGTCACTGAGCCATCCAAACTTAGTTATGAGTTAGGTCTATGAGCACATTATTCCTTATGGGAGGGGCATACAGGCAGCAGATCCCAAGGTTATCAGGGTAGCTAGATGGACATGGATGATGGTGCTTAGGGCACCACATCAACTGGTGGCTTCATTGACCATTGTGGATATGGAGGCCACACCTTATCAGGCCATGCCAGGTTGTGGGGCGAGTAGGTACGCACCCTGGTTTCCTGCTCTATTATAGGGCAGCTCGTGGATAGGACGGGGAAGGTAGAGATACACCCCTTCGATCGAGTGCCTCAACAGTTTAGCCTTGCTTATATTGATATGCTTCCCCTAGTGGTGCTAGTGTTCGATCAGGTTTGGGAGGCTAGGGAAGGTCCTGAGAGGCTAGGGTTGGGTACTGTTATTACTCTGGCGTCCCTATTGTAGCCAAGAGGGTGGCACTATTGACATTAAAATTTTCCTTCATATTTTCTATTTTATTAATATATGTATTAGGAATAAGATGTTGTTAAGTATAATTAGTAGTGGCGTCCAATAGAAGATAACGGTGCTGTCAGTACGGTGCCACCAATAAAGTAGAATATGGTAACAGTCAAAGTACAAAAGGAATGTTGTGGTAAAAAGTAAATATTTGTCGTAAGTGGTCCGGTAATGTTAAAATGTAAAAGTTGGGGTAAGTAGAGAAGTAGGGTCTACATGATTAGGAATTATAAATATTATATTTGTAATAAGGACAAGGAGTGATGTCATAAATATTTTGTGTATTTTATTTGTAGAAAAGTCTAAAAAGGTGGAACCCATGTGAGATGATAAGGTTTATTTTATCTTAGAAGATAAGCCTATATATAAAGGCAAAGAGTTTAGGCATGGAATATGATTGGCCGGAAGAGATTTCCTATCCTATCTTAGAGATAGGGTGGATAAGCCTGAATTCCTATAAATAAAGAGGTCACCTTCCCTCATTTAGCATAGAGGGAAGTAGTGAGAAATATTGTATGAGTAAGTGTGTAAAGGAAGCCATCATTTAGAAGGTGTGTTAAAGAATCCATTGTGAAGTTTCTCCCATAGTTATTGTTGGAAGGCAAGTGAATTCAGTAACACTTGAAGTACCTCATGGGTGAGATTGTAATAATTTCATGTTGATATTATAATTTACACCTATATTTTTAGATTTTTCATCATTCATTCGTATCATAGTCTATGGTATTCTTGTGTTATGTTTCAGATTACATCCACCAAACTAAAGGCTATGGATTAGTAAATAATCATAGCACGAGGAGTTCCTGGTGGAGAATTATCATAGTGCCAGATTGGTGATGACATTTTGGTTCCATTGCGGGACCATTCCTCGTTGGTGGATTTTCTAGAGAAATATTCCCACTTAGTCAGAAATCATTTGGAGGGTAACCTTGTTTTTACTATGCATAGTAGTTACCATGGTAAAGTCACTTTTTACCGTGAATAGTATTTACCATAGTAACTTCACTTTTTACCATGAATAGTGTTTACCATAGTAAAGTCAATTTTTACCGCAGTAAGTCAAGTTTTACCATGGTCATTCCTATTTTACTGTAGAAAGGTGTAAAGTCACTTTCTATTGTAGTGAGTCCAATTATTTGTGCACATAAGTCTTATTGATTGTACTTGTGAATTGGTATTTCACTGTGGTTACTTTTAAAAATGGGAAGATTCCTATTTTTTCAGCCCAATCTAATGAAGATGCTTCCTCTTTCATTCAAGAGTTTAAACAATCTTGCATTTGTAATGGCCTCATAAAGAAGAAATAATGGACTAAATTTTTCCTACCTTTTTGGATGGTTCAGCCCTTAGGTGGTTTGAAACACTAGGTGATAATGTGAAAAACTCATGGGATTTATTAACTAAAAGTTTTCTTGAAGAATTTGGTGAACAACAGAAATATGCAGATCTCATGATCGATATCACAAAGCTATCCCAAGGAGAAGGAGAAGATAAGGGATTATCATGCTCGTGTTTCTAGAGCTAAGAGGAAGCTCGATGCCCAGATCTAGAAGGAAGGATTAGCGGATGGGTTGATGAATGGTGTGGATAATCTCCTCTGTAAGCACTTCATTCTTGGGATGAAGCTAGAGATCAGATAATGAGTGAAGTATGACCACCTAACTACCATTGAACAAGCAAAGGAGATTGAAAGAAGGCAAGAAGAAAGCATGGAAGAGGAGCCCAAAGAAATTGTTTCTAAAGTAGAGCCTACACTAGCACCTTTGGTCCAGAATCCACAACCACTCTCGGTGAGCACAAATATTTCTCCTAGTACATCTCTTGAGTATGAAGATCTTCTCAAGAAGATGAGCTAGTTAACTATTAATCTTGTTTAAGGAAAGGAATTTAGTTCTCAGGGAGGAGATAGAGGTTCAAAAGAAATATTTCTAAAGTTGTATGTTATGGTTGTTATAAAAAGGGTCATTATAAGTATAATTGTCCAGATAGAGCTTCTACATCTGGTACAAGAGATAATGATAAAGGAAAATCACCTATGAATTCTTTTGATGTAGTAGATAAGAGCATAAATAATGAAGTAGATGTGTTTGTAACAAAAAGAAAGAAAGAAAAAGATAACCAAGATGGAAATGATCCTAAGAAGATGAAAGGAGAAACTAGTAAGAAACATAGGAGAAGAAAGTTGGGTGTGCAGGATTTTCTGATTTCATAGGGACAAGGACCATACTCCATCTTAGAAGATCTGTCCAAAAGGCCTACAAATATTACATATGGTCAACTCTTGGCTATGTCTTCTGAGAAGAGGTGGGAGCTGCGAAGTGGACTCAATGCTCAACGAAGGAAGGAGGTTGAGGTCCCTATTTTGGAGGTAGAGGCGGATCCCTACACTCCACAAGATGAGGTATTATGTAATGGTATTTCAATTCATGATGTCTTAGTTGATGGAGGTGCTGCAATTAATGTAATGACCAAGTCTGTAATGAATATGTTGGGTTTAAAATTGATCTCCCTCAACACTTATGTTAAGGTCATTAAATAAGGGAAAAACTAAACCAGAAGGTGTTGTTTCAAATGTGGCAATATCTATTATGGGTGTTGTATGTGTGGTAGACTTTCAGGTGATGAAAAATGGTACTGTTGTGTACCCAATGTTGTTGGGAAGACCATGGCTAAGGAGAGTTCATGCAAGAAACTACTGGAATGAAGGCTTCATGAAACTTGGACATGTGAAAGAGAGGGTGAAGATAAATGTGATCCCTCGGCATCATAAGGTAGAACCTATGGATTCAAGTGATGAAACTGATGATTGGACATCCTCTGATTACTCTAGTACCAGTGAAGTGGACACAAGATGAAGAAAGTGAGGTTGATGTTTCGGTCATGGATATCCTTCCAGTCACACCAACTCATGAACCCATAAAATTATCTAAAGAAGAAATTGATGATCGTCTCCAACAAATAAAGATTGGTGATCTTTGTGATGGAGAGTGAGAAGGAATCCTACCTCCAGCTCTTTCGAAGGTACATACACCTATTCACTTTTGATTACAAGGAACTCCATCAAGTAAGTTGGGTAGAACATTCTATTGAGCTGGTAGATGGTGCTAAGCCCATAAAGCAAATGCCATATAGAATGAATCCTAATTTTTCCAAGACTGTAAAAGAAGAAATAGATAAGTTGCTTGATGCAGGATTCATATTTGCTGTGGAGAATTCAGAATGGGTTTCTCCCATTGTGATCTCAATAAAAAATAATGGGAAGCTACGCATTTGTGTTGATTATAAGAAGCTCAATAAGGCAACAAAGAAGGATCATTACCCTCTTCCATTCTCATATCAGATCTTGGATGAAGTAGTTGGTCGGAGTGCTTATAGTTTTGCTGATGGATATAGTGGATACAACCAAGTTCGTATAGTAGAGAAAGATCAGCTGAAGACCATGTTCACCACTACTTGGGGAATGTTTGCTTATAGAGTTATGCCTCTTGGGTTGTGTAATGCTCCAGAAACGTTCCAACGTTTGATGAATAGGGTGTTTGAACCCTACATTGGAAACTTCATCAAAGTATTTCTAGATGATTTTGCATCTATGGAGCAAGATGGACCACCTGCGCACTGCAGATGGAGACAACATTTCAAAGGTTAGATGAAGCACAAGCCTCACTAAACCCTATAAAGTGTGTCTTTGGATGTTCTAAAGGCATTTTGTTAGGGCATGTTGTATCTCAGAGATGGTATTGTGCGATCTTGATAAAGTTTCAAAATCAAAGAGTTACCATTTCCTATGAATAGAAGTAAGTTGAGATCATTTTTAGGCCATGTGGGTTAATATAGAAGGTTCATCAAGAATTTCTCAAAGATTGCACAACCACTAACCCAGTTCTTGAAGAAGGATGTTATTTATGAACCAGGAAATAAGGCACATGAAGCTTTTGAACAACTAAAGGAAGCCTTGGTGTCTTCACCTGTTTTAAAGAATCTGATTGGAGAAAGCCATTCATTGTGTATATGATGCCTCAGATGCAACACTAGGAAGTACTTTGAGCCAAAAGGATGAAAATGAGAATGATCATCCAATTTACTTTGGGAGAAGACAAATGAGCAGTGCTGAGGTAAATTATATTGTAACTGAAAAAGAGGCTCTAGCTATCATTTTTGCTTGTAAAGAAGTTTAGAAATTACTTGCTAGGGTAGAAATTTATAGTTGTAACAAATCATCAGGCTCTAAAATATATTGTAAATAAGCCTAACCCATCGGGAGGATAACAAGATGGATAATTTGCTACAAGAATTTGAATTTGATATTATAGATAGGCCAGAAAGAAGCATGTCAATGCGAGATGCACTCTCTCGAGCCTATGATGGTTTAGGTTCATCTTGTGATGATGATGATTTCCCAGATGCAACATTGTTATCCCTTGACACAATCCCTAGTGAATACATAGATATTTGGAATTATCTAATGAATTCAAGTTTCCTGATGGTGCCAATGCAAAGACTAAGAAGAAGATTACTCAAGCCGTCATCCATATTCTATTATACATGGAGTATTATTTCAATAGGACATTGATGGACAAGTACAAGAGGCGCAGTTGGACGTGATCAAGGGAAGGAGATGATAGAAGAATTCCACAATGGTACATGTGGAGGACACTTCTCTGACAACTTACAGCAAGAAGGATCTTGGATGCAGGTTATCACTGACCCACTCTTTTTAAAGATTGTTATAATTATTGTAAGACATGTGATATTTGTCAAACACATGGTAACCGTAAGACTTCATCAGCTCCATTATGCCCTATTCTTCCACTTGGTCCCTTTGAAAAGTGGGGAATAGATATTGTAGGTCCACTTCCAACTACCCCATGCCAAAATAAGTATATTGTAGTTACCACATATTATTTAACCAAGTGGGTTGAAGCTAGGCCATTAAAAACAACTTCCATGGATGAAGTGGCAAGGTTCATATATGAACGCATTGTCACTAGATTTGGTTGCCCATTAGAAATTGTAACAGATCAAGGAAGCCACTTCATTAATGAGGTGGTAGAAGCCCTAGTCAATAAGTTTTCTATTAAGCACAGGAAGGCAACAACATACAAGCCAAGCACAAATGGACAAGTGGAATGAACAAATTTTGTGTTGTGTCAAATTCTAGAAAAAGATGTAGCCTTGCAGGTACATAAGTGGGATAAAAGGATTCATGCAGCATTGTGGGCATATAGGAAACATCAAAGTCAGCAACATGATACTCCCCATTTCAGTTGGCTTATGGCATTGATCCAGTTCTTCCTATTGAGTTTGATATTCCCACTGTGAGAGTTATGAAAAATGAAAGGATGGATGAAAGTGATTCAGTAAAAGAAAGGTTGGTACATCTTCATTTGCTAGAGGAAATGAGGGAAATAGTGAAGGATACAAGCTATAAGAAGAAAATGAAGCAGAAGGAATACTTTGATCAAAAGATCCGTTGGTCTCCATTTCATGTGAATGACTTGGTTCTAGTATATGATTCCAGATACAAAAAAAGAAGATAGAAAATTTCTTCCAAAATGGATGGGGCCCTACAAAATAGCAGCTATGCATGAAAATGGTACATATCGACTGGAGGAATTGGATGGCACTCCCATTACGAAATGGTCAACCATGAAAAGTTAAAGATTTTCCAAGCACCATAATAGTCTACTCTCGAGGACGGAGTAGAAGCTAGGAAGGGGGAAAATGTCGACATTAAAATTTTCCTCCGTAATTTCTATTTTATTAATGTATGTATTAGGAATAAGATGTTAAGTATAATTAGTAGTGGTGTCTAATAGAAGATAATGGCACCATCAATACGGTGCCGCCACCAATAAAGTAGAGTACGGTAATAGTCAAAGTACAAAAGGAATGTTGTGGTAAAAAGTAAATATTTGTCGTAAGTGGTCTAGTAATGTTAAAATGTCAAAGTTGGGGTAAGTAGAGAAGTAGGGTCTACATGATTAGGAATTAGAAATATTATATTTGTAATAAGGACAAGGAGTGATGTCATAAATATTTTGTGTATTTTATTTGTAGAAAAGTCTAAAAAGGTGGAACCCATGTGAGATGATAAGGTTTATCTTATCTTAGAAGATAAGCCTACATGTAAAGGCAAGAGTTTAGGCATGGAATATGATTGGCCGGAAGAGATTTCCTATCCTATCTTAGAGATAGGGTGGATAAGCCTAAATTCCTATAAATAAAGAGGTCACCTTCCCTCATTTAGCATAGAGGGAAGTAGTGAGAAATATTGTATGAGTAAGTGTGTAAAAAGGAGCCATCATTTAGAAGAAGTGTTAAAGAATCCATTGTGAAGTTTCTCCCATAGTTATTGTTGGAAGGAAAGTGAAGTCAAACACTTGAGTACTTCATGGGTGAGATTGTAATAATTTCATGTTGATATTATAATTTACACCTATATTTTTAGATTTGTCATCATTCCTTCGTATCATAGTCTATGGTATTCTTGTGTTATGTTTGTTGTTGTGTTTCCAGATTCCATCCACCAAACTAAAGGTGTGCATTAGTAAATAATCATAAAGCACAAGGAGTTCCCTAGTGGAAATTATCATAGTGCAGATTTGTGATGACTACGACGCACTGCGAGAGAGAGCCGGTGCTCCTCGTGCACCTTTACTTTGATTACTTCCTGGTCCTTCCCATAGTAGTGATGATTCCATTGATATAGACTCGAGTCCGAGGAGTTCATAGAGGGAGAGATGAAGGAGGATACCAAGGACATGGAGGTCGATTAGTGAGTCGGGTGGGGAAAGGGATAGTGATCCTGAGTGGCATGACACTCGTGGAGATCCTACAGCCGAGATGGTAGAGCAGAGTGCGAGAGAGAGGTGACTCTAGTCTCGGAGGAGTTGCTTTCTTTGGACCTCGGTGGAGAGGACGAATCCATGGAAGGATGCCATGTTGCCCCAGAGACATGTGGAGGGGACATCGGTCGGTACGACAAAGATCGTGGTAGGTGCACGGATCCTGCAAATCCTTCTTGGAGGCTCCGAGAGATCCGAGTGAGTTATCACTCTTCTTTTGATATTTGTTTTAGCTAGAATTACCTTAGTTGTTATCTCTCTTTTGTTCATCCTTGGTTTCACCTTTTGATTATTTTCTAATTTGTTTTCTCCTTTGCTTGCAGAGACTGTTGATGAGTGGTGAGACTTGATTCATGCCAGGTATGTACTGACACCTGTTGCTCCCCACAGAGAAGACTCATGCTGAGCTATTCGTGGATGCAGGGGAGCCTTCATTAGCCAGTAGGCATACCAATGTTTTTGCCCTATCTGGCATGTGGCCAAGATGGTGACTTCCTCCATGTCGAGTAGTAGCCTAGGTATAGGATTGCAAAGCACCTGATGAGGAGGAGCCATTCTCATAGCGAGGCTATAGCCTATTGTGTGGGGACTGTGAGCCCTCGCACACTCAGAGTGCCAACGTAGCTGAGTCCTAGACGTGATCGTGTGCCTTCTGAGGGATCCCATAGGGATTGAGAGGCCACTTGGCTCTTTTTGTAGTGACCTTGTTAGGTTGTTTATACGAGTATTTTTGTATTTTCGGCTCATTGAGCATTTTGACCATGCCTAGTGCATGATGGCATTGTATATGAAACCTGATTTGTATATATATATATATATCTCTTTTGGATCTAGACTCTTAGTATCTTAAATTTTGTGACTCATTTTCTAAATGTATTTTTAGATGTTTTTAGAATATTTGCTTTTCATGTTTCTAGAATGTATGTAATGGACAACAAATGATAGTAAATAGAATGTTTTACTTTATATGTTTTTTGTAGTGTTGATATGAGATGATACTAACATATGGTAGTACTGAACTTTTGAACTCTTTAGGAAATGTTTGTAATTCCTTCTTATATTGGAAAACATGATGAATGCATAGTGATAAAGAGATGAACTTGCCCCAATCCCAAATCCACGCAACTAGTAAGACGCGAGGGCTCAACACCAAGAATTAGGAAGGGCACAAGTTGTATGAGTTTGATTGAATGGAATGATGAGAGATAGAAACCAGTTAATGAGAACCAAATTTGGACCTACACACCCACCCTACTCAAAACTACTACCAAGCTTAGAAGGCCACTTACTTTTCAGTTTATCTAGACTTAGATTCATAAATGGCAACCTGGTTGACAAAATCTAGTTTTGAGGATTTGATCTCTTTGGAATTTGGATGTTTGGATATTTTCTTTCTCTTAACAGAATTTGACTTGTGTTTTTAGCATACCAAGATTTGTTAGTTTGTGTGACTAGACCCCCCACACCTTGCCTCATGCCACTAGTAAGAAGCATGGGTTTGTCACCAAAGGCAAGATACAGGTGAGTAAGGGCACTTCTTTCCTTTCCCAACCTCACATCACTAGTAAGAGATGTGGGATTATCACCAAAGGTTGATGGGGCAAAGAAGTGTGTAAAATAAAATATTTTGTTTGCTTGGTGCTTTTGATTTCATTTGATTTTGACATTTTTGATCTATGACTTTGGGATATCCTTTCATTCCAAGAGATTTTAAGAGGGATAGATGTGACACCAAGAAGCTTCTAGAATAAACCATAGGCAAGGACAACTTTACCTAGTAGAAAGAAAGAGAAAAGCCAAGTATGCAGGTCTTGGTATGGTTTCACAATGTTTGTCTATCAAAATTGATGAGAAGATTTGAAAATATTTGATGATGTTTGAAGAGATGTGATATGAATATTTTTGCCAATATCTTCATAAATTTGTAACAGATTGTTTTAAGAGTAAGCTCCTAGACTATCATTTTTACGAAATGGATAGAATGAAGCAACTAAAAGACTAATGCAATGTAGGTAGCTATAATGTACTAGCAATGAATTTGATGTTTTATGTGTAAAACCACTTAAGGTGCAAGGAATTGATAGTTTCACCAAATTCCTCACCTTCTAGTGTGCACAAGAGATATGCACCATTTCCGTAGTCCTTCATGACTCGATATGGGCCCAACCATTTGGGCTAACTTTCTTCCTTCACCGGTTTTCTTATCGATCCGGTTGTCTAGTCTTAGAACTAGATCTCCTTCATATATTTCTCACTCATAGACTTTTTTGTTATACTACAAGCACATCCGGTCAACATAGGCTCTATGCCATTGTTCAACGTTTAACCTAGCCTCATCAAGGCTTTCTAGTTGAGAGAGGTGTGCCTCCCTATAAGCTTCTTCATCCAGAATCCCTTGTAATGAGATGCAGAGACTGGGTATTTCAACCTCAAGTGGGAGAACTACTTCGATCCGAATACCAGTGAGAAAGGAGTTGCTCCTGTTGGTGTTCTTATTGAGGTTCGGTGGGCCCACAAGGCCGGATATAGTTTTAAATGCCAATCTCATTTATTCTCCTTGACTATTTTGAGGAGAATAGCTTTCAACATTTTGTTTTTCGCTTCAGCCTACCCATTGGCTTGAGGGTAGTAAAGAGAGGCCGTGTGATGGTTTATCTTGAACTTGCTACATAACTCACGAACCTCATCATTCTTAAAGGACGTGCCATTATCTGAGATAATGACTTGTGGGACACCATACCTACAGATAATTTGGTTCAAAATGAATTTGGCAATCACCGAACCTAGTATAGGTGGTGAGAGGCATGGCCTCCACCCATTTGGTAAAATATTCCGTGGCTGTGATTATAAAATTATGGCCATCGGTTGATGAGGGAGAGAATTTCCCTATCAAGTCTAGACCCCACGTGGAGAAGGGCCACAAAGTCGCTATTGGTTGTAGGGATTGTGCTGGCATGTGAATCTCATGAGAGAATTCTTGACATTTGTGGCACTTACGTACAAATTCCACTGCATCATGTTTGAGAGTGGGCCAAAAATAGCCCATCCGATGTATTTTGTGAGTGGTGGTGTGACCACCGAAGTGGCCCCCACATATCCCACTGTGGGATTCATGAAGAATCCTCTTGGATTCTTCTATGTCGATGCATCTTAGAAGCATGCCATCAAAGGCTCTACGATAGAGCACTTGGTCTAAAACAACATATTTAGCAGGTAATAATGCATAACCGCCTTCTTTGTTGTGACGTGGCACTTTTTGGGTATGTATGGTCCATGATAAAATTGATGATATCAATATACCAGGGACATGTAGAAATGGGGGGTCTGGTTTTGACAAAGTATACACATTCATCGGGAAAGTCTAGATCTACCAGCTCACCTCCATCTAGTGGATTGTCAGCTAACCAGTCTACAATGATTTGTCCTTTAATGGATTTTTGGTTTATGAATGTTAACTCAAATTCTCCCATTAGGGTTATGAAATGGCCAGCTTTTTTAGATAAAGATCCTTGTGTGAGAAATGTTCGTAAATGGTCTATGTCTTTACAATGACCCTTGTTTCCTGGTTTAACATGTAATGTCTCAAACATTTTGTTGCAAAAATTATGGCAAGGCATTCTCTCTCTGCCTGTGTGTAACGTGTTTCATAATCGAGCAACGTTCGGCTAATGAAATAGATCACGTTCTCATTTATCATCATCTTCTTGAGCCAACATGCAGGCCAGCGAGACATGAGTGGCTCATGTGAGTATAGGATCAAAGGGTGGTCTGGCTTGGGAGGCATTAGCATGGGTGGTGACAACAAGAAGCACTTAACTGCTTTGAAGGCCTCGTTGCATAATCTTCAGTCCAATCGACGCTATAATCTTTCTTGAGTAGATTGTTGATTGGATGAATGGAAAAGCTTAAATCTAGGATGAACCTTCGGATTGCACCGAGTTTCCCAAGAAATGACCTAATTCCAGACTCATCCGAAGGTGGGATCATTTTGAGAACAACCCATATTTTGGCCGATCAACATCAATCCCTCGTGAAGATATAATGTATCCTAGAAGTTTGCCTCCTGTTACACCGAAACACACACTTCTCTGGGTTTAATGTGACACCATACTCAATTAGTCATGAGAGGATGATACGAGCACTTCTGGATGATCACAACATTTCTTGGCCTTGGCCAATAAGTCATCCACATATGATTCCACAATTTTATGGATAAGATCATGGAATATATAAGTCATTTCCCACTGATACGTAGCACCGGCGTTCTTAAGACCAAATGGCATGACAACATAACAATAAGTTCCCCAGGGAGTTATAAATGTGGTTTTGGCTTGATCTTGTTCAGATATTTTAATTTGATTGTACCTTGAGAACCCATCCATGAGGGACAATAGTTCAAATCCAGCTTGTTGCATCAATGATAACGTCAATGGATGGTAATGGGAAATCATCCTTGGGACAAGCTTTGTTAATATCCCAAAATCTATACAAATGCGTATCTTCCCATTCTTTTTTGAGGATGGGAACGATATTAGATACCCATTGTGAATAGTCAATGGGCTTGATGAATCCTACTTGGAGAAGTTTTATTACTTCCTCTTTTACCATGAGAGCCACTTTTGGCTTCATTGGTCTTGACTTTTGTTTAATTGGCTTCGCATCTGGTTTAGTGACGAGATTATGTACCGCAACTTGTGGTGCGATACCCGTCATTTCTTTATAATTAAATGCAAAAGCCTTTTGATGTTCTTTGAGGATTTGGGTGTGTATTTCTATTTCCTTCGGAGTTAACGAGGATCCTAACTTCAAAATTCTTGGTTCTTCCTCCATTCCAATGTTTATGTCAATGGTTTCTTCTATCAAAGAAGCATTACCTTCTTCAAATTTAGGTGGGGCTGGAGGTAGTTCCAAGATTTCTCCATTTTCTATCTCATAGATATCGAGATCCTTCATGGAGGAGACTCTACCGTGGGATTTCCAAAGTAGGAAGAGGAGTGTGGTATTAGGGAAAGATCAACTATAGGGTGAGCAAGGTGTAGCTCTACATAGGCATTTAGATATTCGAGAGTGACTTTATCACTGTCAACATGATGTAAGATAGAAGATTCATTCTCAACTACATGTGTTAGAAGAGGGTTCATTGATATTTTCTTCACCAATGGTTCAGTATGAAGTGATACCTTGAAACTTGTATCTTCCAACTCATTACTTGGGGTAAAACGTGAAGTTGAGGTTGCTATTGAATCTATGAGAAGGTTCTGTTCTCATGGGATTGCCTCAATGGATATGAAGTCAATCCTTTTCTTAGATCTAATACCGCTGTTTTATAGAGTCTGTAAGTGCTCAGCTCTAGTCTCATATACTTCAGAGACTTGGTTTGCAACTAATTGCAAGTCTCCTAACACTCTGATGTCATTAACACCGATCCTTTTGGCTATGATGAGGCCAAGGAGGAGGGCTTCATACTCAGCGCCATTGTTTGTACATTCAAAGTTTAACTTAAAAGCAAAAGGTAGGATCTTTCCCTCAGGAGAAGTAAAGATCACACCTGCCCCGGCTCCATAGTGACATCTAGCTCCATCAAGTGGAGAGTCCAATATTTACTAGGAAAAATGGATGTTGGGACATTCTTTGCGTCTGTTTCTTTTGTTTCAGTTACTTCTACCATGCAAAGTTCCTCTACTGGAAGAGAACCAACTCCTAGGGTACATCCCATACCTGTGGAATCAAATGGTAGGAAAATTGGTAGATCTTGTTCCAGTAATTCGACAATTTTTGTAGTAGTTCCTAATGACACTATTTCTACAATGTTAGCTTCATCCTTGAGGGCTGGGATGCCCTTGACTAGGTTTGTAATTTCTAGTTCTATTGTAGGTATTAATTTTTCTTCCGGTTTTGAGTCGATTGGTTTGTTAAGTTGGTTTGTTGGGAGTTCAAACTCAGAGTGAACACCTGGTCTTTTCTTCAGGTCTACTAGGTGTATGTCGAATGGTTTTGGGTCACCTTTTGCTACGAATATCTTTCCTAGGTGTAAGAATCTTATTTCCTGGAATAACGTAGAAGGGATTGCTTTCATGTGATGTATCCATGGTCAACCGAGGATCATATTATAGTTGGTTTCCCGATCTATGATATAAAACTCGGTGAGGATTGTCTTGGGTCCTAAGGTGACTGGTAATATTATAGTCCCAATTGAAGTAGCCTTAAGGCTATCATAACCTCTTAGCGTATTTCTTGTTGTGGAATAGTTTGTTTCTCCATATCCTAGCTTTTGAAGGAAAGAGAAGGGACAATGTTAACTGCTGCCCCATCATCAACCATTGCGCATTTAACATAATTATTGTAAACCCACACCTGTAAATGTAAGGCCGGATCACCTCTATGTGTAATTTTAGCATCTGTTGGCATTTTGTTTATGTCGAATATAAACTCGGTATCCCTATCTGGCTGCCCTGGAGGGTGGATATCAAAGTCTATATGGTTTACTTGTGTTTCGGGAGGTGGAGTGATGTTAATTAAATGACCTAGACCTAGTGCTTCTAAAAGAGCAGCCCTATGGGCAGGAGAGTTTTTCAACAAGTCCAAAAAGGAGATGTGAGAGAAGTTTTTGTTAAGTCATTAATTAAATCATAAGCACCTATGGGTTTTACCAACATTTGTTGAATGTTATCTAGTTCTAGTGGATAGATTGGATTTGGTTGAGAAGAATATTCTTGTGTTCTTGTTATGGCTTCTATGTGTAGCTCAGTATCTAACTCCACTAGACCAACTATCTTGGTTCATGGCTGATTTCCTAATTGTGGTGCAACAGGTGGATTTAGTGAAGTTGAGGCTTCATGATCATTATTTCCTATCATTACACCTTTGTTCATCCCATTTGGATTTAATTTATTATTGTTATTGTGATTTGGAAGTGGATCATTGAAGATCTTAAGAGGTGCATTTTGAGGGGAAACTACCCCTATGAAAGTATTTGGCATAGGTGTCACAAAATCTGTTAAGAACATATCTATGAAGAGTTGTCTTTGTTCTTCTGGAAAATGTTGCATGAACTTATTGTAATCACGAAAGTCCTAGTGTCATGGCCTCAAATTTTGTGGAAACCACAATACGAGTTGGGATTATAACTCCTAGGTTGTTGGTTTGGCACGTGTTGTGGTCCAAAACTCTGATTAAACTGTTGATTATTAGGATTAAAGTTTTGCATTTGTTGCCTTTGGTTTTGGTTTTGATATCTAGTTGAGTTTTGACTTGGACCCTATGTCTGGATCTGCCATTGTTGTTTGTTGTTGTTGTTGTTGTCATTGGGGACGATTAAAATCCACCGCATTGATTGTTGGGGTAAATTGTTGTTTCGTTGATTGTTAACTAGTGGTGGAACATTTACAACATTTTCTTTTTTAGTTTGGTCAGTCACTCCATCTTGTTGTCACTCCCGTGGTTTTTGTTAAGGATTTTAGGTCCTTGATTGGCATGTTTGTGGTAGTAGGATAAGTCGTAGTGTTTTGGTTGGGGATGATTAACCTCCCATTTGTTCCATATGTCTTGCGACCACTATCTATTGCAGCTTGATCTATTCGAGAGCGCTCTCGAGCACTTCATCATAAGTTCTTAGTGGGAACTTTTGACTTCTTCCTTTATCTCTCTCTTTGAGAGAATGAATGAAGGAATAAATCACATAGTTCCATTTGATCCATGTTTGGAGCGCTTCTTAAGAAGAATAGAGGATTGTAAGCACCATCTTTGGATGAAATGAGCAACAATTCAATGTGTTCTTGTTTAATGTATAAGATTCCCTTATTCCCATGTCCTCAACAATTTGTTCATGTCAAACACCTTGATGAACTCTCAAATCTAAGTTGTTTAAATGAATGTATCTGAGGCTTTAGGTGTGTTCTCAGAATACCAATCGAGGTGATACCCTCTAAATTTTTGGAGAATATTTTATCAACAACTCCATCCCAAGGGAGTAGTTGTCAATGGTATGGCATAGGCCTTAATATGTGCATTTGGATCTCCCTTCCCTTTGTACTTGGGTAGATCGGGAGAGGTCTTGGAAGCATGACGCTTCGTATAGTGAAGTCTAAAGGTTCTTTCAAATATTTTGAATAAGTCCCTATGGCATAGGTTTATACCATTGATGGTGTTTCTTTGAGGGGTGGAGGTGGAATAGGTTTTTGATATGGTGTAGCATATGTATTTGTAAGGGCAAGGAAGGCAAATCCTAGTGTTGAGTGAACATGCTTGGGAGAAGAGAACACATATCTCCCTATGGTGATTTGGAATACATGTTTAAGTATGGAGGATTATTGCTCGGGAATGGGTTGTTTTGTACTAAACTCGGGAGGTTAATATTCTCAATTAGAGCGGCGTTAGAAAACATGACTAGTTGGCATTTGTTAGTAAATACTTGGAGGCATGCAAAATTTTGGGGTTCATCATTTCTATTTGGGGATATGAAGTAGAACCCACTAACGAAATCAAAGAAATCATCAAAATTCCTCCTCTGTAAAACCTCAAACAACTTTATATCCTTAAAGGAAAACTCCAATTAGTCCACTATTTCATCTTGTAACTTTTAGACCGTTGTCAACCTTTCCACCATCTCCTTTGAAAGGATGTCCACTTCAAATGGGATCAAAATTGTGAAAAATCCTTCGAAGACCTTAAGGAATACCTCTTATAACCACCTTTCCTTACACCTCCACATAAAGAGGATCCCTTCTATTTATACACATCCATTACTATCCATCATTCCTCTATCTATGTGATAGAGACACCAAGATGAGTAAGGTCATGAACAAGTTGTTTATTATATAAGACACAGTCTTCACGATATCTCGAGACCTATTATAATGAAGATAAAAGTTGTGTTGTGCCTCTGTATGTGTTGGCAATTTGTGGCTTGTAAATCGTTCTCCACTTTGGAGGAACTTGGCTGGGATGATGTGGAGGATTGGAAGTTCCATTGCTTGCATGAATTGTGAATTTTGATTTGCTTGAGCAAGTTCCAACCCTCTAACCTTCTCAACTAAGGTTGAGATGACCTTGTTCAAGTGAAGACATGGTATTTTTCATTAGTGGCAATTGTTGTATATCTTGAGGTTGTATAGGCATATGATACCCTGTTATGAATTGATCGGTGCCCTTTAGAAAGTTTCATCGAGGGCATTTAGTGGAGGAATGAGGGTGTTTTCTTAACAAGACCTCGGATTGTGTCTCCAAACCTCCTAGGGTAGGGTAGATATTTTGAGAGCATGATGTTCATTCCTAGCATAAGTCTAAAGGTTCTTTCTAAAAAACAAATATGTCCCTATCGCATAGGTTTACCATTTGGTGGTCTAAACAACACTCGAGGAGATGAATGGGTTCCAAAGTTGATATGTGTAGCGTATGTGTTGTTTGAGCATAAGGCTCCTGATTGAGTGAACATTTGAGTGAGAGAACTGATCCAACTCCTCTGTTTGGAAAGAATACTATATCTAGTCCTTTGAGGTAGAATTTGTGTTGGCAAAAATTGGTTAGTTGAATAGTTGTCACCCAACATGCCTATCTGAGAGAGCGAGGTGATGGTTGTCTATATAATTGATCGTAGTATGCTTGGAAGTTCCAAGGATAGGTTTTGACTGCTATATGCATCATATCCCAACATAAAGAAGAGTGTGAAAGTAAGGCAAAGATGACCCGTTCATGTTAGGTTCACCAATTTTGTTGGTGAAGTTGATGTGAAGGCTAAAAAGGGTGGAAAAGATGAAAAGTATATTAATTAGAAGTTCAAGTAGAAATATGACTTCTGAATCGGAAGGTAAAAGTGTTTTCACTGGGAGTTCACCAATTTTGTTGGTGAAGTTGATGTGAAGGCTAAAAAGGGTGGAAAGATGAAAAGTATATCAATTGGAAGAACAAGTAGAAATATGACTGGGATCTAAGGTTACGTGTTCATTTCACGTTGGGTTCACCAATTTTGTTGGTGTAATGATGTGAAGGCTAAAAAAGGGTGGAAAGATGAAAAGTAAATCAATTGGAAGAACAAGTAGAAATTTGACTCGGATCTTTTGAGAAGGTTACATGTTCATTTCATGTTGGGTTCATCAATTTTGTTGGTGAAGTAGATGTGAAGGCTAAAAAGGGTGGAAAGATGAAAAGTATATCAATTGGAAGAACAGTAGTAGAAATATGACTCTAGGATCGAAGGTTACGTGTTCATTTCACGTCGGGTTCACCAATTTTGTTGGTGTAGCCCCATAATGAAGGCTAAAAAGGGTGGATGAAGATGAAAAGTTTGTCTCAATTGGAAGAACAAGTAGAAATTTGACTCTTATCGAGAAGGTTACATGTTCATTTCACGTTGGGTTCATGATTTTGTTGGTGAAGCTAATGTGAAGGCTAAAAAGGGTGGAAAGATGAAAAGTATATCAATTGGAAGAATAAGTAAAATTTGACTTATTAGAAGGTTGCGTGTTCGTTTCATCAAGTTGGGTTCATAAATTTTGTACGATGGAACATGCGAGCATGGGAATCTACAAGTAACTCTTCCTCGCACCCGACCTCTTGAGGTCATGCCGAGACAAGTGGGGATGGAATATATGTGGGGTGCGAGATAAACTAGTTAGGTAATCTTATGTCTTCAACACGTAATAATGGGATCTGTAAATCTAAGGCAAAGAAGGCCCTCCTAACCTAATCGGTGTGATAGATCATTTGGCGAGGATAGCTACTCGAAGGCTCCAATCAATATCGAGCTCTGTCGTGATCCGATCTATGGGTTGTGGGATACGTGGAAGATGACCTATGGGTGCTTCGTATATATCTCCCGACAAGGTCATGAAAATGGAATGGCTAAATGTGTAGTGGATCTTTTGGTGTTTTATGGATGATTCTCTAGTCTAGTCCATAAAATCTTTAGCTTGATTAGCTGCTACGTTTAATAATGATAGTTGTGTGATAATGTCTAGTGGAAGTGGAGAGGACCTAAACACTAGCGTTCACAAGTTGGTGTCAATATTTGATTGATTTGTAGGCCCGTTGGGTTGTGGGACCTGTGGATCACAACCGTAAGTTCATGGTTGTTGTGGACCTCCTATGGTCATATGAAGAGTCAATCCCTGATTCTGAGTATCCAGTAATCGTATGCCTTTTCGGCCTCTACGTTTAGAACTAGAAGTTGCACAATTTTCTCAAAGTACCTAACTAGTGTTCTGACAACTTGGATACGTAAGCTAGTGTCTATATCAACGAGGAGGTCTCCTACATCTAGTTGTGGGACTAGTGGATCACAACCGAATGTTTTCTCTCTTTCGGTCCTTCTACATAGTCATAATTATCAAGGCATCTATCAAGGTATCTATCAATCTATAATTTGGCTGATTTGACCAAAATGTGTGTGCTTTGTCATCTTCTATGTTTAATCCTCTTAGTGTGTGCTGATTTCTTGTAGGTCTTGTTGTTGTTCGGAAGACTTGAATTCTAATATTTTGGTCTATGTCAGTTAATGCTACAACAATATTGGGTTGAGGCACGATTGGCTCAAAAACGTATTCCCTAGGCTCCCTAGGTCCCGTGATTGTCATACAAGATCAATATAAACCTAACTAAAATGAAATAAACTAATTATGCAAGATATATCTACAACATATATATATATATATATATATATATATATATATATATATATTCCTCTATTTTTGTATTTTTGATAGAATTTTTAATAGAATTGAAAGAGCAACTAATCTAATATATTCAAAAAATGACAACTAATCTAATAACAAAATTAAAACAAGCAAGGTAGCCCGGTGTAGCTACTTTCCTATGCAGTTGTGAGTTTATCCTAAATAACTAAATAACTAATTAACTTAATTGAAAGACTCTCGATCCTACCTCAGAAGTGAGGAATGAATCATAGTTTCTGAGAAACTATCAATCCCCACAACTTCCCCGGCAATATCAAAAGTGAAATTTAACTGAAATGAAATATTCACTACTCTATTTGATATGTTTTAACTAGAACTTTGACAGATAAAACCTAGAATTTACAGAACAATGGGCGAATCCAGTAGTGTATGAATTTGTCCCCTCAGAATGATCTTCTCATTCCTTCGTGTTCACGTGAATCTAGAAGAGCGTGTATATGCTAGCATCAATAGAAGAAGGTATTTGAACAATGGCAGCTTTGGATATAGACCGAATATAATGCGAGTAGGAGAGGGACATCGCAAGTGACAAAGCTTGGCATATGTAATTCCTAGCATGATTTATTGTAGGAATACAACACAAGTGTACCGAGAGATTCTAGAATCTACCTTCTGTGAAGAACACAACTTGCAACTCTAATGGATTCAATCTACAAATGACACTACTCTGCTCTAAACTAATTTGTATGAACAAAAATGAACAAGACTGAAGCAAGAAGATCGAATGGCTTCTAACAAAGAAAGGAAAAACTAGCATGGATGCAAACATGAAAACAAAATGAATTCTAAGCAAGAAATTGAAAGACTAAACAATGGAAATGAGAAGTTGAGGGGCCATTTGCTTGAAAACAAGCTAGCTATTTATAGATTTCACATTCACCCAAAGGTGATTCCTATTAGAACTCTTTTACCATTAAACAATGAAGAAACACTATTCTAGGGAACATAAAACATTAATACGAGCTAAGGTGGTTGAGAAAATCTGGTAAATGTTGAAAAATTACGCAAGTTGTGATCAAAAGAACGTGCTTTGGAGAACGCGTAAAGGATCGCTGCCACTGGGAGGATGGCGGTTTCGTCACTGAAGGTCAAAAATCTTAGAAAAAGAAAGGTAGAGGATAAAGCAAAGTACAAAAAGCTTAAACAAGGTGCATGGGATGCTAACATACACTTGGTGAGCTTTCCGGATTCCGAACACCTTGCGAGGTGACTAGTACTAATAATACCCAATGATCCCATCTTATTTCTCTCCCATGCATGATCTATCAACTCTGCACCTAACACCGAAGATCATGTAATGTCAAGATCCCTTTTCGGGTCTCTCACCGATGTTGATATCGATCTCAATCAACTACTATCTATGCTAGCTGTACTCTAAGCCCATATCACTTAGCTATGACACTATCTCTCTCTCCAATCAATGTATCCCTCACCCCAACCAAATCATCTCTCTCTCTCTGCAAACTATCCCTCTCAGCCTCCATTGTGGCCTTCTCACTGTCAATCGTGTCACTTTGTGGTGTCGAATCCCTCTCATCCTCATTCTCATATTCATCCTCATCATCACTAACATTCACCACCTCATGTGCTCCCTCTACCTGAGCACACAATCTCCTCACCCTGTAAATACATTGAATCCTCTCAGACTCAACATACACCCTCATCCACCACTCAATGTAACTAGCTCTCACTCCAACATCATCAATAGGAACTAAGTCTCCCTTCTCATCTAGATCCACACCCCTGCTCTTATACTATCACAAAAGAACAACTGCAACTTCCTTGGGAGTCTCTAAAGCTTCCTCCTCTCATCTATAAAGTACTGGCTCCTAAGGTACATCATGTATCGAGACTAAACTACCGTTTGACATGGCTAAGTGTAACCATCTCATACTCCCCTCTCCACCTAGCCTATATGTAGAAATATTGTTGTTTCCCAACTAGATCATGCTCATATCCAGGCCACTTAGGAAACTCTAAATAAGGCCTCTATATCACATCACCCACCTGTAATCTTGTCAAAAGATCTCTATAGTAGATGACCTTCTTTTTCCTCTATACGCGACACATATTTTATTTCCATCTCATAAAACTAGCATGCCTATTACTCATTCCACCCCATGGAAAACCCCGTGGACGAGTAATGGCTATATGCTTGTATGTCTAATAATGTAATGAGAATGCCACATCAATAAGCAAACCTCTTGTGGAGTTTTGAAGCCCACAATTCCTCGTATATCTATGTTAATAGTGTCAGTCCCCACTATAAGATAGTCGATGCTCCATCATCTCTGCCACTACTCCTGTCATCATCCATGTGAACCTACCTCCCCCAATATTAAGGAGGGTAAAACATGAGATAGCCATCATCATCATCATCAGTGTGCACCCCTATCTTGATGTAAAATACAAATACTTTGATAAGAAAAAGTTCCCAACAAATACTATACATCATTTGTATCATCCCCATACAACCTCCTCATAACACCCTCTCTCTCAAACTCATCAATAAAATAAATACCCTCTCCATGCACTAAAAATCTCATAATCCTGTGAATATCCTCCACGGTAATAGTAATCTCTCTTGTTGGTAACCAAAAGCATAGGTGGTAGTTCCACCTCTCCATCATGCTAACAAAAATCCCCAACATTTATAAATCCACCTATAATCCATCATACCCATAAATCCCATTGCCTCTACATGGGCCCAATCATCATCTATCATGTTTTCCCACAACTCCTATAAAATAATTGTTATCCTATCTTGAAGGGTCAACTTTGCATCCACCCACCCACAAAACCTATTGGACCCTAAATATTATCTAAGTAACAAGAGGTACGCACACATGAATAGTAAATAGAAGGGTGTTTAAGGAAAACACACAAGAAAAGGGTGTAATAAGGGTTTAAGTGAAACTAGGGTGCGTGTGAGAGGCATAACAAGGGTTTAAATAACTTAGCCATATTTAGCATCATGGAGTCACTTGAGGAAAAACATGAGGATCCAACTAGGTGTGATAAGTGGATGAGGTGCAAACTTTGAACCGTGGAGGCCAAGAAAAGGATATTCCATGCAGGGAATATTCCCAGAGGCATCATTACAATTAGTGGAAGGTTTTGCAAAGAGGATAAGCATTTTCCTATGGAGGACCACATTGACACTTGGCACATGATCTTCTCATGAGAGAATTCATGGTAGTGGACGTTGATCCTATTTAAAGGAATGTTTGGAAAAAAACAAGGGAGGAGAATGTAGTTCAAAGCTAGAAGGTATGGGAGTGCTAAGAGAAGAAGGAGGGTAACGAGGTGTTGTAGAAATGTTAGGAAATGCTAAGGGTTTGGAGCTCATGATGCTAGGGTTTAGAGTTCTTGGTGCTAGAGGGTTGTAAGGGATATCATTAAGCATATGTATGGGTACTAGGTCTGTAACAAGGGTTATAATGGGGAAAGCATAGTTAGGATCTTTGATTAGATTTTTTTGAGGGTTAGATCTCTATCATTTGATGTATATGGTTTGAGATGACCCTTTAATGTAGTGCGGCTACCGGAAACTCTTTAAAAAAATATACATGGATCTATTTTGTACATCTTGTTTATGGTGTAAACCTTCATGTAATATGGCTTTTCATGACTCATATTTGGTTCATTGTGCTTCACGACTATGTTTATTTACCTTTTGTGATGCATTGATGTGTAGATATGTTAGTTATATCTTCTTCCTTTTAAGTAGATGCATGTACTTATGTTTATGTAAATAATCCTCCATTAATGACAGAAATCTCTTGCAAAGCTCACATAAAGAAGGGGCTCAGTGCCCACGTGTGCCTCGGGTGAGTGCCTAGCATATGATGGGTGATAGGTTAGCACACTTGGGGTTAGAAAGAGTGGTTAACCATTAGGGAGAGGGAGTTGACAAGACAACGTGAAGTTGTAGGAGTGATGAATTTATGGTGGTAGATGTTGTAGGAGGGATTTGCGTTTTGTGTGAAGGATGTGGAACTTAAGCGATCTAAGCTATGCCATCTTGGCAAAAACAAGAGAAACCTCCCAAACTTTCTGAGAGAGATCATCATATGAAGAAAGGAGGAGAGCCATAGGTGCACATCTTAACCCACATGGAGACCAGACCCTTGCACTTAGTTTTCCAGTTCCTAAGATAAGTTTTGATAATCTAGTTGGTATTAGTATTGGTAGTCGAGTGACACCTAGGAGGTATAATTTTTCATTTGGTACATCTATGGATGCATAGTAATTTCCTATGTTTGGGGGTATTTTGTTTGGCACAACATTTGGGCAAGGTGTGGGATCACAAGGTTTGAGTATCGCATCTAGGAGTGACACAGGAAACACATCCGGAGTGGTTCGATGCTCAAATACTATCATGCGTAGTTTAACACGGTGGTGGGATGACAAGGTGAAAATACATTATGGCCCTTACATATGATAGGAGGAGGATCTGGTAGATCTGGAGGAGCTGGCACTAGTGGATCTAGTGGTCTAGTGGTAGAGGAAACACTGGAGGGAATCAAGGCCTTGGATCTGATAGACAAGGTCCAAAACACCATAAACAGGTGTTTTATGAGATTTCACTCCACTTACTTGATTACAAGGGTGTTGAGGATGCCATGGAACATGTACATAAGTGTGAGTTACTACAGTGCGTGAAGGGAATCGCTACCCCAAAGTAGAAGGCAAGTTAGTTTTCAACCACTTTGTAAGGACACACACATAACCAATATAATAATAATGACCCACACCGGACACTGGTGGATTACATTGTGTTGTGTAATACCTTTTTGGTGGAGTTCATCATAACTAATTTTGTACAGAAAATCATCAACGTGTTGAAGGAAATTTAGAAACGAATGGCAAAGTGTGTGTAGGAGTATGACACACATTTCAAGACTTTCCTATCCAAGTTATCTAATGACATTTACCCTTTGTAGTTTTCTCGGTGGTTCATCGGAGGACTGATCACACCATTGAGGTGGGTGCTTTCATAGAAAACTTTCACGATCCGCAAGAAGCCTTGGAGGCTATAGTGTGTGCTAACGTAGAAGGAAGCATTTATACAGGAGTTAGTCTATTCCTAGAAGCCCAAATTACTACGATGGCAAAATAACTAGAGAAATTGCACAGTGAACTCAGCTCATGAGACTCACAATGGGTTATGGTGTACAAATTATGAGGTAGAAGGGAATACAAAGGATAGTTAACCTCAGAGATTGGTACTTGCGGTGATAGTAGACTATGATATTTTCACGATGATCATGATGAAAGTAGGTGTTCGCTACTTCAAAGGCACGCATCCATAAGAATGTGTCTTGCTATTGCAAAATTTACACCTCTACTACTCATGAAACCAAGGATTGTAGATTGATTGACCAAATACATGATGTCATTGATACTAGTGTGTGTTAGACTAGTGTTGCAAAAAAATCCAAGGATGATGGTCATAATTATGAAGGGCATGCGGATGGAGGAGGTTAAGGTATAGGATTTCGAGGAGGATTTAGAGGCCATGGAAATCATTAGGGTAGAAGAAGTGAATTACCTCATGGAACTCCTTATAATCAGATCTTCAAAACACTACAAGTGCAAGTGTCTTGATTTGTTACAAAGATATTTGTGAGGGAAAAAGCACAAGTATGAGGAATGTCATGAATTTTTGAACACATGAGCCAAAATAAGAAAAAGGATAAGGGTGTTAGGATGGTCGAGTTTAAAGTGTGCTAATCAAAAGTGGATGCCAAGGGTGGTGCATGAGTCAGTGTTAGAACCTATACTAGTGATGACCCGAGCTAAGGTTGTGTATGCCGGGGGGAGACCAAAGTAGAGACCACTGATTACAAGAGAATAAGTGGTACATGGGAAGTATCTAGACCCTACCCATCAGAAGGAAGTATATTAAGAGACCATGGAAGTAATCAGAAGTCTTTAAGGGGAAATTTAGTGTCTAAAAGAGCAATCTAGGAAGTTGGAGTAGAAGAAAAGTGCTGAGGTCCCTCAGGTAGATATAGATGATGTCAGAGAGGTGTGTAAGATGTTTCTCCAAGAGAATATCATCCCTATATTAGGAGAATGGTTGAGAGATAAAGTACCAAGCACTAGAGGAGAGTGCGAGAGGTAGGTTTTGCATGCTAATCTACCTCCTCATAGCCTTGATTATGATAAGGAGATTACCTTGAATGCAATTATTGATGGATGGCTCTTACGTAACATTATGATTGACACGAGTGGAAGTTAATGTTCTCACCACCGGACACATGGAACCAAATGGGAAGACCTCCACTACAACTATCTTACAATATGTTGTATATGGATAATAAGACAAAAGCAATTCCCTTTGGTGTTTTAAAGGATGTTGTTATCACTATCCAAGGGAAAAAATTCACTAGAGACTTTGAAGTCTTGGTGTTTGCTAAGGTGGACAACTTTCCAACATTACTTGGGTGCCCCTAGTGCTATAAGAACAATGCTAACTTACATTTCAATAATGGGTTATCATTCCTTTGCTGGATGGAAAGTCAACACCCTATATTGAGCCCTTGGGAGAAGAATACCTAGACAAAATCTATGTGCGTACTATCAGTGAATTTGAGGTTGTGAAACCAATAAAATGTGTTATTCAAAGGAAAATTCTCAATCTATAAGTAATAAAACTAGTGCGGCATGTGAAAATTGGGCACATGGGACATATGAGTTAGTTGGAAGGCAATTAAGAGGCTCTGTGATGAGAGTAACAAAGGTGTGCTTAGTCAAGCACCTAGGATGAAAATAGTTGCCAAGTTATACTGGGGAGCCAGTCCCTAATGTTTTCCCGCAAGAAATGGAGATCCAGTGGAGATGTGATGTCGAAAGGAGAAGTATGCTTAGCTATACTTTTCTTGGGACCACAACACGATAGTGGGAAACCCATCATGATAAAATTCTAGAGTGGTGTGAGGTGAGAATCACATTTTCTGCTAGGTTTCTCCAAAGTAATGCACCTCTTGTTATACAAAACTATCATAGGAAGGAACCCACCTTGTTTCATGTACAAGAATGTGAGAAGGTGTGGAAGCCTTTCCTCCATCTTTATTGGCACATAAGCTTTACTCCACCTTACAAGGATGCACTCGCACATGGTGTATTCACTCGAGCTGCACTATCGGACATGAAATGGATAGGAATTGACGATTGATATCCTTTAAGATTTTAAGTATTAAAGTACTAAGCCATCGGTGGATAAGGCGCTGCAGGTTGTTAAGCACCTAACTATGGGAGATAGTGTGATTGTGGAGGAAAGAGTACTATATTTATTTGGTGAACCTAGCTTGGAAGCATGCTTCAATGAGGAAGAATCAGAGGAGGTACAACTTGAGCATGCATGCATGGAAAAAGAGAAAGGAAAGTTGGTCTACGTGATAGATGGTGAAGAGGTGGAAAAATTAGATGTTAACCATAATATTGATATGCATGAGGTTATGGATAATGATGATCAGAAAGCACATGCCTACCATGAACCCCTAAAAACTAAGAAGGTTAACATTGGTTCGGAGGTAGAACCTAAGGAAGCTACTATTGAGATTACTTGGATAGAAAGGGAGGTTTCAAAGATTATTGATCTATTGCGTGAATTTCAAGATTTGTTTCCATGTGGGTACCATGAGCTTAAAGGAGTTCACCACTCCTTGGGAGAAATGAATATCAAGTTAAAGGAAGGTGTGTGCCCAATTTGGAAGATACCTTATCGAATGAATCTGAATCTACGCATCAAAGTCAAGGAGGAGATTGAAAAGATGATTGCATCATGCATCATTGAGGTTGTTGAGGAATTAGAGTGGATAAGTTTGATGGTCATCAGCATTAAGAAGGATGGGAGGATAAGGATTTGTGTTGATTACAGGGATTTGAATGTGGTGTGTGTCATTGATCCTTTTCTAACCCCCTTCACCAAAGAGATCTTGGAAGGAGTAGCCGGCATGAGATCTATTCTTTCACAAATGGATTCTCAGGATATCATCAGTTAGAATTTCAAAGGAGGACCAAGAAAAGATAAACTTCACCACTGAATGGGGAAGTTTTTCCTATATGGTCATGCCTTTTGACTCAAGAACATACTTGTTACATTTTTGCAAATTGTGGTTCGGAATTTCAAGATTTCATCCATAAATTTATACAAGTATACCAAAATGATTGACAATATATGGATTGGTGAGGGACCCTTGTGAAAATCGAGGTGATGTTTGAGAGATGTCAACTATTGAGTATCTCTCAATATTAAGAAATGTGTTTTCACTACTCCATTTGGCACCCTATTGGGACATATCATATGTAAAGAAGGCTTGCTAGTGGATCCTACCAAAGTTACCATTATTATGGGATTGGGGGAGCCTACCACCAGAGTGCGATTCCTTAGGCATATGGGGTATTACCAAAAATTTATTAAGGAGTATGCCAAGATTGTTGCGCTGTTGGAGGATTTTCTAAAGCACAATAGTACATTTCATTAGGAAGAGGCGTAGTTGATGGCATTTGACACATTGAAGATAAGGATTATCACCGCACCCATATTAGGCTTTGCCTCTTTGGATAAGCCATTCCATGTACATGTTGATGCTTCAAGGATAGAAATGAGATAAATCTTAGCACAACTTGGAGAGGGAATTGTCAACCATCCCTTGTGCTTTGCTAGTAGGAAGCTAACCCCAACATAATAGAATTATACTACCATGGAGTGTGAGGCATTATCGATGATCTACACACTACAAAAATTTAGGTAGTATTGGATAGTGACCGCTTTTATCTTTTACACGGACCACATGACATCAAAGTACTTTATGAATAATCATGTCTTGAAAGGGCATATATGCAAGTGGGTCCTATTGTTTCAAGAATTTGAGTTTATGGTTTTTGTAAATCTAGGTAAGATTAACTTGGGGCCTAACTCTTATTTTTGGTAGAGCTATTGCAAAAAATTTAAAAAAACACCGTAAATAATAATCTGATTCAAAACATATGGGATATATTACATAGAGTAGTGATTACATTATATAGAGATAACAACTCCTATAAAGATGGTGTCAACACCAATCCCTCAATTCTCTCTAGTCTATCTCCTAGAATCACTCCTTATCCCTTTATTCTCTCACTCAACTCTATCAAACTACCCGTGAGTTGTTTATTACAACTTCACATTCACTCACACTATATTATTATTAAATGAGTTTCACATCTCATTTAAATAATAATACACACAATACAATTTATTAATAATGTTACACAATATATTCGTAACATTCACTCCCCTATTGTTAACATTATTAATTCCTAATATACACTCCCCTAATGTGAACAAGGTAGAATTTTTTTCACATCTCAACATAATGCCAACCCCTGTGGCACGCCTGTAGCTTATGACCTTGATATAAATGAAGGGAGCAATGCTCAACCTTCTATGGTTTTACAAAAGGTTTACCACCAACCTGGACATGAACAATTCTCCACTCTATTGTTCACCTCATGTGGTTTTCTGGATCTCCACGAACCATTTAAAGATCCATGTTTGTATGTGTTTTTTTACTTCCTTGCTATATTTTTCATTAGAAGGTTACATATAGGAATTTGTCACACATTATAATAACAGGAATGTATCATTTGTTTTTATTATCTACCACACAGCTGAAAATAATTTGCCACCAAATTAGTACCACGGCCTCGTCGATGGTGCCTGATGAGAGGTCGTTGATCAACCTCCTTCCTCCATTGCCTCCAACCTCCATCAGTTTGCTACTTAGTTAGAAAATTTATCTTTGAGGCTCATTACACAATTCTCATGGGTGTCGGGTTCAACCGATAATGCACCCTTACAATAAACTTTAAATGTTGAAAGTAATTTTTTAAAAATATTTTCCAAAAATGGAAAAAATTAAAAAAAAAAAGTCTAGGAGCAGAAAGAACTGGATCAATGCATAGAGCTAAAAACGCGTTTTTAAAAGAAATGACACCTAGATCTCGAGTTACCAGCTGAAAGTTACGGAACTTACAAGTTCAAATCTCAAAATCTTTCTGGACCCTTTCCAAAAATGGCAATTTTTTTTTCTGTCCTTGTGTTTTTTTCTGTTGCATCCAAAAAAGGAAAATAAACTGATTTACCTCTCCTAATGCGGATCTGTATTACGGCTGAAATCAGAAACCTGATCATTGATTTACAAGGTTCCTCAACATGAGAAAATAGATCTGCAGATGTTGTTAATACCCGCCTATAGATGCATGGGATACTCCACGTGGATTGCTTTGTTGTTCGCAGTGTTGAAGATCCTTTTTGTATGCCATTCCAGGCTACTAGACTAGATGAATTTGAAAATTTAACCCACTTTGTATGCACAGGTGTGGGAGATTTCCCCTTAGCTCTCTACTTTTCTCACTTCATGGAATCTGATTAGATCTCAAATGCAGGTATATCAGATCATGGATCCTTCTCAGCCATATACAAACACGACACTAACACACAAAATAAAATTGTGGGGTCTGTAACTATTATCTGGACATAGACAGAAAATGAGCCTGCAAATCTAAAGTTGAGTGCAAAATCCTTGATGCCAAGACCGATGAATGCAAGATCTCAACTATACAAAAATTAAATCAAACTATGCTTATAAATTCTTCACAGACTCTCATATGATAGGCAACAAGACATAAATCAATGTTGCCCTCAATTCATCTATCCTCCCATAGAACTCACTCTAATACCAAATCTTATTTTTGGTAGAGCTATTGCACAAAACTTTAAAAAAACACCGTAAATAATAATCTGATTCAAAACATACGAGATATATTACATAGAGTAGTGATTACATTATATAGAGATAACAACTCCTATAAAGATGGTGTCAACACCAATCCCTCAATTCTCTCTAGTCTATTTCCTAGAATCACTCCTTATCCCTTTATTCTCTCACTCAACTCTATCAAACTACTCATGAGTTGTTTATTACAACTTCACATTCACTCACACTATATTAGTATTAAATGAGTTTCACATCTCATTTAAATAATAATACGCACAATACAATTTATTAATAATGTTACATAATATATTCGTAACACTAACCATTTATATAGGATTGACTTAGGAGAGGATGTGCGAGATAATTAAGGATACTATACCGGATGAAAAACTTTCGATTATAACATGCGCCCTCGACTTAGAAGATATTGTTGTGTTTCTAACAATGGGTGTGGCACCAGAGAATCCCTAACAACAAGCTGCTAGCCTTAGTGGATGGTGAGGCTGAGTTTGTTGTATATCAACACTTCTACATAGGTAGATTCACTTTGATAGATGACACAAAAAGTTCATGGTGTAAACTACCTTTTTCCTTCACAATGCAATACTTTCAAAGCGTAGTTAACATGTTCAAGGAGGCCAAGAAACTTAGATTTTATCTAAGTGAGGTAGATCAAGATCACCGCACTGTGTGCCAAACATTGGTGTATCCTAAGAAGCATGCATATGTGCAAAATTATGTCTTTCACGACACACATATGTTAATGTTCGTGGCAATACCTATTGCAGGAAAAATAGCAACAAGGGTATATATACACTTGAGGCCCAAGTTTGAAAAAGGTGCATATGTTGAGGATGATGTATCCATCCTAGAAGACCCCACTAGAAGAAATAAGGTAGTGTCAAAAATATCGAAAGCTAGGAAACTCCGTAAAGCACAACACCAAGCGCATATACAATTCAGATCAGGGGGGCACATGAGTTAGGTGTAGGCGTATACTTACACATGAAGGAAGAAATCCCCATGAAGGAGAAGTCACCCAAGAAGGAAATGTCCCCTGTGATGGAGGAGTCACTAGTAAAGAAGAAGCAAAATATGGTGCAAAGTCTAGAATCTGAGGAGACAAAGAGCATGAAGGGTGACGAGTTCGAGGAGGATGAGGAGCATGAGGAAGGTGAGGATCCCCCTATGTACAATGTACACAAATATGATGAAGAGAAAAATGGATTTGAGGGGGAGCTTAGAATATGGGAGGAAGTGAAGAGGTGAATATGAATACATAAGAGACCCCACACTTGGCTAGAGGATAATTTGAAGACACAGTGGAAAGGGAAGTATCAAGTATCATCAAGGATTTTGTAGAGCATGAGGTGGAACACTATGCTTGAAGAAATATTGAGAGAAATGGAAGACAAAAGATAGACAAGGAGAATTATTTAGCGATCGGCTTCCCAACAGGAGTGCACATAGGTGGAAAGGGCATGACAACATAAGGACACATAATGAATTATGTCAATGATCCAAACAAGTTCCTACGTGCACATTTCTAAAGCACGGTTCCTACTGAGACCAAATCTTCTACTTTGGTCATCATTTGAGAAGTATAGTGCATAAACGCGCATGAGGAAGATGGTGTTATGGACCTTTGAGTCCCATGATGATCCTGAATTCAAATTTGGTACAAATGTAATAATAGAAACGCAGAACCGCAATGATGTGAATCCTATTATGGATAGCTAATGGCTAATGGATGAGAAGGCTTGTAACACACTCAACAAGGTATCGGTATAAGTAGAGGTAAGGTTATTCAGGAGGAATAAAAGAATCAGAGCCTTAGAGGAGGAATTGGAGGAAAATAATAAGGAGATAATAGAGAGACATAAGGAGATAAAAGGGAAGAAGTCTATACTTCCTCAGTTGAAGGATGAGTTGAGAGAGGAAAAGGCAAGGATGCATGAAACGTACAATAAAGCAGAGACTAACTTAAACTACATTATTTTGGCATGCCTGCAGACTTATCCCCTTGCATAGAAGAATGAATAAACCTTCTATTGCCTTGAGGATTTGAGGCACTTGATCAAAATGGAGAAATAACCACTTACGCTGGAGTCGGAAGAAGATGTTTTGTCACAAAAATAGAGTAGGAGAAGTTTAAAATTGAAGAGACCATAATTTGGTACTCTAATATCCTTTCCTCTATAAAAACCGCAGTGCAAATAGATGAAGTTGTCTATGAAAACTATGGAGATAGGGATATGGTGGCAAGTGTATTGGTTACTACCCATGAGGAAAACCTAAAGGAGTTCTAGGAAAAAAAGAATAACAGGTGGAATGGGACAAGATCATAGCAGAGGTTGAGAATAAGTCTAAGGTGATCGAATACTTAAGGGTATCGATTAAAAATAAATTAAAGGAATTATATCCCTAGGTTACACGAAGGATGGACACGCTAAGAAACCTTAGCAAACATATGGAAAATATTGTTGATACACTAAATGCTAAAGATGAGAAATTATCATTTGATGAATTCAATGCATTTATTTCAACAAGCACAGAGTGAGGTGGATGCCTAGAATAAAATTGAAGCATCCTTGAACAAAGACTTCCCAATCCTTTTACAATAGTAGAAAAATTATTTTGTTCTTTAGTGCAAGCTAGGTACAAGTTATTCTTTCCCTCTATTCTTTATTCTTTATTGAATCTCGAATTATTTTCCAAGGATGGAAAAAACATTTAGTGTGGGGTGATGTTGAGCATTAAAAATGACTAAGTCCTAAGGAAGAGGATGAATGCATGTGAAAGGAACTATGAGGAAAAGTGATGGGTGTCGTTATTCCCTTCATTTAATCAACTCTTTATTGATGTCATATTCAAACCAGGGTGTGACTGAAGGTATATACAACAAGAATAATCCTAGTGATTTAGTAATTGAATGTAGGTATTTGTTATTTCATTTTCTGGGGTTTTTTTATAGTGTCCTTAGGATTCCATGGCCCAATTCTTATTATATCTATGCTATAAGAAATTTGACTGAAATAAAAACTCATTGCTAGAATAAATTGCTGAAATAAACACATGGTTGAAAATGTTGTGAAATTTTTGCAAGGAAATAAGAGTCTAGTCTATAAGACTCAAGTGAAAAGTACATAATAGAATTCAACTAAAGAGTCACAAAATTAACAGATCTACATGATTTTCTTAGAAATATAAATACTAATAAAACAAGGATCCTAGTTCTTGGACTCGCCTTGAATCAAGATTTGATAAAGTATGACTCTCTCAAAATGAAGTTGCTATTTTATTAGTGAAATGTTTTGTCTTACAAAACTTCATTGTACCTTTATCATATATATTCTATCTCTCACTTTTCCTATCTCTCTATATATGTATTAAATCTATCTATAGGTCTTTATGTATATTTCATCATCCAAATATGCATTTATAACCATAGTTGTTCTACCGATTCAAATGGAACCGAATAGTGCCCAAAATAGATGTGGAATTTAGAAACCTTGTTGGATGAACAAATTGTCCGATAAGTGATCTCTCGGATCTTGACTACGACGAATCAAAAATTTGTTGATCTGATCATGATTGGAAGTCCCATTGATTTCTCTATCATCAGATGTTTTCAAAATAAATAGATTCCCATTGATTCGGAACTTTGGAGAAGTTTCGGAGCCAAAGGGAACTATTCCAGAACTAATTGTGAAAGTTTCGAGCTATGAGTAGAAGTTCTAGAACTAAGTCCGAAGGTTCCAAAACTAATCGATATAGCTCCTTAGTCATGTGTGTGATGGAGTTCTGGAACTAAGTCTAGAAGTTCTTAAATAAGTCGTATTGAAGCCAATGCTCCCAAAACGTGTTGATCGCTTCATACTTTGTTCTTCTCACTTTGAATGTAACTTGTTATATTACAAAAATGAATTTCCACACACTTTGTGAGGAATTAAAGAGTTTTTAGATGTTAGACCTAAATCCAACAAAATATGTACAATTACATCCTAACTTATACTAGATCAAACAAAATTCACAAAATGCATTCAAACTTGATAAAAAGGAGAGTAAAATAAGATCATGTATTGCACATTAATGAGACATATTTTTGCTTTATCATCTCCCCAATACTTACTTGTTTGTAATTCTCCTTACAAAATTTACTCTTCAAATTTTGGGTTGTGAATTATGCTTTCCAATTGACTACTCAGGTTAAATGGTTGAAACTAAATATCCTAGTGCTTTAGTTCAGAAGTACTATACCCTGATCCTACTTCTATCTTCCTCTGCCACTCCTCAATTTGTGTGGGATATTTAGACTCTCTATTTTTCCATGGAGACATGGGGGTGAGAAGGAGAGGAGGCCTTGTTCTCATTCACATCCACATGCCCGTGCATTTTGCATTGACATGAGGGATTAGTGTACATAAAGCTTTATCTCTTTCCAGACTCCATATTAAGTTTTGGGAGATATCACTTCTATTCTTCTCAATGCAATTGTGATAAAATCCTATATTTTTAAACATCCATCATAAATATATTCAAATTTGTCCTCCTCATAAGAGGTGAAGGCATCAACACTTTTCTGTAAGCTAGCAAGATAGTGTACTTTAAACTCGACTATCAAAGGCATGGGATCTAAAATGTATAACAAAGGCAGATGGTTTTCCATAGTGATCCCTCATGCAGATGTCAGATGAACTAGATTTTAATAGATGTTCAGAATCCCTCTCTTTCCATGCAATTTGATTTTGAAGTACAGAAACAAATGCATTCAGTTGGCTTTCCCCTACATATAAATTGATCATGAAGCCTGTATTCTTTTCCAACATAAAATTGCAGAGATAGAATTCACAGAGAAGATTTTTCTAGCTCTACACTGGCTGAGGAATATGCTTTCATGAACTCATATTCATCTTTTATTTCATGTGGAAGGCCACATGCAATTCTTGATAGCTTCCAACAAATAAATTGTTCTTCTAGAAATATGTTGTATGCAGGAGAAGGTCTCCTGCATGTGAGTAATTTTTCACTCATTATGCAAACCATTTATATCTTTACTAGACATTTAAATTTGTCTTCTTCCTCTTTGTAAAATTTTTCTTCCCATTCCTTCCTTGCCTTCTTCTCCTCTTCCATATTGCTTCTTAGTTCCTCATTTGATGTTTTAAATTCATTAAGTTACCTACGTATCATCCCACAACTGCTTAAGTGGCCAGTAAGTCAGTTCAGTCTGTACAACTTGATTCTTTGAAGATATCTTTGACATAGCACTCTATTTACTGACAAATTGACATTCTTCTTCTTTTTCCATCATTTTTATTTGACCATTGTCAATTCTTCAGTCCTATCTAGTGAGTTGAGTTGTTATTTGCTCAATGAGCATTTCCCTTTGTTCTAATTTGAGTTTGAGGAAATTTAATTCCTCATCTTTCTCCCTAATGATAAGTTCTTCTCTAGACAAGAACAAAGTCTATTTTAAGTGTTGTTTTTCCTCCTTTTTTGAGAGTTCCTCAAGGAATGGACATTTTCTTCTACCAAAGGGGATTTTCCTTTCAATCTCCATAATGCCAATTCCTCTTCTTCATGTGATAGTGTTGTTGATTCACCCATTTCCTGAAAAGCTTGTTCTTCAAATATTTCATCTTATTTCTCTGCCTCAGTTTGATTTGGTCGAGGAGGAGACATTTCCATGTTGCCAAGAATATTAGCAGCTTCTTTCTCCAAACCATCATGTTCTTCAATATCCTTTAGAGTTTCTCTAGACCTCTTATGAACTCTTCTTCTTTGAGGAGCCTCAAAATGTTTTGAAGTGGGTTTCCTCCTAGAGCTTCTTCTGATTTTCACTTCATGATCCAACTTAGGTGAATTTTCACTATCAGAGATAGATATTAGTTCTTCTAGGTATTGCTTTGCAGAGGAAGGAGTTTCTTTTGAAGGCACAGTAGGTTTTGCAACTTTAATCATTCTTTCAGATCTCCTCCTCTTTGGTACATTAACCCCTCCTATTTCCTTATTTTTCTCTTCAGGGGGATCAATATCCAAATTAATTTTAGGGGAGAAAGGGGTTGGTATTCCCCTCCTGATAATATCAGGGATTTGTTTGAATTTGTTAAGGAAATTTTCCCATGCTTCTTCTCCATTTTTCTTTGAAAGAAAATGGTGCTGACAGACTAGATGGACTAATCCATGATGTCTAATTATTCCAACTCCCCAAGAATACCTTTGAGCCATTGTCTAGATGGATTCAAAAAGGAACCTTGGAAGGTTTACTATATATTCTAGTTTTGTAGCCCCATACCTAAGATATATTAGCATCTTAAGGACCTCTCTTCCCACAGTCCCAAATTGGCCATCACAGGTTAGGTACTTAACTACCCAAAATGATACCCTATCAAAGGGTTTGGGAAAGCTAGCTCTTTTGACCCCCTTTATGATTTTATTAGTGTTATAAATGTATTGGGGTTCAGATTCCCCCTCTTGTATCAAGGTTTCCACTAGTTCTTTGAGGGTCCCTTTTACAAGATTAGGAACATGTACAATCGACACCCCTGATACATTACTCATTGTATTGACAAAAAAATAATTACAATTCTTTTAAATTTAGTACTAGATTCTTCTAGTTTACAAAAATTCCCTTACCACTTCGTCATTGTACCTTGAGAAATTTTTTAGGAACTCCAAATTACCTTGTTTGTCCAAAAATGGCTGCCACTTCTCCATTTGCAAGAAGTTATGTATCATCCTCTGGCTCTGACTTCTTTTTAATCCCCATGGCAAAGAGGATGATTCAAATTATTCCTTCTTAAAATTCTTACTCTGTCGAATTAGCTGCAGAACTATTGGGTTTAGTCATGGAACTGCTGCGTTTAGCTACGGAATTGTTGGGTTTAGCTATGGAATTCAAATATAATTCTTCTTCTTCTTCCTTGAATTTTTCTAAAACTGCTTCTCAACTTCGTTTATTCCACCCAAATGATAGCTCATTACAAATACGCCACCACTTTCTTGTTCCATCGACATCACCCTCATGATTACTTGATTTTAATCATAATGTACAATAAATGACTCATCATACCGACTTCTTAAATCTAGTCTAATCACACATGCAAACTTTTAACTTAACATTTAATAAGATCAAGACATATATACCATCCTTGCAAATTTAATCCCCAGACTTGATGACTTATCATTCCTAAAAGTAAAAAAGGAAAATGGTTAGAAAAGACAGTTGGAATTCCAAAGAAATTCTTTTTATTTTTCTTTAGCCATTTATTGAGGAGATGAACCACCATTTTTGGTTTTCAATTGGTCTCTCAAAGATTTTTTTTGGGAAGAGAATGCCATTTACTGGTTTTCATTCCTTCCCTTTTAAATTTTTTTATTTTTTTTTGGGGAAGAGAATACCATTTTCTAGTTTTCATTATTTTCCCTTTATTTTGGATTCATGCATCTAATTATTTGATCATTTTGGAAGAACTGGGTTCTTCCATATGATCAAATTCTTTATCTACTTCAATCTACTTTAAGAATTCATCCCTAGTAGAGGATTCCTATAAAGTTTTAACCTGTGTCCATTGACCAAAAGTGTCCTTCTACTGCCATCAATGGGAAGTAGTTGAATAGATCCATTGTCAAATATCTTCTCAATCTGATAGGGTCCTAACAACTGGTTCTCAACTTGCCTTTGAATTGTTGGTACTTGGAATCAAATAGTAATGCCCAATATCCTATCTTAAATTTCCTTTCCTTAATATGTGTATCATATCACTATTTCCTTTGGTGTTAGATTATCTCTTTCTGATGAAGTGCTTCCAATCTTAGCTCATCCAATTCATTGAGTTGCAAAAGTCTTTCTTTTTTACTTTGCATCCAAATCAATACCTAGTTTCTCTATTGTTCTCAATGTTTTTAGTCCAATCTCAATACGTACTCAATGGATTTTTCCAATAGACTAACTCATATGGTGAGAACCCTGTTGTAGTCTTCCAAGTTGTATTATAATCCCAGACAACCTCAGGTAGTCTCTTTACCCAATATCTTCTACCTGCTTCAATTGTTTTGGTAAGGATGTTTTCCAATTCTCTGTTTGTTACTTTTGCTTGTCCATTTGATTATGGGTGATAGGGAGATGAATTCCTATGATTGATCTGATAGTACATTATGAAGGCTTGAATCATATTAGACATGAACTATGGCCCTTGATCTGAAACTATACTCCTTGGTGCACCAAAATTCATCATAATTCTATGCCAAAGGAAATCAACAATTGCTTCTTCAGTGGCATTTGTTAAAGCCTGCACCTCTTCCCACTTTTTCACATAATCAATACACACAAGAATGTGCTCCTTTCCTTGTGAAGGAGGACTAAATGGACCAAAAAAATCCAGCCCCCACCTTTCAAATGGTTCAATAACTACTTAAGGTTACAGAGGAATTTCACTAGTAAAGGTTGGTTGTCCCATCCTTTGACAGGGATCACACCACTTGATATATCTCTTCACATCTTTATACAGAGATGACTAATAATAGCCAGTGCCAAGTATCTTGTGAGTTGTTCTTTTCACTGAAAATTTTCCTCCACTTGGTTCATCATGACATGCCCTGAGTATGCCAAAGATTTCATCTTCTCTCACACACCTACGTAAAACCAAATCAAGACGACATTTAAATAACAATCCTTTTAACCATTTAAATTTTGCACTAGTTTTGATTAACTTATTCATTTTTTCTTAGTAAAAGAGGGAGGAAACTTCCCTGTTACAAGATAATTCTCCATATCAACAAACCATGGTGTATTAGCTGAAATAGTAAATAATTGTTCATCTGGAAAGTTTTCCTTAACTAGATCTTGCTCCCCTGTAGTGGTTAATCTTGACAAGAAATCAACTACCACATTAGATTTTCCTAGATTATCCACTATGGTAATATCAAATTCTTGTAAAATTAATAACCATCTAATTATCCTATCTCCAACCAACGGTTTGCTTATTAAGTATCTTATTCTGAGTGATCTGTATGTACAAATATTTTGTACCTTGAATATAATGTCTAAACTTATTAATTACATATATCACAACAAGAAATTCTTTTTTAGTGGTAGTGTGATTTCTTTCAGTGGGAGTAATATTTTTACTAAGGTGGTAAATAACATACATTTTCCCTTCTTCATTTTTCTGTCCCAAAACTACACCAATTGAGTTATTTGAGAAATCTGTTTGGATGTGAAAAGGTTTCTCCCAATTAGGTCCTCTCAATATTGGGGCAGTGCTTAATTTTTCTTTAATTTCTTCAAAAGCATGTTGACACTTTTCATCCCAACAATATTCATAATCCTTTGTAATTAAACTAAACATGGGGGCAAAAATTTTACTAAAATATTTGATAAAACGCCTATAGTACCCAACATGCTCTAAGAATGACTTGATATCTATAAGGGTTTGAGGAAAAGGTAAGTCTGAAATAATCTTGATTTTGTTTTTGTCAACTTGAATTCCTCTTTTTGAAATGTGGTGTCCTAATACAATCCCCTCATCAACCATCATCAAACATTTCTCATGACTAAGAGATAAATGGTGTTGATCACATATTTTTAATAATACTTCCAAATTCTTCAAAGCATCATCAAATGTGTCTCCATACATAGTAAATTCATCCATGTATACCTCTACACAATCATTCGTTAGGTCTATGAAAATTGCTAATACATCTCTTTGGAAGGTTTTTGGAGCATTACATATTCCAAATGGCAATACCCTATAGGAAAAGGTACCCCACGAACAAGTAAAGTTAGTTTTTTCCGATCCTCAACATCAACTCTGATTTGAATAGATCCACTAAATCCATATAGGAATAAAAATTATTGTTTACTGCAAGGTTGTCTAAAACTTGATCTATGAGTGGTAAGGGAAAATAATCTCTCTCGTGTGGCTTTTTTAACTCCTTATAATCAACAAAAATTCTCCATTTTCTATTCTTGTTAGGCACAATTAAAAGAGGAGACACCCACCGAATATATGAGATAGGGGTAAGGGCACGAAGTTTGGGGGCCAAAAGTGCACAAAAACCCAAAATAGACGAAATGCGTACGTGTTTTACTAAAACGCACTCACATTTTAATTTTCTTTTCTTGGTAATTACCAAACCTATAATGCACATGTGTTTTAAAGAAGACAAAATTCTTATGTGTTTTAGAGAAGACAAAATGTGTATGCATTTTAGGGAAGTTAAAACGTGTACGTGTTTTGAGTAGTATGGACCATGTATGTGTTTTTGGGTGTCTTATTATTACAAAAATAAATGTTTTTGGGTGTCTTTTATTATTTCTTATACTTTAAATTTATTTTAGTAAATATAAGAAATTAGGGTCACTTTGCACTGATGGAAGTGGTCCCGTAGCTCCAACAATTATAATCTAGAAGATAGTTTTTCAAAATCTAATTTGGTCAGTACTTACTCATTTTTAGGATTTCAGCAAAGGACCTAAAAACTTTAGGGCATATATATTGTATTTGGTCTTTGTTTTGGGAAAGCATATAGTCATTTTTAGGTTTTTTGACCTTCTAAATTGGATTTTGGCCCTACCATTGCTTGAATTGGTACCAATTTTTAAATTTGGTCCATAATTCACTTTAGTGACTATGAATTAACTCTATGATGCTTGTCTACTTCTTAATAAAAAGGGATCCTCACATTGTAGATAGAGGATTGATCCTAAATGGGATTCTGTCTTATGGCTAAAATGAGGTTATTGTAATGTGCCTCCTCCTTAATGTGTGATAACACTACTAGGTGTTGAATGAGTTGTTACGAATAGTACCAAGTGAATTGCATCAAGTGAACTTATATGATTGCTCATTCTTAGAAACATGGTGCTCCATATAAAGATCATCCCCTCACCTTTCCTAGCTCTAAAAGCATCCTTTCATGGAATCAAATTCATGATTCTCATACATGTTTTTTCTCATATGTCTCTTATGGAGACAAATGATGCCTTAATACTTCACACATGATGGTCCTTGATACCTCGGTGACATGACTAGCTCATTTTAGCTTGTTCTGAAGGGTGTTCAATTAGCTATAGAATGGCCAAAAATGCCTTTTTAGGCCTTCAGAGGAAGTAGTCTCTCATCAAAACTAAATGAGTCGATCGATCACCTTAGACACTATTCCCTACACACTGAAAACATGTTGAATGATCTTATTAGGAATTTTATTTAGGTGAGGGTTTATGATTTATTGTTTAAGGTTTGGGGCTTAGGGTTTAGGACACAATGTTTATAGTTTACGGTTTAATGTTTAGTGTTTAAGGCTCACAGTTCAAATTTTAGGGTTTAGGGTTTAGGGCTCAGGGCTTAGGGTTCATTTTTTAGGGTTTAAGGTTTAGGGTTTAGAGTTTAGGGTTTATAGTTTAGGGTTAAGGGTTTAGAATTTGTGGTTTAGGGTTCGGCTCAATGTTCGGGGTTTAGGGATCAAGGTTGAGGGTTTAGGGTTTATGGCTCAAGGTTCAAGGTTTAGGGTTTAGGGATCAGGGTTGAGGGTTTAGGGTTTAGGGTTGAGAGTTAAGGGTTCAGGGTTTAGGGCTTAGGGTTTAGTTTTTAGGGTTTAGGGTTGATGGTTTATGTTTGAGGGTTCAAGGTTTAGGGTTTTGGCTTAGGGCTTAGGGCTTAGGGCTTAGGGCCTAGGGTTTAGGGCTTAGGGTTTAGGGTTTAGGGCTCAAGGTTTAGGGTTTAGGGCTCAAGGTTTAGGTTTTAGGGTTTAAGGTTTAGGATTTAGGGCTTAGAGTTTAGGGTTTAAGGCTTAGGGTTTATGGTATATGGTTTAGGGTTTAACACTTAGGGTTTAGGGCTTAGGGTTTAAGGTTTAAGGTTGAGGATTTAAGGTTTATGGTTTAGGGTTTGGGAGTTAGGGTTCAAGGTTTAAAGGTCATGGTTCGGGGTTTAGGAAAAGTGTTCGGGGTTTAGGGTTTAACATCAAGGTTTATGGTTTAGGGGTTAGGGTTCAAGGCTCGGGGTTTAAGGCTCATGGATTAGGCTCATCCATTCATCCACTATAATGTTCTATGTCTTACCCATTCTTATAAGTATTGACAAAAAGTATTCAACTAAAAAGGGTTCATCTACTTCATAGCTAGAACATTCAAGGAGTCATCACAATTTGATGCCTTTCATCTACTGATATTTGAAAGGAGGGAAATGCCCATTGCATGCGATCTATTTCACTTACTGTAATGTTTTGTGTCTTACCCATTCTTATTAGTATTGAAAGAGAGTACTCAACTTAAAAGGGTTCATCTACTTCATAGGAACAAAATTTGATTTCTTTCATCTATTGATATTCGAAGGATGGAAATTCCCACCTCTCATAAACAAGGTAGTTGTGAAAGCAAACTTAATGATGGGTCAGGCACAAGACTACAAAATATGGTCCTAAGATATTCAAAAATTAACTCACTCATGAGACCTACTGGAAATATATGAGGTTTAGGGGTTAGAGTTTAGGTTTCTGGATTTAGTGTTTAGGGTTTACAAATCGGGCTCAGGGCTTAGTGTTCAAGGTTTATGGTTAAGGATTTAGGGTTTAGGGTTTAGGGTTCAGGATTTAGTGTTTAGGGTTTGAGGTTTATTATATTTATTTTAGGGTTTAGGGTAACTTATAATTTATTGTTTATGTCTCAGGGTTAAGGGTTGAGGGAACTAAGGGTTTAGGTCATAGAGTTTAGGGTTTAGGGTTTAGGGTTTAGTGTTTAGGGCTTAGGGTTTAAGGTTTAAGGTTTAGGGTTTAGGTTTTAGGGATAGGGTTTAGGATTTAGTGCTTAGGGTTTAGAGTTTATGGTTTAGGGGTTAGGGTTTAGGGTTTATGATTTAGTTTTTAGGGTTTAGGGTGTAGGGTTTAGGGACCTTTAAGATTTAAAATTTAGGACTTAAGGTTTAGGGTTTATTGTTTATGGCTCGGGGCTCGGGGTTTAGGGTTTAAGGTGCATGGTTTAGGGCTTACGGCTTAGGGTTCGGGGTTTAGACTTATGGGTTTAAGGTATAGAGGTTAGTTATGGGTTTAAGGTTTAGGGGTTAGAGCCAAGGGCTCTAGATTTAGGGCTTAGGGCTTGGGGTTCAGGGTTTAAGGTTTAGGGTTTAGGGCTTAAGGATTAGGGTGTAGGGTTAAGGGCTTAAGATTTAGGGTTTATCATTTATGGAATAGGGTTTAGGGTTTAGGGTTCATGGTTCATGGTTTATGGCTAAAAATTTGGGGTTTGGAGTTACTAGTTTAAGGTTTAGGGGTTAAAGATTAGGGCTCTGGATTTAGTGTTTAGGGTTTAGGGCTTATGGATAAGGGTTTAGGGTCTATGGTTTTAGGTTTAGGTTTTAGGGTTTAGGATTTATTATTTTTGTTTTAGAGTTAAGGTATCATGGTTGAGGGTTAAGGGTTTAGGTCACGAGTTCGTGGTTCGGGGTTTAGTGTTTAGGATTTAGGTCTTATGGTTTAGGGTTTAGGGCTCACTCTTTAGGGTTTAGAATTCAATGTTTAGGGTTTAGGGTTTATGGTTTAGGGTTTAGTATTTATGGTTTAGGGTTTAGGATTTAGTTTTCGGGTTTAGGGTTTAACAATTAATGCTCATGGTTCATGGTTCATGGTTTAGGGTTTATGGCTCATGGGTAAGGGCTGAATATTTAAGGATTAGGGCTTAGGGCTTAAGATTTAGGGTTTAAGGTTTATGGTTTAGGTTTTAGGGTTTAGGGATCATGGTTTAGGGTTTAGGTTTAGGGACTTGGGTTTAGGGTTTAGGGTTTTGATTGTAGAATTTAAATGCTAAAATATTTAGGTTGAATGCTTGAAAGCCTAAAAATTACCTATGTACTGACCAAATTATACTATAAAAACTATCTCCTAAACCGTGACTAATGGAGCTATGAGACTAGTTCCATAAGGTGCAAAGTGACCCTAATTTCTTATATTTACATAAATAAATTTAAAGTATAAGAAATAATAAAATATAAATAATAATAAATGAAAAACTTAAACATTTATTTTTATAAATAGAAGCATGTAAAAAACATATACACTGTAACTTATACTATATAGAACTCGTACACATCACAGACGCGTAATAACGTCTACGCGTTTTGTGTTTTCTCTTTTTCCAAGCCATTCCTCAAGGCTTGGTATTTGGATTGGATCCTCAAGTCTCGAGGAATGGACTGCACAAACACAAAAAACAATGTGTTTTTGTAGGAAAATGTAAAATAACACTTCCTCTATGATAAATCAAAATAAAAGAATTGATCTATTTAAAAAAGTTATACCACGACATAGAGCAGAGTTTCTTCTTTCTAAAAATATAATTTTTCAAATTTTCTAACTAATATAAGGTTTCCATATTATTTATTTTCTAACTATTCCTTTTTATAGATATTTTTTGAAGTTTAAATATGTCTATCTTTTATGATGTATCTTTTTTTGGGTGATCGAAATTGAAAAAAATATACTAGCACAAACTAGGTATAATTTATACATATTAAAAAAAAATTCTAATTTTTTATATTTTTGAGGCAATTAGGTGGAGGGGGGCATGGTTGGAGCTCTGTTATTTTTCAAAACATAAAATTTATGTATTAGAAAAATCATAAATAAAAAAATATTCGCTAAAAAATCGTAAAAATTCTAACACAAATTAGATGCTCCTATCTATCTTTCTACCAAAGGGTTTTCAAAAATAATAAATGGTGCTCAAAAATGTCGTGGGGCACAAAATTCACTCTATTATGTTTTTTAACAAAACAGATCACATGTTATTTTAGTTGTTTGACCCACTTAAACTTATCCGTTTTCAATAAAATTTAGTAGCTTAGAAACTAGACTCAAAATGCTACGATTCATATTTCTATAACATCTTCCAATTTTGAGTGTAACTATTACAAAAAAATTGTGCAAGTTGAAGTTTTTATTTTCGTAAAAATGCGTCCACTTAAGACCCCTTTTGGCCCCCAACTTGATGCACTTACCCATGAGGTAGATAAAACCTACTTATAATAGTATTTCAATTTCTTGCTTGAGTATGTCCCTTAAGGATGGATTGACCCTTCTCCGAGGTTGTCTAATTGGTTTAATATTTTCAGTATAGACGTGATGGGTGCAAATAGTTGGATGGATTCCTTTCATGTCTTTATAGTCCTAAGAAAAATATCCAAAGATGATCTTTCGAACATCAAACAATTTATCATCTTCATCATTCTTCAACCAACTATTAATGTTCAAAATTTTAGCCAGTTGAATCTCAACATGTTTGGTTCTAGTGTGTGTTGAACTCGATTTGTTAAAAGGGTTCCATTAAGGTGTTCAAAGTGGGCATGGATGTGGTAATAACATATGATATGTAACAATATCTCCAAAATTCCCTTGAGAAATAATATTGAAAAAAGGACAAAAGAGGCGAGTTATGATTCTTACCTTTTATGGGTTAAACTCCTCGTCATTGCTATTCTCCAAAAAATCCTCACCATTTTTTGATATCTTTGAGACTGAAGCTACTAATTTTGTAGCCATTCTTTCCCCTCTCCAATAGAAATATCATTCCTTTGGAGTGAAATTATTTACATTCATAGGGAATTGTTGTTGGTGTGGTTCCAGAGATAAGTGTGAATGTTTCGAACTAAATATGATGGTTCCAGAACTAAGTCCTTAGGTTTTGGAACTAAGTCCATAGGTTATAGAACTATCCTTGATTGCTCCAAGGACAATTTGTGTTCATTCAATGGTTGATTAATCATATCTTCCACCTCCCGTACATGATCTTGTAACGTTATCATAGCCAAAAAGATAGGTTTTTCTTATTAGTATCAAATATCATCAACCCATATTTGTAATTGATTATCAATAAAAAGGTCATGCGAAAGGGATATAAGGAAATTTTATTATAATTCTTACCATTTTTGATAGTCATATCACCTGATCTACAATCAATTAAGGTAGCAACTATAGATAACCATGATCTACCCAAAATATTGGCATAACCAAGTGTTTTACCTTTTGGCCGTAATATAAGGAAGTCCACTGGATATTCCCATGACTCCACCATAACGCCACATCTTCAATAACTCCTAGTTTTTCTACTTGACTAATCTACCATCTGCAATATGGTGCTAGTAGGTTGTATACATGTTAATGGTAATGTTTCCAAAGTGTCCACTGTCATCACATTTATAGTTGCTCCCAAATCAACCAAAACATTATGTATATCTTTATTCCCTATAGAGACAAAAATAACAAGGCTTCCAGGATCTCCATATTTGGGAAGTAAGAGTTTTCCTGCTAATAAATCAGCAAGTTTCCCATCTACCTTAATAGTCCTAGGGTATTGCTTCTTCCTTCCAAGTCTTTTTAAACATAGCATTTTGATTAACTTGTTTAACTCCAAAATGTCCTTGATTGCTTCATAACAATGGTATTTCAATATTTAATTTCCTTAACTCTTGTACCAACTCAAATTCCTTGGTCCCTATAACTTCTTTAAATCTCTCTGGAAATGGAGTTTCAGTAGAGTTATTATCTGGCTCCTTATCTTTTTATTTTTCATCCTTCTTAGGAACAACCAAACTAGGGGTTTCAGTTTCTTCTGTCATTTCAGTAATTATAACAGGTGGATTGCTAATTATTTTTCCAGATTAGGTTTGAATATCTTTATAATCCATGACATTAAGATCAACTGGTTTTTCTTGTTCTGTCCCATAGACAGGAGTTGTTTGTTTGTTTCTGGGATTAGCCACTGGTTGTGCTTGGTATTTGTGTTTGAACCACATTTTCAGTCTGTGAATTTTGTGTTGGGAACCCATTATGGATTTTTGATTCTAATTGGGATATATCTTCCCTTGAGCGTAGTTATTAGGGCTCCACCTAGGTTGTGACCAAGCATACAGTTACCTTGACCAAACCATGGTTGTTGGTGTCCTTGAGCATACCAAGATTTTCCTACCCAATCTTAGGGATTCCATGTTGGTTGAGGGGCCCAAGGTGGTTGTCCCCAATTTTTTGGTACTATCTGAGCCACCCATGGCATCATCCAGGGATTAGGAACTGACCTTGGCATGAACTTCCCCTGGCTAGGTTGTCTCTAGAAAAAGTTTACTTCTTCTGATGTGGATGGAGTGCCGGTTTGTTAAGCTGACTTTTTATGAATGGAAGAAGAGAACAAGCATTAATCTCATGGTCCCTAGATTAATAGATAAGACATACTTCTATTTTATCCAGAGGAAAATCTCTTATTGTATGCTTCTTCTTGCATCTAGGACAATACGTATCTAGTGGTTCAATTTTAGCATTTTCTTTAGCTTGCAATCCATCCATTGTGGAGGTTAATTGAAATAAAATGTCTGTTTTAAAGTTTGCTAGTTCATCCATTAGTTTGTTCATATATGGATTCAAAATTTTCACTTTTTCCTTTCTTAGGTCCACCCCTTGTTCTTGAATAGCTTCTACAAATGTCTTTAATATCATTCATTCTCAATTGATCAATGTTTCCACCTCCTATTAAATTAAGGGCTTCCCTAGATTCATCATCCAAACCTTTAAGAAAAATGGTTTTTCTTAACTCTTCTTGAAGTACAAATCCACACCTTTTACTTACAAAGAGGAATCTATCCAAATAATCTTCCATATTCTCATCCTCTTCTTACTTGATTTTGAAAAATTATTCCTTCATGTTTCTCCCTCTATAGTAGTCTTGATATTTGTCTAGGAAGGAAGTTTCCATTTATGCCCAAGTGGTAATATAATTAAATGTTAATCCCATAAACCACCTCATCACTGCATCCTTCAAAGTAGATGAAAACAACTTTAGCTTTTGATTATCTCTTTTGTAATCATAGGTCTAACACAATAATTTAAATTAAAACAAAAATTAGTCAGGGTTTTGAGATGACATCCCTCTAAATGTGGGTAAATGTGCAGGTGAAATATTCTTCATAGGTGTATCATCATCATCCAACTGAATTGGATAAGTAAAGATCCTATCAACTTCTCTTTCAGCTTCTCATGTCATTTCTATAGTACTTTCTAGACTTTTCTCCCAATCAATGTGGTATGTGATTTTCTTTAGTGAAGGTGAGAAGTTAGGAGTAGGAGGTTGACTACTCAATTGAGAATAAAAATTTCTCTAAACGGGTCTTCGGAGATAATCCTTCTTCTAAAGGTTCCATCTCCTTCAGTCGTAATCGATCTAATAATTCCATAGGTGGAAGTTCTGCTTCTTGTCTAACAAGGGACAATGGTGCTTCCAATTCTTGGTCAACTTCCTTATTTGAACTAGAGGATGCTGATAATTCTTTTTGAGATATTTTTGGGAGAAATCTACCCTTTGAGTCTCTTGGTCTACTCATAAATTTTATGATAACGTAGGGAAGATTTTTCAATTACTAAATGTATGATTGTTTCTCTTGTTGACACCTAATTAGACAATTCTAACTAGTGGGTCCCTAAAAATGGCACCAAAAATGATGGGTGTCATTATTCCCTTCATTTAATCAACTCTTTGTTGATGTCATATTCAAACCAGGGGTGTGTTTGAAGCTATATGTAATAAGAAGAATAGTAGTGATTTAGTAATCTGACTGTAGATATTTTTTATAATATTTTATGGGGTTTTTTTGTGATGTCCTTAGGATTCCATGGTCAAAGCCTTATTATATATATACTATAAGAAACTTGTTGAAATAAACACTCATTTTTGGAAATAAACACACATTGCAAAATGAAATAAATTGCTGGAAATAAACACAATTGCTTTGAAATAAACATACGTTACAGAAGTAAACAAACTTTCTTGAAAATAAAACATGGTTGAATATCCTGTGAAAATGCTTGCAAGGAAATACGAGTCTAGTCTATAACACCTGCAGTGGCAAGTACATAACATAATTTAACTAAACAATCAAAATCATTTATAGAATTAACATATCTACATGATTTGCTTAGAAATATAAATGCCAATAAAACAAGAATCCTGGTTCTTGGAGGAGTGGGCCCTTGCTCCACCTTGAATTAGAATTTGATAAAGTCTGAATCATTATGTTTGTGGAGCCTATTTTCATGTTAGAGTGTGGTACACCTTCTATGTGTTACACTCAGGTATTTTTACGGTGGTCCCGCCGCCGGTGAGCGGGTCGAGGGTGAAGCCCTCAAGAAAATTTTCATGGGTGGTTTATTAACCCATGGGTAATGGGTAACCATTATGGGCTGTTTTTGGGCCCATGGTTTTTCAGTACCCATTGTTTTGTAAAACCACCTCTTCGGCTACCCATAGGTTTATGGGACGGTTTTGTTTTTGCCCATTGTTTGATACCCATGGTTTTGTAAAAATGCTTAAGCAGTTGTCTATTTATATGGTCTTATGCATATGATAGAAAGACAAGCAAATGTATTGCAGATGTGTTTTGAATTCGGGTGTGAATTTTGTAGAGTTTGTTGAGCATAGCTCCAAATGGATCTGGGTATTGTATTGAGAGAGTGGAGGCTTGTAATAAAATCTGAGCAAGTGATTCTTGGTGGACGTAGCCCAAATTGGGTGAACCACGTTAAATCTTGTCTCTCTGTGTTGTGTTATTTATTATGCACTTTTATTTGAGATCTGTAATATTTTCTGCATATTAGTTTCTATTGTTGCGATTCTGTAAGGGATTATTCCACATATTTTATCTCTTATTTCTTAACGAAATCTCTCAAAATGAAGTGTCTATTTTATTACTAAAATGTTCTGTCTTACAAAACTTCATTGTACCTCTATCATATATATTTTATCTCTCTCTCTCTCTCTCTATCTATATATATGTATTAAATCTATCTACATGTCTTTATGTATATTTCATCATCTAAAGTTTCATTTACAACCATAGCCATTCTACCGATTCAAATGGAACCAAATACTGCCCAAAATAGATGTGGAATTTAGAAATCTTGTTGGACATACAACTGTCTGATAAGTTATCTCTGGATCTTGAGTATGAAGAATCGACAATTTGTTGATCTACTCCTAATTGGAAGGCCCATTGATTTCTCTATCATCGGATGTTGTTAAAATAAATAGATTCCCATTGATTCCAAAACTTTGGAGGAGTTCTAGAGAAAAAGGGAACTATTCCAAAACTAATTGTGAAAGATCTGGAGCTATACGTAAGAGTTCCAAAACTAAGTGCTAGAGTTTCGAACTAAGTGTTGGAGTTTGAACTAATTCGAGGTTCTCAAACTAAGTGATAAAGCTCCTTAGTTGCGTGATGGAGTTCCATAATTAAGCCATATTAAAACCCATGCTCCCAAAAACATGTTGATCACTTCATACTTGTTGGGCCCCAAAATATCAGCTAAGTACAAGAAAGTGTGTGAGCACATGGGACTTAGTTGAAGAAAGGTACATGGGTTGAAGGCACATAGGAAATGGTTATGGTAGGGTTTTGTGGAACACAAGGTGAGTGTACTTAGGAAAAAATGGGTTTGGTACTTAGCCATATTCGATATACCAGGTAGCACACTAGAAAAGCATGACCCTTATGGAAAAGGTGCTAGCTTGGAGACTGTGGATCAAAAGGGAATATTCCAGGCATGTGATGGAAGTTTCCATAGGACATCATTGCAAGAAATGGAGAGCTCAGATCCGGAAGGCATGCTTCCATGGAGGACCACTTCGACACTTGGCAACCAATTTGTAACTTCTAGAAGGCATGGTGGTGGGTATTAAGGCTATATATACAAGCACCTGGTAGAAGAAAAGGATAGAGTGAATATAGTGGAAGAGAGACGAAGCCTGGATTAAATAGAATGGAGGGTGTTATGGCTAGGGGATTAGGGAGCTCTGTGAGTGATAACATATAGAAGGGGATGGGTTCTCATTTTTCTTTGTAAAATGATGAACATGACATAGCTTCGATGCATGATTTGTCTCGCATAATATAAGGATCTGTTATGACCTCAAGGGATGTAAAGTGGGTTATTCACTTTAATAATATGAATACAATGCTTCATTATAAATCATCTGTGTTCGACTCATGCTTTTTTTTTTCTATTTAAATCATTTCCATGTGTTGTTTACTATTTCTCTTACTGCGTATATAATGAGATGATGACTTTTCCTAAGTTCATATGATTGTGGTCTAGTTATTTTCGGTCTCGCATTTGATTGTTTGTTCTAAAATGATGAATTCTCACAAAATTCACATAAAGGAGAGACTCGGTTCCGTGCATGCCTCATGTGAGTGTCCAACTCCGTTGGCTAATAGGTCAACACGCATGGGATTTTCCTATTCTGTGAAGGGTACAAAAATGACTACATCTTGGTTCCATTGCTGAGACCTCTTTTCAAAGTTGTTGTGAGAAATGGCATGCATCTTTGTCCCCGTTATGCGTGATGACAGAGCACTTGACATTGGTTCAAGAGCATGGAGGATGAGTTTTCTCAAAGATTAAACATTGGACCTGAGTTTAATGCATGTAGGTGGGTAGAAGAGAACCTATACCATGAGTTGTATGAGACATTATTTTACTGCTTCCTAGTAGAACTATATGAATGGCTTTCAACATACACATCCAGATAAAGCTAGAACAATAGATCACACATTTCAACCCAAGATGACTATCAAAGGCTACAGGATACGAGATCTTACTTGGATGCGTGCTATTGATCGATAGTGGAAGGAGTGTTGGCCAATTATACTTTGGAATACACCATTTCAATGTATTCTTGCCTAGAAGTTGCTGAGTTTGAGTTTTTGAGGGAGCCTAGAGGGTCATTTTTGAGTGCTATTCCTCTAGCTATAAAGATCTTGGTCATTACTTTGAGTTTAGAATCATTTCCCATGGTGGCTAAAGCTTCTCTAGAGCATTGGGAGAGGAAGCTAGGGTGGAGGAAGATGGCAGACATTGTGGATGAAAAGGAAAGGGAGGAGAGATGACTCAAGTATCAAGAATCTCGTGAAAGGGAGATTATTAGACACATGTCGATTATAAGTGTGATGGATCTATGGAGGTAGATGTTATAGGAAGGAGTTGAGGTTCATGTATAGGATGTGGAGCTTGAGCAGTTTGTGCTACCCAATCTTGGCAAGCACGGGAGAGAGGCTCCTTTAACTTCTGATGAGAGTTCATCACATGGAGAAAGAAGAGCCGTTGGCACGCATTTGAACCCACATGGTGACCAACCCCTAGTGCTTGGTTTTCCAAATCAAGGGAGAAGTATTGATAACCCATTTGGTATTGGTGGGAGTGACCGATTGGCACCCGGAGATATAATTTTTCATTTGGAACATCCATGGCTGCGTAATCCATTCCTATACTTGGGGGAATATTTAGACAAGGTGTAAGTGTGCAAGCTTTAGGTATCGCATCTGGGAGTGGCGCAGGATAATATCACAAACCATCGCACATAGTTCACTAGGACACTGGGAATATTAGGTGCGACCACTTCTAGTCCTTTGGTGACTACATGAGGCGGATCACTCGGTGGGTCGGGAGGAATAGGACTTGGTGGATCTAGTGGATATAATGGGTTAGGAGGAAACACTTTGGAGGGAACCAAGGATCTAGATCGGGAGGATAAGGACCTCAACCACCTCCAAAAGTGTTCTTAGAGATGTCTTTGCACTTACCAGACTATAGGGGTATTAAAGATGCTACACAACATGTGCACAAGTGTGAGTTACTATGGCGTGCGAAGGGGATCCCTATCCCGAGAAGAAGGCCGCCATTAGTTTGCAAACACATTGTAAGGGTGCGTGCATAATTGGTATAGGAAGTATGACCCCCATCAAACGATGGTAGACTACACTGCGTTGAATAATTCCTTCTTAGTAGAGTTCCATATCCCATAGTTTGAGTAGAAGAGCATCAACACTCTGAAGGAGATCCAACAAGGAATGGAAGAGAGTGTGCAAGAGTATGACACGTGTTTCAAAACTCTCTTGTCAAAACTATCCTATGACATTCATCCTTCTCAACATGCTCAATGGTTTTTCGGAGGATTGATAACACCATTTAGAAGGGCTCTGTCGTAGAAGACTTTCACAGACCCATGTGAGGAATGGAAGCTTCCCGTGCACCGAAGCTGTTGGGAGTGTTGACACTAGTGCTAGCCCTTTCTTGGAGGTGCATATTGTTATAATGGCCAAGCAGTTAGAGAAGATATCTACAAACTCAATGCATGAGGTTCGTAGTGGTCTTTGGTGTATATACTATGAAGTGGAGCGGCACGCAAAGGATAGTTTCCCTCGGAAGTTGGCATGCACCATGGTGGTAGACTATGAAATTTTCCATGGGGATCATGATGTATGTAGATGCTCCTTACTCCAGTGGGAAATCTGCAAGAATATTTCTTGCTACTTAAAGATATGCACCTCTACAACCCATGATACCAAGAAGAATTGATCAAATCCATGATGCTATTGATCTGGGTGTGTGCCAGACTAGCCTTGCAAGTAGTTCTAAGGATGATGACCATTGTTATGAAGGGCACGCAGATGGAGGGGTACGTGGAAGAGGTTTTCACGGAGGATTTTGTGGTCACAATAACCACGGTGGAGGATGGAGTGAGTTTCGTGAGGAACATGTTATAATTATGGATCTACAGAACATTATAAATAAGAGTGTGTTGATCTATTACAATGCTCATGGTGCAGAAAGAAACATAAGTATGAAGAGTGTCCAAAAATTATGAGCATATGAACCAACAACACCAGAAAGACAAGGGTGCTATTATGGTAAGCATCAAGGAGGCTAACTCATAGTGGATGCCACAAGTGGCACATGATTAAAGGCTAGAACCTATGCTAATAACGGCATGGGTAGAGGCCGCACGTGTCGTGAGAGATGCGAAGACCAAGGACACTAGTTTTAAGAGAGGAAGTAGTTCATGGAAAGTATCTGGACCTTGTTGATCGAAAGAAGTATATCAGGAGACTATGGATGTCATTCAAAGTTTACAAGGGGAGATCTAGTGTCTAAAGGAGCGGTTCGAGGCAACAGGAGCAAAGAAGGAATGATGAGGCTTAGCGAGAGGTAAATGGATGAAGTCAAAGAAGTGTAAAAATGTATAGGCAAGAGAATATAATTCCCTATTAGGAGAATGACTAAGAGAGAGGGTGCCACATGCCGGGATAGAGTGCAAAAGACAGGTCTTGCATACAAACCTTCCTCCTCACAACCTTGTATATGACAAGGAACTTACTTTGAATGTAGTTTTGATTGGTGGCTTCTTAGTAATATCCTCATCGACACATGATCATAGGTCAATGTTCTTTCCTTAGATGCCTAGCATTAGATTGGAAGGCCCGTGTTACAGCCATCTTCAAATGTGTTTTATATGGTGAACAAGACTAAGGAAATGCCCATTGGAGTCTGAAGGATGCAATTATCACTCTTTAAGGGGCCACGTTCACTGGAGTCTTTGAAGTCTTAGAACTCACCGAGGTGTAAAACCTTCCAAGCATTTCTTGGGCACCCATGGTGTTACAAGAACAATGTGGACCCACGATTTAACAAAGGGTATATCAATTTTGAGAATAAGGAGGAAATGGTATTCATCCCTTTGACGGATGTGAAGTCGATTCCTATCTTTGAGCCCTTAGGAGAAGAATTCCTTGATAGAATCTATGTACGATCCATCGTGAGATCTTGAGTTAATTCACCCCATAGAGGGAGTCATCCAATTTGAAGTTGCTCAGTCAAGTGATTGATACCACCAAAGTGTGGCATGTGACAATTGAGTGCATGGGAATTATGAGTTAATTGTGCGATAGTTATGAGCATATGTAACAAGGATGAAAAAGGTGTGCTCGGTCAATTCCTAAGAGGAAAGAAGTTTCCAAGTTACTCTAGAGGGGCATACCCTTATCCCGTGGGAAGTGTAAGATCGGTGGAAAAATGAGGACAAAAGAAGAGGATTGCTTAGCTATAACTTACTCAGGCAGTAGCGTGCTGGTGCGCTACACATCGGGAGAACCTCTTAGAGTGACATGAGGTAAGAATCATGTTTTCTGTAAGGTTTTCCGGGAGCAACGTGCAACGCTATACAAGACTACTATGGTAAGGATACGGCTTCATTTCATATCCAACCATGTGAGAAGGTGTGGATGGGAAGTGCGAAGTGTTGCCACCTTCGTTATGGGTGCATAAGTTGTATTCCACCTTAAAAGGTTGTGTGCGTGCTTAGTACGTTCATTCGGAGATGCGTGCTTAGACGGGTAACTAACAAGAGTTGACAACCGATCTAATTCAAAATTTCAAATTTAGGAGTACCAAGCCATCAATGGATAAGGATTTGCAAATGATCAAGCACCTTACATTAGGAGATAGTGCTATGGTAGAAGATAGGCTACTAGAATTTGTAGGAGAGCCTTCTATGGAGATGTGCCTCAATGAAGAAGAATCAAAGGAGGTACAACTTGAGCACACGTGCATGGAAAAATAAAAAGGAAAAATGGTCTATGTAATAGATGGAGAAGAGATGGAGACTTTGGATGTGAACCATTCAAAGTGTATGTGCTAGGTCATAGATAAAGCTGATGACCGAGCACGCGCCTAACAAAAGGCCTTAAAAAAGAAGGTTAACATTGGGATAGAGGCAGAACCTAAGGAAGCTATCATCGGTGACTATTGGTTAGAAAAGGAGGTTTCAAAGATCATTGATCATTGCATGAGTTCCAAGATTTTTTTCCTCGTGGGTACCATGAACTCAAAGGCATTCACCATTCCTTAGGGGAGATGAAGATCAAGTTGAAGGAAGGTGCATGCCTGATTTGAAGAGGCCTTATCAGATGAATCCAAATTTATGCGTACAGGTTAAGGAAGAAATAGACAAAATGATAGCATCTGGTATCATTGAGGTAGTGGAAGAATGAAAATGGATATGTAGACACTAAAATTAGGTCACACTCCCATTTGGTCCCTCGAAAAATAAGCACCCTTCATCACATTCACCTAGCCATGGCCTCCCATTAATAATAATTTAGTTAATTTAATTAAATTAATTCATTACCCTCACCATATTTATTATTTAAATATCTTAATTTAAATAATATCCACACATACACTTCACCTAAACACCTCATCAAACCAACTCACCCTAAGACCTATTCTTAGTAAGTTGCCATAACTAACTAAGACTTACCCAAACCCTAAAAATCAATGCCTACATTCCCTCTAACAACATTTGCGCATGCTTACAAGAAGCTTGTAGTTTAATCCATAGATTAACGACATGAGATTCAAGAAAATCAAGAAGATCTCCTAGTTTAGTAAACCTAGGAAATCCCACCTTGACCAATGTCTTTGGTTACCCCTAACCATCACCGGTTAAGCCGAATCGCCATCGGTTACCCTTTTAACCCCCAAAACAACCTTATTTTCAAGGTTAGAAAATATTGGAAAAGGTTGGCAAACATTAGCACATTCTGAGAGATATCACATCTTCTAAGAGTGAATTTCAGTGAGAACATGCATGCAAGAAAGGAGATCAAGCATTTTCTTCTGCATAGGCATCCAACACTCACCCCAAAAATGATCTAATCTAACCAAGCAAAGAGGAATGCACATGCAACCCATGCAGAAGCTCTCCTACAATTGGTGATCACCTACAACCTTCAACCTCTTACCAACACCTCCATCCCTCATTCACAAGCGTCAAGGACCAGAATCCAAGTAAGTAAAATGTTATACTTCTCTGGTTCATTTCATTTCATCATTATATTATCACCTATTGTTTACCTAGCCACCCATTGACCTCCTTCAACACTCTCCCTCCATATACCCATTAAAACCTTGCTAAATCCCACCCAAGCTACCAAATACCTCATTCTGACCAGCCAAAGTCCTTTGTGCAATCACAAAGGAGACCCAAAGCTCATTCTGTGGCATTCCCAGTTTTCCACAAAGAATCGGCCGGTTATACCCAGCCATCGTTGGTCAGCCTTAACCGCATCGGTCTCGTATTTTCCCATACAGCTCAGAACCGTGACTTATTCACCTAACTCCACATCACCCTTATTCACCTGTGACCTACCTGAGACCTCTGTCAAACCTGCAGAGACCCAAAACCAGTTACTTGACCTTTTGGATCCTACTCTAACCTAGCCTGTTAGATTAGATCTTTCTTATTGTGTTTTAAGTGAGATACCTAAATCATTTCAAATTACAATAGGATTTACTTTATTATTCACATTAAATTGTTTAAAACAATGGATTGATAGCCATCTAGGAAGTATCACACTTCCCGGATCTAGCACATGCTAGGTAGTTCACTACACATATTGTTTAACTATTTCTAGTGGTCTTGCATTCATTATAGGTAGTTCCTCCTAGCCATAAGGAAGTCCTCACTATCATTGTGGATTCCGAAATCATATGTGCACAACAACCCATCAACCAACATTTGAGCAAGGTATTCCTCCTACACCCATTACCCTATTTGTTTTGTCAATACTTCAAAGAAATGCTCTAAGAATCAGGTGAAACATTTTGGCACGCCGTGGGACCCATCCAGGGTTCCTTGCATTTTATTCATTCCCAGGAAAAGTTGTGTGTTTTTTTCCCTTCAAAAGCATACACATTAATTTTCTTCCTTGGTAATCGACATTTTCTTTCTATTTTCTCTAAAGGAAACCTTTCTTTTTATGTAATTAAAAAGAACCATTTCTTCGTGTTTTCTACATTGTAGTGAAAGAGCATCTGTCTTCCTCTTCATTGTTTTATGTCATCCAACTTCACACTTTGATTTGGGATTAAAAATAAGTGCATTACATTCGATGTATCACATTAGATCACATTAATTGAGGGAAACCTATATGCTTTGAAGTCATGACTAGCTGATGGTTGAGAAACGAATCGTAGAAAGCACATATCTCTCTCTCTACGAGTCTTGCCAAATTGCACAAATTCAAAAAAATACATATTCTTAAACAACATATTTCCTTGGAATGCTCACAATGATCACACTTGATATGAGGATTGGTAAGTACTCCCCACTCATTGGTCTATCGATTCATACTTAAGAGTGAAGCCCACCCCCACCATAACATCCCCGAAACCTCACCTTTTAGATCTCCTTCTTTGTAGGAATCCATCCTAAAAAAAACTCTATTTCATAGTTCATGTGTCAGTCCTTAAATAGCATAAGCTAAACAAACATAATAGAAAAGGCACTCCTAGGATCACATTTTTCTTAGTGTTTCTACTTGGCTTGCATTTTGAGGTGAGAGATCACGTTCTTCATTTTTCTTGTTCATCCTTGCACGCTCCTCATCACAGCTTGGTGTATTCGACTTCACCTGAGTGTGCCTGGACCATATTATCATCATTCTCAAAATTCTAGGTCTGATTCCACATCAGATTTTAATTCACAACCACTATTATTTCATCACTGTTTTAATTTCACAGTGACCGGTGTCGGTCTAGCGACCGTTGTCGATTACGATTACCCTCTTACCATCATCGGTTATACCCAACCGACGTTGGTTCCAGGTCCTTTTGTTAACCTACTCAAAGGGACATTTATTCATCTTCATCCTTGCTATTTATTCATCTTCTTCCACTTTTCATAGTCCCTGTCACTACTATCATTCCCATTGACATTGTAAACCTCATCAAATTTGGCATACCTGTCAGATTTGACCTTATACCTTGTTTTTCACTCACTGTCCATTTTCTATAGTGACCGGCGTGAGTTTTACCCCCCGATCATCGGTTTTCCCTAACCGACATTGGTTAGCTTGTTTCACTTTCCAACCATCATTTGGTACCTAATCCAGTTTTTACCACCAGATTCACCTATTCCTGCTAATTTTCTATGTCATTTATAGAGAAGCAGCCCTACCTAATTGGTATTGGTTCACATGGTGCTAACCCAAAGACAAGCAAGCGCACTCATATTTCATGCCACTTATCAACCACTCCCACCTAGTCCTTCACCACCTTCCATTTTATCACCAGCCATGGATCCTATCCAACCTATCACTATCACTACCAGAGATAAGGAATTCACATGACTCCTTGACAAAAACCCTGTCGCTTTGTAGTTTTACCTTTCCCACTCATCCACTCGAGATGACTTGGGTCAGTTGATATACGACATGCTTGTATCTATCCCCCCGACTCTCACTCCCACTCCTACATTGGCCCCATCTGGCTCTGTGTTACCCGCATCTACTTTACCCCCAGTCGTTTCATAGCTAGGTCCTATACCCGCTATGACTGCCACATCTTCCACCTCTCGTGGCACCCGCCACATCCACCATACCCTCGATAACTACCCAAAATGCAACCTCATCCACCCCTAATGTCTCACACATACCCGTAGCTACACTACCACCTCCGGTGTTCCCTACCCCTTTTTAGAACGTGGTCCTTTCCATTCCACAATCATTAGCCCCCATTGCCACTAGGGTTACCACGACCCTTCCACCTCCATATACATACTATCGCAGCTTTCCCGCTTCCTCCATTATTCACTTACAGTGCACGTACCCCTATTTCACTACCTTCTTCTCAATCAACATACATGGAAGCACCATACATTGGAGTGCCACCCCGTTATATGCCCAAAACCAACCCTCTCACACTACAGGAGGCCCCCAATCATTGCAACCTACCAACGAACTAATCAAATTAATGGTGGACAAAATGCGGACAATAGAGGCATTAGTTTTCGACTCCCCCAACACTCTCACCTATGACGAGATTTCAGCAACGAGCCTATCCACCCATCCATTCCTATCCGCCCATACCCCGTGCATTAGGAAATGCCTAAATTCAATTGTTTCAATAGTAAAGAAAACCCATAGCAGCATTTGCGAGTAATTCAAACATGGGTGTTATCGATCGCTCAAGATGATGCTTTGCTCTTGAGAACTTTTCCCATGTCTCTGACTAGACCTACATTAGATTAGTATAGTGGGTTACCTAGACACTCTATATTCTCATTTAATCAGGTAGCCCAAGCCTTCTTGGATCATTTCTCTATCAATATCGTCAAGAAGGTTACCATGACCGACCTATACTCCACATGTCAGTATGAGGACAAATCTATCGCAGATTTTGTCGCTCGTTGGCGTAGCTTGATCAATCAACTCACCTTCCAACTACCACAAATAGAACTCATCAAGCTCTTCACATGGGCTTGTGCTAGACATATCTCACCGACCTTACAGGTCCAAACCTTCCAAAAATTTGATGAAGCATTCACTATGGCACGAAAGTTAGAGATTTGGGCCATCGAAGAGAAGAAAATCCAATTATGTAATAAGAATTCGGCATTCAATTTGAATGATACCTCTTCTTCTTCCAAACCACAAAATAATTATTCAAAAGCTAAGGGCACCGCTAATGCAATGGTACTCAAATCTGACCTAGCTCATCCGTCAAATTAGTCTATCCCCTCATCTAATCTCTCACCCATCCAGGACTTTTCACTTCAAACGAGAAGAATGGAAATACACCCCAATTGGGGAACCTTAATCTTCTGTATTAGAAAATATTATCAAAGCCAAAGCCATTACCCTTCCACCTATAAAACCACACACTAGTTTTGACCCTTCTTACTCCATGTCTACATTATATAAAGAACATGACTTCTATAACTATCATCGATTAAAGGGTCATAGTGACGGAAATTACATCACTTTCAAGAATATTGTCTAAGAAATGCTCGAGAAAGGCGAGTTAACTGTAGATAATCATAACACACCTGCCAACCAAAACCTACACATCTTCAAGAAACCATTTCCCAACCATACCCCTTCATCTCGATCAAACCGGTGAGACCACAACTCATGATACCCATACCCGCGAGGTAAATGCTATTTTTAGTGATGCATCCACTATTGCCCAATTACCTCACATTCCTTACATAGAGGAAATCCTATCCTGAAATCCTCCTTCTGCGTTGGAACCCACTGCACCTATTCCTCAAACCACAGAGGAACGCCTTTCATCCTCTTCATCAACTATAGAGGAGTCTTCCGCTAACATCGAGACCATTTCACCTTTGGCTTCTCCACTTAGAGAACCGATACCCATAGTACTTCTTCAATCCACGGAGGATACTTATTTACCTCCTCCACCCACAGAGGAGCACTCATCATCTCCTTCCCCTACAAAGGAGCTCCCATCATCTCCTTCACCTATCATAGACCCAGTTGAGATACCTTTGCCTCTTGGTGAGCATTCTCCATCAGCTACCCAAGATCTTACAAACCTACTTTTGGCTCTCTTACCCATGGAAGTTGAAGCTAGCTAATTCCCTATCTCTAAGACACATTTTATGGGAATTTCCATTAGGTCCTCATTAACTCCACCTACAGACGTGCCATTCTCACGTTTGGCTGATCACTTAGATTATGTGGATAGGGATTTACTATGGGGGCGTCTTCTACTTCCGGTCTCAACACAGATGTAGATGTCACTTACTGATACTTCCACTATCTACCCAAAAGTATTCCAACCAATCAAACCGAATACAACCACCTCTATCACCATTCCTTCCATGACACCCATCATAACTCAACATACACCCTTACCCATAACCCAAACTACATCTAAACCTAAACCCACACCTACAACATTTACCTTGACTAAACCTATTACCACCTCAGGGGTCACCCCAACCACCAACCTTACTCATCCACCTATCAAACTGGATTTAGCTACATCCTCCAAATTCAACACCACACCTACTCGACACCCAAACAGAAGAACCAAACCCATCGAACTCATACCCTAGCTGCGCCAATCAAACTTGCACCTATCCCATTTATCTTAGTACCTGAGCTTCCCAACATGGCCAAGTAATCTCCACCCATTATTAAATCAAAAACACAACATCCCATTCCTTCCTCACAAACCTCTAATGTACCTAGGCACTTGAAACGACTTACACCCACACCCACAACATCTTTACCACCCATACCTCCAATACCTTCAGCAATTCCTTCACTACCCACAACACTTCAATCTCTATCCCTTACACCTCTTAAAAACCTCATCCTCTACCTTCATATCACATTTGTTATCCCCATGGGTAACTCATCCTCTTCTCCCATCTACCTTTCCTTCTAGACATCATACACCCATATCACCTTTACCTAAGAAAGTGCAACCCAAAGAAAACTTTGTTACCCCACATCAAGGTAGTCAAAACAACCACACACCCTCCCGCCGGTTCATCCACCATACCCCTACCCAAACAGATACACGATCAACACCCAAAACCACACCAACACCCAAAACTATAGCTCAATCCACTCCTCCTATTCTAAAGACCATTCCTCAACAATCAACCGCACCTACACCCAATCCCACGTTTCACTTCCCATTGCGATCCAAGAGCAGGTCTTATGCCAAAATTTAACCAACCTCCTTGAGACTTTTGTCATCACATTACCACCACTCAGACCTTATGATCCTATCAAACCCAAGCCAAAAGGGTTTGATGATACTAAAATTTGTGCCTACCATCATGTGTCAGGGCACGATGTGGAAAACTGCAAGGCCTTGAAAATTGTCCTTATCCAGTTATTTCCTCCAGAAGTCAAATTTGAGGATGACGACCTTCTCGATGAGAACCCTTCTTCACCAACACCCATTCCCACACTTCCCACTCAACAACCACAACCTCCACCCTCATAGCTCCTAGAGCCACCCCTAATATTTGAAATTAATATGGTTTGCATAAGAGAACTTGCTGCGTCATCACCTAAATGTCATTCCGCTCAGCTCACTTCACAAGGCTTTTCTCCTCTAGTAGGTTTTTACCCATCATGTCATTATACCACTCATCCTACACCTTCTCCATTTCATGCCTCCCCTCAAATCAACATGATACACGTCACTACATGTGCTCAGAAGGATAAGGGAAAAGAAAAGGCAATGACCCACCAACTAATCCCATACCCAACATACCATCTACATGCACACCTAAAATCACTATCTTTGGCCCCACATATCTTATTTCTAATGGTGTCACATCACACCATGCTCAAACAATTACACCAATCTCCCCTCAAAATGTCCTTATACGACCTCATCCAAACCTCGAATCCCATCGTTAAGCTCTCATGGAGGTTCTTCAAATCTATTGACGTTTTACCCAGTGACCCTACACCCATAGCCTCCATTATCACACCCCATCATGTAGCATCTCTTACCAAATTATCACCTTCATCTTCACCCCACCCTATTCACCAAGTAGCCTCCCTTAGCTTCTCGGAGGAAGAGATCACGCAACACCAAAATGAAGACTGGACCCAGCTCTCTTCATCTCTCGTCCACATCGATGACATACGGGTACACCATGTGATAATTGATGGGGGAACTAGCATTAACATCATTTCATCCTATGCATTTGCTCAAATGTGCATACCTAACAATTGTATGCATAAACATCCATTCATGTTGCATTCATTCAATGACATTATCACCTCTACACTAGGCACTGTCATCCTCCACATTTGTGTGGGCCTCGCATTGTTCCAGATTATTTTAAGTCTTGTAGGGGAATTTCAATATAACATGTTACTTGGTAGACCTTGGATTCATGTCATGGGTTGCATTCCTTCCACTTTGCATCATTGTGTAAAGTTTGAACATGAAGGACACACCTATACCATTCCAGCTGACCCATCACCTTTTAAAACATGCAACATGCTTTACCAACCCAATGTTGTGCTCATACCTATTAAGCCGTCTACCTCTGCAATCGCTACTTCTTCACCTACACCTCCCTTACCAGATTACCGTTGCTTCTACCGCACATACCTCCTCCATTCCTACCGCTACCACAACCTCCACGGTTGAGCCATCAACTTCTTAATCCGTTAGCTCTACCTTTGCATTGATGTCCGACACTTCATCCATCCTAGCTACCTACATACCAACCATCGATCCCTTGGAAGGTGTTTTCCAACATCTCACTCTAGGGAGTCTTGCTATATAGTGTCAAAACATTCCTTACTCCAAGAGTACGAAGCCTTCACCAACACCCACGTTATGATCACCATATAAGAGAACGTCTCATGTATGGTTCTCCTCACCTTCATACTAGTCTCACCTATGGGGACTTGATACTACCACTTACACACTTGAACCACCGTCACAAATCTACCTGTTTTCCGCTGACTTCCAATCACTTACCAATAGCCATTTTTCCCACACCTTCTTGCACCGATGTCCATGTAAGGGTTTTGGTTTTGGATTTTATGAGCAAAGCCATCATACTATTATTCCATGTACCACCCGCAAACATAATGACCGTAGTGGTATCGATTTCCCAGACCACCTACCAAATAGGCCCCTATTGAACTCATTAAGGACACTATCCCTTCTCCACCTTCTTCACCTGCTCCACCTTCATCACCACCCTCACTGACAGAGTCGATGGATCTTGAATCTATCCCTCCTAACTTTTTTTTTCATAAACACCATTTCCTTGGGGCCTTTGACTTATCAACGTGAGGGTGAGACCGCTTCCACTCTTCCCTTCCTATATCCTGAAATGATTGATGATGATATACCTTCAATTAATGTCATTAAATGTCAGGATGATGAATCTATACTCACCTACATTGGTGTATAGGACACATATATTCATTGGTTTTTACCCTCGATATGTAAACCATGTTGAATGAATCAACTATCGAGATCAACATTCATACTCAAGATGACCCACACATCCTAAAGATCGGTCAATCTTTAGATGTTGCTGAATAGGAAGCCATCACTTCTTTTCTCAAAGATCATAACCATGCTTTTGCTTGGTGTTATGCATACATGCTCGGTATTGACCCCACCATAGTGGTCGATAATATTGTCACTATTCCGGATGCCAAACCCATCAAGTGAAAGCTGAGGAAAATGCACCCTCGCATTGTCCTTCGTGTCAAAAAAGAATTTTAGTGCCTTCTTTTCGTTTCCTTCATCTTACCCATTGATTATCCTCGTTGGATTTCTACCATTGGCCCATCACTAAGGTGACAAGGGGACTCCACATTTGCATGGACTTCTATGACCTCAACCTAGCATGTCCGAAAGATGACTTTCCCTTACCCAAGATTGACTAGTGGTTGACCTTACCGCTACCCACGAGATGCTATCACGCATGGATGGCTTCTCGGGTTACAACCAAATCCCGCTTGCCCTGCAGGAGGATCAATACAAAACCACATTCATCACCCCTTGGGGACCTTCTCACATCGAGTCATGCCTTTTGGCCTTAAAAACACTTGTGCCACATATCACGGGCTATGACTTACATCTTCCATGACACCATGCATCGCATATTGGAAGATTACGTGGATGATCTCTTGGCCAAATCTAAATGCCACTCCAAGCACCTTACTCCCCTCAAAACCATCTTTGACCGTCTCATTAAATATTGTGTCTACCTTGAACCTAAGAAATTCTTCTTCATGGTCCTCTTAAGTAAGCTCTTGAGATTTATCATTTCCCTACGTGGTATAGAAGTTGACCTTGATAAAGTAAAGGCCATTCTCGAAATGACTCTACCTACCAACCTTACAGAACTTTGTAGCCCGCAAGGTAAATTGCAATCTATTCGCCATTTCATTTCACAATAATCGGATCGGTGCCAACCATTTTTCCATCTGCTCAAGAAGGATGTCGCCTTTAAATGGGATGATGACTACCACAAAACTTTTGAGGCCCTAAAACAATACCTTCTCCAACCACCCGTACTCATTCCACCTAAATATGATAAACCTTTTTCCTATATATCTCAGCTACCGATCACTCCTTGGGAGCCATGCTCGCTCATCGCGATGAACAACACAGGGAACATGTGGTTTATTACATAATCCATACTCTTTTGGACTATGAAACCCAATACACCCATCCCGAAAAACTTTGCTTAGCATTAGTTTTTGTTGCCACCAAACTCCGCCATTACCTACTCAACCAAAAAACCTATGTTGTGACCAATACCGACCCCTTACACTTCATATATGCGGACCTTAATAAAATCGGTGCCGTATGATGGCTTATGCTTTTAGCTGATCTTGACCTCGAATTCATTCATCAAAAGTCCATCAAGGGCCAAGCTATCCTTGACCAATTGGCCGACGCACCTATTTTTTGGGGATCAACCCTCTAATTTTGACTTTAAAGATGAGTCGATCGCTACCCTTTCCCTAGATGAACCCCTTACCAAATGACACTCTTCTTCGACGGTTCTAAGTGTCGGCACGGGGAGGGGCTGGTATTATCCTCATTCCTCTTAATGGTGAACCCATGCCTGTGTCTTTCAAACTAGATTTTTAATGCACATACTTTTGACTACCTTTGATCGTTACACCCTTCAAACCATCCCACGTTCAACCAACAAATTTGGAGATACCATGGCCTGCTTAGCTTCCCAAATACCCGCTTCCCCCACCTATTCTAAAATATTTTTCACCATACAACACCTCCAATCAGCTTCTTATTTACCTCATGATGTTTACTCCATCGGAATTGTCACATCCGACCTCCCGATCTCACCAGAATCTGAGAACGTGCCTTCCTTAAAAGGTCTCTCGTTACGTCATCCCTCGGGGACACCTCTATAAGCACGTCTTTGATGGTATTCTCTTACAATGCCTCACAAGTTCTGAAATTCCTTATACCATTAAGGAAGTTCATGATGGCATATGTGGAGGTCACTTCAGTGGCCTTGTTGTTGCTAAGCATATTCTTTTCTGGGTTATTCGCCAACCCTTAACCATGATTGTTGCAACTATGTCAAACATTGTGTAAAATGCCAACAACATTTCAATCTTCATCATACACCCAGCCATGCCTTATAGGTCGCCTGTGACCTTTGGCCCTTCTCTCAATGGGGTTTGGATCTTGTCGGAGAAATCAATCCCCATTATTCCCAACGCCATCAATGGATCATCACTGCTACCGAATACTATACAAAATGGGTGGAAGCCATACCACTCATCTCCATGAACGCTGAGAAAATATGTGAGTTTATTACCCACCACATCATTTTTCACTTTGTTGTTCCTCATCACCTCATCATTGACAATGGAAAACAATTCAAAAACAAAACATTGCAAAAATTTGTGATGCCTTTGGCAATCAACTTAGTTTCTCATCACCTCATTACCCACAAACCAACAACCAAGCCAAATCAACTAACAAAACCCTCAACAAACTTCTTATGAAATTGGTTAATGATACTAGGAAGGATTGGCATACACACATTCCTTTTTCCTGTGCGTATACGACACTAGTATTCGTACTTCCACCGCGACCATACCCTTTTCTCTGGTCTATGGTATGAGGCGATCCCGCCTCTCGTAGTCCAAATTCCCTTACTCTACTTTTCTCTCCATGAAATGATCAATGATGATGACTTTTGTTAGGAGTGTTTAACACAACTAGAGTTATTAGATGAATGTCATCTTAACGCTCTTGATCACCTTCAAGTTTACGAAAAATATATCAAATGTGCCTACGACAAACGTTTCCATGCATGAACCTTCCAAGTCGGTGACCTTGTCTTGAAAGAAAATCAACATGTAACTAAAGCAGAAAAAAGTAAATGGGGCAAATTTTCTCCTAATTAGCTTGGACCATACATTATGACTCATACCTATGGATCAGGTGCTTATCATTTATCTTCACTCGATGGTAAACCTGAACCTAAGCCCCTTAACACCTTACATCTTTGACCATTCTATTGTTGACTTGTAGTCCTACCTCACCTTTTGTCTCTTTCCATGCTCATCCCTTGAGCATTATTCACTTCATACACCTCACTAACGATTAAACAAGAATCATGTGAGTACCAGTCACTTGTTATCTTTTCTTGAATATGCGTACTACAGACCGCACATAGCATGATTCTCATGGATACTTTTGTCTACCTTTAGATGAGATCCCATGGTCATTTCACCTTGCCTTTTACACGAGATTCTTATCCTCCACCTTGGTCTTGTCCATGAATTCAAAGCCCTCACATGGGATATAACTCCTTGAGTCAAACTTCCAATCAAAATATGACTCCCTCAAAAGGACATCTTCCTCTCGATAATTGCTGTTATAAATAGACTACTCCCTCGAAGGACAACTATGTAAAGCTCTTAAAAAAATGAGAGCAACCAAAGCTTCCCACATCGATCAACTTCATGAAGACCTCAAGGAGTTAAATTTTCTTCATCCCATATAGACTTCCCACATTGATCAGTCTATCTCAACTATAAGTCAAAACAACAAACCTTTTAGTCATGGACTTTCCCATTATGACCTAGGTTCTCTTTCCCGAAGTGCATGCTACCTATACCATATAAAAATTAACTACCTTTCACCCTTCTTACCATTCCCACTCCCATTTCCTATTGCCTCAAGGGACTTCTTGGAACTTAGACATTTGGTGATCATGTGACTACTTTTAAAAATAGAACATGTTATGTTTGTGGAGCCTATTTTCATGTTAGAGTGTGGTACACCTTCTATGTGTTACACTTGGGTATTTTTATAGTGGTTAGAAAGGATGAACAAAACAATAATAGAATGTGCTAGGAGCATGAGGATACATGCAGGATTGCCTCTTTATTTTTGGGTAGAAGTGGTGAGCACAACTATGTACTTAATAAACAGAGGACCCTCAAGTGCCTTGGATGGAGGCATACATGAGGAGGCTTGGTATGGTAAGAAAGTTGATTACTCATTTCTTAGAGTCTTTGGATGTGAGGTGTTTATTCATATTGACAAGGATGATAGGACCAAGCTAGAGGCTAAATCAGAAAAATGCACTTTTATTGGTTATGGTGGTGATGACTTTGGATTTAAATGTTGGAGTATTAAGGACAAGAAAATCATTCGGTCTAGGGATGTGGTCTTTAATGAGAAAGTCATGTATAAGCAACAATTGCAGGAAAACAGGGAAGAATCCAAGAAAGAATATGCAGTGGTAGAGGATCTTCCTGGATGGGATAGTGACCCATGAATCAATTAAGGAACCTACTCAACAGAACCCCAAACTCCTACAGTGAGGAGGTCTTCTAGGGTAAGAAAAGAACCTGAACATTTTTCTCCTTCTCTTTATTATTTATTACTCACTGATAGTGGAGAGCCAGAGAGCTTTGATGAAGCAACATGTAGGTAGATGCCAGAAGAAGTGAGAGCAAGCCATGGATGAGGAGCATAAGTCTCTCATGGAGAACCAGACTTGGGATTTGGTCAAGCTACCGAAGGTAAAAGAGCATTACAAAACAAGTGGGTGTACAAAATTAAAGATGAAGAAGGAGGAAAGAAAAGATATAAGGCTTGGTTGGTGGTCAAGGGGTTTGCATAGAAACAAGGTATAGATTTTGATGAGATCTTTTCTCCTGTAGTAAAAATGACTTCTATTAGAACTATTCTTGGAATAGTGGCAGTAGAAGACTTGCACTTAGAATAGTTAGATGTAAAGACTGCATTTCTCCATGGTGATTTGGAGGAGGAGCTATATATGTAGCAGCCAAAAGGATATGAAGTCAAAGGTAAAGAGGAGATGGTGTGCAAACTGAAGAAGAGCTTGTATGGCCTGAAACAAGCTCCACGTCAATGGTATAAGAAGTTTGATAGCTTCATGATGAAGCAAGGTTATATCGATGTCATTCGACCATATCATGCGTGTATATAAAGAAATTTGAGGATGGAAGTTATATTATCCTATGTTTGTATGTTGATGACATGCTTTGGTTACGGTGTAAAAACATGTAGGAAATATAAGTACTCAAGAAGCAAATAAGTGAATCCTTTGATATGAAGGATTTGGGGGCTACTGAGACAAATCCTTGGTATGAGGATAACTTGGGATAGGAAGGAACAAAAGCTGACTTTATCTCAGGAAGAGTACATTAAGAAGGTATTGGATAGGTTTAACATGCAGGATGCTAAACCGATTGGGACTCCTTTGGCAGGCCATTTTAAGTTATCAAAGGAGTAGTGTCCCAAGACGGATCAGAAAGAAACCACATGTCCAAGGTACCTTCCTCATCGTGGGTTGGCGCGTTTGATGTATGCTATGGTATGCACTAGGCCTGATATTTCCCATGCAGTAGGAGCTGTGAGTAGATTTATGAGTGATCTAGGTAAAGAGCATTGACAAGTAGTAAAGTGGATCCTTCGGTATTTGAGAGGGACCATGGGGACAATTTTATGCTACAGTGGATCAGACACCACTTTACGTGGTTATGTAGATTCATACATGGATGGAGATGTAGATAGTAGGAGGAGCACAACAGGTTATATTTACACTGTAGGTGGGACAACAAAGAAGTGGATTTCATGACTACGAAGTTGGTGGCTTTGTCAACCACGGAGATTGAGTATGTTAATGTCACGTAAGAAAGCAAAGAGATGATTTGGTTACAACAATTTCTTGAGGAGTTGGGGCATAAGCAGGAGGAATGTAAGCTACATAGTGATAGTCATAGTGTTATACACCTAGCTAAGAACTCGCTTTCAACTCTAGGATGAAGCATATACGGTTGAGATATCACTTCATCGGACAACTTTGGAGGTAGATAAGTTGAAGTTAGAGAAGATTCATACCACTTAATCCTACATACATGATGACCAAGGTGGTCATAAGGGATAAACTAAAGCTATGTTTAGCTTTGGTTGGCCTTCATGGATGACAAGTGAAGGGTTGAGAAGCTTTCTTAGTGGAAATCCATCTCCAATTGGGATATTGTTATGTTTGTGGAGCCCATTTTCATGTTAGAGTGTGGTACACCTTCTATGTGTTACACTTAGGTATTTTTACGATGGTCCCCCGATTGATGGGGGTTTGGGGTGAAGCCCCCAAAGAAAATTTTCATGGGTGGTTTATTAACCAATGGGTAATGGGTAATCGTTATGGGCTATTTTTGGGCCCATGGTTTTTTTGGGAGCCATTGTTTTTATACCCACGCTTTGATACTCACAGCTTTTGCCCATGGTTTTGATACCCATGGTTTTGTATCAAACTTCTTAAACAATTGTCTATTTATATGGTCTTATGCATATGATAGATATACAAGCAAATGTATTACAGATGTGCTTTGAATTCGGGTGTGAATTCTATAGAGTTTGTTGAGCATAGCTTCAAACGGATTTGGGTAATGTATTGAGAGAGTGAGGCTTGTAATAAAATCGAGGAAGTTATTCTTGGTGGATGTAGCCCAAATTGGGTAAACCACGTTAAATACTATCTTTTTGTGTTGTGTTATTTATTCTGCACTTTTATTTTGAGATCTGTAATATTTTCTACATATTAGTTTCTACTGTTGTGATTCTGTAAGGGATTATTCCACATATTTTATCACTTATTTCCTAAAAGAACAATCAATCATGCAATGTATTTAGGGTCTTACGTTCATCACCTCCTCCAAGGTATGATCTACTCGGTATGATCCTACCCAATCAGGTGGCTTTATTGCCCCTATTATCTTTTAACCATCTTTGTTTACGTTTTGATTACCTTATACAGACTTGGTCTTCAACACTTACCTTTGGGGTAACCTTCTTCTTTCGCCATAATTGTCCCCGCCTACATCACTTTACTTATAATCCACCCACACCTAACACATCTATAACCCACACCATGCCTAAAACCTACTAACACATTTTCATACATCCTCATATTATTCCCTAGCTCATGGGAGAACTACATCAGCATGAGGTCCCTTTTCACGGGACTATGCAGTAACACTTCGAGGGCATTGGGCCCTTAGAGGTTAGCTCAGCCATTCTCTACGCTAAACAATTCATCTTCCATGTTCCTCACATTACATCATACCTCACTTAGTTTCCCTTTTATACCCAAAATTGGAAATTAAACCACATACATAACAAGTTGCTTCATATTTTAATCCTTATCATAGCATACATTTATTATGCCTACCATTTCTTTATCATCACTATGCATAGATTATACCACATCTCACATATGACCCATATTATCATTCATTGCATAAAATAATGAATCACAACTTCACCTACTTTCTAACTCAACCATACCTACAACCTGACTTGATCCATGCCTAATAAAACTTACTTGATCCATGCCTAAGACTAGACTCAACCATGCCTAAACAAACCTGACTCCACCATGCCTAACGAACCTAACTCTACCATGCCTAATAAACTTAATCAAAGCATACCTATGACTTGACTCGATCCATGCTTGAGACCTTACTCGAACCATGTCTAAACCAACATGAGTCCATCATGCCTCACTTACCTAATTTCATCCATATAAAAACAATAAATCACAAATCTCATCAATGCACCAATAAATCAAAAATCTCATCACCACATCAACAAATAATTTTTTTATCATGTATCTCATCATATAAATAAATGTGTATCTCAATACAATATACATTGCTATCTCCTCATGTCCATCATCTCAAAATCATCTTACATAGGTGGTATCATATATACAATAAAATAATAAATCAATACAAAATCTCTTTTGCACGCAGGCTGGTATATGCTCAAAATATACAAAACCTCTCATACATCCTCACTGTCTTCATCATGCAGGCTGGTATGTGATAAAAAATACAACTACCTCTTGGCACGCAAGCTGGTATATATCACAAAAAGACTATCATACATCAAAAACTAGGTGCCACATATGAGGCATCTCGGTGAATGTCCCCCATCTCTGTATCGCATGTACCCTCGGCCTCCTGGGTCCATGCTAACACCTTAATTGGAACTAGTCTCCGTGCACTAGTAGCCTCTGCCCCGATCTCGGATTCGGAGCTCGCCGACCCTCTATGCTCTCCACACTGTGAGTGTGGGATCTCATCCTCTCATTGGATGCCTGTTGTGCCCTATACTTAGCATAGGATATGAAGTCTATCTCGGCTGCCATTAGTTGGTCCTGGTAGTATCTAGCCTCACCTAAGGCATCCTGTAACCTGGATATAGGCACGGTCTATGGTGGTCCCATAGGTCTTGGCCCCTGTACCTATCCTGTGGGACCCTACCTCACTCCTACCTATGAACTGGGACCCAGTCCATGATGCTTATGGTGGTGCCCCTACCCCTGTGCGATGATCTGGGCCTCGTTAGACCCCAATTTGTACATGGGTTATGGCTAATCGGCCCTATAAACTCCGCCACTCGAGCCTGTAAGGCTGCCACCTAACCATCACCCTCCTCTCCATCTCCATCTCCTCCACTAGCCATTTGGGCCTGCAGACTGGCCACCTATACATGTAACTCTCTTACCTCTGCCTCGAGCTCTCTAGTTGTGTTCAGTAGTATACGCAATCGGGTAATCAGCATAACCACCTACCCTTGTAGGGCATCTCTCTACACCATAAGGGTGGCTAAATCTGGTTGCCCTGGTCTGGGTGGTATGGCTCATAAGTGAGCCACCCACCATTTTCTATACCTGTCTGTGACCCTAGCATCATCTATCCACCGGTCCACTACCTACTCCTCCTACCCTATGGGCACTATAGGTTGTGGTAGAGGTAAGGGCCTCTCCACATCGTCTCTCTGGTATTGTGGGAAGGGCAGAGGTACATCCTATAAAATCCATAATCGCCACTGACTCTTTCTACTAGGATCATCTCATGCTCCTCAACATAACGACCTCGTATCCATCTCACCAGCTAGAGATTAGCTTGCTCCTCATGCATATGCCTATATGAGGGGAATCCCACATACGGCCTCCAGATAATGACCACTCTGGACAACCCCTCTAGTAACCACTTGAAATAGGCCACATCATTTGTGGGCCTCTCAGATCTCCACTCTCTAATAGTCGGCACCCATCTCCTATACCCCACCCACAAAACCTCGGTGGAAATGCATCTTCTCGGGGCATGCCTAATGGCCAAACAAAAACTATGTGCTCATATGCCCAACAATGTAGTAAGAATGTACAACATAGGCTGAACCTGCGTAGCCACCCATATGCCCATAACTCCCTATATAACTACACCAAGAATTTTGGTGCCTAGGAAAAGCAGGTATCATCTACCATCATATTGTGGAGTACCCTATCAATGATTGGGGAAAACATCCACCCTCTACATCTGGTAGTGCAAAGCAGAACACTACCTCCATCAACGGAACCACTATCCTTGTCTCCTCCTGGGATAGGCTAGGTACATCACTCCATAGCTCAAGCCGCACTGTGGAATGTTAGCTTGGCCATCCCCTCTCCAAAAATAGTCACAATCAGCTCCTCTGAGGCCTTAGAGGAGATAGAGTAGACTTGTGTACCCAATATGGTAATCAGAGAATTCTCGAACACATCCTCTGGGTGATAGTAATCTCACCCATTGGTAGGTGGAACATGTTGGTCACGGAATCCCATCTACCAGGTGAGCACAACCATCAAATCTGGGCTACCAGACTACATGTCAATATCACCAAACTCCACTCAAGCCTTACTTCCTCCACATGTTGTAGCTCCTCCGGGTCACCGCGTACTGCACTGTCATGAGAAGGGGGCGGAACCCTGTCTTGCATACGTAGCTGATCTCTCCCCTGCATCCAATACAAATAACACATTAATCTACATTTTTATACCCATACTTTCCCCTATCATTTCCAACACCCTATTTTACCCCTACCTATCTTGATCCCCCAACTTATGGCACTTCACTCCCTTATCCCCAAGAACTTGATCGATGCGGTTTCTCCCAACCAACCCCGGTCAACCTTTAACTTACATCGATCACCTATTTGGTGACCGATAGTAGTTCAACCTAACCAACACCGACCATAACGACCAGATGATCTGGTCACCGTCATGGTAATAATTTGTGATTCCCAAACCCCTTTCTAAAAACCTCTCCCCTTGCCCCTTTTACCCACCTACAATGACCTAAACTACCCTTGCACCTCCACTAACCCACCCTATCTCATTTATTACCCTCCCCATTCCTCTTTTTACCCACTTTTCCCCATTCCCAAATTTAATCTTTTCCCACCCATAAAAACAAAAAAATAAAACAAAAACTATGAAAAACAAAAACTAATCCCCGATCTATCTAATCAAATACACCTAGAATTGATTGCTTACCTCATCGTGTTGCCATCGTCTTAATGGCATGTCCTGGCGCGCTACACCAAAGTGGCCTCGCTTGATCCCTCTCTAGCCTCCACCATCACCAAATCACTACCCGCAACCTCTACCCAATCAAATCCCTCACACTGATCCTGTGGACCCGCTTCTCACCACCCAATCACCCGTCGTTCACACCGCTAACTCAATGCTCCATTCTTCCGACACTTTTCTCTCTTTTCTCTCTTTTTTGTCATTTTATCACTTAGCTAAATGACAAATGCATAACAAAAAAACATGGATTTGTTTTGTTGTTATAACAAACCCGACATATACTTGACGTCGGTTATCATTGACCGAGATCGGTCACCCTCACCGCACATTGCCATAAATTTTACCCTTTTACCCTACCCCTACCTCCTTTTTTACCTAACCCAACCTTCACCCTACTCATTTACCCCAACCCACCTTTACCCAAACCATTTACCTCACCTTCCTAAGCTCATCATTTATTACCTCCCTTTGTGCTCCTTTAAGGACTCATTATTTTACCTCTACCTTGGCTTTACCCATACCGTGACCTAGATATTTGAACTTGGACCATCATTAGTGACCTCTAACCTCATGTGTTTTCTATACCTTATGGCACTCAAGTTACCTATCTTGTTGACCTAATTATGTTACCTAGCCTATTTCCCGACCGCTTATCCCGACCCTACCTTTGGTGTCTTGAAACATACCTAAACGTTCATGTACATGACCTACATCGTGTTTCCCGACCATATCCTATACCTTGGATACCATAATCACTTCAACCTTGTTTGGGTAAACCTATGGACCTTAGACAATGTAGAGTTTTCCTACTCTTCAACCTGGTAGTGTGCTTTGCAGCTTATACATGTGTGTGTGTTTGATATTGCTACCTTTTACCTTGACCCATTACCTCAATTTCCCGAGTAGACCTCTAACCCTTTTTCCCTTGTGCCCACCTACCTTTTCCTCACATTTACCTTTTATCAAACCACTCATCGCTTCTACCTTTTCCCTCATCGGTTCCCCGGTTTGAGGGGGATTACCTTCACCCACACATGGGGCAACCACATCTTATTTTTGTTAGCTTCGCTTACAATACAAGTCGCGCAACAAAAAGGGGAAAAATGTAGACACTAAAATTAGGTCACACTCCCCTTTGATCCCCCGACAAATAAGCACCCTACATCACATTCACTTAGCCATGGCCCCCTTCACCCCACTAATATTAATTTAGTTAATTTAATTAAATTAATTCATTATCCTCACCATATTTATTATTTAAATATCTTAATTTAAATAATATCCACACATACACCTCACCTAGACACCTCATCAAACCAACTCACCCTAAGACCTGTTCTTAATAAGTTTCCATAACTAACTAAGACTTACCCAAACCCTAAAAATCAATGCCTACATTCCCTCTAACCACATTCCCGCATGCTTACAAGAAGCTTCCAGTTTAATCTATGGGTTAACGACATGAGATTTGAGAAAATCAAGAGGATCTCCCTAGTTTAGTAAACCTAGGAAATCCCACCTTGACAGCACGTCGTTTAACCCTAACCGTCACCACCGATTAAGTTGGAACCACCATCGCTACCCTTTTAACCCCAAAACAACCTTATTTTCAAGGTTGGAAAAGATTGGATAAGGTTGGAAAACATTAGCACATTCTTGAGAGATATCACATCTTCTGAGAGTGAATTTCAGCGAGAACATGCATGCAAGGAAGGAGATCAAGAATTTTTTTCTTGCACAACCATCCAACACTCACCCCAAAGCAATGATATGATCTAACCAAGCAAAGAGGAATGCACATACATCCCATGCAGAAGCTCTCCTACGATTGGTGATCACCTGCAACCTTCAACCTCTTACCAGCACCTCCATCCCTCATTCACAGTGTCCAGGACTAGAATCCAAGTAAGTAAAATGTTATACTTCTTTGGTTCATTTCATTTCATCATTATATTATCACCTATTATTTACCTAGTCACCCTTTGACCTCCTTCAACACTCCTCCATCCATATACCGATTAAAACCTTGCTAAATCCCACCCAATCTACCAAATACCTCATTCGACTAGTCAAAGTCCTTTGTGCAATCACAAAGGAGACCTAAAGATCATTCTATGGCATTCCTAGTTTTCCATAATAACCGCACCGGTTACACTCAACTATCGTCTGGTTACCCTTAATCGGCATCGCCTCTCTATATTTTCCCATACAACTTAGAACCGTGACTTATGCACCTAACTCCATGTCATCCTTGTTCACTGCTTACTACCCGAGACCTCTGCCGATTGCAGACCCGTAACTAGTTGCTTGACATTTTGAATCCTACTCTAACCTAGCTTGTTAGATTAGATCTTTCTTATTGTGTTTTAAGTGAGATACCTAAATCATTTCAAATTATAATAGGATTTACTTTATTATTCACATTAAATTGTTTAAAATAGTGGACTGACAACCATCTAGGAAGTATCACACTTCCCGGATCTAGCACATGCTAGGCAGTTCACTGCACATATTGTTTAAACTCTTTTTGGTGGTCTTGCTTTTCATTACAGCGTTCCTCCTAGCCAAAAGGAATTGCTCACGATCATTTATGGATTCAAAAGTCATACGTGTGTAACAACCCATCAACCAACATTTGAACAGGTATTCCTCCTACAACCGTTACCCTATCTATTTCATCAATACTTCAAAGAAACACTCTAAGAATTAGGTGAAATAGGATAAGCCCGATGGTTATCGGATTAAGAAGGATATGAATTTGCATTGACTATAGGGATCTAAATGTAGTATGTGTCATCAATCCCTTTCCAACCCCCTTTACTGAACAAATTTTGGAAGGAGTAGCTGGGTGTGAAGTCTACTCTTTCACAAATGGGTTCTCAAGGTACCACCAAGTTAGGATTGCAAAGGAAGACCAGAGAAAGAAAAATTTTTCCACTAAATGGGGAATTTTTTCCTACACGGTTATGCCTTTTAGATTAAAGAATGCACCGACTATGTTCTTGCACATTGTGGTGCAAGCATTTCAAGACTTCATCCATAAGTTTCTTCAAGTTTACCTAAATGACTAGATTGTGTATGGATTGGTGAAAGACCATTGTGAGAACTTAAGGATGATGTTTGAAAGATGTCAGAAATTAAGGATATCCCTCAACATTAAGAAATGTGTTTTTGCTACTTTATTTAGAACCTTGTTAGGACACATTATATGTATAGAAGGCTTGCTAGTAGATCCCGCTAAAGTTGTAGCAATTGTAGGATCAGGAGTCTACTAGTCAAAGTGTGGTGCATGGATTCCTTGGACATATGGGGTATTAAAGGAAGTTCATCAAGTGATATTCCATGATCGTTGCACCTTTAGAATAATTATTAAAGCACACGTGTGCCTTTCATTGGGGAGAGGTGCATAAGAAGGAATTTGACACTTTGAATGATAGGCTTGTCATGACACGCATCTTATGTTTTCCTTCTTAGGAAAAGCCTTTCCATGTGCATGTTGATGCCTTAGGAATAGATACGAGTATTACTAGCACAACCTAGAGAGGGAATTGTTGATCATCCCTTGTGTTTTGCAAGTAGAAAGTTGACACCAACAGTAGTAGAATTACACAACTACTGAGCGCGAAGCATTGTCTATGATCTACGCAATGCATAAGTTTAGGCGGATTCTATTAGCAACACCCTTCATAATCTACAAAGATCACATGGAATTGAAATACTTAGTCAACAAACCCATTCTACAAGGGTGCATATGTCGTTGGGTCCTACTATTTCAAGAATTTGAGTTCACCGTGGTCGTGAAACTAGGAAAAATAAATTTAGGACCTGACCACTTATCAAGGATTAATTTAGGAGAGGATGTGTAAAGCATTGAGGATACCATGTCAGACACACAACTATTTAGGTTGTGACATGTGCCCTCAGACTTGGAAGATATAGTAGTATTCTTAAAAAATAGGTGTGGCATTAGAAGGAATGAAGGCCTTGAGAGAAAGTAGTTAGCAATACGTGTTGCACCTTACATGTTGATTAGTGGGGATTTGTATAAGTTAGGTCATGATGAGGTTTTGTGCCAATGCATATTGGAACATGAGCACATAGCCATTATGGAAGAAGTGTATGGTGGGATTGCAGGAGGACACTATGCAGGAATGCTACCGCGCGGAAGATTTTATTAGTGGGATTTGGTGGGAAACCATCTACAAAGATTGTATTGAGTTTTGTAAGGCCTTTGACCACTATCAATTCCTTGGGAAACCTGGAAAGAGAGATGAAATGCCTTTGCAACCAATAGCTAGTGTTGAACCATTTGAAAAATGGGCAATCAAATTTGTAGGACCAATTTCACCAACCACGTAAAGGACCGGTTCATGGTATATTATCCCTTACACTGATTACCGACATGGTGGGTAGAGGCGTAACCTATAAAGGATTGTACTGTGGTGACAAATTTAGATTTTTATGGGAAAACATAATCAATAGGTATGGTTTCCCTTTAATTTTAACAAGTGATAGGGGTATACACCTTGTCAATGTAATAATTAGTATTCTGTTGGTAGAATTTATGGTGGCCCATCATAAGACTACCCAATATCACCCTTAAGTAAATGGGACTGCTGAGGCATTTAACAAAATACTAAGTCACACGTTAATTAAGATTTGTGACGTTGGAAGACAAGATTGGGATGATAAGGTATCGGTCGTTGTATGGGCATACATGACAACCTACAAAAGGTTGAACAAGGCCACACTGTTTCAATTGGTGTTTGGCATGGAGGTTGTTTTACCAATGGAATTCATGTTACCTTCGCTACGTATAGCACACGTAGGAGGGTTAGCTGATGAGAAAGTGTTGGAAGAAAGAATTAATAAATTGATGCAGTTGGATGAAAGGTGATCACTTGCTAGATGGAGTCAAAAGATAGAAAAAACAAGAAAAAGGCATGGCATGATCATCATATCAAGAACAAGAAGTTTGAGGTTGGGCAGTTGGTGTTGTTTTATGATTCCATGTATCTACACCATCCTAGGAAGTTGAAATTCCATTGGTTGGGACCTTACATCATCTTGTACATTCTTGATTTATGTACTTCCCAGGTTATAAGCGTTGGATGGGATGAGGTTACTGTGTCACTTCAAAGGGGGAGTAGGTCAAGCTTAGAATTTCCCTTTATTTATCCTTTTCTTACGTTTCCTTTCTCGTTGCTTGTTCATTTTGATTTTTTTGCTTTGTGCCTTGTGCATCAAGAACCACATTATTGTTCCAAGGTTGTGTATGCACAAAATACCATGCATCTTTTTAGTGTGGGGTAGAGTGATGTGAAGTATAGGCCTGTAAATACAAATTTTAATTATGAGTGGAAGTTGTGGTGAATGGCCCAGGTTAAAGGATTAGAAGCTTGTAATGGTAAGAAGAACATCAAAGAGAAGGTGGAAAAGAATGGTTGGTGTCAAGAAGACCTTGTAGAAACCACATACAAAGGATGAAGAGTGCAGAACAACATGAGGTAGGCAAGGGAAAAAAATTGGCAAAGGAAAGGAGTGCCTTCGGCATTATAGACGTGCACGTAACAATTGTCGCTTACATTAGATTTTTGCATGCTAGAAGGTTGTAAAGGGTTTTTCACACAGATGCGTGCATGGGTAAAGACACTTAAAGTCAGCTTGGTGGAAAAAGTCACATTTAATGTTAAAGTACGGTGGTAGGTCGTATAGCATTTAATGTTGGAAAGAAGGAAAAGCTATAAATATGAAGTTAGACACTTCATTATTTTACCTTGTGATTACAAAGTGAAGAAAGCTCTCACAAACTAGGGCATCCAAAAGTGATTTGTGTGAAGAAGAACCAGAGAGATCTAAGAGTGCATGACTAGGGTAGATCCGTAAACTAGTGTGGAAGGAGTACACGGGCATGGGGAAGTTTGTTGAAGAAGCACCATCTTGTGGAAGGATTTTTCCAGTTAGGGTTTGGCGGCTAGGGCATGAAGTTAGAAGGGGTTCTTATTGAGATTGAGCTTTGAGTGTAGATCAAGGATTTCGCGCTTGTTACCTATCCAAGTTAATGCACCAAACTAAACACAAAAACCCTGAAAAACTCCAATAAAATCGATACCTGATGGATAAGATCCGAAGATGTAGACGAATGAGGAAGCCGATGTACATAAGACGGCGCACACGAGCAATTCGCACAATATATCCGAGTAACTCCGCAAGACACCGATGCTTGTGACAAAAGACGGCGTTAAGAGATATTTAGGTGGACTGCCCGAGAAGTGGGTCCGGAAGCGATAAGCTTCCTCGGCGGATGTCACCACGTTTTCAATTAAGAAAAGAAGCATACATGATAAAAGATGTAAGTAAAAAGCTAGATTTTCTTATCATAGCATAATAAGACAGAATCTAAACAAGAAACAGAAAATACAGAAAACAGGAACTACGAAATAATGCTGAATTTGTGTTACCTGTGTCCTTTTACCTGTCTGCAGGGAAATCGGCGTGCCGATCGGATAGAATCGGCGGCCGATCGATGTGGTCGGGCGTCGATTGAGACGAGTCGGCGTCGGGTGAGATCGGGCGTGTCGACTAAAGGCGAGATCAATCAATCGGGATCAGTGCGATAAGATTCGGGAATTAGAAGGTGAATGTGGTCTCATTGATGTGCCGGTTAGCAAGATATCGGAACAGAGTCACCAGATGATAGATGGTTGTGTGTGATGTTGACGTGATGTGGGCAGAGTAACGGTGCTCCTCTCAGGGATTGATTCGCACAGATCTGCGCCTTACTTGACACCCTTGATGCTAAAAGATCTCTCTTTCTTACACTGTGTCTCTCTCTCGCTCTCTGTTCATGCGTAAGTGCTTCCTTTTTCATCTATTCGCTTTTTCGCTCTCTCTTCGGTCCTTAGAACCGAGTTACTCGACTTGCTTTTATAATCGGCGCCGCTCCTAGAAAATCGGCGCCGACCATATGGGTCGGCGCCGATCGCGAATAGACTCCCGAGATGGCCAAAATGAGTGATTTCAATAAAGATAAGACTTACCCTGAATACGGGAAATATCCCGCTTAGGGAAGAGGAAAAATAGATGTGATACATAGATAGAATAAATTCGGGGTAGATAAGTGATTAAGATGCATGGGAAGAAGCGTAATTAAATATTTAATATTTAATCACTCATGGGTAAGATATGATGGGGTGAATTAAATTTAGAGTAAGTGATTAAATCACAAATTGGATAATATCCCAAGGGGATAGTTGGTGACGTAAACGTGCCCCAGGTTACCCAAGCAAGTAAATGGATGAGAGGGACACTAAATTGAGTAACCAATTTTAAGTGTCTACATTTTGCCCCTTTTTGTCAAGTAACTTGCGATAAGCAAGGTTATGAGACAAAAACAAAGGGATGGAAGAAGGGAAGAATGTGTGATGATGTGATCCCCCTCAAACTAGGGATGGGATGGGTGATAGAACAAACGATCCCAAGTTTGAAAAAGGTAGATGAAAAATGCAGGATGCCCCAGTCGGATGTCTGGAGTAGATCTGATCATTGATGACGCATAAAAATAAATAAAAAGGCAGCAACCTAAGGAACTCACATTGGTAGGACAAACTAGACGGTCTCCTCATGAGACGACGTTAGTGCCTACAGACCCGCTTAACTCTAAGTTGCCAAAAAGTACGAGTGTCCCATGCAAAGGGAACAAACCCGAAATAGATGGTGATATCAAAAAGATGTGCCAAAAGGCAAAATTCAGCACACAATAATGATCAGATAGATAAGTAAGCCAAGCATCAACACTATGGCAAACAAATATGGAAAATCGGCGGCGACCAAACTAATCGGCGATGACCAAAACAAACGGCGTCGACCCAAAAAATCGGCGCCGACCAATCCAGGCACATATAAATATGCGAACGGAAAACGTAAACGATTTATTTTCAACGTGACGATTGATTCAGAGAGAGTCAGAATTTGATTTTGAGCGCTATGGAAGCCTCTGGGAGCGGTCAGAAGCGCAGGAGGACACGACCAGGGGTAAGTGGTCATTCTTGAACCCATTGTACTTGAAGTTTTGTTTTCATTGGATTTTTTTTTTTTTTTTTTTGGGAGGCCGGGGTCCGGTTTATGTCCGGACAGGCAGTCGGCGCCGATTGGTAGAATCGGCGTCGATTGTAGCCTGAGCGGCGTCGATTGATATAATCGGCGTCGACTCACATAGATCGACGCCGATTATGTTAAATCGACGTCGATTGGATAAATAACTTCTATGATGATAGAATTTTGTTTCGTATGTTCGGATTTGGGGAAATAAGAGACTAATTATGCTTTTGATGTCGTGGATGCAGGCACGAGAGGCTCTACATATGAGGGATGCCATTCCTGAGTTATTGGAGACGATTCTCCCTGATGTGACTGATGCAGATTGGCGACATTTAGAGCTAGCCGGGCTCGGGGTTTCCAGTATTACAAAGCACGAGTGCCACGAGATGTGGAGCTCATGCGGGCACTAGTGCGACGGTGGGACAGCCATACGTGCACTTTTTGGTTCAGGACGGGTGAGATGACCATCACCCATGAGGATATATTCAGGATTCTGAGACTGCCGATCACTGGGGACCCGATTGAGATCACACCGCGAGAGCAGCAGCAGAGGGCCCTAGTGCGATTATACAGAGACAGGGCAGATGACTCAGAGATAGTATCTGGGGCAGTGAGGATAGCCTCACAGTACAGGCAGGATAGCCCTCGGAGTAGGCGGATAGCCTTGATTCAGATGGCTATCTCCTACTTTGCCCTGCCAGATTCAGGAGGTGGGAGATTCCCATTGTTACTGTTAGACTGTGTTTGCGACATCCTGCAGTACAGACAGGTTTTTGCCTTCGCTGATGCCCTGATAGCTCAGATATATCATGAGCTATGGATGTACACCACTGGCCGGAGGACAGGGATTGACGTCAGTTTTGTGCTCCATTGCTGGGCATATGAGCACATAGCGGTGATCAGGCCATCCGGGCTTCCTTGGATGCCAGCAGGAGTGGGAGGGATTGATTATGGATTTCGGAGATGGCGGGCTGACATGGCCGCAGGGGATACAGGTAGATCGGCCGAGTGGTACTCTGAGCATTTCAGGACGCTGACACCAGATCAGGTCATCTGGAGGCCATATCGGGCATTTCCGACATGGGCTGGTCAGGATGCCCACTTGGTAGCATTGAGACGGGCCGGTGGTCAGGGGCCGTAGGCCGGATATGTGGGAGCGAGTCCCGTTTATGCGGATATTGAGGCAGTTCGGCCTAGTACAGACAGTGCCGACCACCTACACGCCATATAGGCGGGATAGCAGGGAGACGGATTTGCCGATTTTGATCCCGGCAGACCCATTGAGAGAGGCCCCACCCTCTACAGACAGCGATGATGACGCAGGGGTAGATGAGGGTTACGCAGCATGGTATGACACCGAGCTACCACGACATCTCCCGCCATCTATAGATGCTGACGAGGAGGACATAGCTGCGATGCTGGATAGACTAGAGGGAGAGCATGCCACCCTTACACAGACACATTAGGTAGCTCTGGAGGAGATCAGGGCTTTGACAGAGGAGAGGGATGCCCTGATTGTGGAGAGAGACACCACTCGCCAGGAGCGAGATATAGCGATCCAGCAGAGGGATCGCTACTGACATAGGAGGCCCTCGTGGCCAAATATGGAGAGACCGGTGCCACGTCGAGTTCTGGGTACACACGTGGCACGACCTAGGAGGAGCACCACCAAGAGCAGCTCCAAGAGTCCCAAAGAAGACCAAAGCAGGCATCGTTACGAGCACCGGGTACTGTGAGCCTGAGCACATACCAGTCTCTCCTCGCTGAGGTGAGATACTATGAGGATGCCCTAGCGCAGCATGCCCCAGATGTGCCTCGGTACGGGGCGAGGAGGAGAGCAGCGACGGCTACAGCGAGCGGAGCCTCAGGTGGTGGGAGCACTGGGAGAGATCGAGGTGCGCAGAGACCTCCAGCAGCAGGTGCATCGAGCTCGATAGGCGGCGGCCAGGAGAGACAGCCAGGTGCAGAGGAGGGTGGAGGAGATAGTGTCCTCCATGCATCGGACTTTACTATATAGAGATTGATAGATTTTGTATCTGTATAGTGATGTAGCCTCGATTGGAAGGCATTGTATAGATGGCTTGATTGAAAGCCACCCATTTTTGTACAGACACACATGTATACATAGATTCATCATGTTATTTGTCATATAATTGTACTCATGCTTTTAATTTTGATATACATGGATAGATGGATATAGATATAGACTGATAGAGGATAAAATAGATGTGATTGGATAGATATAGACTGATAGATGATAGAAATAGATGTGATTAGATAGATTGATATGTGGATATAACTTTGATAGATGGATGTGATGTAACTTGGATGTACATGTGTTTGATGTATGGATTAGATATAGATAGATGTAATGTACCTTGGATGTACATTTTGATGGATAGATAGATGGATGTGTTTGATGTATGGATGTAATTTTAATGAGAAATGAATACAGATAGATGTTTTGATAGATAAGATGAATTTAGATAGAAGATAAATTTTGATTGAATTAACATGTGAAATGTCAATTTAACTGGATGCAAGACAAAGAAATGGGGAATACTCTTTACAAGAGCCAAAGATGTAAATGGAAACAACCTTGACTTAGAAGAGAAGATACTCGGATAAGAAAAAAAAGATAAGTCGGACTTCCAACCGACCATAGATAAAATCCAGATAGGAAACCGAAAGACCAAGCATACAAGGCCCTATATAAGATTAAAATAAACCTGACACTAACTAGTCGCAAACCAGATCTAGGATAGAAACGGAAAGAAAAGTAAGTATCTTGTCAAAATTTACAAGGGACAGAATACATGTCCATAGTAGGAAAATAGGATTCTCCATATGATCGACAAAAGGTCTTAAATCTCAGCTTCATGATTTTGGCAGAAAAGCAAACTGATCAATGCGGGAAGTTTGCTTGATATGGAAAGACTGATCGATACGGGAAGTCTTTCAGTGATGCTAAAAAAGTGTATAAACTGATTAAAAGACTGATCAAGAAGCCTTGAATATTTCTTTGAGGAACAGCCGTCCTTCAAGGGAGCGGTCTGTATTTTGAATTTTAATGATAGCCATCCTTCGAGGGTATGGTCTATATTTTTAGAATTTTTGATAATAGCCATCCTTCAAGGGCATGATCTATTTTCTTTTTGATTCACTTGATAATGTATGGATAGCTGTCCTTCAAGGGATCAGTCTATCTTTTGGATAGCATCTTTTTTTTTTTTTTTTTTGAAACTCTTCTTGGAAGAAGCTGAGTTTAGACCTAGATAGATCAGATGGAGGGGAAGAGAACATAGAAGAACATGCACTCATGCCCCGAGTAGATCCGATTAAGATAAGTACTTGGGACGGATGAAGTGGTGATTAAGGTATTCCTACCATGAGGAGGAACATATCCAAAAGAAACGTGTAATGGGTAGAGCCGCGATACTCATATTTAAGGTAAACGAGGCAATAGGCGGAGAACCACACAATTTTGAATCACCACGAAAGTAGATGACTGGTTATTAGGACGGATGAAAGATCTGTGCTGCGACTAGATTTGTGTAAGATAGATTTTAACAGTAGAAGGGCCGTAAATGCAAAGCATTAAGAGGTTCCGCTTCAGGTATACCATCCATGGAAGATAAACGATAAGCCCCAGACCCATATTTATGAGTGATAATGTACGGGCCCATCCAGTTGGGAGCAAACTTACCCCGCTGACTTCTTTCGAGTGTAGTGACATTTTGATTTTCCTTAAGAACAAGGTCACCAATTTTGAAGTCACGGTGTTGCAAGTGCTTGTTATAAGCACGCTTGACACGTTCAAGATAGACCTGATGATGCTCAAGAGCATTGAGACGCCGCTCATCTAATAATTCAAGTTGTGCTAGACGATTTTGACGATAATCCTCATCGGAGACAAATTCTCTGAGAGAAACACGGAGAGATGGGATTTGGACTTCCAAAGGAAGGACAGCCTCAGACCCATAGACGAGAGAGAAGGGAGTAGCACCAGTAGGGGTACGAATGCTAGTCCGATAAGCCCAGAGAGCAAAAGGGATATGTAAATGCCAATCCCTACCAGCTCAACTAGTTACCTTTGTGAGGATATTACGCAAAGTTTTATTGGATGCTTCGGCCTGACCATTAGCTTGAGGATAGTATGGAGAAGAAAAATTGAGCTTGATGTTGAAAGCGTTGCAGAGATTCTGCAAATCAGCGTTCTTGAAAGACTTACCATTATCTGTGATGAGCTTATGTGGAATGCCAAAGCGACAAATGATGTGTTGATAGACGAAATCAACTATGGGTTTAGCCTTTGTTGAAGAAAGAGGGATAGCTTCTACCCACTTAGTAAAGTACTCAGTGGCAGTAATGATAGAATGATGACGCTGTGAAGAATGGGGATTGATGAGACCAATAAAATCAAGACCCCACTGCGAAAAAGGCCACAAATCCGCTGCAGGTTGCAAAGCTTGACTAGGGATGTGTGTGAGATTGGAATGTTGCTGACACTTGACGCATTTCTTAGTGTATTCACAACAATCTCGATTAAGAGAAGGCCAATAATATCCCAAACGTAAAATGCGCTTGGCTACAACTAAGCCACTAAAATGTCCACCACAGATACCGTCATGGACCTCCTGGATGGCTTTAGATGATTCACGGGTTTTGAGGCACCGAAGCAAAATACCATCAAAGCCGCGTTTGTAAAGAAGGCCGCCTAGAATAGTATAGTGATTGGCGCGTTGGATAAAAGACCTTCTACCATTGGAAGTCAGATCTGGAGGAAGCACCAAATGAGATAGATAATCAACTATCTGTTGATACCACTCATCCTGAGTATGGGTTGTGACAGCATTGATCGAAGTTAGTTGCTCAAGATGAGATGGTTGATCTAATCGTTGCACAGCCACATAAAGACGCGAGTCTTCGGTAAAAGGCGGGATAAGTGAGGCTAATGAGGCCATTGTATCTGCGAATCAATTTGCAGTGCGAGGAATAGCTTGGATAGTGAACTTATCAAAAGATTGGAGTTGAACGAGAACGATATCACGATATTTTTGAAGGATATCATTTTTGCATTGATAGACACCCGTGACTTGATTAACGATGAGTTCAGAATCACCAAAGATGTCAATATGACGAGCGCCGAGATTAATGGCATTTTGAAGACCTAAGACAAGAGCTTCGTATTCAGCCATATTATTGGTGCACTCAAAGTTCAATTTGTGTGCGACTGGGATAGGCGTACCCCAAGGAGGAATCATCACGAAACCTGCACCTCCCCCTTGCTGGCATTTGGATCCATCAAAGAAGAGCTTTACTTTAAATGGAGATAGACCAAAATCAATTTGTTGGATATATTCATCGGGGAATTGAGCAAGGGGGTCTTGAGTGTCCGGAAGAGGAGCATCAGCTAATTGATCTGCAATAACCTGACCCTTGATAGACTTTTGCGGGATAAACTCGAGGTCAAATTCTGTCATAAGCATGAGCCAACGAGTGATACGATCATTGTGATAAGGCTTTGCATGAATTGTCTTGAGTGGATTGACACTTGTGACAATGTAAGTTTTGTGATTAAGGAGGTAATGACGAAGCTTAGAAGTTGCGAAGAAGAGAGCACAACATAGTTTTTCAGCTTCGGAGTAACGTGTCTCATACTCATGGAGGGTACGACTGATGTAATAGACAGCTTGTTCTTTACCACAAGTGTCCCGATGCGAAATAATGGCTCCCGAGCATGGTCAGTCACAGAGATATAAAGATAGAAAGACTCCCCCTCGCATGGAGGTGTAAGCACAGGTGGAGAAAGAAGATAAGCTTTGAGATCATCAAAGGCCTTTTGGCAATGCTCATCCCATTCAAAATGAACATTCTTACGGAGGAGATGGTGAAAAGGTTGACAACAATCAGACAATTAGGAGATAAAACGATGCACCGATCAAGACGTCCTTGGAGACTCATGGAGTTGCTTTAAGTTAGAAGGGGGCATCTCAAGGATGGTTGTTATTTTTGGGGTCCACTTCAATACCCCTAATGGAAATGATAAAACCTAAAAGTTTACCAGTGAGAACGCCAAACACGCACTTAGATGGATTTAGACGAAGACAAAAGCGGATAAGCCTCTCAAAGAGAGGTGCAAGGATGAAAAGATGATCTTGACGACGTTTGGATTTACCGAGGAGATCGTCAACGTAATCCTCCACAGTTTTGTGTAAGAGATCATGGAAGATGTAGGTCATTGCTCGTTGATAGGTTGCTCCTGCGTTCTTAAGACCAAAAGGCATGACACGATAACAAAAGGTCCCCCAAGGAGTTATGAAAGAAGTCTTATGTTGGTCTTCTGGTGCGATGAGAATTTGATTATATCCAGAGAAACCATCCATAAGAGAAAGCATCTCATGACCCGCAGTTAAATCTACGAGTTGGTCGATATTAGGTAGAGGAAAATCATCTTTTGGACAAGCAAGATTAAGATCCCGGAAGTCGGTACAAATTCAAATTTTCCCAAGCTTTAATTACTCAGTACTACACACTGACACCCATTGTGGATAATCGATGGGTTGGATGAAGTTAGCCGAGAGCAAGCGCTGTAATTCTTCTTTAACAAGAAGGGCTACTCTAGGGTGCATTTTACGTAATTTTTGCTTAACTGGTTTGATGTTGGGAAGAGTAATGATATTGTGGACCACAATATCGGGATCGAGTCCTGGCATATCCTCGTATGACCAAGCAAAGGCTTGACGATGTTTGGAAAGAAAAGTGGTAAAATCTCCTAACTCCTGTGGATTAAGGGATTGGCCGACCTTAATGATGCGAGGGTCTTCAGAAGTCCCTATATTAAGGTCGATAGTGGCCTCGTTGAGAAGCGTAGACGAGTCAGAAGGAATAGTCTTGGGAAGATATGAATCCTCTGCCCCCAGATAGGTGAGGACGGAATCGTCATCCACACAGTGGATAGTGTTGATAGTAGGAGAATCGTCTCCAACTATTTCAGGGAAGATTAATGGTATAGAAGCGGACCGATTGTTAGTCTCATAGGCTAACGGCCCTAAGGAAATGGTATTGATAAAAAAAAAGTTAGACGGGATGGAAATGTCGTCGTCCACATCAAGTGATGTTTCTGACTTAGCGGGAGAAGATGGTTCCTCAGTAGGAAGAGGCTCATCAAGAATAGTGACGGTGGCTTTTGAAAGGGGTTTAAATCCTAAACCAAATTTTTGATGTGGCATGAGAGTGGGAATGGATGTGAGGTCATGTATACCTTGTTCATATTTTCCCAGGCCAAAGCCTTTCCACGCGCATCGATATAGATAAGTTTTTGCAAACGTGGGATTCTGTAGATAATCAAACCCTGTTAAGTAAGGTTTGGTCCTAGGAGGAGAATCTGGGTGATAGTGAGGCGTATCAAGACCACCGTAGATGAAATTAGTCTGTTGATTGGGCAGACCAATGGTGACGATGCGACCGAGACCTGGTTGATATTCAGGTTGTTTGTCTGGTCTACCATACTCATTAGGTTTGAGATGGGCATCAAAAGAAAAGAGAGGAAGCTCTCCTAGTGAGAAACGCTGCAATGTCTCTTCTAGATTTTGTAAATCCGGTAGTTTGGTTGCAGGTATGGAAGAAGATGAGGCCCCGTCAGGAGAACATGCATTTTCTTTTAAAGGGGCAGATCTTGTGGTCATGTCGCATTGTGCGGAAGGAAAAGGATCTCCGGATGAGTATATATTTTGCCCTCATATTGATATTTTAAGCATCGATGGAGGGTGGATGGGACACAATGCATTGCGCGAATCCAGGAGCGTCCGAGGATCATATTATAGTGGAATTTTCCTTCGACAATGTAGAAGAGTTCATGAAGCAGCTTCTTACCTACTCGAATGGGTAAGACCACAGTTCCTAAAGTAACTGCTAGCTGATCGTTAAATGATCGAAGGGCGAAAGGCGGGGGTGACACTACATTCTTTGGTAACTTAAGTTGCTCAAACGTGTGCGAGGAGATGACGTTGAGTGCAGCTCCACTATCGATCATAACACGTTTTAAGGTAGTGTTATTGATTTGGACTGTGATAAAGAGGGGAGCCTCCGAATCCTCTGAAGAAAGAGGAGGAATTTCCGAATCTTCAAAAGAAATGGCGGTTGATGGTCCATTCAATCCAACAACCAACTCGAAGGGCTGGGGCTCATCGGAATTCACTGCGATGCGACGCAGATTATCGATTAGAGCCTGGCGATGTTGTGGAGAGGATTGGATGAGGTCAAAAAGAGACATTTTGACCGGAGCCTGGGTGAGTTGTTTCATAACACTCTCCTCAACAGACACGGGAACTTGAGCCCGAGGTGCAGCACGAATAGAGACCCTGGGTCGTGGGGCTGATGAGGAAGGAGAAACGCCTTCAGGGGCTGCAGAAATGACAACCCGTGGTCGAGATGCTGAAGATGAAGATGGGTTATCATAGTGTTGGGTTCTAGTGGCGATATGGATTGTGTCAATTTGAGAAGGTGGAAGATCAAGTGGAGTGGAACCACTAGAGGTCTGAGTGGATCGTTGGGGCTCAGATGGGGCTAAGGTGACAGGAGGTACTTGTTCCTCCTCCTCCAGCAAAAGATCGCTTTCTTCCAAAAGGTTGTTCACAACAGCTTGAAGAGCTTTACATCCCTCAGTATCATGACCCGGGGTACGGTGGTAAGCACAAATCAAATCAGAGTTAAACCAGGTAGGTTTCACTCCTTTAGGGTTATAAGGTTTAATCGGAGGAAGGGTTATGGATGAAGATTGGATAAGTTGATGAAGGATTTCGGTGTAGAATCCGGTAGACGAAGATGAGGACAGAGATGATGAAGGTGGTTCTTTTACATTAACCGATCATTTGAGGTAAAAGAACTTGCATGTTAGGTTTAACAGTCTTTTTAGGGATCCTCTTATTTGTTTGGACATTTGGAGGAGCAGTCTTGGGCACTTGAGATGGGAGTAAGTGAGACATGATTGACTTTGGTGGAGGAGGAGCCCCTAAAATAGATTTTGAAGATGATGGAGATGTGACAAATTTTGCGGTCTTTGGAGACAAAGGGGGTTGCTTGGTCGAATTTACTGATGATTTAGATAATGTCGATTTAGATGAGGAAGAAGCTCCCAAAGTAGGTGTAATCGGAGGAACATAGAGTGCCTTGGTTTTTGGTAGTGAAGATGATGATCCTGATAGAAGAGGTGACGTCTTTTTAGTAGGTAAGTCTACTTTTCGGGGTATTGGTGAAGAATGTGTTGTAGAAGAAGATGATGGCTTTGATAAGTGTGTAGAAGAAGATGCCTTCTCAGCGGGAAAATCCAATCGTTTATGAGGCGTAGAGAGAGATTTTTGTGGAAGAGCACCAAGAGTCTTGATGGTCCGAAATATGGGCTTTCCTTTTTCAGGGATGGTGACAACTTCAACGGCATAAGGTGATTGTAACCTTTTCGGGGAGAAAATGGGGAGATACTGATGGTGTAATGTTAGATTTTGGTTGTCTCGGTTTAGGTTCCGGAACCGAGCGTATAGGTGTTGGTACTACTTCTTTTGATTTTTCTTTAATAGGAAAAGTAACATTAGTGATGGAAGAAGGGGGTGATGAAGAAGCAGTTCCTTGCGAAGGGACTACTTCTGATGCAGTAATCATGGGTGAAACTACTGTAGGAAAAGAGATAGGAAGGGTCAAAATCGAAGACGCTTCCATCGAAGTCGGCACAATTATAGGTACGTTCACCAAGGGCATAGTTGCAGCGGGAATGGGAGCAACAGAAGTAGATGTGTCTGCAGTGGAAACTCGAAGGGATGTAATTGCCTCGAGTATTGAAAGAATGTCTGACGATGAGATAGATGAGGATGACACTGTCTCAGGTATGGATGGAAGGTCAGACAAAGGAGCGGAGAGAGATGACTCCGTGCTTAGTAATGTAGGAATATTCAAAGACGGGCTATCCGAAGATGGTGGAGTTCCAGTGATTGATGAAGTGGAAGGAGGTTCTGATTCGATTGATGTGTTCGCAGATGGCTTGGTTTCAGAAGAAGATTCTTCAGTAGAGATGAAGTTGATAGTGTGGGTGTTTGGTTTTTGAGACTCTGAAGCATTATGGTTCGGGGCATGATTGGGAAAAGGTTGTTTAAAAACATCGAGTGCCTGATTTGGGGGAGCATTTGGGTTATCCAGAATGAGCTCGCCTTTATCAATGAATTTCTGGACAAGATTTTTGAAAGTCTGACATCGTTCAATGTCATGACCTTTGGTTCTATGATAAGGACAGAAATCATTTTCCCTATACCAGAATGGGCGTTCTCGGCTTTCATCAATATTCCTAATGGGGGGAAGTTCGATCATGCGAACTTCCAACATTTTTTCTAAGATAGAGGCATATGATTCCCCCAATGGAGCGAAGGATCGAGATGATGAAGTCCCTTTTCGAGAAGATGAGGAGTCTCTTCGTGGTGTTTGATTAGGAGTGTTATCGGCTCGTGATGCTTTTAATACGATAGCGTTGGTGGATCCTTGATTTTTGTCTTTAGAAGGGGAAGAATTTGGTTTGGTAAACCGAGAAAAATCTGGTTTAGATTTAGAGCGAAGTTTTAGCTTCCTTGCTCAATGGCGCGAGATTCAAGTTTGCGTGCCATCGTGAAGGCTTCTTCAAAGGTATGAAAAGTTTGGATCCTTAAAGTGGAAGAAATGTGATTAGCACAAGATCGAGTAAACAACTCGATTTGTTGGGATTGAGGACGGAGAAAGACAATTGGTTGATTATCCCTCTCCAACGAGCAACAAAGTCTCGCAATAGACTCATCATCGAATTGGCGAATGTTATAAAGATCTGTGATCGAGATCTTATGCGCGATATATTTATTGAAAAGTTTTCAACAAACATCTATGCCAATTGAGAGAAAGAAAACAAGGAATGTTGAGGAATGTTATTGTACTAGTCTAAAGCAAGACCTGCTAGAGACATAGGAAAGGTACGGATCATAAGCTCCTAATCCTGGACTATGAGGTAGCAAGCATGTTTGAATGCTCACAAATGTTGTTGAGGGTCTTCCCAACTATGAAATTTTGAAAATTTAGGAAGTTCCCATTGGGGAGGATAAGGCTTGAAAGCCACTGAGGGGTGAATGGGTTCATTACACACTTCTTCAAAGGAGTATGAAGGACGAACCCCTTTTGTGGAGGCTTCCAAGTCTGCGATTTTCTTGAAGAGAATTTGAACCACGTCAGATTGAGGAGGAGGCACATTGGTATGTCCTACATAAGAAGCAAATGGTGGATGTTGTTGAGGTGTCAACGGGGGATTCATCTGTTGATGGATAGGATGATAAGAGGAATAACCAGGTGTTCTGGGTGACACCGGGTGGGGTATTTGCTGTGAAGTAGCTTGCGTATAGGCAGGCTGTGGGATAATAAGTGATTGAGAAAATGAAGGTTGGATGACGGATGGAGCCTGTGATTGGTGGACTCCTATGTTTGTTGATTGGATCGGGACAGATTGAGGAACATGAGTGCCGACTTGATTGGACATATTGGGGAACAAGACCTGAAAGGGGCCTTCTACTGCCGGATTAGGTATTAAGGGTGCCGATGTTAGAGGATGGGTGAAGGTCACAGTTGCTGGAACATTGGAAGAAAGACCCCCTAGAGGACGAGAAGTAGGAGCCAACTGACTATTCGGAGGGGGTTGGCTCATGAAGAGGTACTGACCTTGGGACACGATGGAGGGCATAGATGAATTAACAGCAATATGCGGGTGTGCAGACGCATTCATTATAGCCAGGGCAGAAGGCCTCTCAGAAGTAGGTTGTGGAATATTCGAGGTAACTGCGGTGTTAGGAATAGGTAAGACTATTTGAGAACTAGTCGATATGGTAGGTGGAAGAGAAAAGGGAGGCATAGGGGCCTCGCCCTTCTCCGTGACTCGAGGCAAGAGAGATGATGCAAACTGCTCTACAAAGGCTTGGGGTGATCCACGAGGATAATCGTACACTTGTTGGATTGGTGGTCCTTGATCAGATATTTGAATAGACTTGTGTACTAGGTAGTCCATGAGGGCTATCGGATTGCGGTCGAGGAATGCCTGGAATTCAGGATCCCCGCGGGGAACATACTCCGAGCCAGATGATATTTCCGAAGGACTAGGGGAAGCTGGACGTGATGGGATTGCTTTGGCTTGATAGAAAGGATTATATGACCAGGATGGGGAACCAACTAACAATGGTCCCGAGGAAGATTGGGGGGGTGCCGAAACCTCCACACTAGTGGTGATCTCGGAGGAAGAAGGAACCAGTTGAGCCATTCTTCTAGATTGTGACCGAGTGATAACCGTCATAAACACGTAGAAAAGAAGATTGACCTAACTAATGCACAGACAATTCAAGCAGCGCAAGTGATTATCTCCTTTAAATTTTGATGCTTTTAAGAAAAGAAAATGTTAGGAAGGCTTTTAGAACAGAACTACTCGAGATAGCCAAACTAAGGATGGTTTAGGTAATGTTTGGTGAGGAGTCCCAAAGGCACTTCAAGAAAAGACCAAGTCGTGGCTTGATATAGGCCTACCCCGCACTTCACACACCGCTGCGATAAGGGAGTGGGTGCTTTGCCAATATATACCAAAATCTTTCGTGAATTTATAGCACGGCTCGAGTACCGCGTAGGCTCTTCCTCTTGGATATCACTTCCAGTAGGCGAGGCCAGGGAAGGAATTTTGTTTAAATGCTTTATACCTAGTGATTTTGGCTTTCATAAGGGTGAAAAATAAAAATCAAATAGTGTCACTACCGATTTTGATCAATTTTCCACCTAATTAAAACTAGATGAAAAACATGCAAAGAATGACAAAGGAAAAGTTCTTTTTAAGCACTTAAAAACAAAGTGTTTGATTTCGATGAAGACAAGTCAAATAGATTCTTTCCCAAATGCGATTAAGTTCTTTTTAAGCACCAAAAATTGAAGTGTTTGGATGTGATATGCAACCGACAAAGAAATCCTAAAAAGGAGAAAACACCGTAAAAGAGGAATACCTGTAGATTTAGCTCTCCAAGGTGTGTGGACTTCAAAAAGCACGTTGTTGAGCTCTTCCCCTCGAACAATCCCACGAACAAGCAAAGTGCTCCAAGAAGAGGTTAAGAAAACACCGAACAAAAATCCAGAAAGATATATCCGGATAATGGTGAAACGAAAAATTTCTATTCTAAGAAAATAGAAAAATTTCAGAATAACGATTCCGCATAAAAAGCAAGATTGGAATGATGAAAAGAGATGCTCAAGCAGAACTGATAGAAATCAGTGAAGAAAAAGAACAAAGCTCAAAACTAAAAAAGAAATGAACTTACCAATAAGGGACTTTGGTTCAAGTCCCACCGGGCGTGCCAGAATGTAGATCAAGGATTTCACGCTTGTTACCTGTCCAAGTTAATGCACCAAACTAAACACAAAAACCCTGAAAAACTCCAATAAAATCGATACCTGATGGATAAGATCCGAAGATGTAGACGAATGAGGAAGCCGATGTAGATAAGACGGGCGCACACGAGCAATTCGCACAATAGATCCGAGTAACCTGCAAGACACCGATGCTTGACAGAAAAAGACGGCGTTAAGAGATATTTAGGTGGACTGCCCGAGAAGCGGGTCCGGGAAGTGATAAGCTTCCTCGGCGGATGTCAGTCCACGTTTTCAATTAAGAAAAGAAGCATACATGATAAAAGATGTAAGTAAAAGCTAGATTTTCTCGATTGCATAATAAATAAAGACAGAATCTAAACAATGCAGACGAAAGTACAGAAAATAGGAACTATGAAATAATGCTGAATTTGTGTTACCTGTGTCCTTTACTGTCTACAGAAATCGGCGGCCCGATGATGATGTGGTCGGCGTCGATTGAGATGAATCGGCGTCGACTGGGTGAGATCGGCGTCGACTAAAGGCAGATCGATCAATCAGGGACTGTGCAATAAGATTTGGGAATTAGAAGGTGAATGTGGTCTGCTGGATGTGCCGAAGTTGGCGAGATACTGGAACAGAGTCACCAGATGATAGATGGTTGTGTGCGATGTTGACGTGATGTGGGCAGAGTAACGGTGCTCCTCTCAGGGATTGATTCGGATAGGATCTGCCCTTACTTGACACCCTTGATGCTAAAAGATCTCTCTTTCTTACAGCCTGTGTCTCTCTCGCTCTCTGTTCATGCGTAAGTGCTTCCTTTTTTCATCTGTTCACTTTTTCGCTCTCTCTTCGGTCCTTAGAACCGAGTTACGGACTTACTTTTATAATCGGCGCCCGACCATATGGGTCGGCGCCATCGCGAATAGACTCCCGAGATGGCCAAAATGAGCGATTTCAAGAAAGATAAGACTTACCCTGAATACGGGAAATATCCCGCTTAGGGAAGAGGAAAAATAGATGTGATACATAGATAGAATAAATTTGGGGTAGATAAGTGATTAAGATGCATGGGAAGAAGCGTAATTAAATATTTAATATTTAATCACTCATGGGTAAGATATGATGGGGTGAATTAAATTTAGAGTAAGTGATTAAATCACAAATTGGATAATATCCCAAGGGGATAGTTGGTGACGTAAACGTGCCCCAGGTTACCCAAGCAAGTAAATGGATGAGAGGGACACTAAATTGAGTAACCAATTTTAAGTGTCTACATTGAGATTGGAAAGAGTGATAGAGTAGAGAAAGAGGAAGAAGATTTAAGTGTTAAAACTGATCGGAAGAATGGTACCAAGGAAACCAACTTTTTCATCGAAGAAAACAAAGGGCAAGGGTAAAGGAAAGCGAGACAAGTACCGTCATGATATCAAATTAAGAATGGTACGCGAAATGTAGTACCCAAATGGGATATTGCTAGGAAAATAATGGGTTTACACATGGAAGATGACCGTAAGTAATTATAATCATCGCTTGATCACAACGGAGAAGGAAATGGCTTTAGATTTGGTGTTATTTAAAAATGTATAGGAAAGAAGATTCCTACATTTTTAAAGCCTATTTGGAGACGGGGACTTCACCAAAACACAAAGAACATAGAGAAGGCTCATGGACAATGCCAAGTGTCCAACTATCACAAATTCAAGAGTTAAAGAAAGGTGCAAGGTCTCAAAAGCCCACAATATTTCCACATGTAACTAAAAAAAGGGTCCCACCCCAAAAGGGTTGTGGCATTATATACGGTGGGGTATTTTCACTCCCCAAAGGAACAAACAGTGTGCTCACGGTTGGTGCCAAGTTTCAGCTTTGCACATTCCCTAAACTAAGAAGGGTAGTAGAAATCCTAAAGATGCGAGGGCTTCCCACATGGGTCTCACAATAAGTAGACTTCAGTTTGACAGACCCAAAGGGGTGACAAGCCATGTATCACGTATGAGTGATTACAAGACTCATCTGAAATATTTAATGCTCAATACTTTTAAAATATTGGAGGTAAAGAGTCATATAGCCATCATTTCAGTAGCAAGTTAATGCATAGTCCTGTGTGAAGAATGCCAACTTGCGAAGACTCAAGTTATTCATTTTCATTCAAATGGTTGTTTTAGTATAGCAACAAAATACGTGCCATTTGGGTCATGAGGCCAGAAACCAATGCACAAAAGATCAAAATATTTGGTCATGTAATAAAGATCCAAAGGATGTTCCTCAAAAGGTGAGTCCATTTTAAAGGAGTCAGTTGCAGGATAGTAAAGATGCATTAAATAAGCATGGCTCTCACCTTTTAGAAGGGGTAGATAATGGAAGTGTGAGAGAGATCTTAAAAATATTTTCCTGTCACTTCGCTCCATTGGTCATAATTAAAATCAATTGAAAGGAGTGTAGGAAGACTTCTTATTATCTCTTACCCCTCATATATATATGTGATCAAATCTATATAAAAGGAGTAGTTAGAGATAATTTTGGGAATCAGTCGATGCTCTTCTCTATCTCAAGTCCCTCTTTTGTAAAAAAATAGAGATCTTGAAGCTCTAGCTTTCTTCTTGGGTTTTGTAACAACAAGCTTGCCTCTTTTCTAAATGTAATATTGTGCATAATTGTTAGAGTAATATATATGTCTTGTGGTTTTTTCTATTCATCATTTGCATATCTTTATTGTCTCTGATCACCTTTATCCTCATGTAGAAAATATGGATCTTCCAATGTTGTTACTATCTTTGAAGCTTTGATTAAGTAGTTTAAAGTAGTGTTTTGCATGAGTCTTTTCTGACCTGTGGTACATTTTGACCACCATATTTAGTTGTTCACCATTTCCCTTTTCAGATAGTTGTGGTCTTGATTTATCTTCTGGGAGGCCTATTTCACTCATCGCCCCCTTTAAAATTAAAGTTTTGTTTTTTCTTTCTAACCCTCATCTCACACTCCAGAGAAGAGCCAACTTCTTTAAAATTCTCGAGGCCACGTTAGGCGTGCATCCCACTAATCTAAGGTTTCCTATGACTCTAATGGTTTATCTACAAAGATCATCGTCAACAAATGGTTTGATGAAAAAAGCAGTAGGATGCCAAGCAGAATGCCCATTTACAATGACAAAGTAAAAGTCAAATTGGAGAAGGTAGGGTTGTTACAACTTTATGACTTACCTTACTTCGAGAAAACTTGAGTGCCTTTATCAATGGATGATGTCGCGTGTACATAATGATCACTTTTACTCCATAGGGGACAAGATGTGCATTACTGTAACAACTGATATCTAAGTTCATATGCCTCAATTGTGAAGGAAATAACATTGATGATGATCTGAGCGACAAGGATTCTATCAAGGAAACTATAGCCATGTATGAGTACAAGAAGGGTTCAAGATACTTTGACATCTTAGAAATTATAGACCCAGTGATGAGTATGGCCAAGTGCTTAGTCACCAAACTCAATGACCAAGAATGGTGGATGCAGGTAAATAAGGCATGGTTGAATGTATGATAGAAGATATCGAAGAAACCATCTACCACTTGTATGCATACATCACGGATGAAGTTATAAGTAGCATGATGGAGGGAGAGAAGATACTCTTTGGTAATGTACTCCTCACTATTGTATTCTCAGAGATTGGAGTGCCTGACGGGCCTGAAAAATTTATTTGGGAATATCCAGAAGAGGATCCCTCACCCGAAAAGAGGTTTGTAGAGTATATTTGTGAAAAAATGATGACCGATCACAAGGAACACCCGGAGAAGTGGTATAAGAGAATGTGTGACACACTCGGGGCTGAGTGGAGAATCCTAGAGTAGTTTCCCATACTCGTGAACATAGAAGTAGAAATTGTAATATATCAACACTTCTACATTGGTAGATTTAGGTTGATAGATGAGAACATGATGGATTTTAACTAGAGGATTTATTTGATGTTATACGTTCCAAGTAAAGTTCAATAAAGTTCCATGGATTTTAAATTGAGTAAATTTCAAATTTAGGGTAAAGTTCCTAGAGGCGAGCTAGAGAACAAGGAAGAAAAACTCATCAAAATGACCAAGGACTTGAAGCAGGAAGAGATAATCAATGCTCAGCTAAGGCGTGAGTTAAAAGATGAAAAGGTAAGAGTGTGCAAGGCATACAAAAAGATAGAGATGATCATAGATTCCATTATCCTAAAGCATCTAGATTTAACACCACCCACGCAAAAGTATGGGTCATCCTTACAATGTCTAGAGGACTTGACTCACATACTCACCATGGAGAGGTAAAACTTTTCCCTAGAATCAACAGAGGAGGCATTCGCATGCCAAGAGAAAGAAAATAAGATGAAGGTGGTGGACAATTTTTCTTAAGTACAAAGAAGATCTGCAAGGCTGATGTAAAGGCTGCCACAAAAATTATTGAGGCTGCCTATGATAATTGCTCAGAATCGATAGAGTAACAAGTATCCTAGTTACCACCCATGAAGTCAAACTCAAGGATTTCTAGGAAAATAATAAAGGCAATAGGGCTGAGCGAGAAAAGATCTTAACCAAAGTGGAAAAGAAATTAAAATCTAATGAGACCTTGTGGGGCTCAATCAAGAACCAACTAAAGGAATTGTACCCTCAAATCACTCTAAGGATGGATGCTCTCGAGGATTTGGGAGAAAAACTAGAGGATATTGTGGAGTCAACGAGCACTAAAGGAGAGGATCCGAGTTTTGAATAAGTGAGCGCCTAGTGGGCGACCTCTATCAGCAAGTGCAGAATGAGGTCAACACTAGAGGAAAATAAGAAGTTGATTTAAGGAAGGATTTCCCTATCGTCATCCAAAATAAAATTAAGTTACCCATTCTTTCATTCTTTTCCCCATTTATTCATTCCTCCATTCTTCCATTCCAACCACTTGTAAAGATCCACCATTTTTTAATTCTTTATTAAAGAGTGTTTCCAAGGGCGAGAATAGGCGTAGTTTGGGGTGATGTTGGGCCCCAAAATATCAGTTAAGTACAAGAAGACATGTTGGCACGTGAAACCTAGTTGAAGAAAGGCACGTGGGTTGAAGGCATGTAGGGAAAGGGTTCTGGTAGGGTTTTGTGGAACACATGATGCACACGTGTAGGAAAAAATGGTTTTTGCAATTAGCTACATTTGGTGTCCCGTAGCATGAGAAAAGCATGACCCTTGTGGATAAGGTGCCAGCTTGGTGACTATGGATCAAAAAGGGAATATTCTAGGCATGCGATGGAAGTTTCCAGAAGACATCATTACAAGGAATGGAGAGCTCGAGATCTGGAAAGGCATGCTTCCATGGAGGACCACTTCAACACTTGGCAACTGATTTGTAACTTCTGGAAGGCATGGCGGTGGGTGCTAAGGCTATATATACAAGCGCCCAATAGAAGAAAATGATATAGTGAATATAGTGGAAGAGAGGTGAAGCCCTACAGAAAATAGAATGGAGGGTGTTATGGCTAGGGATTAGGGGAGCTCTGTGAGTGATAGCATATAGAAGGGGATGGGTTCTCATTTTTCTTTGTAATATGATGAGCATGACATAGCTCTGATGCATGATTTGGCTCTGCATAATATGAGGATCTGTTATGACCTCAAGGGATGTAATGTGGGTTATTCACTTTGATAGTATGAATACAATGCTTCATTATAAATCATCTGTGTTTAGTACTCATGCTTTTATTTTCTGTATAAATCATCTCCATGTGTTGTTTGCTATTTCTCTTACCTGCATACAATGAGATGACAACTTTTCCTAAGTTCATAAGAATGTGGTCTAGTTATTTTTTGTCTTGCATTTGATTGTTTGTTCTAAAATGATGCATTCTCACAAAACTCACATAAAGGAGAGACTCAATCTGCGCGTGCCTCATGTGAGTACCCAACTCCATTGGCTAATAGGTGACATGCATGGGATTTCCTATTCTGTGAAGGGTATAAAAATGACTACACCTTGGTTCCGTTGTTGATAAATATAGGTATGTGCGAGGAGCAAGAAATTTTTAAGGGTTTAAGGACTTATCCACATTTCGATTGAAGGGTATGTTATCCCAGTAAAATTAACAATGGTAATTTTGCAGTAACCATGCCAAAATTTTGTTCTACGGTTCCTCGTTAAGGTCCCTCAGTGTTTGGAAGGGCATAAAATCCCTTTCCAAAAAATCAGTATTTCGACTTAGTCATTTTGATCCTTTTAGGCTGGGTGCAGATTTTGTTCATGTAACACAAGCATTATTTGTGCCCCTTCTATTCCTTTGGCACACTCTTTGGAGTGTTAACACAAAAATTGTTGTGCCTCCCTGTGATTCACCTTTCTTGCTTGTGCCAAGGTGCATGCGCCGACTGACCACAACAAAAATGTTGCACCCTTAAGCGGTGCGCCGAAGTGCTTAAAATCCCATGCTTGACATCCTAAATTTGCGTCGAGGCACGAGATAATTTCTTGTGATGCACGCATAACCACATCGAAGGGCACAAATATTTTCATGTTGACATACTTTTTGGTGTGCCATTTGAAAAATTTGGTGGCGCATTTATTATGCCTTTTGCTATATATAGGCGCATCCGCCCTGTCATTTTCACAATTGAAAAACACGTGAAAATTTATTCCTCTGCACCTATCAGCGCTCCTGTCATCCTTGTGTTGCATTCATGTGCCCCACTTCGTTTCTCTCATTCTATAAATTCAGGTAAGCGGTCCTTTCTTTTCTTATGGTTTTTGTTTTGGTTTGGTTGTTTGTGGGATAATACTAAAATGAATCTGAAGAAACCATAAACCCCTCCAGCCTATTTTGTAGTCTTCCCTCCTAAGCCAGTTTAACCCTCCTTCCAAATCTGCTAGCCTGGAGGGATTTGTCTTAAAAATGAACCCAAGATCTTCTTCACTCTGTCCCCCTTCACTGTCAAAATCCACATCAAAAGAGGCCTAAAACCACAAACCAATTAGGAAGAAAGAAAACCTAAAAGTTATCAGTTTTGGGCCACAGTTTTCTTTTGGCGCAATCACCATCCTTGTTGCATAAAACACAGTCATGCCAAGAGGGTGCACTGTCCTTGCCTACAACACGCATCCTTCCTATGCCAAACAAAACTAAGAAAATCCTTACATTAGCGCAGGCACAATCCTGCTTACACCAACAAATTTTTTGCAATCTCTTTGCGCCGTGCCAAAAGGCCCTTGCGCATATAAAGTCGATGATACACCCTTTAATACTTTGCACCCTTGGCACACAAAAATTTTATGTAACACGTTCCATCTCTGTGCCATTGGCGCATTCTCGCTGCCATGTAACACAAAAATTATTTGCGCCCAGTTTAAACTTTACACAATGGCGCAGGCACAAATTTGTCTGCATCAACACAGAGTGTTGTATGTAATTTTTGTGCCCTGTGCCCTTTGGCACTGCTTTCTTCCTTGCAACACTCCACCCTAGTGTGCCATACTTTTGACCTTGTAGCCTGCCATATTCCTGCACCTTGCGCCAAGAAGATTTTAAATTGCTAACTCCTCATTCTGTAAAGCTTTGATGGATGATCTAACAGCTAACATGGCTCTTCTACATTGGACTTCACTCCTTCTTCTTGCAGATCAACAACTGAACTCAGATTTGCATATGTCTACATCAAGCAAAAGGCCAACCAAGTCAAAGGGTAAGGCCAAACTCATGGAGGAAGAAATGAAATACAAGTATCAAAGGGTCAGAATGCCCGAGTCCCATGCAGAATGTGACTTAGACATCAGAGATTCTGAACTTGGCCATATAGACATGGAAGATTTTTGGGCTAGAACTAGAAGGGTCACAGGCAGTCCTTGGATGGACAAACTGGTGGGCAGTGGTCTACATTTTGCTGGGGGAATCCCCGTTAGTGCAGTAAATAATGAGTTCATGATGGTGGTGGCCCGCTGCTATAACAAAGACACAAGGTGTGTCGAGAACGAAAAGGGTGAGGTCATAATCAACCTCACTGCCTGGCACTTCGAGATCATGCTGGGTATTCCCCACCACCGGAATTTTGTGGCTATAAGCCAGGAAGACTGCATAAAGGCATGGGAAGAAAATGAAGACAAATGCATGCAGTTAATGAACGAGGTGTATTTGAAAAATAAGAAGGTAATAACCAGGTGGCCGCAGGTTATTCACCACAGTGACTTCTCTGAGGAACTAAGTGACACCATTACCTTCCTGAGTAGGGTGTTTGGGCTTTCTGATGCCCATTACTTCCACAAATGGATGCTTAGGTACTGGAAAAAATGAACAAGAACGTGCCTGATCAGCATTTTGAGTGGGTAAAAATCATCAGCAGCACCATCTCTGAGAAGCTTCAACAACTCACAACAATGGGGAGGTTCTACATGAACTCCTACATGGTCTATGCTGTTGCTTCTGAGAGAGATTATCCAGCACTGAGACGATGTGGGGTATGGCCCCAGGTAAAAATATTTGAATATTATCCAGAATTGAGACTAGAAAACAACATTCCACAGCTTCAATAAGATCAATGATTCCTTCTTCTAAGGCATTGTCTTGCCTTTTGAGGCCCAATATGACTCACGGTTAGATGATCAAGAGCATAGTAACTACAACAGAGAAGTGGGGGGATTTTTACACAATTCCCCACTTTTACCTATCTTAGAGCAGCCAACTTCTTGGGGAACCCACCAAGTTACCAAGGTATGCAGGCCCTAAGTTGATCTTGTTGGAGCTATCTAGATAGCTCATAACATATCACGAGAAGTGCCTAAAAGGAAGAAGGGTGGAACTCCTTTCCCCCTCACAGTGGGTAGGTACACCTGCACTTCTCACACCAAGGCTTGGGAAATGTTCGTGGAGCTAGAGCTGCTCAACCTAAAGCACAATTTCCTAGCAAGGCCAACCTTTGATCCACGGAATTTCCTCCCAAAGGAAAAACTTGATCTGATCCATGTTCCACAGATTGAGGACATCTACATCGACCTATATCATGAGGTCAAACTCAGGAGAAAGGATCACTCCCACTGGCCCTGGTAGAAATTATTCAATATGGCATGGCCATTATTCCAAAAGGTTTCCAAACAACCGATCAAGAAGTTGATCAGGTATATCTAGATACGGATGGGGACAACTAGCCATTTTCCAAAATAGACAGAACAAGGGCACCTTAGACCATTGAGGAGAGGGTTAAGGGCACATTGCAGTGCATAGAGCATTGGTGCAGAATGAACGGCCTCATCTACCTTGGGGTAGATTTCACCACGTCCCCTTTGGGCAATGCACTGCTAGACCAAGCATTTTCCGAAGGGAAAAGGTAAAGATAAAGAGGGAGAATCAAGCACCACTCAAGAAGAAGCTCCTGAGAGCCCTCCCTCTACCGCACAAGAATAGGTTGTAACCTGCATCTCCGGAGAAAGAAGCAAAGATAGAGTGTTCCAACAGGCACATCCACTCAGGATGTTGCCACTACTACAACCATTGAGGTTCCCACCATCCCTTCTCCCGCTCCTCCTTCCCCTCCTCCCATCACCCAAGCAACCATTCCTTTGGTTGTGTCTTCTCCCCCATCTTCTATTGTTCCCCTTTCCTCTTCTTCTATCTTCTCTTCCCTCACGGAGCTATCCCCCAGTATTTCTTCCCTCATCTCTCAGCTCCCTTCCACCCCCACAGTTTCCTCTCCTACAGTAGCTCCTACCCCTGTGAGCATTGGGAGTTCAGCTTCTTTATCAATGCCGCCGCCAAGCATCTCAACCCATTTCCTTGAGTACATTGTAGTTGCTCCTTCTTCTCCCTTAAGTCCAGCATGGATCTCCTAGCACCTGAGTTAGCATAAAAGGAAAGTCCCCATTACACCTATGGACTTCTCTGTCATCCCAACAAAAGGGGATAAGAAGCAGAAGCCAATAACCCACTTCTCTCAGAGTGCCTTAGGTGAAAGAGTAATGGAGATCGCGTATCCCGATCCCACAAAGGATAAAAAGGATCTATCCCCTACAGATTATATAGTGACACAGGTCATAATGGGAATGTCATCCGAGAGCCTTCAAGGAGAGGCCCTATCCATGGTGGATGCCCTTTGCAAGAAGCTTCAAGAAGAAAAGGAAGAGAAGAGGCTACTTTGAAAGAGCGGAATAAAAAGCTTCTCCATGCCCTGTAGAAAATGGGGAGTGCACCTCCTATAACTGCCACCGAGACTCCTGAGGCCCTTAGTTACGATAAGATAAAAAAATAAGCCAAGATTGGTGAACAAGGCATTGCAGTATCCGCTGGAGAGACCAAATCCTCAAAGAGAGTGAGGAAGTAATCATCAAGTTCACCGAGTTATATCAGAACATTGGTCGGGAAAATAAGGAACTCTAGGCGATTGCAGGACCTATCTCCAAAGATTTGGACCATGCTAGGTTGCAACATGAGACATTCCAAAAGATGCTTGACTTCTCAGTTGATGATTTAATTAAATTCGGCATCTTCGATCGCCCCAGAGCACCCAATAAAGTCCTTGTTGCTTTGGACTACCGAGTCAATCAGATGGAATTTGTCCTGGAGAAGATAGATAAGGACAAGGAGGAATCCCTGAATGCAATGCATCAAATGGAGAAAATTGTCCTAAGGATGTCTCCGAGCTTTCTCACTCCATCAATCACCTTGAGGAAGGTAAATGAAACTATTCGAATCTTCAAAGACATCGTCTCGCAAGGGTTAGAGCCAGAAGCCACTTTGGATGTTGAATTCATCAACAACCTTCTGGATTTCCGCGAATTTGTGGGATACCTGATGGAGGTAGGTAATGAGTACTTCAAGCTCCTGAAAAGTCGAGATGAACGGAAAACTTGTGAAGTCATCAGCAATCACACCAAAGGGTCCCGCCCGTGATCGACTCCGTGCGATGATCGAAAATTCATGGAGTACCGGGCCCAATTCCATATTGCCTCTCCTGAGCAGAAGTAGGATACTCCCTTCCAGCCATGAGACAATGACAAATAGCTCCCTCCTCTTGGCTTTCCTTTTGTAATATTTAAAAGTATGTTGGCACAAATGATGACATCATCCATGTTGCACCATGGGATGTTGTCATCCACCAAGTTGCCCAAAGTCAATAGTTGACTTTTAGATATTTTGTAAATTTTTGTAATTAGTTGTTGGTTTATTTTTGCCTTCTCTTCTTCTCCTTCTATAAATACTTGAATATTTGTTGTATTCAATGTGGACACTTTTTAGATGAAAAATAGAAGTGAGAAGAAAAGGCTTTGTACTTTTTGTAACAGGAGAAAACATTAATACAAATATTAAGACTTTGTGTTGAATATGTGTGTTATAGGCATATGATCTTTCTTATGTTAGATATATGCGTTCATTCTATTGGACCTATTTTTTTCATTTGTCCATCAGTATTGCTTTGCTCGTTTATGCAAGTAGGTTTGGCTCCATTTATTACCAATCCCAAAACATAAACCCTCTGACCTTTCTGCTTTGGAATTCATTTCTTTTCTCCCTTTGGACCCATCCTTTCTTCGTATTTTCCCTCCGTTCCTTTCTTTCCATAGTTGGAAACACCTCTACCGGGATGAGTTCCCAAACCCCGAAGGCCAGAATATTGTAAGACTTGCATAGGTTCCTGCTGGTGGAATAGCAATAAACCAGTTTCCTTTCTTTGTCTCAAAGAGGGGCTATGCCCTGCACACTGTTGGCTCGTCTATCCATATATCTGCTCTCACGAAATATTTTTAGACCAACAGATATAACATTCAAAACACATGAAGTTGTGGATAAGCGTAATGATGACAAGGTTGTTACATGAAGACTTGGAGCTCAAAAATAATATTCTAGGGAATCATTATGGTTATGGGTTGTAAAGTGGAGGTTGTTATGGCTAGCTAGCATCTACATGGCTTGGACACTTGAGTATAACAGGATATGATGACATTTGGCATGCGGGCTTACTTTTGGAATGATGTTTAGGTGAGATCTTATCCTATTTAAGGAGGTATTTGGATCTAGAAGGGTGTGTGTATTGGTATTGGGTGTTAGAGATTAGAGGTTGAGTGTGGGTGCATATGGGGTGTGCATATGAGTGGTGTATTTCTGTAGGAAGGGATTATGTAATGGTTATAAGGGGGTAATATAGGGTTTCTAGATCAGATCCATGGGAAGGGTAGAATGATGTATTGATCTGTTGTTGAACCTTTTTGATGTAATATGGCTACTGTAAACACTTTTTAATCAATATATGATGGGTTATTCTATATATCTATGTTTATGGGTTCAAACCCTAGTGTATTTCATGTTACTCATGGTACATATTTGGTCCTCTTATGTTGTTGCAATGTTTACATTTATATCATGGTGCATCTATGTTAGATCTAGTGTTTTTACTCGTGCTAGAATAAATTCTTGTATTTTTATTTCTGCAAACATTCCTCCATTAATGGCGAAGCATTCTTACAAAGCTCACATAAAGGAGGGGTTCAATGCCTATGCATGCCTTGGGTTAGCGCATAACTTAATGTTGGGTTATAGGCCGATGAACTTGGTATTGAAAGGAAATAGGGAAACAAGACTATGGTTGGGATTTTATAAACTAATCTATTGAATTTTGTAATGAAATCCCACTTTGGCTCATAAGGATACTTCTTCATTTGAGATAGTAGGGCTAATATCACATGTGAATCTTCTCGTTGTTTGAACCTTGCCTCGAATTGTTTTTTCATGGTATCCTACTTGGTGATATTATTGGGTGGAAAGTTATATAACCATTCAACCGCATTTTCCAATAGGCTTTCAACAAACAACCTAACGATACATCTTCATGTGCAATGCCAAGGACCCCTTATATAACAAAGAAATGTGTGAGATGTTCATTTGGGTGAAAATTCCCATATCCTTTGAACTTTGGGAATTTTTCTCTAGTTCCTTTGGGTAGTGTTAAAAAATTTCCCCCACGGGAAAAAACTACCTAACAGGGTTCCAAAGTAATTCTCGAGCTACCAAGTGTGCCCCACAGCTGCAAATAGGTCACGAGGTGGTCTTCGGGGTCTTAGAGATCATTTCTAGGCATTCAGAAGCATTCAAGCTAAAGTGGGCCATTCGAGTCATAATGGGATCATAGTCCCATCATGCAGTGCAAAAATTAGCTTCCACCCAAAAAGTGATCAATATTGGTCCATGGAAAAGAAAATTTATGTTTTTATGTTCGATACTCATCCCCTCCCATTCAATCGAAAATTTGGAAAATTCCTTGAAATGAAAAATTAAGAATTAAATGCCCTATTAGGACTTGAAGGAGGGACGAGCTAAAAACAACTCACCGAGTAGCTTGGTGAGTTACTTGGTGATCCCATAAATTTATAAAGGGAGGATGATTTGTAGTAGCTCGATTGAGCTATATGGGAGCCACTCGAGTGGGATTCAATATCACTTCGGTGAGCTAAGGATGTACTAGCTCAGGTTTGGAAATGGAGGTCGGCGGTGGTTCAAGTTTTTAAGACCACCCAAGTCAAGTGAAGGAGCTTGCAATGAGTTGGAAGTTTTGATGAGGGCCAAGTTGACTTGAATTCAAACTCATGCAAAGAGGGCCTTATCGTCTAAGGAGCTCGAGGAGGTATTTGATGGATTCAACATTAAAGTGGCACAAAGAGGCAAGTAAGATCGAAATAGATGGAACAAGTTTGTGAAGATAATGGGATGATTTGATGAAGTTGTCCTTAAGACTAATCCAACTTGGCCATGGTTGATCAATCGAGGATCAAAAAGTCTTGAAGGGCCAACTCGATGCGAAGTGAGGTGAATAGCTCATGGACTGAGTGAGCTAGGAAAGATGACTCGGTTGAGTTGTTAGCATAAATGAAATCCCGAAACCCAATCCATTTTCGGGCTTTCAAGGTTTCGTTGATTCGAGATCGATGGTGAAGAAGTGTGAAGGGCGAGCTCAATGCTTGAAGTGATGAAGAGCCAAAGCTCGAAAGGGCTAAATGCATTTCGTGGTCAAAGCACATCTTTGGGGTTAACACGGGGTTGTGTTCAAAACTCGATTTGGGACTCGATTTCAAGGCTGGTTTCGAGGTTAGCTTTAGGTTTTTTTGGGATTGGTGTGGCAAGAAAACTGAAGCAGAGATAGGGTGGAGACTCCAAAGAGGTGGGCTTTAAAAGACCGAATGCAAGGTGAGTACACATCGTGTTAGGTTGTGTTCGGGTTTCGGATATGGAGGAACTTGGGTTTTGTGTTGGTGTGGAAGAAGCCAACTTGACATGCTAAGGTAGCTCGGCAATGTCTCGAAAATGGCTTTATGAGCTAAAGAAGTAGCTCAAAGTGGAGCTTCAAAACCCAAAATGATGCATAAACTTCAAACAATTATAAATTCAACAATTTTTATCCAAATGAAACAAAATTATACTTTCTAGAAAGATGAATAAATAAATATTCTAACGGTGAAGACCAATTTCAGTTCCCAAGAGGCTGGATATAGGTTGAATCCTAGTGAACCATCAAGGAAAATTTGTTATATATTCTAATGTACTCACCCATTTATCACAAAGTTACTGATCATTAGAAAGGTGTTTTCGGGATCTAGAGCATGAAAACATGGGATTTTTTATTTTATAGTTTATGAACCTATGAAAAAGGAAAGCATTGTAGTGGTAGGTGAGAGCCATTAATGAAGGTAGGTCATCATGAGGCTACAAGAGCCAGACTAGACAAGATGTGTAATCGAGTCAATTTCTTCAAGCATGAGGAAAACTATTAATGAATAGGAGATTTTGAAGATTTGAATGCACTTATTATAGGATTAAACAATGATTTTTGGAGGATTTTTCAGAAAATTTGGGATTCATTTTTCTCTCTCATAATTTACAAATCTTCCACTATAAATTGTAATGAGGGGCATTATTCTAATGTTGGATAATTATGCTTTACACCCTCCCTTCTTCTCTTGTCTGTAAGGATTTTTGTGGAGTTTCAAACCTCCCATTTAACTATAAATGCAATTTTTACCTCTTGGCCATTGTAATGCACTGTATCAAATCTATGGAGCAATAATATAAGTCTGTGGATGAATTTCAACCCTCTCTTGTGTTCATTGCATTCTCCTGATCTCTCATTGCAATCTTGGTTATCTATGCATGGTTGTTGTATTACATGTTTAATGGTTTGTGTTTATTGGCTAGTGGATTCACAGCAATAGATTGATCTATGGTGTGTTTTCATCCTCCTTAATCTGATTGTTGTTTCCATCTCCATGCAAAGCAGGTGTTCAACATTCCTTATTGGTGCATCACCTCCAGTTAGTTTAGGTTTTACTTTTCTTTCATCCTTCTTCCCTATCTCCTTGGCATTTTAGAGTAGGGTTTAGATTAGTTTCTCAGGATGGTGAGTGGTGATAGATACAAGAATAGGAAGCTGACCTTTCTCCAAAGAGCTTTCCCGATTGCAAAGTCCCACACTTTGGGAAAAGCTCCATGTTATGCAATCACACTAACTATCTCAATCCTTTCAATTGTAAACAATAAGGGGTGTTTTGATTTCACATCAATAGGTTTTCCACACCTGGGGCGAGAAGTATTTTCCACAAGATTTGAAGTAATTTTCAACATTTTTGGATTTTTCACCTCTCAGGATGAACTTCAAAATAAATTTTCAAGGGCTTATCTTACTCAAAATAAATCCAAATTTCACTAGCTGATGATAGATCAAGACCTAAACATCAAAAGGGTATTTTTATATTTTTGAAATTTCAGGGTTTTCTAAATTTTAAGATTTCATGTTTGAGGATTTCATACCTTTCAAGATTTTGGGGTTTCGGGTTTTGGAATTCCATCAATTTGAAACCTTTTTAATTTCGATGTTCAGAAGTCTCCTGATTTTGGATTTTAGGGTTTCCTCAATTTCAGAATTTAATGGGTTTTAAGTTTTAGATATCTCTACATTTCAGGGTTTTGGGACTGCCACTTCAAAATAATCTTCAACCTCCAAAAAGTCAGCTTTCAAGCCCATCAAATTTCATTTTTATTCTGTCAATTTTTGTGTGTGACTTGGCAACATCCAGCCTTTTGGGGATCATCTCCTAACACATCCGATGACTTTGAAGGGAATAGAACTCAGTGGTGGTGTAGCAACACAGGTTGCCCAAGTATATGAGAAGGATCCCAACTCATTCAGGAGTAAGAGAGGAAGGTAATTTTGAGTACTTGTAATTATGTCTCAGGAGAGTACGAGAGGAAGAAGATCACAAAGATCATCATCTCCTCCAAGTAGAGCATTATCTACACCTCTACCTAGCAGACCCTTCCTTTAAAAAAATAGGGTTCTTAGGCCAATCATAATGGTACATATACAACAACAACCACTACAAGATCCACCAAATCCTTATGTTAACTTTATATGCAAAGTAAACCATTAGCACTTAATGCTCAAAACCCTATCCCGAAAGACAAAATTAAAAATATCCCTTATTTCACTAGAGAGAACCATAGAACTCCTATTGATCATATAAAAGATATTGCAAACATCTTCACTATTCACAAAATAAATGAAGTGGATGTTGCAATTAAGCTATTGGCTTCCTCATTCAAAGGAAAGGAGTTGCAATGGTTCAAGCACTTGACATCGAATCGATTCAAAATTGGGATTAGATATACACAACCCTTTGCAATAATTTTGGAGAAAGAGAAGATAATTTGTATTTATTGGAATAATTAACAACTATCAAGAGGGCTCCTAAATAGTAAATTATGGATTTCAATTTCCGATTCTAGCGGTCATGGGACATAATTCAATTTTCCATGAGAACAAATGTGCAGAAGGTGCATTCCTCTAATTTTTAAAGGCTCTAAATTCAGATATAGTAATGATGATCTAGTACTTTGGGAGGAACAACGTTGCAGTGTGCCCGTGACATAGCTATCAAAGTAGAAAAATTACCTCTTTCAAGATGAAAATTTAGCACCAAGGCCACCAATGCCTCTATATCTGGAAATGGGAACTCCTACGACTAGTCAAACACCTGAAATAGCCCTTATTCCAGCTCCAAGAAATCAAACAAATAGAGAGGATTTCACTTCTTTGAGAAATCCATTTGAAACCCAATAAATTAAGAAGGATTTGTAAGAAATAGAAAAAGACAACAAGAAATAGTCAAGGTGCAACAAGATTTTAGAGAGTTAGTTGCTATCAAGAGGCAACATGCTCAAATTTCTAGACCTTATCACCTCAAGGTCAAGTGAACATGCCTTCGTTCAAATCAAATAGGCCTAAAGTCCAAGCCACAAACTAGAACCGGAACCATGGACAACGAAAAGCCAACATGAAATTCTAACCATATGATTTGGACATAGTTTTGACATCAAGAGCCTTGGTCCCAAGATAGAAAAACATGGCTCAAGAATATGAATAATGTTATCCTTGCAATCTACCACATAAGCAATCCACTTGTTTCATTGGTGCATAAATTAGGCCTTGATGGTTCAAACTACTAGTATGTCTTAAGAGCCAACTGAAGAAGAAAACCAGCAATAGGAAAACACATAGGAAGCCCCTCAAACGGAAACCACTTTGGTAAATTCATAGGTGAAGGATTTTTCAATCAACCTCCTTTCCATGGTGTAGCTACAACACAAGGTCAAAGAATAGGAACATAGGGAGGAGAAATCGTATAACCCTATTGTTTCTCAACCCACTCTCACATCAAAAATGCTAATAAAATAAGGGCAACTCCGAATGTGCAAAATCAGCCTAATTCCTCTATCGTAGGAGTGTAAGTACCAAATCACATACAAGAAAAGGTTGTGCACACTAAAGGAAAATAAAAGGATAGTCCGTCTCCTTTCAACATCATAGATCATATGAGGAAAACACATGTGAACATATCCATGTGGGAGTCACTTACAATTCCAGGGTAGTGAGATTTGTTACAAGCCACGATGAAAACTGGTCTGTTTCAAAAGAGACACCTAGAGATCAAGAAATGGTTATTACCAAATACAAGGTAAAAGATGGAGGTCAACCAAGAAAGAATATGAAACCCCCACCTTTTTATATCTTGTTCTTAATTTGAGACTAGTTGGTACACAATTGGATGATAGATTTTGGGGTAAGTAGCTCGGTGGTACTTAAGAAAATAGTTGATCAATTGGGTATCAAGTATGAGCCACGGTGAGAGGATTTTGTAACTAGACGAGACAATAGTTGGAATAGTTGGCGTCATGAAAGGGTTAAATCTAACACTACATGCATGTCCTAATATCATAGTTTTGCGGGATGTATCGGTAATTGATCTTCAACTACTCTTCACCTTGTGTCTATCAAGGATTTCAAAGCCGAATTGGGAAATACTTATCTGTAGATTGTTCTCACATGTTATTCAAGATGAGGTATAGAGCTAAGGACATAATTAGGTCGGAGCCTATTGCCAATTTCCACATTGAGCCACATGTGCCTAGCCCCATCAATGCAAATTTCTTGACTTTTGATCAAGAAGAGTGATCAAATGATCATGAAGTAGACACCAAAGGGGGTAATATTCTAGACCGACACTAGATGAATGGGAAAACAAATGATGTGCATTTGATCCTTACAAAGAAATGGAAGAAGCAAAATCAGGAGTGTATTGTGTACATGAATAAGATTCACCCATTCCCGCCTTACCAAACAAACAGAAGATAAGGATAACAATGAGGTATGGAAATTATTTTTCGATGGTGCGAGAAGAAGGCATGGATTAGGTGGGGGTACCATGTTGGTTTCCCCAAAGAATTTCAATTACTATTCAAATTTCAGATTTTAGTTTGCATGTTCAAATAATGCAGGCCGAATACGAAGCTCTAGTGCATGGACTTCATTGGGCTAGGAAAAGGGGAATTAAGAACTTGCAGGTGTTTGGGGATAGCAAGATAATTGTGAATCAGGTTAGGGGATAATATGATGCAAATAATGACCTACTCAATAGTTACAAAAATAGGGTATGGGATCTCATAGAGGACTTTTAAGCATTCAACAAAAAATCTATACCTAGGAAGAAAAATGAAGTTGCAGATAGGCTCGCAGAATTATAGAAACATTCAATGTGGTGTATAGTATCAAAAGAGAAAAAATGCAGCCCCATATCCATGTGAATGTAAGGCTAACACTTCCAAAAAACAACACAAGCTGGTAGGTATTTGAGAATGATCGAAAAATTGTTAATTTCTTGCGGGAAGAGGCAAAGTTCTCAATTAGGAATTAGGATAAATTAGACCAGCAGTATGGGGATTAAGTAGTGTAGTTGCGGACAAACAAGATCCCAAAATTCTTCGTAACATTGGAATCAATTTTCAACCCAATGATCAATTCTAGAGGAGAAGGCTAATATACAGGCCAAAGGAGAGGATTCATAACCGATTTCAGTAGGGGAAGGAAAAACACTCAAAATTGGCAAAGTGGCCACTTTGAGCGAGAAAGATATATGAATTCATATAACTTTTCCAAGAGTTTATAGATGTCTTCACTTGGAGCTATGAATATTTACAAGGATTCAATCCAAATATTACACAACATACAATGGAACTGGACCCAAATGCTAATCCCATCAGGAAAAAGAAAAAACCAATTAACCCGCACATTTAGCCCCTCATGGAGAAGGAGATAAACAAGATGATAGAGTTGAGTATTATATTTTCAATCATGCATTCAAGCTAGGTTACAAACTTGGTGCCATTCAGAAGAAGAATGGATAAATCCAATTGTGCATGGACTTTCAGTATCTAAATAGAGCATCTCTTAAGGACCATTATCCACTCCCTTAAATGGAGCAAATCTTACAGATGGTAGCCAACTCGGAAAGATTTTCTCTCTGGATGGGTATTCAGGATACAATCGAGATAATGGTGAAAGAATAAGACCAGTTCAAGATTACTTTCAAAACCAAATGGGGCACCTATGCCTATAAAAATATGCCATTTGGATTGTCAAATGCTAGAGCCACTTTCCAAAGGGTGGTTGGCATGACATTCAAGGGTTGTTGAAAAAAATAGTGCTAGTATATCTTGATGTTATCAATGTGTTCTCCAACAACACAGTTTATCGTATCTTTTATCTAAGACATGTGTTTCAAAGGTGCATAACGTTCGATTTTACCTAAACCTAGAGAAATGTGTATTCTTAGACCATGAAGGAAAGCTTCGAGGACACATTGTGTCAAAGGAGTGATTGACAATTGACCTAGACAGAGTGAAGTAATTTGAGCATTACCCTTGCCAAGCCATAAGAAGGCTCTCTTGAGCTTCTTAGGGAGTATTAATTTTTTCCACAAGTTTGTACCAAATTTGTCCACTCTTGTGAAGCCAATAACGTAGATGTTAAAAAAGAGTATGACATTCAAGTAGACTATGGAAGGAAAGGAACATTTCAAGTAATCAAAGAAGCCATATCCTAAGCTCCAACTCTCGGCAATCTAGATTTTTCTAAAGACTTCATGCTCTATGCCTTCGATGTTCGACACAATTTCTACAATCAAGAAGTATTCGAGTAGCCAATTTCCTTTTCATTAAGGTTTGGAGGGTTATGAAGTTAGGTACTCTTTCATTGAGAAGCACGTTCTTGTAGTAATCAGGAGCTTAAAGAAATTAAAGCACATTGTCTTAAATAACAAGATCTAGTTATTGGTATAACATTTGGGAATCAATGACTTCTTTTGAACAAATATTTGAGTGAAAAAAGTGCAAAATGGATTACCTATGTCATGGAGTACGACTTTGAGATAAAATTCACTAAACTAGTCCTTGGAAAAGGGTTGTGTTAACAATTAGCCTCAAGCCAATAGGTCGAAGAAGGTGATGAAAACGAAACTAATGGTGCTACATGATGATCAAGAGAAAGTAATTGATAATGTGCCTATTTCTTGATATATTCAGATTTGATACAATTCCTACAAACATGCCTATGCCCTCTAGAAATGAGAAGAAAAAAGAGGAGATACATCGGACTATAGGTCATTCCTTTTGTGTTAGTTGATAGTGTATTATTCAAAAAGGACATCAATTTCATTCTATTGAGGTGCATATGGACAAATCAAGTTGACATGATGTTGTAGGAGTTTCACAATGGATAACAAGGAGGTCATTTTACCCCATGTGTAAAAACACTCGAGATAATGAAGGCAGATTATTATTGGCCCACACTATTCAAATGAATGCTACCAATGGATCAAGAAATGTAAAAATTGTCAATTTCTCACAGGGAAAGGAGAAGTTGGAAGCACTATCATTACACCCAATTTTAGTTGACCAACCATTCATGCAGTGGGGATTGGACTCCATCGAGGTCATCAATCCTAACTCAAGCCTAGGCCACAAATGGATTATAATAGAAAAAAATTACTTCACCAAGTGGACCGAGGTAGTGGTTCTCAAAGAAGTAAATGATTTTGGTATACTTGGACTTCTACAAGAGGATATTGACGAGGTTTGGATTACCGTCCAACTATCATATTAGATAGTTCTTTAGCTTTCCTAGGTTCCAAAATCACAAATGGGCATTTAAGAATGGGATTTATTTAAGCACCACATCAAACTATTACCCCAGGGTAATAAAAAGAATATTCCACAAACAAGAAATTTTTAAAGATCATCAGAGGAATCTGGATGAAAATCAAATAACATGGCATACCAAGCTCAAATCAGCCTTGTGGGATGATAGGATAACACCAAACAGATCAATAGGAAGCTCTCCATACAACTTGATCTATGATAAAGAAGTGTGTTCCCCATATCATTGTAGCTTCCCGCACACTGGAGCTTATGAAGAAGTTGGAGTTGGCGAGTTCGAGCTAATGGAGGCTAGGTATGCAAACCTGAAAAAATTGGAAGAAATCAGATAACACGCCATGTACACGATAGAGAAAATCAAGCCTTAGTCTAGAGATGGTTTGATAAGAAAGCAGAAACAAGGACCTTCTAAGAGGGGGACCTAGTTCTGAAGTGAGGTGTAGATCGGGAAAAACCGGGAAGAAATTCCAAGTTTGATGCCATTTGGAGTGGCACCTTCATGGTCACACGATGTAAAAGTAGCAATGCCTTCCAATTGTTTATATTAGATGGAGAGGAACTTCTGATTCTGGTAAACATAATCTATCTTAAACATTACTACTGAAAAGGAAAAATATCACCCTTGTAAACATTAGGTTAGCATTTTAAATTCCTCTAAGTGCATATGCACAATGTCTTGTTATTGTGTAGGTTTCAATTCCCTAAGTTCTTGGCACAAATTTTGTTACTCCTAAGTTGTGTCATTGTGAAGTTCAATGTGCTTCCCAAATGAAATGTTGTAACAGGAGAAGTTCATACTTGTGACAAAGAGTTGCAAATCTAAAAAGAAAAACATATGCAGAGTAACTAAAATCAGGTTAAGGAATGATTTTAATGACTTTTCATTCTTTAATTCCTTCAAGGAAAATCACAGAAAAATTCCAATTGCCTCTGTCTGAGATCGGAAATAACCTCCAACATCATGTCGAAGAGTGGAACTTTTAGAAGAAGGAGAAAATCCAAATTTAATAGAGTTCCATGATGTAAAAACTTGAAAATTGTCTTATTCAAAATTCTGCAACATGCGATACATGCCAAAAAATCATCAGTTGTGTGCTCCATACTTGGTAGAATTAGGTTTTGGGATGGTCCATTTCAATCTCATAGAACATGGTTGTGGAAAGGAGAAGGTGAAAATCTTCACTCAAGACAAATTTCTATTCTAAAAATCTTAGTTTTAAGATTTTATTATAAAAATGAGAGTGTAAGTAGTCAAGAAACCTCCTACAGGGCCATTCAAGATCACCACAACATACACACATCCGTAAGAGAAAGAAGGGAATCAATTTTAATAAAGTTCCATGATGTTGGAACTCAAGAAAGCTTCTTAGGAAGATTGGAAATTCACAACAGTCCCACCTAAGCTTGGCGGTATGCAATCAAGTTATGAGTTTCAATATAATAGACTTAAGGATTGGTTGCAAGTATAAAATGACTCCATGACCAATGGATATTCCTAGGATGCTAGTTTAGAAAATATAATAGGAAAATTTCCCCACGAGTCACCAAATTGTTGACAATTTTTTCCCCACAATGGGAAAAATTTCCCAACAGTTCCCGAGTAATTTTGAGCTTCAAGTGGGCCCCATAGGCTACAAACAGGTCACAAGTGGTCTCCATGGTCTTGGAGATAATTATTATGCATTTATGAAGCATTCAAGATAAATTGGTCCATCCATAGTCATAATTGGATCATATCCCCATTACAATGCAAGAAAATAGCTTCCAACCCCAAAAAATGATCAAAATTGGTCCATGGAAAAGAAAATTAATGTTTTTATGAACTAGATATTCATCCTCCCTGTCTAGCCAAAAATGTGAAAAATACCCTCGAAAGAAAAAACATTAAGCATTAAATTCCCTATTAGGACTTGAAAGAAGGAGGAGAAGCAAGTTGTAGTATCTTGGTCGAGCTATATGGGAGCCAACTCGAGCATGATTCGAGCATGCTTCATTGAGATGAGGATGCACTGGCTCGGGTTTCAAATGGAGATCACCAATAGTTCAAGTTTTCAAAGACTGATTGGGTCAAGTGAAGGAGCTTACAATGATTTGGAAGTCATGATGAGGGCCGAGTCGAGTTGGATCCGAAATCGCGTGCAAAAGGGGCCTTATCGTCTGAGGAACTTGGGAGGTATCCAATGGATGTGGCATTAAAGAAACATAGAGAGGGAAGAAAGCTTGAAATAGATGGAACGTATTCATGAGGATAATGAGTATATTTGGATGAAGTCATCCTAAAGGCCGATCCAACTTGGCCATTTCGGATCAATCAAGGATCAACGAGTCAGCGTGAAGGGACAACTCAATGCAGAGTGAGGTGAATAGCTTGTGCATCAAGCAAGCCAGGAAGATGACTTGGTCCATTCGTTAGTGTAAATGAAATCCTAAAACCAAAATCCCTTTAGGTATTTCAAGGTTTCATTCTTTCAAACCTCAATGGTGAAGAAGTGTGAAGGGCGAGCTCAATGCCCAAAGTGCCCAGTGTTGGCCCGAAAAGGCTAAGCACTTTCGGGGTCAACGTAGGGGTCAAGTTTAGGACTCGGGTTCAAGACTTGGTTTTGGAGGTCAGTTTCAAAAATCAATTTCTAAGGTCATATTCGAGGTTAGTTTTTAGGATCGGCATGGCAAGAAACCCGAAGCGGGTAGGGTGGATACTCCGAATAGGCAGGCTTCAAAATACTGAATGCAAGGTGAGTACATGGTGCATCAGGTTGTATTCAGGTTTTAGACATGGTGAAACTTGGGGTTTGTGTTGGACTAGAAGAAACTAACTCAACATGCTAAGGTAGCTCAACAATGTCTGAAAATGGCTCGATTAGCTAAGGAATTAGCTCGGTGGAGCTTGAAAACCCTAAATCGTGCATAAAATTCAAACAAGTATAACTTCCACAATTTGTATCCAAATGCAATAAAATTATACTTTCTGAAAGGTGATTCAATGAATATTTTAAAGGTGAAGACCAATTTTAGTTCCTAGGAGGCCAAATATAGGAAAAATCCCAGTGAAGCATCAGGGGAAAATGGTGATATCTTCTAATGTACTCACTAGTTTCTCAAAACGTTATAGTCATTGGAAAGGTGTTTTTGGGATCTAGAGCATGGAAACATGGGATTTCAGATTTTGGGTTTCTAAACCTCTGAAAATGGAAATAATTTCAGTAGTAGGTGAGAGCCATTAAATAAGGTAGGATCATCATGAGGCTATAGAATCTAGACTATACAGTGGTGAAATCACATTCAATTTCTTCAAGCACAAGGAAAATAATTAATGAAAAAGGAGATTTTGAAGATATGAATGCACTCATTACATGATTAAATAATGATTTTTGGAGGATTTTTGGGCAAATTTGAGATTCAATTTTCTCTCCTCCTTTGCAAATCTTCCACTATAAATTGTAATGAGGGGCATTATTCTAATGTTTGATAATTATGCTTTGAACCCTCCCTTCTTCTCTTCTCGTAAGGATTTTGTGGAGTTTCAAACTTCCCATTTAGCTAAAAATGTAATTTTTTTCCTCTTAGACATTGTAATGCATTGTATCAAATCTGGAGGAATAATATAAGTCTCATGGATGAATTTTAACCCTCTCTTGTGTTCATTGAATTATCTTAATCTCTCATTGTAATCTTGGTTATCTGTGCAGGGTTGTTGTATTACATGTTTAATGGTTTGTGTTTATGGGCTAGTGGATTCACAACTGTAGATTGATCTGTGGTGTGTTTTCATCCTGCTTAATCTGATTGTTGTTTCCATCTCCATGTAAAGAAGGTGTTCAACATTCCTTATTGGTGCATCACCTCCAATTAGTTTAGGTTTTAATTGTCTTACATCCTTCTTCCCCATCTCTTTGGTATTTTAGAGTAGGGTTTCAATTAGTTTCTCAGACTAGTGAGTGGTGATAGATACAGGAATAGTAATCTGACCTTTCTTTAAAGATATTTCCCAATTGCATAGTCCCACATTTTGGGAAAAAATACATGTTATGCAATCACACTGACTATCTCAATCTTTCGAATTACAAAAAAATAGGGGTGTTGTGATTTCACATCAATAAGTAGGTCATGTAATTTTTTTGCAAGAGCTAAGGGCCCAATATTCTGACCTCGGGAAGAAGGTGCAACCATTCTAGGAAAAATAGTTTGTAGAGGAAGTGAATCACCCGCTAAGATTAAAGCTTGAGTAGTATTACTTACTTGTGAAGATGAACTAGGTCTTCTCTTTATTGGAGGTGTGCTTGTTTACCTCTTGCTTCTACCCTTATTTTCTAGAGATAACTAAAATCCATGATGTTGTTGTGACTAAAAATTAGGATCTTTAATACCTTGAGCTTTTGTCCTAGCGTATATCTACAATAAGTCAATGTGAAAAAATATTTGAATTGTTCATGGTGAAATATATTCAGTGGGTATTACAATATTTTACCTACGGTAAGTGCCAAAATATGTTGGTTGAATTTTTTTATTGAGAACAATCATCAATTTTAGGGGATAGGATTCCCTCCTCTTTAATGGGGAGGTTCCCTTATTTAAAATCTAAAACCCTAAGTATATACAAATGTACAAACTAATTAATTTTAGATGAGGATATTGGTGACCATGGAATTTGAATCATTATTTCTAATATAAAAGATAAACTAGGGAAATACATGGAGGAATTACAACAACATGACTAATGTAAGACAAACTAGTTAAGGAAACACATTTGCAACTAACCAAATAATCGAAGATAAAAAAATATGCCTTGGTTCTCCAAGATTACTAGCTAACTATAGAAAAGGGGAAAGATGAAGCAACACTTTCAAATAAAGAGATTACATATTTTTAGTTTTCTTATGCATGCAAATAGAACTAAAGAATGTGTGTGTTTGCATACATGAAAAACCCATAACACAAAACGAAAATTGAAAAAAGTTCAACACATTTTACTCCATGGATTTGAACACAAAGTTTCAGATTTCATATATGAAAAACCATCACATTAATCAAATTGAAAGAGAGAAATGGAAAGAACTTGAATGGGAAAGGGAAGTTTTTCTTCTGTATTGATCAAAAATCTGTATATTACATCCAAATGCACCAATATCCAACCCTTTTACAAAATAAAATGAGGCCTTATATAGGCTAAGGGGAGGATGTAACTACCTTTTCTAAATAATTTTCCTAAGTGTTAATAACTTAATTAATTAATTACATAAGTTGGCTTTATTTTACAATTTTTCTTTTTAGAATAATAAATCCAACTCCAAAATAGGACAATTAGAAAACTCTATGAGCCAAAATAGGAAGGGGCATTGAAACAAATGAGGGCTACAATTTCAGCTTGAACACTTGCATTATGAATTTTGTTACAATAGTTGAGATCTCCATGCTCTTAGGGACAATGGTGTTGGTGAGAGAAACTAACCAACTTCCAAGAGAGTACTCTATCTCTTTGTAAATTCCACCATTACTCCGCACAAGTCATTTTGTTACCTCTACCATGACATTGTGAAGTTATGAGAGTTCCTCCATCTTTTCCTTGTTGACTAAGTATTCTTTGAATAGATCCTCTTTGATCAGTGATCTAAATTTTTCTTTGATTTGATCAGTTGGATACCTATTTTTAAGTTATCCTTGTAGAATTGGAAACAGAGGGCTTGTAAATTAGTGAAGATATCATCCTTCAATGATTCACCTTTTTGTACCATACTCCTTAGCTTAGTTATAGCTTCCTCTAGAACCTTAATTCTCCATTCCACATTGTAGGTCCAGGTCTTGGATAGGTTTCTCTTTGAATCATCAAAAATATTGTGAGAAAGGAGAATATTTTCATTAGTTGAATTCATGATTCAGAGATCTTGAATGCAATCTGCCCAAATATTGAGTTCCTTATCAATGGTGTCAACTTCTAAATTGATTTGTTCTTGAGCAGAAGTGATATTATCATACACCTTGTATGCTTCATCAATAAATTATAGTACAAAGACTAGAATGCCTTCAAACCAAGACTTTGATGCTTTTTCAAATGTAGAATGCTTATGAATCTCAAGTGATGGCATTGACATCTATTATAATAATGGAAGTAGTGGGTGGAAGTGAGGAGAGGGGAGTAGGATCAAGAGGAGTCTTTTTTGATGAAAGGAAATACTTGATAAAAATTGAAATATTTTTACTTGCTCCTTAATCTACTCTTGAGTTTTCTTTCCTTTTTCTACTCTCTCAATGAATTTGGAGATAGTCTCCCTAAGATTATGCACCTCTCCTTCTAGGGTTGATTCTTCGAGTGAAATTCTAGTGAGGTCCAAGTCAAAAATAGATATTTCCTTATCACTTTTATCTCCTTTTCATTTAGAGAGTTCTAGAAATTTATTTTGTTTAGAGTCTAAAACTAGATGATAAGTTTTCTTGTACTTATTAGGAGGAGGAGTTATACCAAGAAGGACATCCACCGCATCAAACCCTAAAACTTCAATCCGAGATTGAGCCTTCCTTTTCCTATTGTTAATAATGGGTTGGAATGGTTAAAAGGAATCACTATAAAATGGGTTGGGGAGGAAATGCAAGGAAATTATGAGAACTAAAAGGTTGAGAAGAAGAGACCTCGAGAGTGGAAGTTAAAACATAATAAGTAGGTGGTCTCATAACCTACAATTTAGGCATATAGATATCAATTTTTCCTGTACTTGGATCAATGATTTCAACTTCATCCTTTTATTCTTCACCCCCTTTACCTTATTTTTATTCTTCTTCATTTTGTTATTCTTCAACTATTTTTTCTTCTTCTTCAGAAGGCTATGGTATTTTCTCAGGAGTAGAGGTAGCTTCACTAGTTAATTCTTGAATTTTTCTTTTCCCACCCTTTACTCATGTGTTTCTTCATTCTTCTCAACCTCTTTTGATTTTTATTTCTTCATGTACACCTTGGTTCTTGAGTCCAAGGGTGAGGAGGAAGGATTTTTTTGTGTTGGAACATCTTTTTGGGAGGTGGAAGATTCTTGAGAAGAAGATGTTTTCTATGATGCTTTGAACTCTTTTATCCTCATGTTATACAAATGGTGTGTTATCAAAAGAACTGGGTTATGAAATTCATTTGTATTATTCTTATCCTTCGAGACAAATCAATGGTAGGAAGAGGAGTGTACTGAATAGACCTCATATATTTCATAGTATACAAGTCAAAATCATCATCTTCCATGCCTTCAAGAACCTTATACAGATTGATATCCTTGATTTGTTGCAATGATAATATTTTGAAGAATATTTTCCTTACCTCATACTTATCGGCATGGTCTTCCTATTAATCTTCAAAAGTTATCACATGATAATAGGTCATCCTTATATTCTTTGAAATGAAACCTTTACTATCAAAGGAATACCTCTTCTGGTATGTGTGAAACTTGAACTCTTAAATAGTCCTCTTGACATTCTAAGCATCAAGGGAAGACCTACAAGTGTAGTTTCCTAGTGAGATGGGGAATTCAATGCCTCAGATTATTTTGTCTTTGCAGGTTCTATGCAGTGCATCCAACTACTTACTGAGTTCAACTACAATCAAATTTTCTTTGTAGTATAGTGGTAACTTATTTGGTACTCCTTTAAATCCATCTGTCTAGATGTATTAAAACTTTCTAAATTGAATGAAGAGTATGCCATATGTAGAAATCAGCTACCCGGCCACTAAAGAAATCATTTTGGTCATATTTCCTTCTAGTAGTCTAACCAAGAACTTTTTGAAAGAATCATTCACTCTCCTATGATGATTTTTTCTATTTTCATAGGTGATTTGAGTGTAGAACTCATACACTGGTGCATTCTACTTATTTTCATGCCCTAATAATCCTATTCATACCTTTTAAGTTGTTATAGTGTACATCGGCATGAGATCATATGAAATGTTTCATTTTGTTGTACATTAACTAATTGTTGAGTTAGGTTCTTACAAATGATTTCCCCCTATTTAAACCATTGTTTGTCTTCACATATCACATTGATATATACACACATCCAATATTAAAAATCATTACTTGTATGGCATACCCATCATTATGGTAAGCAATGTGATCATATCTAAAAGTTATGATTTCAATTCAATTATGTAGAGGATTTTGGGCAATTTGGAAGGCCCTTTATTTTTAGTTTTAAGCCAGGATTTAGCAATCATGGTTTTGTAATTATCTTGATTTTGGTCAAAAAGTCTCTGGGCTTCAGTCCTGGTTAAGATTTTGGAATTTTCAAAGGTCGGGATTCCCAAGGCCACATTAATATAATGGGAATCTAATTTGGCAATAATTTTTCCTTGGGGGTCTTTCAATTCTTTAGTTTGTGGATCAAATTTTGAGGCACATTCCAGAACATGTCAATGCACCGCACCGAGGTGGGGAATCCAAAATAATAAATAATTCAACATTTTTAGTACATTGGGACTATCATCTGAGATTTGGGCCCAAAAGTCATTTAGGTTCATGTGTCTAACATCATTATCACTTATGTCAGGCACAAATTTTTCTAATGATGAAATGTGTTCATAACCGCATATTGAAACTTCATGGTGGAAAGATTGGGGAGAACTAAGAGAAAATAGAGCGTAAATAGTGGATTACAAGAGGTATTTATAGGGGACAAAGGAAGAATAAAAGCACTCACCATTGGCATGAAAAGAAAGAACCTTCACAATGGTCCCAATCCAATTTGAATTTTTAAATTTGGATAAAAAATGAAAAATTTACAAGGAAAAAACCTCTCTTTGTGCGTGGGAGAAAGGAAATGGACAAGGCATGATAAAATCAATTTTCAAATGATAAAAATGACTAAGCATGGGGGATTATATAGGATTTAGTTAGAAAAACTTGATTTGGAGGAAAATACATAGTTATTCGGATAAACCTATGCCCAATGGGAACTCTCTTTTACGTTGTTTTACGCAAATTGCTTTATGACTAGAGTTTGGAGAAAAGAGGAACAACCTTTAATACAGGGAAAATGGTGATTGAAGGGAACATAGACTACAGAGGAACATGTTCCATTGGTTCCATAATCTTTTGTAATTTCCGTAACAAATCGGATGAGAAGGGTTGTAGAGAAAATAGGCATGTGGGGAACCAATGGCAAGGTGGAATTGTTCCATGGGTTCTGCAAGTTCGCATTTTCTGCAACGAACATTGGACAAAATTTTTGCATATAAAACAATCCTGTAGAGAAAAATCAGTGAGATGGAATTGTTCCATAGGTTCCCAAAATCTCCAAAAATCGTGATGCAAAGGGAGAGTTGCGAAATGCGGGAAATATGAAGAATCGAGAGAACAAAAGGAACAAAGGAACCTATTTCCGAGAACACCAAAAATTTGATCAACACTACTAATCCAATTAATGTAGATAAATTGGTAATGAGGGGAATACTAGGAAAGAGGAACTATTCCTCCAAATTCCGCATTGACCGATTTAAGCCCAAAATTTCTCAAAATTAGCTAATTGTTGAGATTTTTACAATTTTTCACATCAACGAGGTAGATACAACCATGTAAAATGGGTCACTTGACCAAAAAGTCAAAAAAAAATCAAATAATTCATATTATTGGGGTTAGTGACAACAATCAACATCAATATTCTTAATTACTTGATTAGAATCAAAATTCAAAGGTTTATTTACCTTGTTAATGCCTCGGTTCTTGATATCATCATCCTTCATGCATTCATTACTTATGTTCTTCTTTTTTAACCATTCTTTCATGTCATTCTATACTGGTATGCTATCGAATGCTTCATGAAACATTATATATTCTTCATTTTCTTCACTATCAAGCTAATCAAACTCCTCCCCAACCTGTACTCTTTATTCATCATCCTCATCTTCTTTCATGGATACTTTTCTTGATTCATTTCTTGCAATTTTCATTTCTCTATCTATGATTTTCTCTCCAATATTATTCATACATGTACACAAGAACTGAAACACAATATTAGACAACAAAATAAGAGACCAAAATGTCTCAATGAGTGCCCCTTTTCTAGACACTTTCCTCTTTTTCTTCATCTCTTTTTCAAGTGCTTCTTCATGCACTTTTCCTCTTTCCAAAGTTCTCATTCTCTATCTTCTTCTTACAAGTAGCTCTATAGGCCACTTGACCTTTCTTCTCATCACATATCCAATTACATTGTTTTCTTATCCTCCATGCTCATCAACTCCTCCAACTTCTTTATATCTTTCATAATCTCTTTTAGCTCTTATTCAAACCATAGCTCTTGTTTTCTTGCTTCGTCTCTTATATTTGATTCTTTATCCTCTCTTTGTCTCTCACTTGGCTTCTTCTTTTGGCTTAAAAATATCACTAACCATTTTACTAACTCTTCCTTATCCATTTCACTCTTTCTCTCTCAACCACCTATCACACACACTTCATAAAGAACTTGCACACTTTCACTCTTAAAATAAGAACAAATTATTTTTATGATATATATCCACTCGATACCAAAATGATGCAGATACCATATCATTTTTCCATGAATTCAACAAGATAAGAAAGATTCAACAACAACTACACTAGAAACCTTGCAAAGAGGATCTCACTAGTAGCCTAAAAATGGCTTAAACTCGCAAAAACTAAACTTTTTCAATTTAAATGTCTTCACTTATCACAATAAACTATCCACATACCTCATTCAATGTTAATTCATTCTTAAAAATGATTCTCCATTAAATAAATAGCTAACTCTACCTTCTACTCTACAAACTTCCTTATCTAGGCACTTACGACAATGCCTCTGCATGGTTTATGGTTGAAAGCTTCTATGAATACCCGAATAAACTATAAAATTATCCCAATACCCTTTAGGCTTAATATGGTGTGTGTTAAAGTTTATAGTATATCTCCAAAATATTCTCTCCCAATCGCCCTTTTCTATTTCATAGTGTAACTTGTTCCTACTAGCCCTATCTTCAAGCAATTTTAAGTATATATTTCATTACATGATGTTTCAAGACAATATAAAAGCATCATACGATCAAAATTTGGGAAAAATTTCAACTTGTTCCAAGTTTGATTATTCCTTTCTTTGTAAAAAGACTGCCAAATCTCATTTTTCACACCTCAATTAGGTCTACAAGTGCACCTACAACTCTCTAATGAGACTGTCATCATTTTCAATTGATTGAACCCACTTCAATGGAAACCTCCTTTTGAATTTTGTTGAGAGAAACACGAAGATGTTTTTTTTTTTTTTTAAATCAGACTCTAATATTGATTTTAATATACTCAAATTCCATTTTGTTTTCAAACCTTAAATAGGGTTTCTAGGAACACGATAGAAAATAAAAGACTATAAAATTCTTGAAACTTAAAATCAAAGCTCTAAATTTCAATTATAGGTCTGTATCACTATACTCCTCATGATTTTATTACCACTAGAGAAACATAACCCATTCAACCTTAAAATTCACTTAGTTATCCATTACCCAACGTGTATATGACAAAGAACATGCATCCAAGACTTCATTGTACCAAGACTACTCTTACTGCAGAGATTTATTTGATAATACTTTTAAATAGGTTTATAATTCTCTAAACATAACCCTTTCCACTCTTTAATACAAGCAACCATAAGATATCACATCAACTTTGTGTCTTAAAACCTACACAATATCCTTTCACATGCAACTTTTAGGCGGAAGAAATGTTGGGTATCAACAAGTTAATGCACTTTGTTGTTTGAGAAGGTAAGTTATAAACATGAAATATGATCCTCACACCTCTCCTTAGACTATAAATACCTTCATGCAAATATATTTACACAAATATTTCATAAAATCTGATAAATTTTTACTAGCATCATGTAAATATAATCTATATTTCACTTGATATCAATAAAACAGTATACATTGATCAAAATTGTATCAAAATTCTAAATTGAAATCATTGAATCCTCTCTCTTAATTCTCTAAGAAGGATTTTAACATCACAAAATGAATCTTCTCCAATGAAAATTATAAAAACTTACACCATATATAACATCCACACAATATTTCTTATGCAAAACAAAGTGTTATCATATAAAACTATATATTCAATACAAAATTTCATGCTTCTTCCATACTTTCTCTCCTCAGTCCTCCTTTTCCTTGAGGAATAGTATACCTCTTCCTCTCTCTTACCTCCTCTAGGAGGATAAATAACTCTCTAACTCGAATCTACTTTCTAATGCACATCCTTTCTTGAAAACCTTAACTAACTCTTCTTACTCATCATGCTCATACATAGGCATATTACATCATAAATAAATTTTATTTCCTTTCACTCACTCTAGGACTCATCTTCACTTTTTTAGACACCTATTAACTGCTTAAGCAATCATAACTCAATATTTTCACCTCTTACGGGATCTAATATCTATTTTACAACCTTTTCATTTTTGAATTTACAAAAGACATGGAAATAATCAACTTTGAAATTGTGGAACACTACACCAACTAGGAATTCCTCCATGCATTTGCCACACCTAATTTCACCTCTAAAAATATGAAAGGAGGATATATTTTATCTTTTATATTCTCTTTATGATGCTTCTGCATCAAAAGTGTGTCAACACTCCAAGAGAAACATGAATAGCTGACTACAAGAGTAGAAAAATCTCGGGGATAGGTATCTAATGAAGCTAACCTTATTAATTGGCAAGAGGGTGAGTTTTGTAGAGTAAAATAGGAAGTTGCAGGTAGGGGAACCATTTTCTTTACACTAAAAAAGGTCTAATATGAGAGCTATATGAGGAGAAACATCTCACATAGGTGGTAAAACATCTACCTTGCAAACAACAAGACAAGTTATAAATGTTAAACCCTATGAATTACAAGACAATCAAACTACTAAAAGGGATAATCCACTTAGAATTTGGACTCAAACCAATCAGAAATTAATAGAGGATGTTATTTCAACAAAGGTCCAATCAAATGTTAGCTAGATTATTTTAAATGTGGTATAACAAATGAATAAAACCAGCATGAACATGACTATGTGGGAAGCACTCTCCATTCCAACACAAATATATTTGTTACAAGAATCTTTGAGGCATCTTGGTGACATAAGTGAACCAACAAAGGGTACATCAGGTTCTTCTACAAGTTTTTGTTTTCTAAAATAATTGGTAACAAAAATATCATCAAACCACCTCCCTTCTATGTCTCCCTAATCATTGGTAAGTACCTTGTACATAATCTCATGATAGATTCTAAAGTCTGCCGAGTTTGTTATGCCCAAGAATATTTTTGATTCATTACGCATAAAGTATACACCAATCACCAAAGGGATTGTTTAATTGGTTAGAAATTCTAATAACACAGTTGGGATCATAAAAATTTTGAACCTAACTTTGCATGCATATTTAATATTTTCAATCTTGCAAGAAAATTTTGTCATTAACCTTCATCCCTTATTTGTCATATGCCTTTCTAGATATTTTACTACAAAAGTGGGGGATACTTGTCTATAGATTGGTCACATATGATTCTTATAACTAGTTATGGGACTAGAGTAGCTATCAAAGATGAGCCTATTTCCAATAATCACATTGATCCTTGTAGAGGTGATCTTATGAATATGAATTATGGCATGCATGATTAAGAGGAGAGTGATGATCTTTATGAGGTTTCCACATCCTTAGAGGAGGTTCCTAACATTCTACTTGAAAATTGGGAAAAGGAAAATTTTGAGTTTGATACTTATGATCACATGGAAGAAATAGGGTTAGGGAATTATTGTATACACAAGGATAATACCATTATAACTAACATCGTGAAGCCATGGGAAGATCAAGATGGGGTGTGGAAGTTTTATTTTGATGGATCAAGAAGTAGGAATGGTGATAGTGCTAGAGTTATGTTGATCTCTCCTAATGAGAAGAAATAATTCTTTGCATTTACAATTTAGTTCAATTGTACCAATAACATGGAGAAATATGAAGCATTGATCTGAGGCCTCCAATTAGCCCAAAAATAAGGAATCAAGTTGTTGTGGGTTTTTTCTAGTGACATTGGTGTCGTATATCTGGTCAAAGTTCAATGTGTATCCAAGAATAGCCTACTAAAATCTTATAAACATATAACTTGGGACATGATTAAAGGTTATAATTATTTCAACATCCAATTTCTACCAAGAGTGAAAAAAATATATTGATAGACTTGTATAAGGTAGATCCTAATAATAAATTCCTTAAGACATCAAGAAAGGTTTGGATCAACATGTCAAGCTCATGGTTAGACATTCCATACGGGATAATGAAACTTGTTGGAATTTTTTTGACAATGATAAGCATATTATATAATTTCTATAGGATGAGGCAGAGTTCTCCATGGGGAATTAGTTAAGATTGCATGAGTTATTTGAGGATCAAATGATCCAAATCAAGACCAACAAGATGCCTAAGGGGATAATGATCTTGGAAAGTATTTTTAACCATAATAATCAGTTCAAAGGAGAGAAAATGAACATAACCGTCAAGGAGGAAAGCTATGGTCAAGTGGCCATTTCAAGAGACAAGTATTTAAAGTTTAGAAAGGTATGTAGTAGTTCTGAAAAGTAATCTCTTATTGACCTTTGTAAAGAGTATGATGATGTATTTTCTTGGAGTTATGAGGATCTTAAAGGTTTTGATCCAAGCCTTGCACAACATACCATTGAATTGGATCCCAACACAAAACCTATTAGACATAAATATAGATACAACTATCATTTTACAAATCATGCATTTTCATGGGTGGAAAATTTTGTCCTAGTTAGGAAAAATAATGGGGAGATTAGATTATGTGTAGACTTTAAGGACTTAAAAAATCATATCTAAAGGACCATTATCAACTTCTATCCATGGAAATTATTTTTCAAGGTACAACCAAGTCCTTGTGCAGAATCAAGTCAATTCAAAATAGTCTTCACTACCAAGTGGGGTACTCATGCTTACAAAGATTCCTTTTGGATTAAAAATGTGGTATAACCTTCCAAAAGGAAATGTAGATGGCCTTTAAGATAATTGTTGGTTACATGATATTGGTATATTTGGATGACATAACCATCTATTCAAAGAACACAAGTGAACACTTGGATCATTTGAGGAAGGTATTTGATAGACGTTAGGAGTTTGGTGTTTCCTTTAATCCTAAAAAGTGTGTGTTTTTCTGTTCATGAAGGAAATTTGTTAGGGAATGTGGTGTCAAAGGATGGCCTTGCTATAAAATCTAGATAGAGTGAATGTGATTTTATCTTTCTCTCCCTAGAAACAAGAAATCTTTTCAAAGATTCCTAGGAACAATAAATGTTGTAAAAAGGTTTATTACTAATTTTGTTACTTTAGCTAAACCTATTACTTATATGCTCAAAAAGAAAAAAATTATTAGTTAGTCAATTGAAGGTAAGGACAATTTTGAAAAAAACAATAAATCCATTTCTCATGCCCCTACTCTTATAAACCTGGATTATGCCAAAGATTTTATTCTTTACACATTTTGAAGAAGTGACAACATTTATGCCATCTTCGTTCGAAATATATATATATATATATATATATATATATATATATATATATTAGAAACATATATCTTTTATCATTCAAGAACTTAAATATTATGAGATTGGGTACAATTTTATTAAGAAGCATGTATTTGATGGCATCCACGGACTTAAAAAATTTAGACACATGTTTTCAAATAATAATATTCAATTGATGGTGTCTCATCCAAGTGTGAAAGACTTCCTTTTGAATAAAGATGTGAATGAGAAGAGAGCTAGGTGGATCACCAAGGTCATGGAGTATGATGTTCATATCAAGGTCACCAATATTGTGATAGGTAAAATTTATGTGAATAGAATGTAACATATTTAAGAGATGATATGGAGGTTTACATGTCACAAGAACACAAACCACCTCCTCCCCATTTTTTAGTAGTTGGTATCAAGATGTGATGACTTTATTACAAATAGATAGCTACCATCAAGGTTTAAACAAATAAAAGGAGATACTTTATATTACAAACTCTTCCATATGTGATCATAGGTGGCATCGTGTTTAAGAAGGACATCAATGGAATTATTCTAAGGTGTATTGATGCCAATCATATAGAAACAATGTTGTAGGAATTACATGATGGACTGTGGGAGGACATTTTGAACCAAGAGCCAAAAAACTCAAGATCATGAAGGGTAGCTACTATTGGCCTACCATATTCAAGGAATTCCATGCATGGGTAGGAAAATGTAAGAAGTGTTATTTCTTTGTACGAAATGAGAAACTTGTAGCCCTTCCCCTCCACCCCATTTCAGTTGAGAAACCATTTATACAATGGGGATTGGATTTTATAGGAGTGATTAACCCACATTCAAGCTTGGGGCACAAATGGATATTGATTACAACTAACTATTTTGCCAAATGGACTGAAGTTATTTCTCTAAAGGAAGAAAATTAACTTAGTATCTTGGACTTAAATGAGAAAATTGTAACCATATGTGGAGTCCCTTCCACAATCATATTAGATAATGCCTTGGCATTCTTGAGAACTGAAATAATTGGATGAGCTGTGAAAAATAGAATTTATTTGCACACATAATCAAACTATTATCCCTGAGGAAATGAAATTTTTGAATATATGAAAAAAGAATATTATAAGGATTATTAAGAGGATCTTGGGAGAGAATCAAATAACATAGCACATAATGTTAAAATTATCCTTGCGGGATGATTTAGATCACTCCAAATAGGTCAACTAACAACTCACCATTTAATATCATTTATGGAAAATAGGACATATTTCTAATTTCCTTTAATCTTACAGCTTGGAACTCATAAGCCAACTTGAGATGTTTGAGGAAGAGGCAAAGGAAATCATATATGTAGAGTTAGAACTAGAAGAATTGAGAGACAATTCCATGCATATAATGTAAAATAAGAAAGTGCAAGTGGAAAAGTTATTTGAAAAGAAAGAAATGGAAAGAACCTTTAAGGAAGGAGACCTTGTCCTCAAATGGGATAAGGATAGAGCTCAACCAAGAAGGCACACCAAATTTGATGCCATTTGGAGTGGCCCTTATGTGATCTCTAGCTATAAATCAAATAATGATTTTTAATCATCAAGGTTGAATGGAGAAGAAATCCATATCCCCTTGATGGGATGTACCTCAAGATCTATTATTGAGGTAAGGTGTCACCTTGTACATAGTGGTTTATTCTTACAAACAAGTGCTTATGCACACTCTTCATATTTCCATTTGGAACATGTCTGAGTTTTAATGTTTGTACATAGTTATAATGGGTCTTCCCTTTTGGATATACTTAGTTTGGTTTAGAGTGTGTCTAGTCATGAAAATCATAGTTTTGGATTATTTTCCAAGTATTTTATTTCAGGTTCCAATAATCTAGCTTCTTTCAATGTCAATTTCACTCTTCATTACAAATTTAAGGTTGAGTTTTATAGAGTTTAGGGATATGAAGATAAATTCAAATTATTATTTTTAAATTCATGCCCAACGTATTTTTTAAGGCTACTAGTCTTCATCATCTAGAAGGAATATGTCCCATGGAGATTGCTAAATTTGTTTTCCAAAATAACCCCTAGGATATTTTGACAACTTACTAATTCATGGTTAGAATTAGGATTTTTTAGGAAAAAGAAGCAAAATGTTGGAGGTTAGTTTTCCGCTAATTCCCAGAGATATGTGCTCAATGGGTTCTCTTAACGTCTGAAAAAAGGAATATAATTTTGGGACTTAGGTAAAAACATGAGGATTAATTCTTCAAGGAGGTTGATGATAGAGGATAGTGCTTCACGGCCAAGAGTTCAAGAGTAACGTGGAAAAGAAAATTAAGTTTCAAGGAGTTGGTTTTCCACAAAAAAAAGTACAATGTTCACTTCGGAGAAGTTGTGATACAATCTGTAAAGGGAAGAGAAACAAATGGGAAATAATTTTAAACATGGATGAGGAAAACCCATGGAACGCTAACTCTTTGTTCTATGGGATTCAAAAAGAATTAATGTTTTTGGACTTCAAAAGTCTGTGAAATGAAGGAATATGGTCACGGTTCAAAGAGGGTCATGCAATAATAGATTAGTGTTTTGTGACATAGTGGGAGGTATGACAAGTCCTCCAAATGAAGTAAATCCTTCGTGGGTATTAAAGAACATATAAATGTTGCCAAACACTCAAAAACCACATAACAAAGGATTTTTCTTTGGCGGTCGAGGATTGGTTTTTTTCCATCTTTCATTACGGAGCTCCACTTTTCCTTAGATTTGATCCATTTGGAATGTATTATAGAGACCTTTCAAAAGAAGGAATATTTACAAAGAATGGTCTAGTATTTTGTGAGATAGAAAGTGGGGATTTTAGGGATGTTTCACATTGTTTTCAAATTTATAAGATGCCATTTAAAGTTATGATATGATTATTTAATCCTCCCTCACCATGAAATCCTTTGAATACTTCCAAAATAGCATATTATTCCATGACAAACCAAAATTACAAGGAATGGTGATCTATGTAACAAATTTGGACATTTGGAAATGTCATCAACCATCTAGTTTCTAGATTTAGTGGAAAACCATTAATCTATGAGTTGATTATTGTTTCACCTGATTCTTAGATCATTTCTTTGAAGTGTTGGCCAAAGCAGATAGGGTAACAGTGTAGGAGGAATACATTTCAAATGTTGGTTATGATCGTGAGAGCTTCCTTTTGGCTAGGAGGAACTACTTGTAATGAAAACAAGACCACCAGAAGGAATTAAACAATATGGGCAGTGAACTGCCTAGTGTATGCTAGATCCGGGAAGTATGATACTTCCTAGATGGCTGTCAGTCCATTGTTTTAAACAATTTAATGCTATAAACAAAGTAAATCCTATTGTTATTTAAAATGATTTAGGTATCTCACTTAAAAACACAATAAGAAATAGATCTAATCTAACAGGCTAAGCTAGAATAGAATCCAAAGGTCAAATGATTGGTTTTGGGTCTCTGCAGGTTTGATAGAGGTCTCGGGTAGATCACAGGTGAATGGGGGTGAGATGAAATTTGGTGGGTAGGTCTCTATTCTAGGCTATGTGGGAAAATACGAGACCGGTGTCGGTCAGGGGTGATTGATGATGGTTAGGTGTAACCGATGCCGGTTATTGTGAGATCTGAAAATGTCACAGAACAAGTTGTGGTCTCCTTTGTGATTACACAAAGGACTTTGGTGAGTCGGGGTGAAATATTGGGTTACTAGAGTAGGCTTTTGTGAGGTTTTAATGGGTATATGGAGGTGAAAATGTCAGAGAAGGTCAATAGGGGCAAGATAAACAATGGATGATAAAATGATGATGAAATGAAATAAACTAGGAAAGTATGATGTTATACTTACTTGGATTCCGTTCCTAAATGCTGTGTGTGAGGGATGGAGGTGCTGATGATGGGTTTGAAGGTTGTAAGTGATCACCAACTAAATAAAAGCTTCTGCATGGGCTGTATGTACACTCCTCTTTGCTTGGATAGATCAGATCATGGCTAGGATGGCTGTGTAGGAGAAGATGCTCAATCTCCTTCCTTGCATGCAAGTTTTGTTGGAATTTGCTCTCTGAAGATGCGTTATCTCTTTGAGATGTGTTCTTGCTTGTCAACTTTCTCCCAATGTTTTCCAACCTTGAGAATAAGGTAGTTTAGGGGTTAAAAGGGGTAACCAATGGTGGTTCGGCTTAACCAGCGATGGTTAGGGGTAACCGACATCGGTCAAGGTGGGATTTCCTAGGTTTACTAAACTAGGGAGATCCTCTTGATTTCCTTGGATCTCATGCCATTATCCCATGGATTAGACTGAGAGCCTCTTGTGAGCATGTAGGAATGTGGTTAGAGGGAATGTAGGCATTGATTTTTAAGGTTTGGGTAAGTCTTAGTTAGTTATGGCTACCTACTAAGAAAAGGTCTTAGGTTGAGTTGGTTTAATGAGGTGTCTAAGTGAAGTGTATATGTGGATATTATTTAAATAAAATATTCAAATAATAAATATAGTGAGGATAATGCATTAATTAAATTAAATTAATATTAGTGGGGTGAAGGGGGTCATGGCTAGGTAAATGTAATAAAGGGTGCTTATATGTCAAGAGGACCAAAGGGGAGTGTGACCTAATTATAATGTCTACATTTTGCCCCTTTTTGTTACGTAGATTGTATTGGTAAGAAACACTAACAAAAATAAGATGTGGTTGCCCCATGTGTGGGTGAAGGTGATGCCCCTCAAACCAAGAACTGATGAGGCAATAGGCTAAAGCGGTAAGTGTTATGTTTGGAGCCTATTTTCATGTTAGAGTATGGTACACCTTCCATGTGTTACACTCGGTATTTTTATGGCGGTCCCGCTCGCGGTGAGTGGGTCGAGAGGGTTCGGGGGTGTAAGCCCCCTTTGATTGAAAAGGGGTTTGGCGAAGCCCCCAAGCAAATTTTCATTGGTGGTTTATTAACCCATGGGTAATGGGTAACCATTATGGGTTATTTTTGGCCCATGTTTTTCGGTACCCATTGTTTTGTAAAACCGCCTCTTCGATTACCCATAGGTTTATGGGACAGTTTTGTTTTCTACCCATTATTTGATACCCATGATTTTGTAAAACTGCTTAAGCAATTGTCTATTTATATGGTCTTATGTATATGATAGACCGACAAGCAAATGTATTACAAATGTGTTTTGAATTCGGTGTGAATTACAGTAGAGTTTGTTGAGCATAGTTCCAAACGGATCTGGGTATTGTATTAAGAGAGTGGAGGCTTGTAATAAAATCTGAGCAAGTGATTCTTGGTGGACGTAGCCCAAATTGGGTGAACCACGTTAAATATTGTCTCTCTGTGTTGTGTTATTTATTCTGCACTTTTATTTGTGATCTGTAATATTTTCTGCATATTAGTTTCTACTATTGCGATTCTCTAAGGGATTATTCCGCATATTTTATCTCTTATTTCCTAACAAGTAAGTGGTTTGATAAAAGGTAAATGTGAGGAAAAGGCAAGTGGGTATAGGGGAAAAGGGTGAAAGGTCTACTCGGAAATCTAGGTAATGGGTCGGGTCAAAGGTGGCAATAATTCAAATGCACGCACACGTATAAACTGTAGCACGCTACCGGGTTGAAGAGCAAGAAAAATCTACATTGTCTAAGGTCGATAGGTTTATATGAACAAGGTTGAAGTGAATCCGGTATCCAAGGTATAGGATATGGTCAGGAAACACAACGTAGGTTAGGTGCGGGAATGTTTAGGTATGTTCGGTACACCAAAGGTAGGTTTAGGATATATGGTCATGATAATAGGCTAGGTAAGGTCATTAGGTCAATCAACACATGTAAAAATGCCGCAAGGTATAGTAAACACATGAGGTCAAAGGTCACTAGCGATGGTCTAGGTCCAAATATCTAGGTCACGACACATGTAAGGCCAAGGTAGGGGTAAAAGAATAAGAATTCCCCAAAGGAGGACAAATGGAGGTAGGAAGTGACAAGGTCAGGAAAGGTAAGGTAATGGGTTGGGTAAAGGAGCAAGGTAAAGGGTGGGGTAAAATGGCAAAGTAAGGGCAATGTGTAGGTGAGGGTGACTAATGGCGGTCATGGATAACCAACGTCGGTATAGGAAAACTGGTGACGGTTAGGTAGGGCACGCGACCGATGTTGGTCAAGGGTAACCGATGTCGGTTAGGTTGGGTGGGTTATAAAAATAAAAAATCCACATTTTTATTATTCATTTGTTATTTGCAAAGTGAAGAAATGAAAAAAAGAGAGAGAAAAGAGAGAAAAGTGTCCAGAAGAAATGGGACAGTGAGTTAGTAGTCTGATTTGACGAGGGTTGGGTTGGTGAGTAGTGGGTCCATGGGATCAGGGTGAGAGAGTTGATTGGTCGAGGTTATGAGTAGTTATTCGGTGATGGGAGAGGCTGGAGAGGGATTGGGTGCACCACTAACATAAGCAGCCGATGTGCCACCAAGACGGCGCGCTGGTCAACGAGGTAAGCGCCTAACTCTAGATTGGTGATTAGATAGATCATAGGTTTTGGTATTTGTTATTTGTAAGGTTTTATGGGTTTTGGGTTTTTGTGGGTGGTTAAAAATAAAATGTGGGTATGGGGGGAATAATGGGAAAAAAAGAGGGGGGGAGGGTAGTAAATTGTATAGGTGGGGTGGGTAGGGGTCTTGGGGTAGTGTAGGTCATTGTAGGTGGGGTAAAAGGGACATGTGGAAGAGTTTTTTTTTTTTTTTTTTTAAAGGGGGTTTGTGAATTCACGAAATTTTCTGCGACCGTAACTAGCGTCGATCAAGCTTGGTTGGCGTCAATTAGGTAGAACTGGTATCGACACCAAATAGGTGACCGATCTTTGGTAAGTGGTAACCATGGTCGGTAAAGATGAACCGGTATCGGTCACCAAATTGGTGATCGATGCCGATTTAAAAGTGACCAAAGTTGGTTAGAATAAACCCAGTGCCCAGTCGGGATTTCCAGAACAAGGGTGCAAAAGTGATGTAGGTTAGGTGGTTGAGATTGGTAGGGTAAAAAAGGGTGGATGGTAATGATAATTGGTGAATATGGTCATGGGAAATAGGGATTAATGTTGTGCTCAGATTGGATGTAGGGGAGAGTGCAGTTACACATGTGGGATAGGGTTCTTCCTCTACTGGTGAAATTACATGGCTTAGCGACCCCCTTGGAGCTGTAGCATGTGGAGGTAGTGGGCTTAAGTTGGATTCAGTGCTACCAACATGTTGTTTGGCAACCCAACTTGATGGTCACACTCATTGATAGATGGGACTCTACGACCAACACATTCCACCTTCCGATAGGTGAGATGACTATCACCCTGGAGGACGTGTTCTAGATTTTGCGGTTACCCATATTAGGTGCCCAGTTTACTCTATCTCCTCTAAGGCCTCAGAGGATATGATCGGGAAATTTTTGGTGAGGGGGCAGCGGATTTGAGATTCCATAGTGCCAGTTTGAGCTATGGCAAGATGTACCTAGCCCGTCCGGATGAGACGAGGCTAGTGGTTCTATTGATGGAGGCAGTGTGCTTTGCTATACACTTTGCCCGAGATGCGAGAGGGTGGACACTTTCCGATCACCGATGGGGTGCTCCATGATATGATGGTAGAGGAGACCTGGTTTTCCTGGGCACTAGCATTCTTGGTGCAACTATACCGAGAGCTGTGGGCATATGGGTGGTTGCGCAAGTTTAGCCTATGTTGTACATTTATACTTTTGCACCTTTGTTGGGCGTATGAGCACATAGTCTGTGTTTGACCTATAGGGATGCCCCAAGTAGATGCATTTCCCATGAGATCTGTGTGGGTAGGATACATGAGATGGGTGTCGGTTGCAGGAGAGTGGACATTATCTGGAGGCCATATGTGGGATTCCCCTCATATAGGCACATGCATGAGGAGCTAGCTGAGCTCCAACTAGAGAGGTGGATACAAGGTCACCTTACAGGGAGGATGAGATGATCCCGGTCGACAGGGTCCGGTGGTAGTTCAAGCTTATACAAGAATATTCCTCTATCCTTCCCACAGTATTGGAGAGATGACGTGGAGAGGCCTCTAACTTTACCATAGTCTACAGTACCTATAGGGGAGGAGGAGGATCCAATGGATCGATAGATAGATGACGCTAGATGTACAGACAGATACAGGTAGTGGTGGGTGGCTCAGTTATGAGCCATACCACCTAGACCAAGGCAACCTGACTTAGCTACCATTATAGTGCAAAGAGATGCCCTATAGGGGTAGGTAGCGATGCTAATTACCCAGATAGGTTCACTACGAGACACAGCTGGAGGGGTCAGAGGCAGAGGTAGTAGAGCTACGAGTACAGGTGGCTAATCTACAAGCCTAGATGGCGGAGGGAGAGGATGGAGGAGATGGAGGAGATGGAGATAGAGATGGTTAGGTGATAGCCTTACTAGCTCAGGTGACAGTTTCTGAGGCCGATTGGCCATAGCCCAAGCACAGATTAGGGCTTTACAAGCCTAGATACATGCACAGGGGTAGGGGGCAACACCATAGGCACAGGGAGCTAGTCCTAGTTCACGAGACAGTGCAAGGCATCATCCTGCATGCCGTAGACCAAAAAAAAGGGTGTGGCCGCAGTGGAAGTGTGAATACTAGTGCGGTATGCCCATAGGTAAAGGAGGAATGTGTATGCCAATCCTTCCCAGTATCGTCAACCACTTTGATGAGAATTTTGTTAAGGGTTTTGTTAGTGGATTTAGCTTGGCCATTGGTTTGTGTGTAATAAGGTGATGAGAAACTAAGCTAAATGTTGAAGGCATCGCAAAGTTTTTGCAATGTTTTGCTTTTGAATTGTTTTCCATTGTCAGTGATGAGGTGATGAGGAACACCAAAGTGACAAATGATGTGATGGTTAATGAACTTACATATCTTCTCACCTTTCTTGGAGATGAGTGGTATGTCTTCCACCCATTTTGTGTATTATTCGGTGCAGCTATGATCCATTGATGGCATTGGGAAGAATGAGGATTGATTTCTCCAACAAGATCCAAACCCCATTGAGAGAAGGGCCAAAGCTCACAAGCGACACATGTAAGGCATGACCCAGGTGTGTGATGAAGGTTGGAATGTTGTTGACATTTTACACAATGTTTGACATATTCACAACAATCATGGTTAAGGGCGAGCCAAGAATATCCTAGGTAAAGAATACGCTTAACAACAAAGAAGGCCACTAAAATGACCCTCCATATATGTCGTCATGAACCTCCTTAATGGTATAAGGAATTTCAGAACTTGTGAGGCATCGTAAGAGAATACCATCAAAGCCACATTTATAGAGAGTCCCCCAGGCATTATGAAATGAAAGACCTTTTAAAGGCATGCACGTTGTCTGTTTGGGTGAGATCGGGAGGTAAGATGGAGAGAGAAAGGTAGTGAGTACTATTTACACCAAAGGTCACTCGGTCGGGGGTGTCGGTTCGATTGAGTAAACATCATTAGGTAAATAAGAAGGTGAATGGAGGTGTTGTACGGTGAAAAATATTTTGGAATCGGTAGGGAAGTGCATATTTGGGAAGCTAAGCGAGGCCATTGTATCAACAAATTTGTTGGTTGAACGTGGGATGGTTTGAAGGATGTAATGATCAAAGGTGGTCAAAAATATGTCTACATGATGTTTATACTTTTGAAGTATCTCATTATGAAATTGGTACATACCATTGACTTGGTTGACGACCAATTGTCAATCAACAAAGATGTGGATTGATTTGACATCTAGGGCATAAGAAGCTTAGAGACCTAGTACGAGCACTTCATACTTGGCAATATTGTTGGTGCATTCAAAGTCTAGTTTGAAAGACAAAGGCATGGGTTCTCCCTCCAGAGGAATGAGGATAATACAAACCCCACCTAAAGATTGACACATGGAACCATCAAAGAATAGTGTCATTTGGTAAGGGGGTTCATCCAGGGAAAGAGTAGCAATTGAATCATCAAGAAAGTCAAAATTAGAGGGTTGATCCCTAGAAATAGGTGCGTCAGCTAGTTGGTCGGCGATAGCTTAGCCCTTGATGGACTTTTGATGAATGAATTTGAGGTCAAGATCAGCTAAAAGCATAAGCCATCATGTGGCACGCTAATTTTGATAAGGTTTGGTGTACATGAAGTGTAAGGGATCGGTGTTGGTCATGACATAGGTTTTGTGGTTGAGTAGGTAATGGCAGAGTTTGGTGGCAATGAAAACTAAGGCTAAGTAAAGTTTTTTTGGATGGTTATATCAGGTTTCATAGTCCAAAAGAGTATAACTTATGTAATAAACAACCTTCTCCTTGTGTTGTTAATTGTGATGAGCGAGCATGGCTCCCAAGGAATGATTAGTAGCTGATATGTATAGGTAAAAAGTTTGATCGGATTTAGGTGGAATGAGTACGGGTGGTTAGAGAAGGTATTGTTTCAGAGGCCTCAAAATCTTTGTGGTAGTCATCATCACATCTAAAGGAGACATCCTTCTTGAGTAGATGATGAAATGGTTGACAATGATCGATAATTGTGAAATGAAATGGCGAATAGACTACAATTTACCTTGTAGGCTACGGTGTTAGCAAGGTTAGTAGGCGAGGCATGTTGAGGATGGCCTTTACTTTAGCAAGGTTAACTTCTATACCATGGAGGGAAATAATAAATCCCAGGAGCTTTCTGAGAGAACCGTGAAGACACATTTTTAGGTGAAGGTGGACGTAATATTTATTGAGGCGATCAAAGATGGTTTTGATGATGGCAAGGTACTTGGAGCGACGTTTAGATTTGGCCAAGAGATCATCCACACAATCTTCCAATATACGATGCATGATATCTTGGAAGATGTAAGTCATAGCTTGCGATATGTGGCACCAAGTGTTTTTAAGGCCAAAAGGCATGACTCGGTTGTAGAAGGTCCCCCAAGGGGTGATGAATGTGGTTTTGTGTTGATCCTCTGGGGCAAGTAGGATTTGGTTGTAACCCGAGAAGTCATCCATGAGTGATAGCATCTCGTGGCTAGCGGTAAGGTCAACCAGCTGGTCACTACCAGGTAAGGGAAAGTCATCTTTCAGACATGCTAGGTTGAGGTCACGAAAGTCCATGCAAATGCGGAGTCCCCCACTCACCTTAGTGATAGGGACAATGTTAGAAATCCAATGAGGATAATAAATGGGTAAGATGAAGGAAATAGAAAGAAGGCACTGAAGTTCTTCGTTGACAAGAAGAGCAATGTGAGGGTGCATTTTCCTTAGCTTTTATTTGATAGGTTTGGCATCGGGAATGATTACGATATTGTGGACCAATATGGTGGGGTCAATCTTGGGCATGTCTACGTGTAAGACCAAGTGAAAGTGTGGTTATGATCTTAGAGAAAATAAGTGATGGCTTCTTGTTTAGAAGCATCTAAAGATTTTCCGATCTTTAGGATGTGTGGGTTTTTCTAAGTATGAATGTTGATATCGATAGTTGATTCATTCAACATGGTTTGCATCTCAGAGGGTAACGAATGATGAATATATGAGTCTTCTACACCAAGGTAGGTGAGTATGGATTCATCATCCTAACATTGAATGACGTTAATTGTAGGTGTGTCATCATTGACCATGTTAGGATATAGGAATGGAAGAGTGGGAGGGGCCTTACCTTTGCGTTGATAAGTCAAAGGCCCCAAGGAAATGGTGTTTATGAAAAAAATGGTTAGGGGGATAGATTCAAGATCCATCAACTCCATCGGTGAGGGTGGTGATGAAGGTGGAGTGGGTGAAGGTGGTGATGAAGATGAAGGTGGAGAAGGGATAGGGTCTTCAATGAGTTCAATGCCGGCCTGTTTGGTAGGAGGTTTAGGGAAGCCGATACCACTATGGTCGTTATGTTTATGGGTGGTACATGGAATAACATTATGGTGACCTTTCTCATAAAAGCCAAAACCACCAAAACCCTTCCATGCATAGTGGTGCAGGAGGGTGTGGGTGAAACAAAGATTGGTAAGTGATTGGAAGAAAGTGGAAAATGGGTGGGTTTGTGATGGTGGTTCAGGTGTGTAAGTGGCGATGTCAAGTCCCCCATGGGTGAGACTAGTACAAAGATGAGGAGGACCATAAAGGAGGTGTTCTCCTATACGGTGATCATAAAGCGAGGGTGTTGGTGAAGGCTTCCATACTCATGCGAGTAAGGAATGTGTTGACACTATATAGGCGGTACTACCCGTGTGAGGCATTGAAAACACCTACCAAGGGGTCAGATGGGTTGGTATGTAGGTAGCTGGAATGGATGATGTGTTAGAGGTCGATGTGGAGGTGGATTTCTCAGATTGGGAAGCTAATGGGTCGGCCGTGGAGGTTATAGCTGCGGTAGGAATGGAGGAGGTATGTGCGGTGAAAGCAGTGGCTGTATTGGTAGGTGGAGGTGTAGGTGAAGTGGTATTTGCTACGGAGGTAGATGGATTGACATGTATGAGCACATCATTAGGTCGGTAAAGCATGTTGCATGTTTTGAAAGGTGATGGGTCAACCGGAATGGTATAAGTGTGTCCTTCGTGTTCAAACTTTACACAATGATGCAAAGTGGAAGGAACACAACCCATGACACGGATCCAGGGTCTACTAAGTAATAAGTTATATTGGAATTCCCCCTCCAAAACATAAAACAATTCTAGAACAGTGCTGAGGGGCCCATGCAAACGTGAAGGATGACAGTTCCTAGTGTGGAGGTGATAGCATCGTTGAATGAATGCAACATGACCAAATGTTTATGCATGTAATTGTCAAGTATGTGCATTTGAGCAAATGCATGGGATGAAATGATGTTAATGCTAGCGCCTCCATCAATCATCACATGACATACCCATATGTCATCAATGTGGACGGAGATGAAGAGGGTTGGGTCCGGGTCATCGTTTTGGTGTGGTGTGATCTCTTCCTCTGAGAATCTAAGGGAGGCCACTTGGTGTACAAGATGGGGTGAAGATGAAGGTGATAATTTTGTGAGAGAGGCTACATAATGGGGTGTCATAATGGAGGCTATAGGTGTATGGTCATTACGTAAAACCTCAATAGATTTAAGAACCTCCATGAGGGCTTGATGATGGGATTCCAAGGTTTGGATGAGGTCATATAAGGAAATTTTGAGGGGAGATTAGTGTAATTGTTTGAGCATGGTGTGATGTGTGATGCCATTAAAAATGGGGTATGTGGGGCCATAGATAGTTATTTTAGATTTGGGTGCGAGATGATATGTTGGGTATAGGATTGTTTGGAGGGTCAGTTGCCTTTTCTTTGCCCTTTTGCACATGTGTAGTGATGTGTATCATGTTGATTTGAGGGGAGTTGGAAAATGGAGAAGGTGTAGGATGAGTGGTATAATGACATGAAGGGAAAAACCTACTGGAGGAGAAAAGCCTTGTGAGGTGAGCCTTGGCGCAACAACATTGGGGTGGTGGTGTGGCAATTTCTCTAATGTGAACCATGTTAATTTCAAATATTGAGAGTGGCTATAGGATATTTGAGGATGGAGGTTGTGGTTGTTGAGTGGGCAGTGTGGGAATGGGTGTTGGTGAAGAAGGATCCTCATCAAGAAGTTCATCATCATCAAAGTTAGTTTCTGGTGGACACAATTGGATAAGGATGGTTTTCAAGGCCTTGTAGTTCTCCACATCATGCCTTGACACATGATGGTATGCACAAATTTTATTATCATCAATCCCTTTTGGCTTGGGTTTGAGGGGGTCGTAAGGTCGGAGTGGCGTAATGTGATAACAGAGGTCTCGAGGAGGTTGGTTAAAATTTAGGCATAGGATCCTGCTCGTGGATCACAATGGGAAGTGAACATGGGTTTAGGTGCAGGTGTGGTTGACTATTGAGGAACTATTTTTGGAAGAGGAGGAAAGGGTCGAGCTAAGGGTTTATGTGCCGGTGTGGTTTTAGGTATTAGTCATGTTTGTCTAGGTATGGGTACAATAGATGAATAGGTAGGAGGGTGTGTGGTTGTTTTGACTACCTTATTGTGGGGTAGTGGGGTTTTATTTTTGGGTTACACTTTCTTGGGTAAAGCTGATGTGATTGTACGAGGTCTAGAAGGAATAGTAGATGGAAGATGAGGGTGAGTCACCCATGGGGATAACAGGGGTGCTGTGATGGTAGATGATGCGGGTCATACTTGGGGTGTGAGGGATAATTGCGAAGTGTAGTGGGTAGTGAAGAAATAGCTGAGGGTATTGGAGGTATTAGTGGTAAAAGACTTCAGGTGTGGGTGTAAGTCGTGTTGCGTGCTTGGGTAGGTTAGAGGTTTGTGAGGAAGGAATGGGTTGTTGTGTTATTGGTTTATGGATGGGTGAAGGTTGCTTGACCATGTTGGGTAGCCGAGGTCTTAAGACAGATGGGACAAGTGTGGGTGTTATTGGTACGGTCAAGGTATGAGGTTGATGAGTTTGTTTCTTTGGTTTGGGTGTAGGAGTAGGTGTGGTATGGATGTTGGAGGATGTAGCTAAATCTAGTTTAATAGGTGGATGAGTAAGGTTGGTGGTCGGGTGACCCCTAAAGTGGTAATAGGTTTAGTTGAGGTAAATGTTGTAGGTGTGGGTTTGGGTTTAGATGTAGTTTGGGTTATGGGTAAGGGTGTGGTTTGAGCGCTAACAGGTATAATGGAAGGGGTTGTGAAAGAGGTGGTTGTATTTTATTTGATTGGTCAAAATGTGTTTAGGTAGATAGTGGAGGTATCAGTGAGGGATCTCGGCATCTGTTAAGATGGGGAGTAAGAGGTTCCCCCATAGTAAAGCCCTATCCACATAATCTAAGTGATCAGCCAAACGTGAGAACGACATGTCTATGGGTGGAGTTGGTGAGGACCTAATGGAAATTCCTGTAAAATGTGTCTTAGAGATGGGGAATTGGCTAGCTTTACCTTCTGTGGGTAAGAGATTCGAGTAGGTCTGGCGGGATTCAGGTATCTAAAGGAGAATGCTCACCAAGAGGAAAATGTATCTCAACTAGGTTGATGATAGGTGGAGGTTGATGATAGGTGGAGGAGATGATGGGAGCTCCTCTATAAGTGAAGGAACAGATGGGCATGCCTCTGTGGGTGGGGGAGGCAATGGGTGCTCCTCATGGGTGGAGGAGATAATGGGAGCTCCTCTATGGGTGGAGGAGGTACTGTAGGTAAAGGTTCTCTAAGTGGTGAAGCTAGGGGTGAGATGGGCTCAATGTTAGTGGAAGACCCCTCCATTGGTGATGAAGGAGATGAAAGGTGTTCCTCTATTGGTGAAGGAACAGGGGAGGTTGGTTCCAATGTAGAAGGAGGATTTCAGGCTAGGATCTCCTCTATGGAAGGAATATGGGGTAATTGGGAGGTGACAAGTACCTCGTTAAAGATAGTGTGAACCTCGCGGGTATGGGTATTGTGAGTTGATGTCTCACCGGTTTGATTGGATGAAGGGTCATGGTTGGGAAACGGTTTTTTGAAGATTTGTAGATTTTGGTTGGGGGTGGCGTTGGGATTATCCAAAATTAAATCACCTTTCTTGAGAATTTCTTGGAAAATATTTTTGAAAGTGATACGGTTTCCATCACTATGACCTCTACTCGATGATAGTTACTATCACCCTCTACTCGATGATAGTTACAAAAATCATGTTCTTTATACCATGCGGGCATGGGCAAGGTCAAAACAAAACAGTGTGTGGTTTTTGTAGGTCGAAGGGTGATGGGTTTGTATTTGATAAGCTTTTCTAAGACATAAGAGTAAGGTTCCCCAATTGGGGTATATTTTCTCTCCTCTTGTCCGAATTGAAAAGTCCGGACAAGTGAGAGATTAGATAAGGGTAGCCTGATTTGATGGATGAGTGGTGGCGGCGAGTTGAGTACCACTTTGAGTTATCGGTTCCCTTAGATTTTGAATAATTGGTTTGTGGTTTGGAAGAAGAAGAGGTATCATTCGACTTGAATGCCAAATTATTATTGCGTAATTGGATTTTCTTCTCTTCGATGGCCCGAATCTCTAACTTTCATGCCATAGTGAATGCCTCATCGAATGTTCAGAAGGTTTGGACCTATAAGGTCGGGAGATATGTCTAGCGCAAGCCCGTGTGAAGAGCTCAATGAGTTTAGTTTGTGGCAATTGGAAGGTAAGTTGATTGATCAAGCTACGCTAGCGAGCGACAAAATCTGTGATAGATTCGTCCTCATATTGATGTGTGGAATATAGATCGAGTCATGGCAACCTTCTTGACAATATTGATAGAGAAATGATCCAAGAAGGCTTGGGCTACCTGATTGATTGAGAATATAGAGTGTTTAGGTAATCCACTATACCAATCTAATGTAGGTCTAGTGAGGGACATGTGAAAGGTTCTCAAAAGCAAGGCATCATCATGAGCGATCGATAACACCCACGATTGAATGACCGCAAATACTTGATGTGGGTCTTCTTTGCTATTGAAACAATTAAATTTAGGCATTTCCCAATGCATAGGGTATGAATGGATAGGAATGGATGGGTGAATAGGATCATTATAAATCTCATCGTAGGTGAGAGTGTTACAGATTCGAAACCGATGCCTCCAATGTCTACATCTTGTCCAACATCAATTTAATTAGGTTGTTGGTGGGTTGTGATGATTGGATGCCTCCCATAGCGTGAGAAGGTTGGTTTTGGGCATATAATAGGGGTGGCACTCTAGTGTATGGGGCTGCCATGTAGGGTGGTGGAGAAGAAGGCAGTGAAATAGGGGGTACGTACCCGAGAATGAATAATGGATGAAACAAGAGGTTGTTGGTAGTATGTATATGGGGTGGAAGGGTCGTGGTAACCCTAGTGGCAATAGGGGCTAATGATTGTGGAATGGAAAGAACCACGTTCTGAAATGGGGTAGGGGTCACCGAAACTAGAGGTGGTAATGTAGCTACAGGTATGTGTGAGACATTAGGGGTGGATGAGGTTGTGTTTGGGGTAGTTGTCGAGGGTACGATGGATGTAATGGGTGCCATAGAGGTAGTAGGCGTGATGCATCATAGTGAGTATAGGACCTAACTATGAAATGACTGGGAGTAAGGTGGATGCGGCAAAGCACACAGAGCCGATGGGTCGATGTGGGAGTGGGTGCGAGAGTCGGAGGGATAGATACAGGCATGCCATATATCAACTAACCCAAGGTGTCTCAAGTGGATGAGTGTCAAAGGTAAAAGCTGCAAGACGACAAGGTTCTGTCAAGGAGTCATGTGAACTCATCTCTCGGTAGCGATAGTAATAAGATGGATGGGATCCATGGCTGGTGATAAAATAGAAGGTGGTGAAGGACTAGGTGGGAGTGGTTGATAACTGGCATGAAATACGAGGGCACTTGCTTGTCTTCGGTCAAGCACCATGTGAACCAGTACTGATAAGGTAGGGTTGCTTCTCTGTAAATGACACAGAGAATAGTAGGAACAAGTGAATTTGGTGATAAAAAGTAGATTAAGTACCAAATGGTGGTGTTAGAATGTGAAAAGGCTAACCGATGTTAGTTAGGGAAAATCGACGCTGGTGAGGGGTAACATTGCCGTTCTTGTAGAAAAATGATAGTGAGTAAACAACAAGGCAGAAGGTAAAATCTGATAGGTATGCCAAATCTAAGGATGTTTAAAACGTCAATGGGAATAATGACAGTGATAGAGATTGTGAAAAGTGGAAGAAAGTGAAGTAAAATTTCCTTTTGAGTAGGTTAGAAAAAGGAGTGAACAGATGTCGATTGGGTATAACGATGATGGCGGTCAGAGGTAACCGATGATGGTTACTGTGAAATTGAAACAGTGATGAAAGAAAGGTGGTTGTGAATTAAAATTTGATGTAGAATCAGACCTAGAATTATGAGAATGATGATGATATGGCCCAGGCACACTCAAGTGAAGCCGGAATACACCAGCTGTGATGAGGAGCATGCAAGGATGAACAAAAAAATGAAGAATGTGATCTCTCACCTTAAAACGCAATCCAAGCAGAAACACTAAGAAAAATGTGATCCTAGGAGTGCCTTTTCTATTATGTTTGTTTAGCTTATGCTATTTAAGGACTGAGACATGAATTATAGAATAGAGTTTTTGGTGAGGATGGCTTCCTAAAAGAAGGAGATCTAAAAGGTGAGGTTTCAAGTATGTTATGGTGGGCGCGGGCTTCGCTCTGAAGTATGACTCAATAGAGTAGTGAGCTGGGTTCCCACTATGTCATGATCATGTGATCACCTATAGCTTCTTCTAGGTAGGATGTTGTTTAAGAATGTATGTATTTTGAATTTTTGTGTGGTTTGGTAAGACTCAGAGAAAGAGAAAAGGATAGAAGTGCTTTTCTACGATTCATTTTTCAACCATCAGCTGGGCATGACTTCCAGTGTATAGGTTGCCCTCAATTAATGTGAGCTAATGCAATAAATCAGAATGGAATGCACTTATTTTTAAACCCAAATAAAAAATGTGAAATTGGATGACATAATAAGATGAAGAGGAAGAGGGATGCTCTTTCACTACAATGTAGAAAACATGAAGAAATGGTTCTTTTTAATTACACCAAAAGAAAAAGTTTCCTTTAGAGCAAATAGAAAGAAGAGGTGGATTACCAAAGAAGAAAATTAGTGTGTACACTTTTCAGAAGGGAAACAAACACACAATTTTTTCCTAGGAATGAATGAAATGCAAGGAACCCTAGATGGGTCCCACTAGGCATGCCAAAATGTTTCACCTGATTCTTAGATCATTTCTTTGAAGTGTTGATGAAATAGATAGGGTAACGAGCGTAGGAGGAATACCTGTTCAAATGTTGGTTGATGGGTTGTTGCACGTGTATGACTTCCGAATCCACAGCTGATCATGAGAGCTTCCTTTTGGCTAGGAGGAACTACCTGTAATGAAAACAAGACCACCAAGGAATTAAACAATATAGGCAGTGAACTACCTAGCGTATTCTAGATCTAGGAAGTATGATACGTCCTAGATGGCTGTCACCCAACTTTTTTAAACAATTTAATGCTATAAACAAAGTAAATCCTATTGTTATTTAAAATGATTTAGGTATCTCAATTAAAAACACAATAAGAAATAGATATAATCTAACAAAGCTAAGCTAGAATAGAATCCAAAGGTCAAATGATTGGTTACGGTCTTTACAGCTTGATAGAGGTCTCGGTTAGATCACAAGTGAATGGGGTGAGATGAAATTTGGTCGGTAGGTCTTTGTTCTAGGCTGTGTGGGCAAATACAGAGACTGGTTTCGGTTAGGGGTGACTGACGATGGTTAGGCATAATCGGTGCCGATTACTATGAGATCTGAAAATGTCATAGAACAAGTTGTGGTCTCCTTTGTGTTTGCATGAAAGAACTTTGGTGAGTCGGGGTGAAATATTGGAGTTCTTTGGAGTAGGCTTTCTTGAGGTTTTAATGGGTATATAGAGGTGAAAATGTCGGAGAAGGTAAATAGGGGCAAGATAAACAATGGATAATAAAATGATGATGAAATGAAATAAACCATGAAAGTATGATGTTATACTTACTTGGATTCCATTCCTGAATTCCTGTGTGTGAGGGATGGAGGTGCTGATGATGGGTTTGAAGGTTGCAAGTGATCACCAACTGAAGAAAATCTTTTGCATGGGCTGTATGTACACTCCTCTTTGCTTGGATAGATTAGATCATGGCTGGGATGGTTGTGTAGGAGAAGATGCTCAATCTCCTTCCTTGCATGCGAGTTTTCACTGGAATTTTCTCTCTGAAGATGTGTTATCTCTTTGAGATGTGTTCTTGCTCATCAACTTTCTCCCAATGTTTTCTAACCTTGAGAATAAGGTAGTTTAGGGGTTAAAATGGGTAACCGACGGTGGTCCGACTTAACCGGCGATGGTTAGGGTAATCGACGTCGGTCAAGGCAGGATTTCCTAGGTTTACTAAACTAGGGAGATCCTCCTAATTTCCTTGGATCTCATGCCATTATCCCATGGATTAGACTGAGAGCCTCTTGTGATCATGTGGGAATGTGGTTAGAGGGAATGTAGGCATTGATTTTTAGGGTTTGGGTAAGTCTTAGTTAGTTATGGCAACTTACTAAGAATAGGTCTTAGGTTGAGTTGGTTTGATGAGGTGTCTAAGTGAAGTGTATGTGTGGATATTATTTAAATAAAATATTCAAATAATAAATATAGTGAGGATAATGCATTAATTTAATTAAATTAATATTAGTGGGGTGAAGGGGGGTCATGGCTAGGTAAATGTAATAAAGGGTGCTTATATGTCGAGGGACCAAAGGGGAGTGTGACCTAATTTTAGTGTCTACAATTATCATCAAAATAAGGTATATAGAGTTTTCTTGCAAGAAAAGGAAGCACCAAAGGCATGAACCATCATGAGGAGAAGAGATTACCTATTATAAAATTTTTAGAGGTTTTAGAAACGTCTAATAGGTCAAACATATTCCCCAAGCATCTTTTGATCCCCTCTCCTCTCCTCCCTTCTATAAAATGTAGCATGTTTCTCTATTAATGATCGGGGATCATTTTTAAAAGTTCCCTAAATATCCCTAATGGTTTCAGAGTGTAGAATATTGTGTCGAGAACTTTCCATCGACTTTGAGAACGTGGCAAACAAACATCGGGAGCTCTAGATATGTCTAGTCAAAGTTCAATCAACGGAAAGTCAACTTTTGTCAACTGGTCAATTTTGGACCAATGGCACTGTGACACATGTCGAAAAGGAAAAGAGAGTCTTTTGTTTGGTTTCAATCTCTGGTCTTCGATAGGTATAAAATTTGGTGGTCAGAACAAGAGGCTTAACTTTTGTTACGGAGGGGAGCCCGACCGCCGTGTGGACTATGGTATTGTCACCGACATGGTGGTTCCACAAGCCACCACATGGCTTGCCACCATAAGTTCGATTTTCCAATCGTGGGTCGACAAGTGGTATTTTTCATCATATTCCATGTGGGTCAAATTTCATATTACTTTGTAATTATTTGCCATGTATTATTCCCAAATGCCACACACACAAATATATATATATATATATATATATATATATATATATATATATATATATATATATATATATATATATATATATATATATATGTTCAAACATTAGTATAACCACATAATCCTCCAAACCCACATAAACCGCTCCACGTAGAGGAGGAGTGAAGTGGTGGTAGGGGGCATGCAAATGCTAGGCATGGAAATCCACGTGAGAATAAGGTGGGGGCGGTTATGCCCAAGTGGTCCTTTGACCACTTTAAAACCCATGTGAAAAGGCTTTAATAAGCCTTTAACATTATCTTCTCCCCAAAATGTGGGATATTACCTCCTATTTTTAATACATCCACTTAGCATGCGTGGAAAATGGTGGAGGAGGCTAATGTGGGGATTTTATCCCAATTAAATATGCAAATCAGCCCACTAGGGATTTAATCCCATGTATTTTGCTACAGGTATAGGCTAATATTAGCCTAAGGATAATAATTTTGCATTATTTTAAGGGCCCTATTTTTGTATAAATAGGGAACCCATTCCTTTGTAATGGACACAAAACGCAACAAAGAAGCTCATTCCTAGAGCTCGGAAAGGCGGAGAGCGAGCCAAGAGGAGAGTTAGTTGCCATGGGCATAGTTGTGTGAAGACCTAATTTATTTAGGCATTATTATTTTAATTATTATTGACCTATTATTTTTAGGCAATAGTAAATTAAAATTATTGTGGCTAGGAGTTATTAATACTACCTAGTCATCCCATAGTGCCACACCAAATTATTGTGAATCTTGGAATATCGATTGGAGTGCCATAGGGTGTTATGAAGCGTCTAGAAGGCTGATTGAGAACCAAAGGATTTTGAATAGTGGAGCTGGTGCCATCGAGCTTGCCGAATACGCTAGGAAAGGGAAGTTGGGTGCTATTTTTCACCCTTGTCTTCTGAAGGTCTGGTTATTCTTCTAAGCAAGTTCTTAATAGTTTCCATTAGGTTTTCTTGTGAAAGTACTATTGTAACTTACAAGTTTTGACTAGTGGAACAGTTCGATAAGAACCCGAAGACGTAGGTAATTGCCGAACTTTGTAATCAATCATTGTGCAATTATCTTTATTGTCTTGCATTAATTTTTAAATGGATTACTTAAAAGGAGAAAATTGTTGGCAAATTTTTAAAGCCTATAAGGGTTTGAGATCAGGTAGATAAAACTTGATTATTTTTGGATCAATTAAATGATCTTCTCTTTCTTGTAATGTTACTATGCCATAATTTTTATAAAACTAATGAGTTATCGAACCATGGCATGTTTTTTTGTAAGGAAGCTTACCCTCATTTGATTGTAGTAATATATGCATACTTACAATAGTAATATGATGTCAATTATGGCTTGAATTCTCCCCTTGTATTTCATTATTGATTTTCTACATTTTCTATTCCATTTGTGATATGTATCAACTATGTTTTGCATAATTTCATGCCATTTGTGTGAATCGGGAAGTGTTGTGAGTTGATTTGATTATAGAGTTGAATTTTTGCTAGTGCCTACCCCTTCACCTTTACATTTAGCCTTCTTTTATCTCGATACTTTAAGAGAGAGATCATCCTACTTCTAGTGTTATCACCACCCCCATTTAGCTTAGGTTTTAATTTTTACATATTTCTCTCCTATCCCCCTTATATGTGTTGGAATAAGCTTAGCTTACGGGTAGTTTTAGTGTCGGCATTAGGTTAGCTAGTAGAGGAATCGGCCTTCTATGGAGCTTAATCTCACTCTTTCAAGTCCCATATTTTAGAGATCATACCATTTTGTTCTAGAATTCTTGATCTTCCATGATCAATTACGAGGTGAAATTCTAAGCTACATCATGTTCTTAATATTAGCTAGGTATTTGACTATATTTTCATCTCCTTTAATTTTAGTTGTAAATAATTCCATGATTCGATATTAATTATCTTAAAAAGGAGACTACCTTCATCTATAGTTTGCAATTGATTTCATGCATTAGTTGGAGACCTTCATATGTTCTATAAGTTAAAATAATTCATCTTTGATACTTTGCAATAAGGTGGAAATGGATTCTTGGTATTTTTAGGAGAAGATACCTAGATTTTAAAGTGTAGCTTTTATCCCAGTGGGTCTCTTTTCAACACCACTAACTAGATCTCAAATATTTCTTGTCATTAGAATGGATTTAAGCCTAACTCTTTGAATACTATAGTTAGTACCATTTATAACTAGGATTTCTCAATGAAAAATTTATAATAACTAGCAATACTAAAATACTAAGTAATATTAAGGTGTTATGCGGGTTTAATGGTTACAAATATCAATGGTTAGAAGAAAATAAAGTTATGCAGATTTGAAACAAAGGGAAAACATTTTTAATGATTAAAACTTAATAAACACACTCAAAAAAATATATACGAACTAAGAAGGAGGATTTAAAACAAAAATAACAAGCTGCAATAGTCTGCAAGGAAATAGCTAAGAAGATATTTATTTTTAAAATTTAAAAAGCCACAAAATAAGGAAACAATGTTACGTGGTTTTTATAAAAATGAATATTTCCACAAATTGATGAAAATCCTTAAAAATTATGGAGTGAATAAGGATAATCCATAATGAATGAAAATTATGCCATGAGTAAATGCAAAGAAAGACATAAGACGTTATAATATGTCCAAGCTCAAAATCTATAGAACAAAGAAAAAATATTTAATAGGGTTTTTAACTTTTAGTGTTTCACGGAAAAATAAGGTAAAAGTCACGGAAAAAGGAATGTAGAAAAAGCTGAAAGAAAGGAAATTCCATGAAACAAAGAAACTCCATAAACAAAGGAAGTTCATGAAACAAAGGAAGAAATATGCAAAAAAAATGAAAAAGTCTATAGAACAAAGGAAAATTCCACAAAACAAGGTCAAAGTAGAAAGATACGGAACAAACACAACAAAGACACTATAAATAAGATCCACATAACACTATAAATAAGATGCTCAACAAAGTAGAGAGCTACGGAGAAAAGAAAAGTCGGTCTGTGAAAAAAAATGCCATAAAGGACTTAAATAAGATGCAAAGACTTTAAAAATCCACAAAACTACTTGAAAATCCACGCAACACATAAAAGCGTGGAACACAAAAAATACCACATAACACACAAAAAGCCAAAAAAACATATAAATGTTGCACAAAAATAAAATAAGTTGTGCAACACTTGAAAAAAATAAAGGAAGGTTGTAGATGAATAAAACAAATTAGATCTAATCACACAGAAGGCTACGATAGAAAATAACACAAGAACACATTTTATTTTGATCTTCTACTATAATTTAAATAATCCAAGTAATCTATATTTATCTTGATTCACATTGAATTAGGGTTTGTGCACCTTGTAGGACTAAAACAACCACACAATATTGGTTTGGCTATTGCAGATCTTGAAATTTTCCAAGTACTTGAGATCTACAAGATTCTTTGCACCTATAAATCACAAATGACTAGATATATCATTCACAAGCATAAACACAAGATCTAATACCATGTCACAAAATGTGGGGATAAATAATAACAAGCCAATGATTATATTTTATGATGGAACAATAAATTATATTAAATTACATCGTAGAATGAATTATATTTAGATTTCATGCATAAACATGAAAGTAAATAAACACCAAACATAAGATTTAAGTGGGAAAACCTTTCAGTACAAAACCCACTAAAAATCACTTATCTTTATTGATAATTATGTATTTCACCTAGCACTCCCACTATTTCATGAGTCCGTAGTAATTACACGTTAAGGAAGAATTATAAAATATCAAATACATTCGATCAGTGTGTAGAGATTAAACTTCACATAATTAAAATTATGTATCATCAATCTGATCACAATTCTTTCTTGCATATGTTTGTTACTTAATTTTTATGCTTTTTAATTCACTCTTTGTGTGTGTAAGAAATCTCTTGAGATCACCTTGATTTTTATCAAGGTAGGTGGCCCCTGTTTGGGTCACTCTTAAATTTTAATTTAAACACCACCGATGTAGTATAAGGATTCTTCCATTCTTATGTTTTAAACATAATTTATATGCCATGACCATTTAGTCTTTGGAAGGTTTCTATTAAGTCATTTTCCCACTTATTATTTCAACTAGACAAGAAAATTTATAATTTCAATTAGTACATTTTGATTACCAAAGATTTTCATGTTATTCTACAAAGAGATATTTCAATCAATACAATGTTACAATTCTACAATATCAATTTGAAATCATTATGATAATAAATTTGAAAGTACGAGATAAGATAAAAAATTGTAGCATATATATTGTAATTACACCATAAGATGTCATTAGTTACCCAACTATTGATTCAAGACAAAATGACCATGCAAGAATGTGTGTAATATTCAATTGCTTATATGACAACCTATATTCACTAGAGTAATTTTAACCCATTCACTTTATCATAACAAGTCAATGGATTAAATAAATCACTATGCATTGTCTAGTGTAATTTAACCCATTGACTACTGTGATTTAGGATTTTTATGGGAACAATGAATCTTGATAATTCTTGATATAACCACAAATCAACTATTCACAATTATGGAATTTGTGTATATTCCATCTATGAAATCACACCATAACATTGATTGATACCTTAATCTTGCTATTACGACATTTTGTTTAGGTGATATACATTAAACGATTGTTGTAGAGGTCCACTTGTTTCTAAGGTAATTTTGTTCATTATTATCATTTTTATTTCATAATCAAATGTAACTATTTTCTACACTCATAAATTTGCAAGTAGGAGATAATATAAACATTTTAGCATACATACTATAATTACAACATAAAATCTCATAAACCCGGTTATTGATCCAAACCAAAATGACTATGCAAGAATGTATAATCTTCATTCTATTATATAACAACCCATATTCATTAGTGTAATTTAACCAATTCACTTAATTATAACAATTTAATGAGTCAAATACATTACTTTACATTTTTAGTCTAATTTAGCCCACTAAATGAATCTTATTTAGTTTAGCTTGAGAAGATAAGATTTACATGAGAATATATAATCTCTTCTTGGTGTTGAATGGATATACATAAGGAATGTATTGATATGCACTAGTGTAATTTAGGATTTCTATGGGAACAATGAATCTTGATAACTCTTGATATAACTACAAATAACTAGTCATAATATCAAGCTACTAAAATTCACTTCTATATGTGATTGATTACATATTACTAATGTGTCTATGTTGATATCTCTCCAAGATCATATGGGTACTCCTAGTCGCTTAACACATATAAAAATCCCTTTATTAGTGAAATATATAAGGATAAATTAATGTATCATTCTAAAGAACTATATTGTTATAGTGATTCATTTTCTCAATAGTATCGTCATTGATTTAACTAATCCAATTTTCAAGTAATCACTCATTGTTAGGGAAAATCCCAAATTGTAGGATGTTGTTATAAAAGAAAACCAACAGTGAATTATCCTTATATTATCTCTTTTATCAATTTTCATACCAATAATTTAATAATTGATTTAGGGTTATTGACATGTTTTTGTTTCATTTGCAAGTTGGAGATAAAATCCATAAAACCATTACACTTGATATGTAGGTTTGGGATGGATGATTTCTTTAACTAAACATTATTAGATCATACAATATTTCTCAATGTCTCAATATAAAAACTTTCATAACCTAGAAAAATTCTCCAATATCAATTGGAAATCACCATGATAATAAATTTTCAAGCAGTGATAAGATAAACATTGTAGCATATATATTATAATTACACCATAAGATATCATAAGTTACCCAGTTATTCAAGAAAAATGACCATGCTAGAACATGTGTAATCTTTATTCACATATATGACAACCTATATTCACTAGTGTAGTTTAACCCATTCACTTGATCATAACAAGTCAATGGCTTAAATACATTACTATACATTGTCTAGTGTAATATAACCCATTCACTTTAGTAATTTAAACCACTTAACCCATTGAATATTGATTTAATATAAATTTAATTAAATCTAATTATAGAGTAACTACTGTAGTGTATGATATACAAATGTTAATATACAGTAAAAAATGCAAGCAATGAAGCATGTACAACATGGAACCCTAAGTAAAAAGAAAATATAAAAGGACTTAGCTAGTTTATGAGAAAACCTGAAGTGATCGGGAAGATGAACTAGTAGAACAAAATATGAACAATATCATCGAAGTTGACTAGAGGTTTTGAGACTTAAAAATGTTTTAGATAGAAGTTCCCATAGTAGTTCAGGAGCACCCAAGCACTAGCATTCATTCTAGGTGCTAGCATCTATGTAGATGCTCGGGTTTTGATATTTTCTCGTGGAGGAGCTTCATTGTTTGTCTTTTTATCACTCTCATTTCATTACTTGAACACCGAATGTACCTATAACCTAATTTTTTTGTCTACTTGCAAATATCCATAAATCATATCAAATATAATAAAATAATATGCGAGAATGTGGAGTCGAATCTGACCCCATCGGTCACCCAAAGAGTGAACTTAGTACCAAGTGTTGCACTACATTTCAGACTCCATGTATTTCTATGTGTAAGTGTGTGTAATGATTCCCTAGGATTTCCTTATGTAAGTTGCATAGTGATAATGGGTTATGTTAGCATAATTTAGCATAGGCATATTTATTGCATTTTATTGCATTGTCTTTTATGTAATAATGTGCAAAATGTGCACTCTAGTCTAGTGACTTGCATTCAATATTGTTATGTTGGATAACATTCAATATTAGTATTAGTAGTAATTACATGTACATGTGAGATGGGTCTTATCATCTCATAGTTGGTGCCTGATAGGGTGTCATGTCTATCCATATGAGGTTGTTTAATATCTATAAATATTATAGCTCTTGCATTGTTATGTAATCTGATTTCATGATCAATAATATTTGTGAGGCTTAGTCCCTCTTTGGTCATTGCAGAATCTTATTATATTCTATCATTTGGTATCATAGCTATACCATTATTATCATTTGGTATCGAGAGAAGGTTCTATCCAAGTAAGGTTGAAGAGGAGCACTATTGGAGAAGAAGATATGCATTAAAGGAGAGCCATTGAAGCATCCCATAGCCTTCATTCCTTCCAAGCATCCCTCAACTAAAATTTGACCTATCCACTTATTTGGAAGGTAAAATTTTTTTATTAGTCATTGGCATAGCCAATTGATCCAACATATTGGCGGAATATTTCAGATTTGGAGATGTTTAAAAAAAAAAAAGATCAGATCTAAAAAAACAAACTCGAGATCCGAAAGTGGAGGTGTGAAAAATTTGGGAGCAAAGGTTGAAGCAGATCCGTTAACAAAATTCCAGCAGATAGCTCTTAGAAAAAATGACGTAACTTTTCCATACAATGTCGGATAGATGTGTCATTTTTTTGGAAAGATAAGAAGGAGGTGCACAACTTTACAGTTTACATCATCTTCAGATTCGTCCTATACATGTGACAAAAATTCATGCAGACAAGTTGGATCATTTTTTTCGAAAAAAATCAGATCTAGCTGGTAAATTGGTAAGATCGCAAAAAAAAAGATTCTGATTCTTCTGAAATTTTGTGGGTTTCAAGAAAACTATTTTATGATGCTGTTGTCAAAATTTTAGGAAAACCCAGATCACGGTTTATGAGAAAAGGTGAAAACAATATTCAGATTGTTTGTTTGGATCTTGGGAACAAACAGGTTAGCGGTTCAATTCCCACTCTCTCCATATTTTTTATTAAATTATTTTTTTGGAAAATTTGGAGAAATTAATAAATTTTGGGAGATTTCTAAATTTAGAAGCTCACCAAACACATTTAGATCCACCACTAAATTTAGCGGAAAAACACCTATTGGGGGTAAAAAAATATTTTTGGCCTAAATTGTGTATTTTGTGATTCTAGACCCTTTTTCTAAAGAGGGGGGACACAAAAACTTCATTTTGATGTAATTTTGGAGCATTTTGTACTAATCTTGGTGCATAAAGTTGAAAAGAAAAAAAAAGTGCAATTTTTTTATTTTATGTTTGGTTCTATCACACGAGATCTTTGATCTCATAGCAGCGTTCGGTATATACGGTGCCTCTGGGAAGCGCTTACGGGTGATGCCGTCACGACTACTACTGCACTTAACGCCTAACACACTTTCTAAACATCATCTAGGCATCGACCCTATAAAATAGACGGGGAGTAATAAGGACACAATACACACACATTTGAGCCCTCCCATCCGTTTGTGCCTACACAAACCCCTCTCCGTACTGTCTAAGTACCATGTACTAAATTCTTTCACGTGCATTAACACCTCTTTACATCTTGATGGGTATATTGAAAGGGTGATCTTCTTCCACGTGCACTGGCAGTATATCGAAGGAGCGTATATAGAAAGGTTTGGTATATCGGTCCGATGGTATATTGAGAGGAGACCATAAACCCAGAGTGATAAGAGCCTTACCCTTTGTCGAAATTCGAGTTTTAGAAATTTAGATTACGAAATGGGTGCACAAGCACCAAAGTTCTTCTTTCCGATTCACAACTGCTTAGAGGAGACAACTATGCTGCATGGAAACTGAAGATCAAGATGTTACTTGAGTTTGAATACCTATGGACAGTTGTAGATGGAAAAACAACAAGTTTAATTTGATAGGGCCAATCAAAAGGCCAAGTTGATCATCTTGTTTAGCGTAATGATGATGTGCAACCCCACATTAGAGATGCCACATCGGCCAATGATGCATGGGATAAGTTGAGCACGGTCATGAGGCAAAGAACAAGAATGTCATCCTCAACCTACTATCACAACTACATACTCTCAAGTTCAAGCACAATGAGAAGGTTGAAGTTTTTTTGAGATGAGTTGCTACTTTGAGGTCATCTCTATTGGCATTGGGAAAAGAGATAAGTGATGAAAACCTCATACCAATTGTGTCGTGAGTACTTCCTCCTTCCTACAAAATCTTTGTGACAACTATCAATATGAGTGAACACACAGTCACCTTTGAGAAGTTGGTCAATCTACTCCAACAAGAAGAGGCAATGAACAACAGAGATCATGAAGATGAGCAATCACTATCTTCCAATCATAAAGGAAAGGGAAATTTCAGTCCAATCACAATAAGTCCCAACAAAATCAAAGTTGACGAGACAACACCAAGAAGTGTCCCATTTACAATAGAGGGGGACATGACATCAAATATTTTTGTACAATTCCTACAAAAAGGGTTCATCAAGCAATTCAAAACCCAAAGAACCAACAGGGTAACAACAATTCAAATCAAGGGAAGTCCAATAATAACAACAATCAAGGGAAAAAAAATGGTAATTGGCAAAGAAAACCCAAACAACAAGGGTACATTGCCAAACATGAGGATGATTCAGATGAAGGACACCACATGTATTCTACTCAATTTGATGAAGAAACCAAGTCCACACAAGATATCTGGTATGTTGACTCGGGTGCAACTCGACACATGACTGGACGTAAGGATTAGTTCTACACAATACATGACTCACCTAACAAGAACCATGTGTCATTAGGTGATGACTCATCACACACAGTGTCAAGGGGATTGGAAACATTTCACTACCTCTTGGAAATCATGACTGTAAAATCACAAATGTATTGTATGTACCTGGGTTGACCAAGAATTTGCTATCAGTTAGTCAACTCCTTGATCACAACTTGAAGTTGGATTTTGACAGTAATAATGGAGAAAAAGTGTGCTTGATCGAGATAAGTCAAGAGGTTCCAAGATTGTAGCAAGAGCCTCCAATGTGGGATGTATGTTCCAACTTGATTTTGTCCACAAGGATGATCAAGCTCTAGTGGCCAAAGACACACAATCTGCAGAACTATGGCATCGTAGATATGGTCACATTAGTTTTGGTTATCTCCAAACACTTCAAAAGGGCAACATGGTGAAAGGATTACCTACACTCAAGCAAAACACTCGACAAGTGTCACAATTGCCTAGTTGGAAAGAAACACAGTACCCTTCCGAAGAACACATATAGAGCTAAGGGAAAGCTTGATTTGGTGCACACCGATCTTTGCGGGACCATGCAACCAAGTCATTCTGGATGTCAATACTTCATACTTTGTGTTGATGACTACTCAAGAAAGATGTGGATATATTGTCTAAGAAACAAGATTCAATCCTTTGAGACATTTCAAAAGTTTAAAGCACTTGTTGAGAATGAAGTTGGTCGCAAGATCAAAACTCTCCGCTCAGATCGAGGGGGGAATTCACAAGCAATGAGTTCAAGACTTACCTAGAAGCTCATGGGATTAAGTCGACAAATTCCTCCTACTCACACACCACAGTAGAATTATAGTTGAGAGAAGGAATCATACTATCATGGAAATGGTGCGATGTATGATTGACTTCTCGGGTTTAACAAAGACATTTTGGGCGAAAGTGCAAGAATGCGCAGATATCCATTGAACAGAGTGCCCACAGTATCTCTTGAAGGAGTGACACCTCAAGAAGCATGGTCAAATCAGAAACCATCAATTGCACACCTAAGAGTATTTGGGTGTAAAGCTAGCATGCACATACCCAAGAAGAATAGGAACAAGTTGGATATGAAAGCTGAGAAACTGATATTCATTAGATACAGTGAAGAAGCACTTAGGTACAGATTATGGGATCCAAAAGCAAAGAAAGTATACACAAGTAGGGATGTTGAGTTCTTTGAGAAGAAACAAGCAGATGCTCCACTCAATGACTCAACAAACATGTAGAATACACCTCTTGTGAAGACAGAATTTGATGTTCCCACTGAAGATGATAGTGATGAATTGGATGATGGTGAAAACTTGGATCCACCACAAGCCAATGGAACAGCTAAGAAGTTACCTAAATTGTATACTCAATTAATAAGAAATGCAAATTTGGATGAAGCACCTAGCACATCATCCAATTCTGGACCTAGAAGTTGCAGTCAAGCTTGTGAAGAGGTCAATTATGCCCTAATGAGTAGAGTTGTTGAAACAGTTGAGCCATCTATAGTTCAGGAAGCCCTACAATCAAAATTTTGGAAAGATGCCATGGATTCAGAGTATCGATCGGTGATGAACAAAAACACATGGCAACTTGTCGACCTTCCACCAGGGAAGAAACCCATTGGATGCAGATGGATATTCAAGACTAAGTACAAGAAGAACGACAACTTCTTCTTGACAGGATATTCGGGTTCAGATCATGAAGGAAACATGGATGATAGGAAGTCAACATCAAGCTTCGTCTTCTTTATGGGATCTAGACCAATATCATTGGGAAGCAAGAAACATAACTTTGTTTCTCACTCTTCTACTGACAGAGTATCGAGCTGCGGTGAAGCTATTTGTGAAGCAATATGGCTACGGCCGAATCTTTGGAAGGAATTGGTCTACCACAACAAAAAAACTACTCCAAAGTATATGTTGATAATGAAGGAGTTACAAGCTTATTTACAATCCAAGATTTTCATGAGAGAACCAAGCATATTGAGGTATAGGTTCATTTCATACGTGAGCATGTCTTGAAGCACAACATACAGCTCCAGTTCTATCCTACAGCTGAAACAGAAGGCAAATGTTTTCATTAAGTCACTTGCACGTGAAAAATTCACACTGTTTAGAGAGTTTCTCTCCACTTCATTGGAAACTATGCAAAATTAAGGGGGGGAATGTTAGCATAATTTAGCATAGGCATATTTATTTCATTTTATTGCATTGTCTTTTATTTAATAATGTGCAACATGTGCACTCTAGTCTAGTGACTTGCATTCAATATTGTTATGTGGGATAGCATTCAATATTGGTATTAGTAGTAATTACATGTGCATGTGAGATGGGTCTTATCATCTCATAGTTGGTTTCTGATAGGGTGTCATGTCTATCCATATGAGGTTGTCTAATATCTATAAATATTACAGCTCTTGCATTGTTATGTAATCTGATTTCATGATCAATAATATTTGTGAGGCTTCCATCCCTCTTTGGTCATTGCAATCTTATTCTATTCTATCATTTGGTATCAAAGCTATACCATTATTATCGGCTATATCTAGAATCTAGCAAATGTATAGAATGTGTGGGATGGAATAGAATAAACTTCCCCTCCTATGTTGTGTATGTAAAGAGATGCAACCCTTATCCCTTGAATGAGTGTGCTAGATGGATGCCTTTGATTTTTTTGTTCCTTTCGATGCAAGATTACATGATAGTATATAATGCTTATTTCTTAGCCCCTTATTTGAGATCTATAACTATGTATATATATGATTCCCTTGTTTGAATTTTGTAATTGAAAAACTAGAAGGCCAACCCAAAAGTATAAAATATTCCCAAGAAGTAAAAGAGACCCAAAAGAGTGAGAAAAGGGGAGAAAGGGTCAGGAGTGCCCATGAGGGATAGGAGCACTGGTGCTAGTGTTTGAGATCATAAAAGATGAATCAATTAAATACTAACAGGGTTTTAGGGTGTGACAGGTCAATAAAAGTATAAGAGACAAAACAAGACAAAAATATGTTATCAATCACTAGTTTTCTTGCTTATAAATCATGTATATATTAATATGCTCTAGGAATTAGAAATTTATTAAAGTGCATATATTTTTGTCTACATTTTCTGCCACTTTATTTTTTTGCATGAATACTTGATAACATAAATTAGATAGAAGATGAGTACCATATAATCATATAGAGAAGATTGTAGTTGATACCATGCCAAGTGAACAAGTGAAGCGTGGAGACTAGGAAGGGGAGGTAGACCACTAGGGGTGATGCATATGCATGGATTTTACCTATTGTGAGCTTGTACTTGCTTATGTATGATGCTTCTTGTTGTGTATAAGGAAGGACTTGCAGAAGAAGAGAGCAAGAAAGTAGTCAAAGTTGTATATGAAAAATCAAAGTAATGCATGTATAAGTAAGTAAAGAGTGTAAAAGGAAAGTGTGCAACCGATATGTAATAGGAGTAGGAAATGTTGAATTTATTTCCGATGGTGAGGTTTTTGGGTGATCTCATGCTAAGAGTGAGTTTTTGGGTAATCTCATGTTGAGAGAGATTTTTTTGGGCAATATCATGCTAAAGGCGAGTTTTTGGGAGATCTCACGTAAAGAGAAGAGTGTTGGGGAGATAGGTCTATATTTTATCTTCTACCATGTTGTTTACTGAATAACCACCACTATAGAAGGTATGTCTTGATTTATTCTAATTTTCCTACTTTTTCCTATTATAAGCGATTTATTCTCATTGTAGCTGAAATTTAACGATATATTGTATTTTGTACCTCGATGGAAGTTCCTGCTACTAGATAACTATGTTAAAGAAGCTGCTGGAGATCCTATTGTAATATGAAATTGGTTGTTTCTTCCCCAAGGACATTAGCACCGATGGGAGGAAAAGTGTCGTGTGTCATTGTTTGTTACTAGATGCTAGTGTTTTCTCTGTGTGAGGTACAAGTTTAATTCTAGACTGCTTTATGATTTTATACCTATTCCGATTCTATCTTGTAGCTCTCGAGATGATGTATGGGGATTTGTGCACCCAATATATGACCTTTCATTTGGATGCATGCAACAATTATGGGATATTTTGCTCCAAATGAGAGGACCGGATGTTGATATGCATATCATGTAGTGGATACATGTAAGGTGTAGGGTATGTGCATGGTAGAAACCAATGCACATGCAAAAAAAGTAGGCTAGTAAAAGTGTTAGTAGAAATAATGAGCATGAAAGAGAAAAAAATGTAACAAACAAGTAGGAAGACAAGATGGGCCATGAAAATTGGGTTTCATACATGGGACATCACTCAAAATGTCATAAGATAATCGGTGCAAAGTGTTTGTAAGTGTATAATGATCAAATAAGACATAGGGCATAACTTGCGAAATAATAACAAACAAGAAAGGACAGATAGACATGGTTATATTGATCCTACAAAACAAATGCTACACATGAAGCACCCATTAACATGTTAGAAAGATAATAATTATGTCAAAGTGTGTATGTATCAACAAAAATTAAGTTCTAGTAAGAAGTAGTGAATGATGTAACAATAGAACTTGTAATGTGTGAGCATAGTAGAGGTAGATTCCTCCGTAAAACCTCAATGGGACTGAAAAAGGATTCAATGTTTAGCATCATGCATTGTGTGAGAAGATTTAATATATTTACATTCACCTCTAGAGACCAATTGAACACACATATTGTTAACCCTAAACCTTGATAATAGTGCGAGACTTAGGAAGTTCGACCTATTGTTAGTGATGTACACCGGAAAAATTAAACTATTCTAATTTGTAAACAAAAATAATGTAAAGCACATCACATATTTTGATCCAAAATGTCAATCTTCATTCATACTTGATTAATCACTACATCAGTCTCAATTACATATTCATTTTTCTCTCTAATCATAATTTCATCTCTTATACTTTGATAATACTCATATGGAAATCAATCTCTCTCTCATGTGATGCCCACATATACAATGTATTAATTACAATAAATATACAAAAAAAACACATCCAAAAGTCAATTTATAGTGTAATGCAACTTCCTCAATATACTTTGTGATTTTTCTCCTTTGTCCCGTGGGTTTCCACATTATTTGGTGTATTTCTTATGTTATATACGGCTTTGTATAGTTTTTGGCGACTTTGTTCTTGTATCTATGATCTCATCCTTTTATGTGTGGCTTGTTTTAGGATTCGGCGGCTATCTCTTTAACTCTATAGCTATCAAAACATTTGATGAAGAACCCTATCAACATCATCCCCCAACTTAAACTTTGTCTCTTCCTCGAGAAAATAGTTAGATGAAGAACCCTGTCCTTTTCTATAAAATTTTCTCTAAAAATGTTATGTAGGAATAAACCCCCATAACTTAGATTTCTAGATTAGGAAAGGTTCCCTTGCTTGATTATCCCTACTAGAATTATGGGATGCCAACGGTGGAGGGTGAGAGCATCAACCCCTAGAAACTTAGATGTCTGACGGAAGGAATAGTTTGATCACTCAACTCATTTGACTGGTATGTGGGATGCCCTGCCTCTTATTCCTATTCAGGGTGGAGTAGAGGGGATGTACTTAGTTATTTGTGGTGTAATATTCCTCTCAAAACTATAACACAATTCTATATGGGCATCTACCTTCTTTTTCCACTCTCGTATTTCGTGTTTTCCTAGATTAACCGAATAATATCGATGGTGTTGATCTTGGCTATAATTGAGTCCATATTTTTGGGCGGTGACAAGTTCTTGTTGCATTATAATTATGGATCTATCTAGTGGTGTGTTGGACTCTTGCATATCCAAGTATATTTTCATTTCGCACCCTCTATTATATTTGATATTTTTCTGTCATTTCGCTATCTTTCTCCTTTGGGTGTTATCCTTTTCCTTACTAATATTGTATGTTGTTGATTCTATATGAATATTTTGTTCTAACTTTTCTAAGTTTCACTAGGCCACCTAGTTGTGTAAGTATAGTATGCCATGGAATTTTTCAATTTTGTCTCCAACTTAGTTACCATCGATTCCATTGCGTTCCTCTATTTTTGGTTTTCCACTATCTATGGCTATAGGATTTTTGTTTGTATTCTTCCACTGCACTGTTGTGAATTTTCCTCTTTTTTTATTCAAGATTGGCTTGATCTTCTTGTAAAATGTCACTCACCACCTTTTCTGTAGCCACTTATACTTGTAGTTTTGGATTAGTGGTAATGTGGGCTTTTTCTGTTTGGATGGAAGATAAAATATTTTGCATAACTTCTTCCAACTCTATGCACCATTGCATCTAGTATTGCTTGGAAATTTGTTCCAATATTTGACCACATGATGTTTTCTACAAGGGGGATATTTTGTCTAATTGTACCTTATATCCCTCCGTAGTTTCTTCAACTACCCCTTGGTGCAACCGTATAGACTACTCTTTATTTCTTTGTTGTAGTGTTAATTTTATTGTTTCTAGTGAATATATTGGTGCTTTTGTGAGTACCATACTTGTAGATGTTTGTGTAGATTAGGATTATGGTAGCATTTATTGTTCTTATGTCTTCCTTTCATTTTCCTCCTTCTCCTTCTTTTCTTTTTTAGCGTTCATTCTTTGCTTTCTCCTCCTTTTCTTTCTCTTGTTTCTTCTTTTTTTTCTCTTCTTTTTCCTTTCTTTCCTTCTCTTCATTCTCATTTTCTTCTTTTTCCTTATTTTCCATCTCTTCTTTTTATTCCTTTTTGTGTCCTCTTTCTTTTTCTACTCTATCTCCTCTTTTTCTTGTTTTTGTTTTTGTTTTCTTTGTTCTTCTATCTTCTTCTACTTTTCCTTTTCCTCTTGTTCTTTCTTTTCCTTTCTACTTCTTTTTGTTTCTTCTTTGTATCTTCCAAATCCTTTTTCTTCTATTCTTGTTCAACTACTTTTTTATCTTATTCAATTTATTTTTCCTCTCTTCTTGTTCTCTCGTAGTTTTCTATTTGGATTTCAGTCTGGCTAGCCACTTCCACGAATTTCTGTTGTTCTACTTCTAGGTCCTTTCTTTGCTTTTCCTCCACCACTTCCTTCCTTGGTCTTGGGATGTTTGAGTTGTAGCCTTTGTGACTTTATCATATCTTTCTTTTATTTGTTTAATCAACAACCCAAATAATTATTCTACCTATTTGATGTATTTTTGTTCTTCGATAGTCTTCTTCTTCTTTTTCTTCAACTCTAATATTTCTTGTTGAAGATATTTTAGGTGGTGTGTTTCTTTTGCCTCTATTTGTTCTTGTATTTCCTTTACTAATTTTGTTGGGAGTAACCAAATAATGTCCTCAATGAATAATCCAAATTTTTTTAGGTAGTACACTATTGCTTCAGCTATGGCCATTTGTTCTCTTCCTGAATTGGCTTCATATTCTTGGGCTACATAGGAAATGTCATATGGAGATATACATTTCTTATAATACGTATAGGATGTTTTTGTCAAACTTGTTTCTATCCATGTTTCTAATTTCTCCCTTAGATGTATTGGTGATGGGGTCTCTTCTTCTTCGACTCCAAAATATCTGCTACCTCTTCATATTCTTCCTCTTTTTCTTCTATATTAGTTAACTTGCTTTGATTTCCATTTTTCTATCAATTCTTTATGGTGTTTAGTAGTAGGTTTTATAGCAGTAGGGCCTTTTTCCCTTTGTATGTTTTAGGTCCTCCTTTAGTTGAATCTACATTTCCATATTGTGCTAAGTATTTTTTTCCTATACTCCTCGAATGTTTCTTTAATGACTTCATCAAAAATTGGTAATTTTGGTTTCATAGGATCTATAGGTAGATTTATGATTGCTTTAACTAATGTGGCCACTAGTTTATAAGAAGCCTCATATGGAAATGGAGGGATGTGTTATGTGTGAGGAGTTGTAGGCCAAATGAAGGTATAATCAATATCAACAATGAAGTAAACATGTTCCCGATATTGTTCCACTATTTTATTTGAAATCAATGCCCTATTTAAAATTATTTTCCTTATTCATTTCCTGTTGGTTGGATATTTTGTCAAGATGAAATATGAGGTTCAACCACAGTACATGGGATAAAATCCCTCCTCAAAGATAGGTGAGGTTATTTGTTTATTACTAATCTAAAACACAACGGAAATGATATATACAATATTCACACTAATCTAACCATTGGGGTTGGGAAAGAATACCAAAGTCCATATCCACAATAGATGAAAATATTGCTGCTTTTGAAGTAAAATGGATTAGAAAGAATACACAATGGAAAGGAAATGATGGGAACGTATTTTCTTTCGAGAAAACACAGATCACGAAATAATCATACGAGTTCTAGATAACAAATGTAATGTAATGTTTGAAATCATTAAAATGATTGAGAATGCTAAACAAAGAATAGCTTAAGATCCTGAACATAAGAACAATATCTTAAGAGAGATGAATCTCACAACACAAAGTTTGCAAAAATAACATCGATTTCTATTCCTTGAATGATTGAAAGAAAACACAAAGTTCTTCTTCTTCACAATAGTTCTCAATATTCCAAAAATCTCAACCCTTTGGAATGCATAAGCATCCCTTATTTATAATAAAAGAGTAGAGAGAAAATAGGATAAACCCTAGGAAATAGTCTTTAACAAGAGTTCTATTTTTCTTGACACTCAGGCAAGAGACCAAGTCAAAATTTGCTTCCTATGTGATGAAACAGAAATGAAAAAGACATGTCAATTTCAGGATTGAAATGACATGTTGCATTGTGTTTAGTCCAAATCATAACCTTTCTCTTCTTCCAAAAAAGCCTTCTTATTATGAAATTCTTGGAATTTTATGATTATGCCTTGCATCGCATTCTCATCTGGTGAGGTGGAATGATCACTCATAACTTCACATGTTTCCCGTGTATCACTGGCGTTTCCGGGAAGCTTTTTCAACCTTTTGTTAAGTTTCCTCAGGGTCTCCAAAGAATGTTCAATCTTCACAAACCTATTAATGATTTCCATGCTGAATTCGTGAGTTGGTTCATGATAAATTGATTCTTGGATTTGTTTGAAAATATCTTCAACTCGGTAGGATACTCAAGTCTTCGCTCAACACTTTTACACAAATTTTGACTAGCTCTTATTCTAAGTGACTCTTACCATCGATTAATTAGTCTCTTGATTCTTTCAACTTGTTGCAAGCTTCATTGAGAATCTTTATTCTGAATCTGGTGACTTTGGTCAGCTGGAAATGTTTATTCTCCGTGTTCTAAATTTTTGAAGAAAACTCATCATCCATTTTTTATCCATCATTATTTATATTCTCCAAAGATTGATAGAATTCTCTTGTATCTTGGATTACTTCTTTTCCCTGTTGGAGCAGCCTTTGGGTCCATTCATCGACCACTCTCCCCTTTTTGTTAATCTTTTCAATCATGGGTACCGATGAGAAATCAAACCCGATAGGAGTAGAGGATAATGGTGTTGACTCAGGGGGCTTTGAGAGCTTAAGTAATACTTCAGTCAACTGCTCCACTTTCTCTTTAAGCTCATCCATACTTTCCTTTATTTCTTTTAACTTTTGACATAGCACATTCATAGCATCTCGTGCATCTTGTTGTGCTCCTTCGCCATCACCTTCCCTAGATCGACCCTAGTTATCTGATAGTCAGAGGCCACTATGTCCTCTTTGGTCTTGTCAGTTGCGGGAGTGGCGATCTCTACAAACTTGTGCCCCTGAAGCATCCACTAAAACCCTTGAAACTGTTTTGGGTTTCTTAGCTAATTTAGCAGTAGAAGCCTTGAGTGAACTAAAATGAAAGGCTGGTATGTAAACTACCACCTTCCTTTTCCTCGAGTCCGATCAAACAACCATTGAGGTGTGCTTGACGAAATTGCTATTTTTGTAGGGGTTTCGGTCACACTTATAGGTGGAGGGAAACTCACTGGTGGAGTGGAAATAACCACAAGTGTGGTAGTGGATTCAATGAAAAGAGGCACGAAGGAGGGGGCATATCCATGACCGCCTTGGTTCCAAAGCCAGAGAGAGAGGTGAGAGTCCAGAGAAAATGTTGACCACGGATGATGAAGAAGATGGAGAAAGAGGAGGTGGAAGTGGTTGTGAAGGAGGGGGAGCAACTGGTTGTGAAGGAGGAGGTGTAGCTCTTGAAGCCAAAGCCTAGGAAGCGAGGGATAAACTTACTTCTATTGAGGAATCGGCAAATGGTGAAATTAAAGGTTGACTCACCTCTACCTCCAAAGAGATTTCCCAATCTGGTGGTTGGTGATTCTGGTACATTCACCATTTCAATTGGAGTGGTAATTGAAGGGGTTTCTTGTTCTCCTCCCTTCTTGAAAAATTTGACCTTTATAGGCCTCTTAGAAGAGCTTTTGTCCTTTTCCTTTTTGGAGGGTCCCGCTTCCAAATCAATCAAATTTGAAAAACTATCTTCCTTGTAACTCATTCACCAACAGTGTGGCGATGCCTTTGTGCATGTGAGAATTGGAGCTGATCTATCCGCGATAGAATCCTTTTCATTGATAGACCAATCAAAAGATGGGAAAACATATTGATCCTCATTCAGTCCGTCATATGAAGGATCTAGAACACTTTCATTGTCATCATCGCACTTCCGGGATGCCAAAGAGATTGAGTGTCTAAATTTCTTCAAGTTTTAATCTACTATGATCCTTTCTGTGGACAACAAATTCATCACAAAGATCAACCCAGGATGTCTTTTATTCTGGCAAAGGTGCAAGTACGGGTTCCATATGACTTAAGAACTCGTTGAAAGTTCAATCTATCTCTCGGGCTTCATGTGCTTCTTTAACTTTCCCCCAAGCTCATGAGCTATGTTCTTGGCTTTTACCACCCTTGAGTAGGTATAGCTTCCAATAGAAATTGGGAAGGATACGGTGGCCTTGTGCTTACTCTGTTGGAACTTGTGAAAATCGAACAATTTCCTGACCAATTCCATCAAGACCAGGTTTGTCTCTGGATATCCGGGCAATCGGAAGGGATCACCTGTACATGACCACTCGAATATATGTGAACTTCTTGAATTGCAAGAAGATTCAACCCCATTTTGAAACTTCATCCCATGCCTCATTAGAGACTCTTGTTTTCCTCAGTTCGGGGTTCATCTTGCAGATGTTATCGCAAAAGAAAGCATCATTTATTCTTTTGAATTGGTCCTCAGGCCCCTTCCTTGTTAACTAAGGAAAATACCGATAAATGTGTTTAACTGTCTTGTTCCCCTTTGTGTCTAATCCGGATAATTCCTCATACCAGCTGCTGCATAAGTGACATATGAGGACATATAAAATTTTCCATTAGAAAAAACCATTTTCATCTGGGAGTCTATCTCGTCACTGATAAGACTACCCCAGTCAATTCCCTGTTGATTTTTCCTAATGATGACCATGAATTGGTACATCCATCCTTGGAAAACATTTGACTCAAAAAATTCAAAAACCTGGCTCAAAAAAGTAGTGATAACATTTATTTCTTAAATGAAATCACGTCTAGGAACAAATCTTGGAAACCTAGAGACAATCGACTTGGCTTTGATCAAGAACTTTTGTTCACATGTTTAATTCAGTCTTCTTGATCTTTTTCCCGTGATTTTTGGGCTGACTTGAGATCTACGTCTCCATACTCTTTGAAGTTAGGAAATTTGAGAAGGTCATCAAAGTAACCTCTGTCGAACTTGACTATGACTTCTCCCGCCTGATTTCTTCTTGAACGAGAAGTAGAATCATAATTCAAGCACATGATAAAATAAACTCGGGGCATTAAGTAGACATGGGGAATCTGTTGCGTGAGGGATGCCACTACTTGCTATAGCTTTCATCCAGGAGGTTTGGGAAGAACTCTTGACTCTATTCCAAAAGTCTTCCATGTCTACATTTCCGAGTTCTATATCCCGAATGTTATAATTACAATCAATGTAGGAAGGGGACTCCACCTTCCTGAATTTGTATTTCATCTTCCCCTGATCTAACAGACTTGTCGTGTGATGAACTAGGATTTGACATGAGGAGTCTTGGATGAGAAATGCCTTTATCACTCCTGGTTTGAACACTCGAGCTTAAAGACTTGTTGAGTAACCACACAGACCCACCACAATATCCCGGTTTTAGGACTTATAAAGCACTTGGTAGAACCCAACACACTCGAGAGAATGCGTTGGGGATTAGGTATTTTTGACACTCTTCGATCCCGATAGTCACCGAGTATGTCGAAAATTAAGGATGTAAGATCTTGGTTAAAACGTGAAACACTTTGCAGAAAGTTGAGGATGTCGGACACACCGTCGGACACGACACACACCGGAAGTCGATGCGGGAAGATGTTAGATGCCTAGCACAGTGGAAGACCCGACACACCGTGGAAAGTGGGAGATGTATAACAACCTGCAAAACTTGAAAATAAAGGATCGGGTTTTTGAGATGTCCAGGACATGAAATTTTCCTGCCATTTCAATAGTTTGGATTTTTGTCTTATTTTCTTCTTTAAAATACAAAAGGCATATACCAAGGCATATAATGATAAACACCCTATGGGTGGATTTGTAATCAATGATTTCTATTTGGAATAAAACTCAAAAGAAGAAGAAAAACCTTAAAACCGTAAAACTAAAAAGAAGAGTAAATACCTTCAGTAAAATTGAAAAATAATTGAAAATGGGCCGTATAATCGAGCACAAGATCAAATCAGGTTTGGAAGTTGAGAGAGCACGTAGGAGAAAAATCCACACAACCAAAAGCATAAAAGGTGAAAATGACGTGTAAATCCAGCTATTTATAAAGAAATCGTATTTATTACATTTCACTTGACACGTGTGCCAACTACCCTACAACTCAAAGCATGAATACCATGTCATCATGTTTGGATTGTTTGGAAACCCGACACAAGGGAGTTGATATGTCAAGATGCTTGAAGGTTTCACAAACCCAACATAAGGGACTTGATATGTCGAGATGCTTGAAGGTTCTACAAACCCGACATAAGGGAGTTGATATGTTGAGATGCTTGAAGGTTCCACAAACCCAAAACAAGGGAGTTGAATCAGGTTTTAGGTTTCGGGAAAAAATTATCACCTTACATGTAAATAACATGTTTGCATGTTGTTAAAACCTGAAAACCCGAAATACTCTTCAAATGGCTATTTCAAGAAAAGTTTTAAAAATTTCTATGGTTATCTTCATTTTAGCCGGAATCACTAAATGGGATAACAACCGGATCCATTGGAAAATTTATTTGTAATGAAAAAGGAAGAGAACTAAGAATTTCTCGCTTTATCCATTGGGCTACGGAGAAAGAGAAGAAAACAAAAACAAAGAAAGAAACAAAGAAAATAAAAGCAAACACACGATAGAAAATAAATTATGTACAATGCAAGAGAGCATCTTGCATTACTGATGGAATAGCTTCAGATGTTGACCACTGAAAGGTAAAGGGAGAAACTCTCCATCCAAGTATGATAGACAAAAGCTATTTTCACCATTCAACTGATGAATCTTGAAAGGTCCTTTCCACAAAGAATCAAACTTTCCATGCATTCCTTTCTGCTCCCTTCTCTTATCCCAAAGAAGCACCAGATCTCCAATTTTAAAGTCATGTTGCTTTGATTTTTATCAAATATCTTCTTTACTTTTCTCTGATGATCTACAATGTGATCAACCACCTTGCTTCATTCCTCTTCTAGCCTAGCTAGGTACATTACCCTTTTCTCAATAGAGTTTTGAAAAGTCTCATCTTCGACTGCTTTGGCCAACTGTAAGGCTGGCAGTTCTACGAAATGGGAATTTCAGCATCAATTCCATATAGCACTTGGAAAGGGGACATTCCAATAGCTCACTTTGGAGTAATCTGATCTACCCATAATGCATCATACAATGCTTTGTGCCATGTCCTCTAGTTCTCATCCACTAGCTTTCTAATTATGGTAACCAGGTTCTTGTTGCTAGATTCAGCTTGACCATTGCCTTGGGGGTAATAGTCAGATGAGTGAGCTAGGGTGATCCCAAATCCATAACAAAATTATTTCAGCTCATGTGATGAGAAATTGGAGGTGTTATCAGCCACAATCTTGTGAGGCACACCAAATCTGACAATTATATTTTCTTTAAGGAATTTACACATGGCTTCTGAGGTTACCTACTTGATTGGTGCAACTTCCACCCACTTGGTGAAGTAGTCGTAGCAGTGAGAACATAATTATGTCTGGCACTAGAGGTAGGATTCAATGTTCCAATGAAGTCAATTCCCCACTGGAAAAAAAGGTTCTTCGATCACTACAGCTTCAAGGAAGAGCTACTAGCTTAGGGCAACCAATGAAATGCGACAACCTTCACACTTGGATACCCATTCTGTTGAATCTTGAAAGAGAGTAGGCTAATAGTACCTAGACCATAAGATCTTATAAGCTATCACGGAAGATGAGAAATTTCCTCTGCATGCTAGACTATGGAAGGATTCTAGTAACTTTACTGCTGAGATCTATCAACACAACGGAGGAATATACCATCAATACCTTTCTTGTATATTCTATTATCCCACGAGATGTAATTTTTGTATCTTACCTTAACTATCCTCTTCTCCTTTCGACTTAAATGTGGGGGCATTCGCCATAAGTCAAGAAGAAAGCAATATATGTGTACCATTCATTAGTTGTGCTCACAAAAAGCACCATGGGCAACTCTGAAGAGGTATCTTTGGTTCTTTCACATTTTGTCTCAGCATTATTTTCCATAATCAATTGGCATAGGCCCCTTCCTTGTACCAACTTGGTAGGTCTGATGTCCAAGTCATACTCTTGAACTTTAGCTATCTAGTTACCCCATTGACTACCCAGCTCTTGTTGAGTCAAAATGGATTTAACTACAGTATCGGGAACAAGAACGAGGGTATGAGAACTCAACACATAGTATCTGAAATGTTTCACCACTCGTACCACTGCATAAGCATGCTTTTCAATCTGTGACATCTTTAGTTCATGTTCCTTTAATGGGAAACTCATGAAATCAATGTGAGCTTTAATGCCTTCTTTGTTCTCTTGCATCGATAGGATGGCTGACACTATGTGTGCGGAAGCGTAGCTGTACATGATGAAATATTTTTTGAAATCTGGACATACTAGAACAGGAGCATGAGCAATTTCCTTTTTGACTTCCTCAAATGCAAGCTTCCCTTCAGTACTCCATCGAAATGGAGTTTTACCTTTCATCATCCTAAGGATATCCTTGGTTTTATCAAGAAAGTCGGTATGAACCTTCTCGGAAATTGACCTTTTCAAAAAGGAATGAACTCCGTTTTCTTATGGGTAGGGTAAGGCTTTGAATGGCCTTCACCCTTTACGGGTCGATCTTGGTTCCTTCTCTTGTCAAAATATGACCCAAAAATTTTCCTCTGTAACTCCAAACATGGACTTCGTAGGATTTAATGAGATTCCATGATTCCTGCATCTCATGAGTACTCGCTCTAGATGATCATAATGATCACTCCATTTTTTAGAGAAAATGGTCAAGTCATCCAAATATACAACTATAAATTTTCCCATCAGATCTTTGAATGCCAAGTCCATAGCTCTCTTAAATGTGGCCTCGGCGTTGATCAAACCAAAAGGCATCCTCCTGTAAGCAAAGGTCCCCCATGGGGTTGTGAAGGCCATTTTATGTTGATCTTTAGCAACTACCACAACTTGATTATATCCTGAAAATATGTCGAGCATGGATATCATCTCGATCCAAGAATAACTGTAATACCGATCCATAATAGGCAAGGGATAGTTGTCTTTTAATGAAGACTGATTTAGATTCTGGAAATCCACACAAATCCTGATTTCACCATTCTTTTTCCTGATGAGGATGATGTTAGTAATCCAGGTAGAATGGTGGATTGGGAAGATAATCCTTGCATCTAACATTTTTTGAATTTCTGCAAGAATAGTCCCTGAAATCTTGGGGTTGTAATGTCTTTGCTTCTACCTGTGGGGTTTAGCTTCAAGCTTCAAGGGAATGCTATGTTGCACATCTTTGGGCTTAAAGGATTTTAAATCCACATAAGACCGGCTAGGACATCCATGTATCTCTTCAGGAGTGAAGTGAATTTTTCTTTCTCCTCAGGGGAACAACATTTCCTGATATTCACCATCCACGATTGATCCAGAGCCCAAATTAACTTGATCTACTTCTGATGAGGAGGTGCCTTTAGTCTGCCTCTTATTCTGGATAAAACAATCATGTTTATCAAATAGACCTTCTAGAGAAACTAATCCCTTGTGAATCTTATTGCCTTTTAAGCGACTAAACTCACCATCAACCTCCTAATATGAATTTAAAACAGATTCACGAGAAGCTAATTCGACCATTCAAAATATGGTTCACTAAAGTTATCATCTTTTTCCGTAAAAGACAGATTCTCATGATCATCATTAAATACTTGCCAATGGGCTGAGTTATCCGGAACACTAGGATGATATACAATTTCAATGGTGTACGTGTCCCATTTGAACTGTGGATGAGGAAGGAGAAGAGATACAGACACAACTAAAGAATCATCTTTATCATTATGATCCCTTAAAACTGTCTTGATGGAAAAAGCATCAAAGCATTCTATGCTATCCCATACCTTGTTCTTGTAATGCTTTAGGCAATCATTTTTCACTTCGTAGATCCCTTTTACATGGTTGACAATCAGCTCCACATCTCCTTGAACCTTGATATTTTAAATTCCTTTCTTTCTGGCCATTTCTAATCCTAATAACAAGGCTTCATACTCAGCTTGTATTATTAGTGTTATCAAACTGCAGCTTGAAGGTGAAGGAGAAGATTTTAGAATCTGAAGATACAATAACTACACCAGCTCCCAATCCAATAGCTGAACAACTCCCATCAAATTCAAGGGTCCAAATAGTACTTGAATCCTCTTCTTTGATGCATACAACTAGTACCTCTGATGTCATGAAGTAATTTCCCAATACAACATCTTCAAAAATAATTTGAGCCTTGGGGTTGTCTGATTTAGTGACCAAATACTTCGCTTGAGATTCAGGATGAAGAATGTGAGAAAATCCATTAACCGGGATTTTAGCCTTGGTCCATCCATGTTGATCTCTTCCTCGAAGTCTTTACAAAAACCCTTCCTAAAAGAATACCATAAGCGGCCGGAATATCGGTAACTGAAATGGTCGGTTTCACTCTCTTCTCAGAGAAGGCGACAAATACAAATTGTGCATCTTTGATTTGACCAATCAAGGGGACTTGCTTGGTTTCCATGGAGTAACACCATCCATATGATTTGTTTAAAGTATGTCCAAGGGAATGGGCTACTTTTGCAGACATCACGTTATCATAGGCTCCTGAGTCAATGATGCAATTGCTGAGTTTGAATCCATTTATGAGTAAGCACAAATAAAACGGTTCAATTTTTCCTGAAGAAGAAGTAGAGGCCATATTGGTAAAAGGTGAAGATTGATTAGGACTTACAAAAATTCCTTTTGAAGGTGAAGGAATAACAACCTTACTTCGATGAATTTGGCAAGTTTCTCAAATTGTTCCGAGTTTGATTGAAGATATTCCACTTCCGATATTGGGATCTTGGTTCATGTCAAAAGCGGTGTATGAAGGAGTGATGGTAGGTTCATTTATGATCACATGCACCTAAGTTGCAAAGATCTTGACCTTAGGAGAAGGAGAATAGGAGGAAGTTGTTACTTTTTTAGTCATCTCCTTTTCGGTTTGTGCTGAGATAGGAGAGCCTCTCTTAGCTATGACCGTGGGAGCATCTTTACTCTTCTCCTTGGAGCTTTCCACCGGCTTTCTAGGGATTCTGGGATTGAGATCGAGTGAAGACCGTGAATGACTGACCGTCAGGTTCACATCCATCTTCTTTGTATTCCAAATACCCAATGCTGGAGTCACCAACTAAATCGTCATAGGACTCATCAGCGTATCCCGAAGCTTTAAAAGCTTTGTGAGAATCTGGTTCTTCTACTTCTTCATCTTCTTCAACTATCTCCACTATAGCATTAACAGGAGGAGCTTCAATAGCTAGTCTCGGTTGAGCGTCAATCACGGTCTATCTCTTGTGGGAGCACCGTTAGTATTATTGAAATTCCATCTAGGAATATCCCGATACGAACGTTGCTCACTTGTTGAGACATTTGCTTTTTTAAAGCAATCAAGTCATTAGCCATCTTCTGAATCATGGGATCAGTAGTACTCTGAGAAGAACTCTGATTTTTAGGCTTGGATGATTCTTTTCGATCTTTCTGCCAAAATAAGGTCGTCTTCTATTTCGGTGGCCATAGCTTGAGTGGTGGCCAAATTAGGAATAACAGATCTTCTTAACAGGAAGCTCACATCCGGAGGTTGAGCGTTGATAAAGAAACATTTCTAATTTTCAAGAGTAGGAACAACAAGGTCTAGAATCTTGCGAGATCAGCTTGTTGAATTTGGCTATGAAGTCCCGCATGGGTTCATAAGGCTCTTTCTTCATGTGGGTAAGTCTGTGCTAACAAGGCATGAGAATCTTCAGCTGGTTTGAACCTTGCTTCAAATATAGATCTCATGGTATCCCAGTTGGTAATGCATGCATTTGGGAGATGGTAAAACCATTCTGCTGCTACGCCATGTAATGTTTCGACGAAGAGTTAAACAGAGACATCTTCATGAGAAACCCCAAGAACACCGCATGCAACAAATAATGAGGCAATGTGTTCATCAGGATGTTATTTTCCATCACAGTTGAACTTAGGAATATTCTTCCATGATCCATGAGGTAGGTCATACAACGGTGGAGTAAGGGAAAGAGTATCAATAGCTGCGCCCCAAGGCACAAGTTGTGTTGCCATTCTTCTAAATGAAGTGTGAATAGGAATTTGAATATCTGGTAAGAATAATGCATGACAAGTTGCAGAGACTTCTGGTTCTTGAGGAATCTGATTCCTTCGGATGGGTGAAGAACTTCTTGCCCGGCTAGATGCAACATTGTTGGGTGAAAGTATGAAATTATGTTGTTGAAGCAGATCAAAGAACAGATCAGTTTCACCCCAGGCTCGGGTTGACTGAGTGAAGATATTTCTAGCCAGCTTGAACTGGAAAATAGATCTTGTTGAAAATAAGGAAAATACGGAGTCGCCAGACACCAAAAGGATAAGCTTTATACTATCAATCTGTATTCCCTAGTGGAGTCACCAAAAACTGTTGGTTGGATATTTTGTCAAGACAAAATATGAGGTTCAACCACAGTACATGGGATAAAATCCCTCCTCAAAGACAGGTGAGGCTGCCTGTTTATTACTAATCTAAAACACAGTAGAAATGATATGTACAATATTCACACTAATCTAACCATTGGGGTTGGGATAGAATCCCAGAATCCATATCCACAATAGATGAAAATATTGTTGCTTTCAAAGTAAAATGGATTAGAAAGAATACACAATGGAAAGGAAATGATGGGAACATATTTTCTTTTGAGCAAACATAGATCACAAAATAATCATACGAGTTCTAGATAACAAATGTAATGTAATGTTTGAAATCATTAAAATGATTGAGAATTCTAAACAAAGAATAGCTTAAGATCCTGAACGTAAGAACAATATCTTAAGAGAAGTGAATCTCACAACACAAAGTTTGCAAAAATAACATTGATTTCTATTCCTTGAATGATTGAAAGAAAACACAAAGTTCTTCTTCTTCACAATAGTTCTCGAGTATTCCAAAAATCTCAACCCTTTGAAATGCATAAAAATCCCTTATTTATAATAAAAGAGTAGAGAGAAAATAGGATAAACCCTAGGACATAGTCTTTCACAAGAGTTCTATTTTGCTTGACTCTCACGTAGGAGACCAAGTCAAAATTTGCTTCCATTGTGACAAAACAGAAATGAAAAAGATATGTAAATTTCAAGATTGAAATGACATGTTGCATTGTGCCTAGTCTGAATCATTATCTTTCTCTTCTTCCAACAAAGCCTGATTTTTCCAAAATTCTTGGAATTTTATTATTATGCCTTACATCTCATTCTCATCATGCACGGTGGAATGATCACTTAGAAATTCACATGTTTCCTGATTATCATTGGAATTTCGAGAAGATTTTTCAACCTTTTGTCAAATTTCCTCGAGTCTCCAAAGAATGTTCAATCTTCACAAAGCTATCAATGATTTCCATGCTGAATCTATTATGTTTGTGGAGCCTATTTGCATGTTAGAATGTGGTACACCTTCTATGTGTTACACTCAGGTATTTTTACCGGTGAGCGGGTCAGGGGGGTTTGGGGGTGAAGCCCCCGAAGAAAATTTTCATGGGTGGTTTATTAACCCATGGGTAATGGGTAACCGTTATGGGCTGTTTTTGGGCCCATGGTTTTTTCGGTATTTTGCCCATTGTTTTGATACCCATGGTTTTTTCCCTTGGTTTTGATACCCATGGTTTTGTATCAAACTACTTAAGCAATTGTCTATTTATATGGTCTTAAGCATATGATAGATGTACAAGAAAATGTATTACAGACGTGTTTTGAATTTGGGTGTGAATTCTATAGAGTTTGTTGAGCATAGCTCCAAATGGATCTGGGTATTATATTGAGAGAGTGAAGGCTTGTAATAAAATCTGAGCAAGTGATTCTTGGTGGACGTAGCCCAAATTGGGTGACCAAGTTAAATCTTGTCTCTCTGTGTTGTGTTATTTATTCTGCACTTTTATTTGCAATCTGTAATATTTTCTGCATATTAGTTTCTACTGTTGTGACTCTGTAAGGGATTATTCCTCATATTTTATCTCTTCTTTCCTAACAATTGGTATTAGAGCCTAGTTTGGTTTGCTAAAGTGTTGAATTGTAGGGAAATTTTTATCTTGAGTGGGAGCTATGGCAGATGATGGAAGATCTAGGGTTGATAAATTCAACGGGCAGAATTTTAGTCTTTGGAAGATGTAGATGGAAGATTACCTTTATCAAAAGGATCTTTATACTCCGTTGTTTGAGAAGGTGAACAAACCCTCGAGTATGACAGATGCGGAATGGGATTTGTTGGATCGGAAGGATGATAGGACCAAGCTAGAGGCTAAATCAGAAAAAAGTACTTTCATTGGTTATGGCGGTGATGACTTTGGATTTAAATGTTGGAGTATTAAGGACAAGAAAATCATTCGGTCTAGGGATGTGGTATTTAATGAGAAAGTCATGTATGAGCAACGATTGCAGAGAAAATAGGGAAGAATCCAAGAAATAATATGCAGTGGTAGAGGATCTTCCGAATGGGAAAGTGACCCATGAATCAATTCAGGAACCTACTCAACAGGAACCCCAAACTCCTACAGTGAGGAGGTCTTCTAGGGTAAGAAAAGAACCTGAACGTTTTTCTCCTTCTCTTTATTATTTATTACTCATTGATAGTGGAGAGCCAGAGAGCTTTGATGAAGCAATACAGGTAGATGCCAGGAAGAAGTGGGAGCAAGCCATGGATGAGGAGCATCAGGCTCTCATGGAGAACTAGACATGGGATTTGGTAAAGCTACCTGAAGGAAAAAGAGCATTACAAAACAAGTGGGTGTTCAGAGTCAAAGAGGAAGAAGGAGGCAAGAAAAGATACAAGGCCCAGGTTGGTGGTCAAGGGGTTTGCACAGAAAAAAGGTATAGATTTTGATGAGATTTTTTCTCCTGTAGTAAAAATGACTTCTATTAGAACTGTTCTAGGAATAGTTGCAGCAAAAGACTTGCACTTAGAACAGCTTGATGTAAAGACTGCATTTCTCCATGGTGATTTGGAGGAGGAACTATATATGCAGCAACCAGAGGGCTATGAGGTCAAAGGTAAAGAGGAGATGGTGTGTAAATTGAAGAAGAGCTTGTATGGCTTGAAACAAGCTCCACGTCAATGGTATAAGAAATTTGATAGCTTCATGATGGAGCAAGGTTATATTAGATGTCATTCTGACCATTGCGTGTATACAAAGAAATTTGAGGATGGAAGTTATATTATCCTTTGTTTGTATGTGGATGACATGTTGGTTGCAGGTAAAAACATGCAAGAAATAAAAGTACTCAAGAAGCAACTAAGTGAATCCTTTTCTATGAAGGATTTGGGTGCAGCCAAACAAATCCTTGGTATGAGGATATCTCGGGATAGGAAGGAACGAAAGCTGACTTTATCTCAGGAAGAGTACATTAAGAAAGTCTTGGAGAGGTTTAATATGCAGGATGCTAAACCGGTTGGGACTCCTTTGGCAGGCCACTTCAAGTTATCAAAGGAGCAGTGTCCCAAGACAGAGCAGGAAAGAAACCAGATGTCAAAGGTACCTTACTCATCAGCAGTTGGTAGTTTGATGTATGCTATGGTGTGCACTAGGCCTGATATTGCCCATGCGGTGGGGAGCTGTGAGTAGATTTATGGATGATCCGTAAAGAGAATTGGCAAGCAAAGAAAGTGGATCCTTTGGTATTTGAGAGGAACCATGGGGACAGGTTTTGTGCTACAATGGATCGACACCACTTTACGTGGTTATGTTGATTAAGACATGGCTGGAGATGTAGACAGCGGAGGAGCACAACAGTTATATTTACACTTTGTGTTATCCTGTAAAATTGGCAAGGGAAATTTTACAGATAACCATACTGAAATTTTGTTTCGATCCCTCATTAGGGATCCCTTGCATTCGGAATGTTGCAAAATCCCTTCCCGAGAAATTTTAGTTTTCCGAACTTAGTCATTTTTGGTCTTTTTGGCGGGCGCATATAATCACTATGCAACATCACATGTTCATGCGCCCCCTTTTTGATCCTTTGGCGCAGGTTTTCTTGTGTTAACGAGGCTTTTTGGTGCGCCTCTCTATGTTGAGTCTTTCCTGCGTGCGCCAAGGTGCGTGCGCCTTCTGTCAACAGATCATTTGTGCGCCTTCCTGTCAACAGATCATTTGTTGTGCCTCTTTTTGGTGCGCCAAAGGCGCACATATTCCTCTGTCAACACCACTTTCGGTGCGCAAAGCACATATCTTTGTGTTGACAAGTGTTTTGGTGCACCAAAGGGCACTTGTTTCTCGTGTCAGCTGACTCCTTTGGTGCGCCACTTGAAAAGTTTGGTGGCGCATTTATTGCTACCTCACCTATAAATAGGTGCGTCTGCTCTGTCATTGTCACTAGAGCTATCACGTGATTACTTTTTAAAATATTGTTTTCTCTGAGCCTGTCACAAGACACCTTCCCTGTCGCTTTCGATCACATAGTGGACCCGTTTGCACGTTCTTTGCTATTTATCCGGGTAAGTGGCCTTCTTTCTTTTTGTGTGTTTTGTGTTTGTGGTTTTCGGTGTTTGTGGGTATGATTGAAAAAAATGAAATCATGAATTTGCTTCCCCCCTTCTGCTATTTTTTCCACATTTCCTCCTCTTTCCAAATCTGCTGGTAGAGGAAGCTCTGTCTAAAAATAATGATGGTATGAACCCCTTTGATTAAGCCCCTTCATCACCCAAAAAAACTTGAGAGCTTAACCATATGTAAACCCCTCTGAAAAAGCAAACCTAAAAATGGAAACTGTATTTTCCTTTGGCGCATTGACACACCATGCAACATCAAGAGACGATTGCGCCCTTAACATCATCTATCATCCTGTTACATTCCTACCCTGCTTGATAAAAGCTGCGCCCTCATGGCGCACTTCCTTCGCTTGCTGTAAATGCTTTTCGTGCACCCTTTAGCGCATCAGACTTGAGTGCAACATCACAAATTCCTGCGCCCTTAGGTGCACCCAGCATCCATGTAGCAGCCTTTTTCTATGCGCCAAGTGCAAAGCTATAAATGGCACACCCGCGTCCCTCATCGCAACAACATTGTGTCATGCAGACCTTCCATGCACCGCACCAAGTTCCCCTCCGGCACATGAACATATGATGTTACACGCATTAAGCGTGCGCCCTTTGGCGCATCCTGTACCCATGTAACATGAAAGTAATCCGCGCCCTTTATAAAATAGACACATGGCGTAGGTGCACTTGTCCTTATAACAACAAAGAATGCACTCTACAGTGTTTATGTGCCATGCACCCTTTGGCACTGATTTAACCCTTGCAACCTCCCTTTCCTGTCCGCCTTGCCTGTTTAGCTCTGTAGCCTGCAATATCCATGTGCCATGCGCCCTGAGGCCTAAAAATTGCTAACTCTTTCTTCTGTCAGCATTTCAATGGAAAATCAAATAGCTGACATGGCTTTCTCCAATTGGGTTTCACTTCTTATTCTTGTAGATCAGCAGCTAAGTTCAGAAGAACATATGTCAACATCAAGCAAGAGACCTACCAAATCCAAAGGCAAGGCCAAGCTCACAGAAGAAGAAATGAAGTATAAGTATCAGAGGGTCAGAATGCCCGACTCCCGGGCGAGTGTGACACGGACATCGAGACTCGAGTTGGGTCATATTGATATGGAAGAGTTCTAGGTCAGGACTCAGAAGGTCACAAGAAGTCCATGGATGGACAAGCTGATGGCAGTGCCCTGCACTTTCTGGAGGAATCCCAGTCAGTGCCCGTAAACAATGAATTTATGATGGTGGTTGCCGGTGTTATAATAAAGACACAAGATGTGTCGTAAATGAGAAGGGTGAGGTCATAATTAACCTCACTACATAGCACTTTGAGATAATACTCGGCATTCCTCATCACCAGGCACTTTGTGGCCGTTAGCCGAGAGGATTGTATCAAAGCCTGGGATGACAATGAAGATCAATGCATGCAACTGATGAATGAAGTATATCGAAGAACAAGAAGGTGGTGACCCGTTGGCCTGAAGTCATTCACCGCGATGATTTTCGAGAGGAGCTCGGGCACCATCACGTTCTGAGCGGGGTGTTTGGGCTTCTGACGCCCACTATTTCCATAAATGGATCTTTGCGGTATTTAGAAACAATGAACAAAAATATGCCCGATCAATGCTTTGAGTGGCGAAATCATAAGCGACATCGATATCGAGTAGCTGCAACAATTCCCCACAACGGGAGGTTCTACATGAATTCCTATGTTGTTTACACTGTGCAGCTTGAAAGGGACTACCCAGCTCTGATGCGGAGTGGGGTTTGGCCCCAAGTTAAAATCTATGAATACTATCTAGAGCTAAAGCTGGAGAATAGCATCCCTCAATTTACAAAGATCAATGATGCATTTTTCTATTTCATCATCTACCTATTGAGGCCGAATATGACTTACGGTCGCACGACCAAGAGCATCGTGGCAGCCACTGAGAAATGGGGGGCCCTGTTCACTCAATTCCCCACGTTCACTTATCTAAGGGTGGCTAACTTCTTGGGAGAGCCAACTAGACTGCCAAGGTATGCTGGGCCCAAGTTGATTCTGCTAGAGCTGTCAAGATAGCTAGTCACCTACCATGAGAAGTGCCTCAAGAGAAAGAAGGGTGGAACTCCTTTCCCCTTACAGTGGGTAGATACACATGTCTCACTCACCACAAGGCAAAAGACATGTTTGCAGAGCTGGAGCTACTGAATCTAAAACATGACTTCCCAGCAAGGCCTACCTTTGACCTGAGAAATTGTCTGCCAAGGGCTAAGCTCGATCCGATCCACATCCCTCAGATCGAGGATATCTACATTGACCTATATCATGAGGTGGAGCTCGGGAGGAAAGACCATTCTCATTTGGCCTTGGCGAGAAATCATCCAATATGGGGTGGCCATCATCCCCAAAGGCTGCAAACTATCGAGGAGGAAGTGGATCAAGTGTATCTTGACACAGGTGGGGATGATTGGCCTTTTGCGGAAATTGATAGGACTAAAGCACCTCAGACAATTGAGGAGAGGGTCAAAGAAACTCTGCGCAGAACAGAGCATTGGTGCCAAATGAACGGACTCATCTACCTCGGGGTTGATTTCACAACCTCTCCATTGGGTAATGCACCTCCTCGATCAAAACAGTAGCCTAAAGGCAAAGGAAAAAGCAAAGAGGGTGAATCCAGCACCACTCAAGAGGAAGCTCCTGCAAGTCCTCCTTCCGTTGCACCCAAACAAGTTGTAACTCTGGCTTCTCCAGAGAAAGAAGCGGAAGAAGATGTTCCAATAGGCCCATCCACTCAGGATGTCACCACTGCTGCAACAACCGAAGTCCCTTCTATCCCTTCTTCTTCTCCTCCTTCCCCTCCTCGAGCGACTCAAGTGACCATTCCTTTGGTCATGTCCTCTCCCCCTTCTTCTACCATTCCTCCCGCTTCTTCGTCCATCTTCTCTTCTCTCACGGACCTGTCCCCCTCCATTTCTTCTCTCATCTCTGAGCTCCCTTCCCTTCCTATGTCTTCCTCTTCTGCAGTATCTCTTCCTCCCGTGAACACTTCCTCGGCCTCCCTCTCGATGCCGCCTCCAGTGTCTCCACGTTTTCCCTTCTACTCTGCAGCTGCCCCTTCTCTTCTGGTCCTTCTCCCATAAGTCCACTGGATCTCCCGCACTTAAGTCGGCGAGAAAGGAAAGTTCCCATCGCTGCAGATGGACTTCTCCATGATCCCATCAAAAGGGGCAAAGAAGCGAGAAGCCCGTCACACGCTTCTCTCGAGTGCTTCGGGAGAGAAAGGGTAATGGAGATCACATACCCCAATCCTCTAAAGGATAAAAGGATCTATCTCCGACAGTTATACGAGTGACCCAAGTCACAATGGGGATGTCTTCTAAAAAGCCTTCGGGAGAGGCCTATCTGCGATTGACGCCCTCTGCAAAGCTTCAAGAAACAAAAAGAGAAGAAAAAGGCTATTGAAAGAGCAAAATAAACATCTTATCTAAGCCTTACGAGAAGATGGGTAGTGCACCTCCCACAACTGCCACCGAAACTCCTGAGCCTCTGAGCCAGGATAAAATTAATGAATATGCAAAAATCGGCGAGCAGGGCATGGCAGTTTCAGCTTGGAGGAGCCAAATCCTCAAGGACAGTGAAAGAGTGATCGCCAAGTTCTCTGATTTATATCTGAACATCAACAAGGTGAATAAGGAGCTCCAGCATTAGCGGGACCCATATCGGAAAGAGCTTTGGACCATGCTTTGGGCTGCATGGCATGAGACCTTTCAACAAATGTTTGATTGTTCGAGTCAAGATTTGGTCAAGTTCGGCGTTTTTGGTCATCCCAGGGCCCTCAATAAAGTCATTTCCACTCTGGATTACTGGATGGATCAACTAGAATTCGTCCTTGAAAAGATCGATAAGGTAAAGGAAGAAGCCCTGGACGCGATGCACCAAATGGAACAAATCGTTCTCAACATGTCACCAGGGTTGCTTACTCCTTCCTTCGCCTTAAGAAAAGTTGATGAAACCATCCAGGATCTTGAGGAGATCGTTTCACAAGAGGCTGGGGCAAGAGGTCACTTTTGACACGAGTCCATCAATAACTTTCTTTGGCTGTCGGGACTTCATCGGGTTCCTCATAGAAGCAGAGAAAGAATATTCCAAACTCCCAGAGAAGCTCATAGACGAGCGGGAGACTTGCGAGGCGATCAGTGAGCGACACAAGGATCCTTCCTAGGATCAACTAGGGCCCATGATCAGCAAGTTCATGGAATACCGTGCCCAATTTCACATCTCGTCACCTGAGCAACAACAGAAGCAGGCTACCCCCTTTCGGCCGCAGGACGACGACGATGAATAACTTCTCTTTCTTCTTCTCTCTCCTTCGGCGTTCTTTCCTTTTTGTAAATATCTAGAGTATGTTGGCACAAATGATGACATCATCCATGTTGCACCATGGGATGATGTCATCCATCAAGTTGTTAAAAGTCAACATGACTTTGAGATATTTTGTAGATATTTTGTAAATAGGTGGTTGGCTCCTTTTTGCCTTCTTTTCTCTCCTTCTTCTATAAATACCCCAATACTTGTTGTATTGGGTATGAGTGAATATCTTTCAGATGAAAAATAGAAGTGAGGAGAAAAGACTTTGAGCTTTTTGTAACAGAAAGAATTATTAATACAATATTTAGACTTTGTGTTGAATACGTGTGTTATTTGCATTGGATCTTTCTTACGTTAGATCATGTGCTTGTTCTGTTGGATCTACTTCTATTTTATTGTCATTTATTCATCAGTATTGCTTTGCTCGTTTATGCAAGTAGGTTTGGCTCTGTTTACTACCAATCCCAAAACATAAACCCTCTGACCTTTCTGCTTTGGAATTCATTTCTTTTCTTTCTTCGGATCTGATCTTTCTTCATCCTCTCTTTCATTCCTTTCTTTTCGCAGTCGGAAACACCCTACTGGGATGAGATCCCAAACCCCCGAAGGCAGAATATTGTGAGACTTGCACAGATTCCTGCTGGTAGAATAGCAATAAACCGTTTCACTTTTTGACTCAAAGAGGGCTATGCCACACTGCACTGTTAGCTCGTCTCATCCATAGATCTGCCCAAGTGACATATTTTCAGACCAACATTTTTGGTGACTCTTGGGGAACAAACAGATCTATCAGATCTATGATAGTGGTAGGATAGAAAATCTAAAAAATCAGAAAAATCACTATCTGTTTGCAAACTTTAACTTTTTGTCAAAAATCCAAAATTTTGCAAAAGTGACCCGAATTGAAAATTTTCTTCTGAGATCCATAGATCTAGCCTAGCTGAAGATCTTTAGTTCATTTGAGTTTTTATAAAAATCGTATTTTGCCGTGGATCGAGTTTTTATTTTTTACCAAAAATTTCAAACTCTTTGAAAAAGTCAAATTTAGATCTAAAAATCAGCTTGCTAATCTTCTTGTCATTTTATCCTCATTGTTATTTGTCATTAACCATGAAAACGGTTTTAGAAGAGGATAGTTTTAAATATTTAGAAAAGTACATCTGCTGCTGGTTTTGTCGAAAAAGCTTTAGAAAATCAGCAAGTACAACCAAAAATAAATTTTAAATGCTTTCGGCAACATTGCAGATCTGGAAGGTACTGGCAGGTGAGCCATTTACCCGTAGTAGGCGAGCTCGTGGAGAAGTCGATCCTACTTTTGATCTACTTCAGAGGCACAATTTCAGTGTAACACCGGCGCACTTTTCAACACTAAGTTCAGCTGATCGGTCAGCCAGAAGCGCCTCACCTCCGTGGAAGAACCGGTTTTCACAAGGAGCCTCCACATCCCTTTGTAGTGCCTTGCTGCTCAGTGGAACTGTGCTTCCAGCCCATGTTCTTTTTCCAGCTGTCCAGATGGCGGTGCCATGGGGAAATGCTATGGGTCCTCTCGCATTACCACATCCTGTCCATGCGCTCCCACATGGAAACCGAAAAGAATTTTCCCAAATTCGACGGGAGCGGAAACCAAAGCATGGATTCACACATATCTACATTCATCATGTCATGCAGTATTCTAGATGTAACTCACGAAGATGTGTCGGTTCACCTTTTTCTGGAAACTCTACAAGGACCTGCAGCTGAATGGTTTCAGCATTTGCCGGCCGGATCTATTACCAGTTGGGCCACCTTGCGGGATGCTTTTGAAGATAGGTATAAGCCTTCAGAAGATGCATTTGCATTATTATCATAGATCACTCACTTGAAGAAGGAGGCCAATGAGACCATGCGTGATTTTATCGCCAGGTTCAATGCATTAATCAACCGTGTCCCTGTTGCCATGCTTCCAACACCGGAAAATCAAAAGTGTTTCTTCGTAAACACTATGAGCTCGAAAGTAAGTTTCTTACTCCTACAAGAGTGAGTGGCTACCTTGATTCTCACCCAGGCCACTTGCCATTCGAATAGAAGATAATTTGATAATATCGGCGAATTGAAAAAGGAATCATCCAAGCCTAAATCTTGGACCCTTCTCCCACTACTTAAATTTGATCCGGTATTTCAAAAGATGGCGAATGACTTACTTGCATTAAAGAAGCAGTTAGCCCAAGCTTCTCCCAGTTCCTCATACCGGGATATTCCACGGAGGAACTTCGTTTCCAACAATGTTCCTCAAAGGCCGCGCTTACCCTGTAACTGCTCCGCGGTTGGCGCTTGAGGCTCCTCCGGTCAACGCTCTAGCCGAAATCGAAGAAGAGGAACAAGATTATGAAGAACCTTCATCTCAGGGTGAAGATGATCAAGACGTCGGTGAGCCAACTGGCGACTCTACTATCGGGTATATGGAATTTGATGAGGAAGAATCTGATGAAGAGGAGGGTACCCAGGCTATGCAAGCGGACAATCATATGTTGTTTTTACCCGCTCACAAGGAAAAGAAGCAGAGGTCACTGCCCATGTGCAGAAGGAGAAGGCCATGTCAAACGTGCCTCCAACCATTGCTAAAAGAGGTAATCCTCTTCCTACTCCACTCCCTATTAAGTCTTTTACAAGGAAATCTTTTCCCCCCATTTCTCCTCAAAATCAGCCTTCTCATACTCCTATAAAGACCAGTAATCCTACCCTACCATCGCGAAGTGAGGGACTCATTCCTTCACCAACGCAACCCTTGGCCACATTTGATATCATAGATCATGCTAAAAAAACCAAGATCCAAATGTCTGAAGCCGAGTATCTTCAGTCAAATCCCGAACAGCTTGTGAGATTGACCAAGTATATTCAAAGTCAAGCTGTCATAACTAATCAGGTTTCCCCAAAAGGAATCCTTGCCACTCCTCCTGCATCCCGCATAAATGTTGCCTCAACATCTGCATCAGGCAAGATAGAGCCCTTCTATCTCTCCCTCCTAATCAATGGCCACAAGCTAAGTAATTGCATAATTGATTCGGGAGCTTCTGATAACGTCATGCCGGTAAAAGTCACCCACGCTTTGGGCCTCACCCTTACCAAGCCTTTTGGCAGATGTTATTCCTTGGAAACCAAGCAGGTTCCATTGATTGGTCAAATCAAAGATGCGTAGTTCACATTTGCGGCATTCCCAGAGAAAAGAGTAAAGATGACCGTCCTCGTTGCTGACATTCCAGCAGCCTACGGAATTTTGTTGGGAAGAAGTTTTTGCAGCAAAGTTGGTGGGGAGATTCATATGGACTGGTCTAAAGCTAGAATCCCCGTCAAAGGTGTGATGCAGACTTTGGAGCCAGAATCACAAAAGAAGTACTTGGTTACTAACTCTGAAGACCCCAAAGCTCAAATTCTTTTTGAATCATCAGGAATGGGGAACTATTTCTTGTCTACCAAGTCACAAAAATGGTTGTTCTTGTCCAAGAAGAAGATCTTAATAAGATCTGGACTTTGCAGTTCGATGGCAGCTGCGCAACCAGTGGATGTGGCACCGGAGCCATGCTAATATCTCCCGAGGAAGAAATTATTCCCCTCTCTTTCAAGTTGCAGTTCTTCAATACAAATAATACCGCTGAGTATGAATCTTTGTTACTCGGCATGCAGGCAGCAAGAGAGAGAGGGATCAAAAATCTGAAAGTGCAAGGTGATGCAGAGCTAGTCGTGAATCAAGTTAAAAGAATATATCAAGTGAAGAATGAGAGGCTCAGGCACTACCGTAATGCAGTGTGGGACAACATTGAAGAGTTTGATGCTTTTTCAATAGAATCCATTCCAAGAGCTCAAAATGACATGGCTGATTCATTGGCCGTTTCAGCGTCCCTCATGCTCCCTCACCCGGGTTTGAAAACAAACAAATACACCATTGAGGTGGTTTTCCGCCCAAGCGTGCCAGAAAATTCTCAGCATTGGCAAGTGTTCAACGATGACAATCAACTCATTGCCTTTCTAGAGAAGGTGGAAAATTTTAAGGAATTGCACTTTGAAGGATCCACTTCCACTTGTCGTGAATCAGTCACCGATCAGGACGATGAATCCGAAGGGAACGACGGCATATGTCAACTCAAAGGAAATAAAATTCCAAAGGGCCTGGTTTCTCTGGAATGGTTGTTCGACAGGCATGATCGTTTTGTGAAAAAGAAGAGGCGAGATGATCCTGACTCATCCCCAGAAACCGAACCGGTCAATTTAGGTTCGGTAGAACACCCGCAATTTGTGAACATTGGAAAATGTTGCACGCCTGAAGAGAAGCGGAAATTCGTCAAGTTGCTGAAGAAATACATGGATGTATTGGCATGGTCCTATGCCGATCTAAAGTCTTTTAAGCCAAAGGACGTCCAGCATGACATCCGTTGAAAGAAGATGTTAAAGCCTTTCATCAGAAGTAGAGGCATTATAATCCTAAGATCTCAGGTACTATCCAGGCTGAAATTCAGAAAATGTTGGATGCGAGAATCATTTTCCTATCCATCACAGTACTTGGGTAGCAAATATTGTGCCAGTGTGCAAGAAGAATGGTGAAATACGCATATGCGTAGATTTTTGAAATCTGAATCAGGCTTCCTTGAAAGACAACTACCCACTTCCTATAATGGATCAAGTTCTACAAGCAGTAACTGGATCAGAGATGTTGTCCATGCTTGATGGTTTTTCAGGCTACAATCAGATTGAAGTCTCACCTGAAGATCAATTTAAAACAACATTCACTACTCCCTGGGGTACATTTTCCTATAGTAGGATGCCTTTTGGCCTAACCAATGCTGGCGCCACTTTTCAGTGGGCCATGGACCTGGCATTCAAAGGTATGATGGGGAAGGTCATTGTGGTTTATCTAGATGACTTAACTGTGTTCTCTAAACAACGAAATGATCATTGTGATCACTGGAGCAAGTATTGGCCAGATGCCGAGAGCATGGGATTTCCCTAAACCCGAAAAAGTCTATTTTTGGAGTCACGGAAGGAAATCTTGCTAGGGCATGTTGTTAGCAAAGAAGGAACGAAGATAGATACCGAAAGAGTTAAGGCTATTCAGAGCCTTACTCTACCTACAAGCAAGACTGGCGTTCATTCTTTCTTCGGAAAGGTGAACTTTCTCAGGCGTTTTGTTCCCGACTTTGCTGAGAAGACTCATCACATATTGAACATGATGAAGGGGTCACCAACTTTCCGATGGAGCGAGGAAGGGAAAAGGTCGTTTGAAGAAATAAAAGCTTCCATTGCTCATGCACCAGTTCTGGTATGTCCCGATTTCTCCAAAGATTTTATCATGTATAGTTATGCATCTGAGCATACTGTGTCTGCCATCTTGATGCAAAAGAATTCGAGAGGATGTTGAATCTCCGATTGCGTTCATGAGCTCTCCTCTCAAGCCTCACGAAATAAAAATGTCTCAATTGGAAAAGCATGCCTTCGCCGTTGTTAAAGCAGTCAAAAACTTCAGGTATTACATTTTAAATTCCCATACGGTGGTGCTGGTCCCTGACACGGCAGTCAAATCAATTCTAACTCAATAGGAGTTAGGAAGCTTGCGAGGGAATTGGATTGCAAAGGTTCAGGAGTACGACCTGGATATAAAACCAACCAAGCTGGTAAGAGGCAAGGGCCTATGTCAGCTTATGGCTGAAAACAAAGATTCAGAAAGCCCTGAGGAAAATGATGATTGTACCAATGAAGCGCAAAGCCAACTGGAGAAATCCCATTCTCTCCCTCTGGTCCTATTTGTCGCAACCAGCGATGAGTGGTATTCTGATATTGCTTTCTTCCTCACCTACGGCGAATGTCCAGCTCACCTAACTGCAAAGGAGAAGCACACTATAAAGCTCAGAGCAGCCAAATATGTTATCTGGGATGACGGTTTATACAAACGGGATAGATGGTGTCTTCTTGCGGTGTGTCGACAAGCCACAACAGGTGAAGTTACTTGAAAGTTTTCATAATTCAGCCTGTGGAGGCCATTTTTCCTCTTCCGTGACAGCACACAAGATCATCCGAGCCAGGTACTATTGGCCGACGCTTTTCCAAGATACAGCTACCTGGGTAGCAAAGTGTGAACCTTGCCAGCAGTTCGTCGGCAAGCCCAAGATGGCTGCTTTTCCCCTCAGGCCGGTCGTTGTCAACGAACCATTCAGGCAGTGGGGAATTGATTTTATTGGTGCACTCAATCCCCAATCGAGTGCGGACATAATTATGTCCTATCAGCAACAGATTACTTCACCAAGTGGGTGGAAGCCATACCTGTCAAACATGCCACTTCCGAGGTTGTTTGCAGTTTTATCAAAGAAAATATCATTGTCAGGTTTGGCATTCCCAACAAGATTGTTGTTGATAATGCTTCTAACTTCTCCTCACGGGAAGTTATTAGTTTTTGCTATGAATATGGGATAACTTTGGCTCACGCCTCAGATTATTACCCTCAGGGTAATGGTCAGGTGGAATCTAGTAACAAAAACTTGGTGACCATCATACGAAAGCTGGTGGATGAGAATCAATGAATGTGGCACAAGTCCTTATACGATGCTTTGTGGGCAGATCGCATTACTCCCAAGAGGTCTCTCGGTATGTCACCTTTTCAAGTGTTATATGGCACTGATGCCGAGCTTCCCATTTCCACTGAAATCCCTGCTCTGCGCTTGGCATGAGCTATTGAAGATGAAACTTTCCAAAATTCTCTAGAAAAGAGGATCATGTATCTGACAGAGCTCGAAGAAAAGAGAGTAAGAGTGATCGACAAGATCACCGAACATCAGAATCAAGTCAAGAGATTGTTCGATAAAAAAGCTAGGAAAAGAAATTTTCAAGTGGGAGACCTCGTCCTTCATGGACAAGCGAAGAGAGCCAAAAGGCATGCATGGAAAGTTTGATTCCCTATGGAGAGGGCCTTTCAAGATCAAGCAGCTCAATGGAGAGAATAGTTTCTATCTCTCATATCTGGATGGAACCAAACTCCCGCTTCCCTACAGCGGGCAACATCTGAAAATCTTCAGGAAGTAGAGCTTGCTCTCTTCTTTTGTATAGTTTTCTTTAGTTGTGTGTTTGTTTTTGTCGTGTGTTTGCTTTCTATTTGTTGTGTGTTCCCTTTTGTTTGCCCTCCGGTCACCCTTGTTTTTGACTCTGTTACCCAATGGATAGGCACATGAGATCTGGGATTCTCTACCCCGAGTTTGCTCAGGGATAGTCCCCAGAAAGAGCCAGCTGTTATCTGTAAAATTGGCAAGGGCAATTTTACTGATAACCATACCAAAATTTTGTTCCGATCCCTCGTCGGGGATCCCTTGCGTTCGGAACGTTGCAAATCCCTTCCCGGGAAATCCAGTTTTCCGAACTTAGTCATTTTTGGTCTTTTTGGGCGGGCGCATATAATCACTATGCAACATCACATGTTCATGCACCCCCTTTTTAATCCTTTGGTGCAGGTTTTCTTGTGTCAGCAAGCTTTTGGTGCACCTCTCTATGTTGAGTCTTTCCTGCGTGCGCCAAGGCACGTGCGCCTTCCTGTCAACAGATCATTTGTTGCGCCTCTTTTTGGTGCGCCAAAGGCGCACATATTCCTCTGTCAACACCACTTTCGGTGCGCAAAGGCGCACATATCTTCGTGTTGACAAGCGTTTTGGTGCGCCAAAGGGCGCATGTTTTCTCGTGTCGACAGCTCCTTTGGTGCGCCACTTGAAAAGGTTGGTGGCGCATTTATTGCTACCTCACCTATAAATAGGCGCGTCTGTAATGTGTCATTATCACCAGAGCTATCACGTGATTACTTTTAAAATATTGTTTTCTCTGAGCCTGTCAGCGCACCTGCCCTGTCGCTTTCGATCACATAGTGGACCCGTTTGCACGTTCTTTGCTATTTATCCGGGTAAGTGGCCTTCTTTCTTTTTGTGCGTTTTGTGGTTGTGGTTTTGGCTGTTTGTGGGTATGATTGAAAAAAGAATGAAATCATGAATTTTCTTCCCCCTGCTGTTTTTCCACATTTCCTCCTCTTTCCAGATCTGCTGGTAGAGGAAGCTCTGTCCTAAAAATAATGATGGTTTGAACCCCCTTTGATTAAGCCCCTTCATCACCCAAAAAAAAAGAGCTTAACCATATGTAAACCCCTCTGAAAAAGCAAACCTAAAAAAGGAAACTGTATTTTCCTTTGGCGCATTGGCACACCATGCAACATCAAGGACAGTTGCGCCCTTGGCGCATCTGTCATCCCTGTTACACAATGATAAGCTGCACCCTCATGGCGCACTTCCCTCGCTTGCTGCAAATGATTTTCATGTGCCCCTTAGCGCATCAGACTTGAGTGCAACATCACAAATTCCTGCACCCTTAGGCGCACCCAGCATCCATGTAGCAGCCTTTTCTATGCGCCAAGTGCAAAGCTATAAACGGCGCAGGCGCGTCCCTCATCACAACAACATTGTGTCATGCAGACCTTCCATGCACCGCGCCAAGTTCCCCTATGGCGCATGAACATATGATGTTACACGCATTAAGCGTGCGCCCTTTGGCGCATCCTGTACCCATGTAACATGAAAGTAATCCGCGCCCTTTATAAAATAAATACACATGGCGCAGCACGCTTGTGCTTATAGCAGCAAAAAGAATGCACTCTGCAGTGTCTATGTGCCATGTGCCCTTTGCGCTGATTTAACCCTTACTGACCTCCCTTTCCTGTGCGCCTTACCTGTTTAGCTCTGTAGCCTGCAATATCCATGCGCCATGCACCCTGAGGCCTAAAAATTGCTAACTCTTTCTTCTGTCAGCATTTCAATGGAAAATCAAATAGCTGACATGGCTTTCTCCAATTGGGTTTCACTTCTTATTCTTGCAGATCAGCAGCTAAGTTCAGAAGAACATATGTCAACATCAAGCAAGAGACCTACCAAATCCAAAGGCAAGGCCAAGCTCACAGAAGAAGAAATGAAGTATAAGTATCAGAGGGTCAGAATGCCCGACTCCCAGGCCGAGTGTGACCTGGACATCAGAGACTCAGAGTTGGGTCATATTGATATGGAAGAGTTCTGGGTCAGGACTCAGAAGGTCACAAGAAGTCCATGGATGGACAAGCTGATGGGCAGTGCCCTGCACTTTGCTGGAGGAATCCCAGTCAGCACCGTAAACAATGAATTTATGATGGTGGTTGCCCGGTGCTACAATAAAGACACAAGATGTGTCATAAATGAGAAGGGTGAGGTCATAATTAACCTCACTACCCGCCACTTTGAGATAATACTTAGCATTCCTCATCACCGGCACTTTGTGGCCGTCAGCCGAGAGGATTGTATCAAAGCCTGGGACGACAATGAAGATCAGTGCATGCAACTGATGAATGAAGTATATCTGAAGAACAAGAAGGTGGTGACCCGTTGGCCACAAGTCATTCACCGCAGTGATTTTTCAGAGGAGCTCAGTGACACCATCACGTTCCTGAGCAGGGTGTTTGGGCTTCCTGACGCCCACTATTTCCACAAATGGATGTTGCGGTATTTAGAAACAATGAACAAAAATATGCCCGATCAACGCTTTGAGTGGGCAGAAATCATAAGCAGCATGATATCAGAGTAGCTACAACAATTCCCCACAACGGGGAGGTTCTACATGAATTCCTATGTTGTTTACGCTGCAGCTTCAGAAAGGGACTACCCAGCTCTGATGCGGAGTGGGGTTTGGCCCCAAGTTAGAATCTATGAATACTATCCAGAGCTGAAGCTGGAGAATAGCATCCCTCAATTTACAAAGATCAATGATGCATTTTTCTATTTCATCATCTACCTGTTGAGGCCGAATATGACTTACGGTCACACGACCAAGAGCATCGTGGCAGCCACTGAGAAATGGGGGGCCCTGTTCACTCAATTCCCCACGTTCACTTATCTAAGGGTGGCTAACTTCTTGGGAGAGCCAACTAGACTACCAAGGTATGCTGGGCCCAAGTTGATTCTGCTAGAGCTGTCAAGACAGCTAGTCACCTACCATGAGAAGTGCCTCAAGAGAAAGAAGGGTGGAACTCCTTTCCCCCTTACAGTGGGTAGATACACATGTCTCACTCACCACAAGGCAAAAGACATGTTTGCAGAGCTGGAGCTACTGAATCTGAAACATGACTTCCCGAAAGGCCTACCTTCGACCCAGAAATTGTTTGCCAAGGGCTAAGCTCGATCCGATCCACATCCCTCAGATCGAGGATATCTACATTGACCTATATCATGAGGTGGAGCTCAGGAGGAAAGACCATTCTCGTTTGGCCTTGGCAGAAATCATCCAATATGGGGTGGCCATCGTCCCCAAAGGCTACCAAACTACCGAAGAGGAAGTGGATCAAGTGTATCTTGACACAGGTGGGGATGATTGGCCTTTTGCGGCAATTGATAGGACTAAAGCACCTCAGACAATTGAGGAGAGGGTCAAAGAAACTCTGTGCAGAATAGAGCATTGGTGCCGAATGAATAGACTCATCTACCTCGGGGTTGATTTCACAACCTCTCCATTGGGTAACGCACCTCCTCGATCAAAACAACAGCCTAAAGGCAAAGGAAAAAGCAAAGAGGGTGAATCCAGCACCACTCAAGAGGAAGCTCCTGCAAGTCCTCCTTCCGTTGCACCCAAACAAGTTGTAACTCTGGCTTCTCCAGAGAAAGAAGTGAAGAAGATGTTCCAATAGGCCCATCCACTCAGGATGTCGCCACTGCTGCAATAACTCAAGTCCCTTCTATCCCTTCTTCTTCTCCTCCTTCCCCTCCTCGAGTGACTCAAGCGACCATTCCTTTGGTCGTGTCCTCTCCCCCTTCTTCTACCATTCCTCCCGCTTCTTCGTCCATCTTCTCTTCTCTCACGGACCTATCCCCCTCCATTTCTTCTCTCATCTCTGAGCTCCCTTCCCTTCCTATGTCTTCCTCTTCTGTAGTATCTCTTCCTCCCATGAACACTTCCTCGGCTTCCCTCTCGATGCCACCTCCAAGTGTCTCCACGTTTTTCCCTTCTACTACTGCAGCTGCCCCCTTCTCTGTTCTGGTCCTTCTCCCATAAGTCCAGCCTGGATCTCCCAGCACTTAAGTCAGCAGAAAAGGAAAGTTCCCATCGCACCGATGGACTTCTCCGTGATCCCATCAAAAGGGGAAAAGAAGCAGAAGCCCGTCACACGCTTCTCTCAGAGTGCTTCGGGAGAAAGGGTAATGGAGATCACATACCCCAATCCTCTGAAGGATAAAAGGATCTGCTCTCAGGACAGATTATACGATGACCCAAGTCACAATGGGGCGTCTTAAAAGCCTTCATGGAGAGGTCCTATCTGCGATGACGCCCTGCAAGAAGCTTCAAGAAACAAAAGAAGAAAAAGGATATTGAAAGAGAAAATAAACATCTGCTCCAAGCCTTACAGAAAGATGGGCGGTGCACCTCCCACAATCTTGCCACCGAAACTCCCGAGCCTCGAGCCGGGATAAAATTAATGAATATGCAAAAATCAGCGAGCGGGGCATGGCAATTTTAGCTTGGAGGAGCCAAATCCTCAGGGGCAGGTGAAAGAGTGATCGCGAGTTCTCTGATTTATATCTGAACATCAACAAGGAATAAGGAGCTCCAAGCGTTAGCAGGACCCATATCAGAAGAGTTGGACCATGCTAGGCTACAACATGAGACCTTTCAACAAATGTTCAACTATTTAGTCAAATATTTGGTCAAGTTCGGTGTTTTCGGTCATCCCAGGGCCCTCAATAAAGTCATTTCCACTCTGGATTACTGGATGGATCAACTAGAATTCATCCTTGAAAAGATCGATAAGGTAAAGGAAGAAGCCCTGGATGCGATGCACCAAATGGAACAAATCATTCTCAACATGTCACCAGGGTTGCTTACTCCTTCCTTCGCCTTAAGAAAAGTTGATGAAACCATCCAGATCTTCAAGGAGATCGTTTCACAAGGGGCTGGGCCGAGGTCACTTTTGGCCTGAGTCCATCAATAACCTCTTGGCTGCTGTCGGGACTTCATCGGGTTCCTCATAGAAGTAAAGAAAGAATATTCCAAACTCCCGAGAGAAGCTCATAGACGCAGGCGGGATACTTGCGAGGTGATCGGTGAGCGACACAGGATCCTTCCCAGGATCAACTAGGGCCCATGATCAGCAAGTTCATGGAATACCGTGCCCAATTTCACATCTCGTCACCTGCAGAGCAACGAGCGACCAGGCTACCCCCTTTCGGCCGCGGGGGGCGACGATGATGAATAACTTCTCTTTCTTCTTCTCTCTCCTTCACTTTCTTTCCTTTTTGTAAATATCTAGAGTATGTTGGCACAAATGATGACATCATCCATGTTGCACCATGGGATGATGTCATCCATCAAGTTGTTAAAAGTCAACATGACTTTGAGATATTTTGTAGATATTTTGTAAATGGGTGGTTGGCTCCTTTTTGCCTTCTTTTCTCTCCTTCTTCTATAAATACCCCAATACTTGTTGTATTGGGTATGAGTGAATATATTTCAGATGAAAAATAGAAGTGAGGAGAAAATACTTTGAGCTTTTTGTAAAAAGAATTATTAATACAATATTTAGACTTTGTGTTGAATACGTGTGTTATTTGCATTGGATCTTTCTTACGTTAGATCTGTGTGCTTGTTCTGTTGGATCTACTTCTGTTTTATTGTCATTTATTCATCAGTATTGCTTTGCTCATTTATGCAAGTAGGTTTGGCTCTGTTTACTACCAATCCCAAAACATAAACCCTTTGACCTTTCTGCTTTGGAATTCATTTCTTTTCTTTCTTCGAATCTGATCTTTCTTCATCCTCTCTTTCATTCCTTTCTTTTCGTAGTCGGAAACACCCTACTGGGATGAGATCCCAAACCCTCGAATTGCAGAATATTGTGAGACTTGCATAGATTCCTGCTGGTAGAACCGTGGCTCATCTATCTATAGATCTACCCAAGCGACAGATTTTCGGACCAACACACCGTAGGTGGTATAACAGTGAGTTGGATTTCATGACTACAGAAGCTGGTGGCTTTGTCAACCACAGAGGCTGAGTATGTTGCTGCCACAGAGGCAAGAAAAGAGATGATTTGGCTACAACAATTGCTTGAGGAGTTGGGGCATAAGCAGGAGGAATGTAAGCTATATAGTGATAGTCAGAGTGCTATACACCTAGCTAAGAACTCTACTTTCCACTCTAGGATGAAGCATATACAGTTGAGATATCACTTCATCAGGACAGCTTTGGAGGAAGATAAGTTGAAGTTGGAGAAGATTCATACCAGTCAGAATCCTACAGACATGATGACCAAGGTGGTCACAAGGGATAAACTAAAGCTATGTTCAGCTTTGGTTGGCCTTTGCGAGATGACAGTGAAGGGTTGAGAAGCTTGCTCAGTGGAAATCAGTCTCCAAGTGGGAGATTGTTATGTTTGTGGAGCCTATTTGCATGTTAGAATGTGGTACACCTTCTATGTGTTACACTCGGGTATTTTTACGGCGGTCCCACTTGCCGGTGAGCGGGTCAGGGGGTTCGGGCGAAGCCCCTGAAGAAAATTTTCATGGGTGGTTTATTAACCCATGGGTAATGGGTAACCGTTATGGGCTGTTTTTGGGCCCATGGTTTTTTTGGTCTTTTGCCCATTGTTTTGATACCCACGGTTTTTTCCCTTGGTTTTGATACCCACAGTTTTGTATCAAACTGCTTAAGCAGTTGTCTATTTATATGGTCTTATGCATATGATAGATGTACAAGCAAATGTAATACAGACGTGTTTTGAATTTGGGTGTGAATTCTATAGAGTTTGTTGAGCATAGCTCCAAATGGATCTGGGTATTGTATTGAGAGAGTGAAGGCTTGTAATAAAATCTGAGCAAGTGATTCTTGGTGGACGTAGCCCAAATTGGGTGAACCATGTTAAATCTTATCTCTCTGTGTTGTGTTATTTATTCTCGCACTTTTATTTGTGATCTGTAATATTTTCTCGCATATCGGTTTCTCTTTTGTTGCGATTACTGTAGGGGATTATTCCTGATATTTTATCTCTTCTTTCCTAACAGAATCCGTGAGTTGGTTCATGCTGAATTGATTCTTGGATTTTTTTAAAATATATTCAATCGGGAGGATACTCAAGTCTTTGCTCAACACCTTCGCATAAATTTTGACAAGCTCTTCTTCTAAGTCACTCTTGCCATCGATCAATTGGTCTCTTGATTCTCTCAACTTGCTGCAATCTTTGTTAAGAATATTTATTTTGAATCGATGGATTTGGTCGATAGAAATGTTTATCCATATGTGGGATGATGCCTTGCTTCAACCAAGATGTGGGATGGAATCTGTTTTAGCATTCGGAGAGCTTCAAAAGTCAACTCCAGGTTCCCGATTTCTGAAGAAAACTCATCATCCATTTTTTCTCTGTCATTCTTTATATTCTCCAGATTGATAGACTTCTACAGTATCTTGGATTACTTATTTTCCCTACTAGAGAAGCCTTTGGGTCCATTCATTAACCACTCTCCCCTTTTTGTTAATCTTTTCAATCATGGATACCGATGAGAAATTAAACCCGATAGGAGTAGAGGATAATGGTGCTGACTCAGGCGGATTTGAGAGCTTAAGTAATACTTCACTCAACCGATCCACTTTCTCTTTAATCTCATCCCTGCTTTCCTTTGTTTCTTTTAACTTTTGACATAGCACATTCATAGCATCTCATGCATCTTGTTGTGCTCCTTCTGCCATCACCTTCCCTAGATTGACCCTGGTTATCTGATAGTCAGAGGCCACTATGTCTTCTTTAGTCTTGTCAGTTGCGGGAGTGGTGATTTCTACAAACTTGTGCCCCAAATCGTCCACTAAAACCCTTGAAACTATTTTGGGTTTCTTACCTGATTTAGTAGTAGAAGCCTTGAGTGAACTGAAATCAAAGGCTAGTATGGGAACTACCACCTTCCTTTTCCTTAGAGTCGACCAAGAAACCATTGAGGTGTGCTTTGGAGGAAGTTACATTACTATTGTAGGGGTTTGGATTGCACTTGTATGTGGAGGGAGACTCACCGGTGGAGTGGGAATAGCCACGAGTGTGGTAGTGGATTTAGTGAAAAGAGGCATAGAAGGAGGGGGCATATCTATGATTGCCTTGGTTCCAGCAGAGAGAGGTGAGAGTCTGGAGAAAATGCTGGCCATGGCTGATGAAGAAGATGGAGAAAGAGGAGGTGGAAGTGGTTGTGAAGGAGGGGGTGTAACTGGTTGTGAAGGAGGAGGTGTAGCTTCTGAAGCCAAAGCCTAGGAAGTGAGGGATAAACTTACTTCCATTGAGCAATCGACAAATGGTGAAATTAGAGGTTGACTCACCTCTACCTCTAAAGAGATTTCCCAATTTTTGGTGGTGTTGGTGATTCTGGTACATTCACCATTTCAACTGGAGTGGCAATTGAAGGGGTTTCTTGTTCTCCTCCCTTCTTGACAAATTTGACCTTTATAGGCCTCTTAGAAGAGCTCTTGTCCTTTTCCTTTTTGGAGGGTCCCACTTCCAAATCAATCAACTTTGAAAAACTATCTTCCTTGTAACTCATTCCCCAAGAGGTGAGCCATGCCTTTGTGCATGCGAGAATTGGAGCTGATCTATCTGCGATAGAATCCTTTTCACCGATAGACCAATCAATAGTTGGGAAAACATATTGATCCTCATTCAATCCATCATATGAAGGATCTAGAACACTTTCATTATCGCCAGTACCTTCTGGGATGTCAGCAAGCTCGAGTGTCTGAATTTCTTCAAGTGTTAATCTGTTATGATCCTTTCTGTGGATAATGACTTCATCACAAAGTTAAACCCGGATGTCTTCTATGCAGGGTTCCATATGACATAAAAACTCCTCAAAATTCAAACCCATCTCTGGACTTCATGTGCTTCTTTAACTTGTCTTGAAGCTCATGAACTACGTTCTTGGATTTTACCACTGTTGAGCAGGTATAGCTTCCAATAGAAATTGGGAAGGATACGGCGGCCTTGTGCTTACTCTGTTGGAACTTGTGAAAATCCAATAATTGCCTGACCAACTCCATCAGGACCACCTTGTCTCTTGGATATCGGGGCAATCGGAAGGGATGACTTAGGTACATGACCACTTGAAGATATATGAAATTCTTGAATTACAAGAAGACGCAACCCCATTTTGAAACTTCAGCCCATGCCTCATTAGAGACTCTTGTTTTCCTCGGTTCGGGGATCATCTTGTAGATGTTCTCGTAAAAGAAAGCATCATTTACTCTTACGAATTGGTCCTCGGACCCTTCCTTATTAATCGAGGAAAATACCGATAAAAGTGTTCAATTATCTTGTTCCCCTTTGTCTCTAATCCGGATAATTCCTCATAGCAGCTCTTTGCGTAAGTGATATATGAGGACATATAAAATTTTCCTGTATATAAAACCGTTTTCATCTGGGAGTCTATCTCGTCACTGATAAGACTACCCCAAGTTAATTCACATTGATTTTTCTTAATGATGACCATGAATTGGTACATCCATCCTTGGAAAACATTTGACTCAGGAAATCCAAAAACCCGGCTCAACAAAGTAATGATATCATTGATCTCTTGAATGAAATCACTTCTAGGAACAAATCTTGGAAACCTAGAGACAACCGGCTTGGCTTTGATCAGAACTTTTTTCACATGTTTAATACAGCTCTTCTTGATATTTTTCCTAGGCATTCTAGGGTGACTTGAGATCTACGTCTCCATACTCTTGAAGCTAGGCAATTTTATAAGGTCATCAAAGTAACCTCTGATTTAACGTGACTATGACTTCTCCCACCTAATTTCTTACCGAACGAGAAGCAGAGTCATAATTTGGAGCACATGCTAAAATAAACTTGGGGCATTGAGCAGACATGGAAAATCCTGTTGTGAGAGGGAGGCCACTATTGGCTATAAATTTCATCCAGGAGGTTTGGGAAGAACTCTTGACTCTATTCCAAAAGTCTTCCATGTCTACATTTTCGAGTTCTGTATCCCGGATGTCATAATTACAATCAATGTAGGAAGGGGACTCCACCTTCCTGAATTTGTATTTCATCTTCCCTAATTTATCTGACTTATCCTGTGATGAACCAGGATCTGACATGAGGAGTCTTGGAGGAGAAATGCCTTGATCACTACTGGTTTTAAGACTCAAAGCTTACGGACTTGCTTGAGCAACCACACGAGACCCATAGCAATATCTAGGATTTATGACTTGTAAAGCACCTGCTGGATCCCGACACACTAGAGAGAATGTGTCGGGATTAGGTCTTGTTCGACACTCTTTAGATCCTGACAATCAGCTGAGTATGTCAGAAAATTGAGGATGTTAGACACTTGTTGAAACCCGAAACATTGCAGAAAGTTGAGGATGTTAGACACACCGTCAGACCCAACACACTGGAAGTTAGATGCAAGAATATGTTAGATGCTTGACATGCTAGAAGACCCAACACACTACAGAAAGTGGGAGATGTAAAACACCCTGCAAAACCCGAAAATAAAGGATCGGGTTTTTGAGATGTCTAGACATGAAATTTTCCCGCGATTTCAATAGTTTGGATTTTTGTCTTCTTCTTCTCTTATTTAAAATACAAAAGGCATATTCCAAGGCATATAATAGATAAACACCCTATGGGTGGACTTGTAATCAATTATTTCTATTTGAAATACAACTCAAAAGAAGAAGAAAAACCGAAAACCATAAACCTAAAAAGAAAACAGGAAAGAAAGGAAAAGATGCAAAGGACATCACAAAAACATTTTCAACAAAACTTCACAAGCAAAAGGTAGAGTAAATACCTTCAGCAAATTCAAAATATAATTGAAAATGGGCTGCACAATCGAGCACAAGATCAAATTGGGTTTAGAAGCCGAGAGAGCACGCAAGAGAAAAATCCACACAACCAAAAGCACAAAAGGTAAAAATGATGTGTAAATCTAGCTATTTATAAAGACCCCGCATTTATTACATTTCACTTGACACATGTGCCAACTACCCTATAACTCAGAATGAACGCCATGTCATCATGTTTGGATTGTTTGGAAACCTAACACAAGGGAGTTGATATGTCGAGATGCTTGAAGGTTCCACAAACTCGACACAAGGAGTTGATATGTCGAGATGCTTGAAGGCTCAAAACCCGACACAAGGGATTTGATATGTCGAGATGCTTGAAGGTTCTCAAACCCAACTAGTTTAATCAAGTTTTAGGTTTTAGGAAACAATTAGCACCTTACATGTAAATAACATGTTTGCATGTTGTTGAAACCCAAAAACCTGAAATACTCTTCAAACGGCTATTTCAATCAATTTTTTCAAAAATTTCTATGGTTATCTTGATTTTAGCTGGAATCACTAAAATGGGATAACAACTGGCTCCAGATTGGGGAATTTCTTTGTAATGACAAAGGAAGAGAACTTAGAATTTCTAGCTTTATCCATTGGGCTATGGAGAAGAGAGAAGAAAACCAAAACAAAGAAAGAAAGAAAGAAAACAAAAGCAAACACACTACGAAAAATAAATTATGTACAAAGTGTAAGATAGCATCTTGCATTACTGATGGAATAGCTTCAGATGTTGACCACTGAAAGGTAAAGGGAGAAACTCTCCATCCAAGTATGATAGACGAAGCTATTTTCACCATTCAATTGATGAATCTTAAAAGGTCCTTTTACAAAGAGTCAAACTTTCCATGCATTCCTTTCTACTCCCTTCTCTTATCCCAAAGAAGCACCAGATCTCCAATTTGAAAGTCACATTGCTTTGATTTTTTATTAAATATCTTCTTTATTTTTCTCTGATGATCTACAATGTGATCAACCACCTTGCTTTGTTCCTCTTCTAGCCTGGCTATGTACATTACCCTTTTCTCAATAGAGTTTTGAAAAGTCTCATCTTTGACTACTTTGACCAACCGTAAGGTTGATAATCCTACTACGAAATGGGAATTTTAACATCAATCCTATGCAGTACTTGGAAAGGGGACATTCCAATAGCTCACTTTGGAGTAATCCAATCTACCCACAATGCATCATACAACGCTTTGTGCCATGTCCTCTGGTTCTCATCTACTAGCTTTCTAATTATGGTAACCAGGTTCTTGTTACTGGATTCAGCTTGACCATTGCCTTGGGGGTAATAATCAGATGAGTGAGCCAGGGTGATCCCAAACCCATAAAAAAATTCTATTAGCTCATGTGATGAGAAATTGGAGGCATTATCAGCCATAATCTTGTGAGGTACAACAAACTTAACAATTATATTTTCTTTAAGGAATTTGCACACACCTTCTTTCCGAGGTTGCTTGCTTGATTGGCGCAGCTTCCACCCACTTGGCAAAGTAGTCTATAGAAATGAGCATGTAATTATGTCTAGAATTAGAGGCAGGATTCAACATTCCAATGAAGTCAATTCCCCATGGAAAAAGGTTCTTCGATCACTACAAAGGCTTGGGGAAGAGTCATTAGCTTAGGGAAACCAACAAAATGATGACAAGCTTCACACTTGGATACCCATTCTACTGAATCTTGAAAGAGAGTAGGCCAATAGTACCTAGCCTGTAAGAGCTTATAAGCTATCATAGAAGATGAGGAATGTCCTCTGCAGGCTAGACTATGGAAGGATTCTAGTAACTTTACCTGCTGAGATCTATCAACACAACAAAGGAATACACCATCAATACCTTTCTTGTATATTCCATTATCCCACATGATGTATTTTTGGATCTTACCTTAATTTTCCTCTTCTCCTTTTCACTTAAATATGGGGGCATTCACCATAATTCTAGAAGAAAGCAATATCTCGTGTACCATTCGTTAGTACCATGGGCAAATCAAGAGGTATCTTTGGTTCTTTCACATTCTGTCTCAACGATTATTTTCCACAATCAATTGACATAGGCCCCTTCCTCATACCAACTTTGTAGGTCTGATGTCCAAGTCATACTCTTGAACTTTAGCTATCTAGTTACATCGTTGACTACCCAGCTCTTGTTGAGTCAAAATGGATTTAACTACAATATCGGGAACAAGAACGAGGGTATGAGAACTTAACATGTAATATCTGAAATGTTTCACCACTCGTACCACTCGCATAAGTATGTTTTTCAATGTGACATCTTTAGTTCATGTTACTTTAATGGGAAACTCATGAAAGTGATGGGAGCTTCAATGCCTTCTTTGTTCTCCTATAATAGGATGGCCGACACTTTGTGTGCAGAAGTGTAGCTATACATGATGAAATATTTTTTTAAATTTGGACATACCAGAACAGGAGCATGAACAATTGCCTTTTTGACTTCCTCAAATGCAATCTTCCTTCAAGATTACTCCATCAAAATGGAGTTTTACCTTTCATCATCCCAAGGATATCCTTGGTTTTATCAGCAAATTCAGGTATGAACCTTCTCAGGAAATTGACCTTTTTGAAAAAGGAATGAACTCCAGTTTTTCTTGTGGGTAGGGTAAGGCTTTGAATGGCCTTCACCCTTTCTCGTAACATTCCCATTTTTAAGACTTTAGCAAAAGGAAATTTTTTATTTTATATTTTTTTGCATGATCAATGTTCTCTATTCTAAATACATAATTTAGAACACACATATCATAACAATAATTCTTATAAAAATAACCATATGCAAATTGTATAATGACTCGGTGTGCCACCGATCTATTCATTCCATAACTCGGTGAACTACGTATCTATTCATGTGTAAAATTGTATTGAAGTGTTCTACTAATACTTCATATTCTTGGTTCTCTTACCCTATTCCAGGTTTTGAGTGATCTGTCCAAGGAACCTAATCCCGAATAAATGTTACCATAAACTAGGTGACATAGACAACACAATTAGCAGCTTGCGATACTTTGGCCAAAGATTTAGAACATACTATTCGTATTACTTATTCCTTGATGACATACTCGTCAATCCGGAATACATCCTTCACCCCACTCTATTGTTATATAGAATGTCTTACACTGACTTCCGTCAGTCCCCTTACCCAAGGTCTCACTCTAGTTCGGATTAACATCATAAGTCATGATATGAAGAAGCTCTTAAGACTAAGGGTAAATTGGCATACTGGGTCAACCTGAGTTAACCCCGTGTGCCAAGGTACCCTGAATCTTCAAAGGGCTACCTCATAACCTGATTATGGTCCTAACCATCCGGAGAGAAATCTTGATCAAATTCAAAGTGTGTAAATCTCAACGATCAGTGTAGAAGGGTGTTACCACATGTCATCTGCATTGTTGTATCCTCGAGAAGATCCTAATCTTCTCAAAGGTACAACCTTGTAGTTGACGTGTGTCAACATCCCACAGAACAACCTCGAAAAGATGTACATACCTCCAAGAATTTACTTACGTTAAGTTATGTTTGGGTTGAAAGACTACATACTATGACAACCCCACTCAAACTCTGAGTCCCACACTCTTTTAAGTTCCCTTTTGAATTAGGATTTAGTTATTCAAAAATATCTTAATTAACTTAAGGTTACTTCCAGGTTGTTAGTTGGGACCTAACAACCCATTATCTGAAAACAAGACAACAACCATTTATGTTCCGTTATTTTAAATAACTTATCCAATGAAGGAAATGTATCAACCTGTTAGGCTGATACCGATCAGACTTAGTACCATTAAGTCTTAGTGATTTATAATCATATATTCCTCTTATAATTAGTGCATTACAAGAGAGGAAAGTCCTCTTCTTCTTATAGTTACATTTTAGGGTTTAACCCACCTTCAATGTTCCTTTTAATTGCAGTGATATTTATCACAGTTTTTTTAAATCACAACATAAGTTATAATGAATCACTAATCAAGAATGTAGTATTCAGCCACTTAATCAGCTATGGCTTACTTAAGAAATTCATCTATGTTCCATTGTATATTAACAATAAGAATGCACACTCATTCAAGTAGACAATAAGAAGATCATCCCAACAAGATAAGTTACACAATCCCTTATAAGTAATTTTCTCACTTTTCCCATTCATTTCAAAACCCATATAATTACAACTTATGCATTTTAAGCATACTTTAGGGTAATATCCTTCAGACAAAAGAGATAAATTTTCTTTACATAATACAATTTAGAAATCAAATCAGAATTCTTCATAAGAATCAGCTTAGAGCAGTCAATGCATCATATAAGATTTTACCTTCCTTTACCACTTATGAAGTCCATCTACAAAAATTGCTAACATGGGTCAGTTCAATGAATTGAGCATGATAAACACTAATCCTTAAAACAAGTGCATTCCACTAATTGTTTCCATTAAAAACCCCGTTATAATGACAACAATTACTTCATACTCTCTAAGCTATGAGAAATGTCAATGTAAGAAAAGTCTTAGTACACTATTTACACAAAAGAGGTCCGCATATACTTTATATTACCTGCCTTAAAACTTAAGGTATAAATGATTCCAGCAATTACCTTTGCATATTATAACTCTGATTTATCTTCCTAACAATTATAATTCCATTCATATCATAACTTAAGTTACAGAAGTAATTTCAACTTAATCTATCTCGGATGTTTCATCTCATTCCTGCAAGAAGTAAGAAGGAAACATTCTGTTTATTAAGTACCTAACCATCCGAAAATATGAATAGTGTATATCATGATTTGATCATCTTCCATTTAAACACTAAACCATTTGAAGTATTCATCCAAACAGGTTCATACAAAAGTAATTCAAATAGAAGGGATGGATTAACTGCCACCGGTAATTTTTCCTACCAATCTACCCTCTATCACATTCTACTTGATTTTCAATCAATGAAAAGTTTGCAAAAAAAATAAATACTTGATTCCCTTTTTACCAAAAGGAATAACAAATAGTAAGTCCAAAACAAGATCTTAATACTGCAATAAAACAAAAGGAGTGTTCCAGGTTTAGATCCCACACCCTAATATTTCTTTCATCTTAATTTAATAGTCATGCCATCCCATACCCTTACTGTTTGATCTCCTTAAATAATTCTAAGAAAGAGTACATTAACATTCAAGAAGAGAGCATTAAAACTTTCAATCTTTCAAATCCCTTCCACAATTTTCCTTTTTAGCCCAAAGATAAAACAAAGAAGATCAAAACATTGTTATAATCAAGTTTAGAATGAAATCCAACTTCCAAGAAATAATAACCATTTAATAAATCATATCTAAAAGAATTAGTTGTTTAGTTCCAAAGACTTAAGTATACCCAATAATTCGGTTCGGTGGAGCCATATTATTGGTTTACCATTGGATTCCTATAGGATCTATAAACTATACAAAAAAATAGTCAATATCAACTTTTATAATAAAGACGTTACTTAACTAACCGTATCTCGGACTATAATCCCAATCAAAATGAAACAGTCTACATTTCTTCAAACACTCAAACCATTCGAGTTTGAAATCAAGTTAGGGTAACTTCACATTCCCCTCGTTTATCAATAATCGAAGACTGAATCAAGTGAACCGATGCAACGTTCGGTTGCTAATTCATTACAAGACACTAAACAACAAAGCATATACAGTATTAATAGTCATATTCAAAATATAGATCCCTCAATACCCATAAGCCAAAATATCCATAACATAGTAATGATTTATACATTATTAGTCAGAATAAAATAGGTCTTTAGTTGCATGCAACATTACAACCTTAATTCCAACTCCAAACAGATCACAATAACTCGACATCGTTAAACTTAATGATTTTTAAAGTTGGTTCGAAAAGAGTTTCCAACACCATTAATACGGTCTTAGGAATTAAATTCACAATCATGTCCAAAAGAATACAAGTCACAGTCTTGTCTGCCGCCATAACAACACATTGTCTATGCACTTCACACCATCCACTAAGTCTTCGCAGGGAGAAACACAAACTCAATCAAAGACCATTTTTACCATTACATGTCGGTCCTAACATCATTCACTATTACCCACAAGAGAAAGAATACTAAACCACGTACTGGCTTACCCAAAGAGCTTATCTATTTTTAAAATAGTAAAGACCCTTCACAGGAAGAGAAACAGACTTAAACCATTCAATGTTTCCAAAACACGCAACTTAAAATAGTCAAGTTTCATAGGGTAATACCAACAACCCATCTGTGAAATCATTCTCAGAATAACAACCACGAAGTAAACATTTAATATCTCAACAAGTAATCTTAAATAGAATGGTTCTGTTTCCTGAAAACACGTTTTCAACTCTAGAAATTTAAACCAGTTTAAGTACTTTAAAGATTGCTAAAATCTTACCCGAATGGGTTAACAAACACTATTGTTCACAATACCCAGCTCGACGAGCACAAACAGATCACATTCAACAAAATAAGGATCTTAAGAAGTCGAAACCATTCACAAATTTTATCACTGGGAAACCCTAAATGAAAACAGGTAGATCATAATGCAATAATAAAGACTTCTACTGAAGTCGGTATCAATAAACATTTTCAACCATTATGAGTCCTATGAAGTAACCAGATTTGCCCATTTAATCTCAAAACCACCACGAAAGGAAAGTAAATGCAAACAAGTTTCCACAGAATCAAGCAAACTCCATATTCAACCCAGAAACCCAAGTTACACAAAACCCATAAGTCATTTTTACCAGACAAGCAAAAATGCACAGAACTCATTAGAACAGAGTTCATTTAATAAAAACATTTAAAGGAAAGCAAGATTTTAACAGTTAGGGCCTATCATGCCTGATAGTGTCGCTAAAAAAAATCAATGAAGACCTCTGAATGAGCCCGCCCTTTTACTTCTTTTCCACAAAAGATTAAACCAAATTAAGCCTTTACTCAAGTCTTTGCTAAAAACCTTCACACAAATTTTGACAAGCTCTTCTTCTAAGTCACTCTTGCCATCGATAAATTGGTCTCTTGATTCTATCAACTTACCGTGTAAGCTTTATTGAGAATCTTTATTCTGAATTAGATGGCTTTGGTCAGCTGGAAATGTTTATCCACATGTGGGATGATGCCCTCTTCGACCAAGATGTAGGATGGAATTTGTTTTAGCATTTGGAGAGCTTCAAAAGTCAACTCCAGGTTCCCGATTTCTGAAGAAAACTCATCATCCATTTTTTCTCCATCATTATTTATATTCTCCAAAGATTGATAGACTTCTATAGTATCATGGATTAGTTCTTTTCCCTACTTTGAGCAACCTTTGGGTCCATTCATCGACCACTCTCCCCTTTTCGTTAATCTTTTCAATCATGGGTACCGATGAGAAATCAAACCTGATAGGAGTAGAGGATAATGGTGCTGACTCAGGGGGCTTTGAGAGCTTAAGTAATACTTCAGTCAACTACTCTACTTTCTCTTTAAGCTCATCCCTACTTTCCTTTGTTTCTTTTAACTTTTGACATAGCACATTCATAGCATCTCGTGCATCTTGTTGTGCTCCTTCTACCGTCACCTTCCCTAGATTGACCCTGGTTATCTGATAGTCAGAGGCCACTATGTCCTCTTTGGTCTTGTCAGTTGTGGGAGTGGTGATCTCTACAAACTTGTGCCCCAAAGCATCCACTAAAACCCTTGAAACTATTTTGGGTTTCTTAGCTGATTTAGTAGTAGAAGCCTTGAGTGAACTGAAATCAAAGGCTGGTATGGGAACTACCACCTTCCTTTTCCTCGGAGTCTGATCAAGCAACCATTGAGGTGTGCCAGAGGAAGTTACTACTATTGTAGGGGTTTGGGTCACACTTGCAGGTGGAGGGAGACTCACTGGTGGAGTGGGAATAGCCATGAGTGTGGTAGTGGATTCAATGAAAAGAGGCACGAAGGAGGGAGCATATCCATGATCGTCTTGGTTCTAGTAGAGAGAGGTGAGATTTTGGAGAAAATGTTGGCCATGGCTGATGAAGAAGATGGAGAAAGAGGAGGTGGAAGTGGTTTTGAAGGAGGGGTGCAACTGGTTGTGAAGGAGGAGGTGCAGCTTCTAAAGCCAAATCCTGGGAAGCAAGGGATAAACTTACTTCCATTGAGCAATCAACAAATGGTGAAATCAGAGGTTGACTCACCTCTACCTCCAAAGATATTTCTCCAATTTTTGGTGGTGTTGGTGATTCTAGTACATTCACTGTTTCAACTGGAGATGCAATTGAAGGGGTTTCTTGTTCTCCTCCCTTCTTGAAAAATTTGACCTTTATGTGTATGAGAATCGGAGCTGATCTATTTGTGATAGAAGCCTTTTCACCAATAGACCAATCAATAGCTGGGAAAACATATTGATCCTCATTCAATCCGTCATATGAAGGATCTAGAACACTTTCATTATCGCCAGTACCTTCTGGGATGTTAGCGAGCTCGAGTGTCCAAATTTCTTCAAGTGTTAATTTGTTATGATCCTTTCTGCGGATAGTGACTTCATCACAAAGATCAACCCAGATGTCTTCTATGCTAGGCACGTGCAAGTACAGGGTTCCATATGACTTAAGAACTCCTCAAAAGTCGAACCCATCTCTAGGCTTCATGTGCTTCTTTAACTTGTCCTAAAGCTCGTGAACTACATTCTTGGCTTTTACCACCATTGAGTAGGTATACCTTCCAATAGAAATTGGGAAGGATACGACGACCTTGTGCTTACTCTATTGGAACTTGTGAAAATCCAACAATTTCCTGACCAACTCCATCAGGACCACTTTTTCTCCTAGATATCTGGGAAATCGAAAGGGAGCACCTGGGCACATGACCACTCAAAGATACATGAAATTATTGAATTACAAGAAGATGCAACCCCGTTTTGAAACTTTAGCCCATGCCTCATCAGAGACTCTTGTTTTCCTCAGTTCGGGGTTCATCCTGTAGATGTTCTCATAAAAGAAAGCATCATTTACTCTTTTGAATTGGTCCTCGGGCCCCTTCCTTGTTAACTAAGGAAAATACTGATAAATGTGTTCAACTGTCTTGTTCCCCTTTGTGTCCAATCCAGGATAATTCCTCATACCAAATTTCTTTGCATAAGTGACATATGAGGACATATAAAATTTTCCTGTAGACAAAATCGTTTTCATCTGGGAGTCTATCTCGTCACTGATAAGACTACCCCAATCAATTCCCTATTGATTTTTCTTAATGATGACCATGAATTGGTACATCCATCCTTGGAAAACATTTGACTCAGGAAATCCAAAACCCGGCTCAACAAAGTAATGATATCATTGATTTCTTGAATGAAATCACTTCTAGGAACAAATCTTGGAAACCTAGAGACAGCCGGCTTGGCTTTGATCAAGAACTTTTTGTTCACATGTTTAATACAGTCTTTTCTTTATTTTGTCCTAAGCATTCTAGGGTGACTTGAGATCTACATCTCCATACTCTTCAAGTTAGGCAATTTGAGAAGGTCATCAAAGTAACCTCCATCGAACTTGACTATGACTTCTCCCACCCGATTTCTTACCAAATGAGAAGGAGAGTCATAATTCGAAGCACATGCTAAAATAAACTTGAGGCATTGAGTAGACATGGGGAATCCTATTCCGAGAGGGAGGCCACTACTCGGCTATAGCTTTCATCCAGGAGGTTTGGGAAGAACTCTTGACTCTATTCCAAAAGTCTTCCATGTCTACATTTTCGAGTCTTCACGTATCCCAAATGTCATAATTACAATCAACATAGGAAGGGGACTGCACCAACCTGAATTTGTATTTCATCTTCCCGATCTATCGGACTTGTCTTTGTGATGAACCATGATCTCGACATGAGGATGCTTGGAGGAGAAATTCCTTGTTCACTCCTAGTTTGAACACTTGGGCTTGAAGACTTGTTGAGCAACCACACGACTCCGCCACACTATCCGGGTTTTAGGACTTGTAAAGCACCTGCTAGAACCCAACACACTGGAGAGAATGCGTCAGGGATTAGGTCTTGTTCGACACTCTTTAGATCCTGACAGTTAGCTAAGTATGTCAGAAAATTGAGGATGTCAGACACTTGTTGAAACCTGAAACACTACGGAAAGTTGAGGATGTCGGACACACCACCAGACCCGACACACTGGAAGTCAGATGCAGGAAGATGTTAGATGCTTGGCACACTAGAAGACCCGACACACTATGGAAAGTGGGAGATGTAAAACACCCTACAAAACCTAAAAATAAGGGATCGGGTTTTTGAGATGTCTAGACATGAAATTTTCCCACCATTTCAATAGTTTGAATTTTTGTCTTCTTCTCTTCTTTAAAATACAAAAGGCATATTCCAAGGAATAAAATAGAAAAACACCCTATGGGTGAAATTGTAATCAATGATTTCTATTTGGAATAAAACTCAAAAGAAGAAGAAAAAAACCTTAAAACCCTAAACCTAAAAAGAAAACAGGAAAGAAAGGAAAAGATGTAAAGGACATCACAAAAACATTTTCAAAAAAACTTCACAAGAAAAAGGCAGAGTAAATACCTTCAACAAATTTGAAAAATAATTGAAAATGGACCGTGCAATCAAGCACAAGATCAAATTGGGTTCGAAGCCGAGAGAGCACGTAGGAGAAAAATCCACGCAACCAAAAGCACAAAAGGTAAAAATGACGTGTAAATCCAGCTATTTATAAAGACCTCGCATTTATTACATTTCACTTGACACGTGTGCCAACTACCCTACAACTCAGCATGAATGCCATGTCATCATGTTTGGATTGTCTAGAAATCGACACAAAGCATGATATGTCAAGATGCTTGAAGGTTCCGCAAACCCGACACAAGGGAGTTGATATGTCGAGATGCTTGAAGGTTCCGCAAACCCGACACAAGGGAGTTGAATTAGGTTTTGGGTTTTGGGAAACAATTAGCATCTTGCATGTAAATAACATGTTTGCATGTTGTTGAAACCTCGAAAACCTGAAATACTCTTCAAATGGGTATTTTAGTCAATTTTTTCAAAAATTTCTATGGTTATCTTCATTTTAGTTGGAATCACTAAAATGGGATAACATTTACCCACCCCAATAATGATGTAATTTGGTTAACTACATCTAAATTACTCATATGTTCCCAAATTTTCTTGGCCACCGGTGTATCTAACCGCCATTCCACCAATTTCACTTTGTTGGGTAGGGTTTTTGTGAAGTACATAGCTAAGCATATTAATATTGATCCATAACAAAATGTGTGCTTTCCTTCTTTTATTTTCCTTGTGTTTTCATGAAATTTGGAGGCCAATAATTCAGCTAGGTTATATTTTGAATGTGAATTCACCATGTCTAGGGATAATTGTGCACTAAGTCCATGGGCACCATCTTATCTATTGGTGTGATAAATTTTTAAGCATATGGCCTTAGCGACATACTTGAGTCCGTGATTGGAAATGTTTGTGATGTGTACCCCGCACTTTGACTCTGTCACTTTAATAACCAGACTTACCATATATTTCAATGTCATCTTGTTTTTGTAATTTTTGAGCATCCTTTTGCCCATAATCTGGTAAACATAACCATGACTTTTGTATCAATAGGGTATGGTTGATCCAAATATAACATTTGGTTATGTAGCCAGCTCATAAGAAACTGAATTGCATGATCTTCCCTAGGAAATATGGGATGTGACTCCATGCATCGATTTTCAATTCATTGATAAATTTGGTAGTCTTTTTGTATGCTAGTTTCTTTGTATTGGGGTGTTCTTTTTACGAATAACACTCTGTCTATCTTGAATAGTGTGTGATCATATTCAGAAATATGAGAATGGATATACTTCTGTAAATCCTGTGTATGGGTGAATTTGTAGGGAATATGTGAAAATGTGCCCTCTGGATCATGCTTGTTTTCTTTCATGGAATGCTTCATGAATTTTGGCTTTGGGAGCTCTTCTTGTGTGACCTCAACTGGATTGTCCATGTTTTCCTTCTTAGTTTTCCCTTGTTTTCCTAGCTCTCTTCTTCACACTTCTGCTAGTGAATCACTCTATCTCTTTTTTAGCTTTGTGTGCCTTAGTTTTTTCCAAGTCAAGTCAATTTTTTATAACCTCCTCCTTTACACCTACCACATTTATTACATGTTGGAGAAATAAAAAAAAAATCCACAACTTCCTCTTTACATTCTTGTATTTCTGTGTTCCGCATTTATTCCTTTATTGTGTGGTTTTTTCCTTCATCACGTGGCTTCTCCATCCCACTCCTTTGTTATGAGAATTTTCTCTTTTCTTCCTTCATTTTGTAGCTTTTATCTTCACTTCCTTTGTTCTTTGCATTTTCTCTTTTCTTCCTTCCATAGTTTTTCTCATCCCTTTTATCCCACGACTTACTCCTTTCTTTCTTATTCAAATTTTTCTCATTACTTCATTCCACAAATTTCCTTCTACCACATATTTTTTGTTGGGTCTCCTTTTCCCACTTTTTTACTCTTCATTTTATTTTTCGTTATTTCACGTGTAGGCTCCCTCCGCAACTATTCCCTTTCCTTATCGTGTAGGTATTCTCCCTCCACGGTTATTCCTTTTCTTTATTGCACAATTATTATTCCTCTATGGTTCTTCCTTTGCTTTATTGCATGGGTATTCTTCCTCCGTGGTTCTTCCTTTTATTTTTTTTAATTATATCCTACATTTGTTAGAGTAAAGATGCCATTATAGGTTTTCATCCTACCCTCATCCTATCTACTTTTGAATTATCGGTTTTCGAGATAGGATGAATTTTATTTTTATTTTGTTTTATTTTATTATTTTATATATATTTTATTTTAATTTTTTAAGGATTATATCTTTTGATTCTTGCTCCATTCACATATCCTGGTAATTATTTCAATTGCAATGTTTGTAACTTTGTTGCTCTAGAAGATAATATCTCCTTAATTATGTAAGGTCCAAGCCATCTCAACTTTAACTTCCCTAGATGTTTCCATTTTCTATCATAGAGAAGCACTTGGTCTCCAACATCAAACTTCTTTCTCTTAATTGGGTGGTCATGCTAAGATGTTTGCCTTATTTTCTCTTGAGTTTGGTTATACCGTGTTATGAACCAGTTCTCATCCAATTTTTCTAATTTTATCACCTTCATGAAGTGAATCATCTTCATTCATTCTAAATATTACCACTACCCTAAAGCTACGAAGAACAAACTCTATAGCAACCGGCTTGCAGTCCATAGACTAATCTGAATGGAGATTATTTTTTCAACCTTTTATATGTTGTGTGGTATGCCCTTAAAGCTACGCTTTTTTCAAGTCCATGTCTATTTGTTGTAGGGATCATATCTTAGTAAACACCTTCTCCAATACCTTATTGAATGCTTCTACTATCGTGTTTGCTTGTGGATGGTAGGGAGTACTTTTTGTGATTGATCATGAAGTTGTTTAACAATTTTTGGATGGTAGTATTTACAAAATGTTTACCTTGATCACGGGTATAGTCAAGGGGCATCCAAACTATGTAATAATATTCTCATAAAGGAACCTAGACACCATTTTAGTAGTAAAATATTTTTAAGAACAAATTCCACCCATCTTGTTAAGTATTTTGTCCCAGTTATTATAAATATTGCTTAGGAGTGTCTCACGGTTGGCTTTATAGGTCTAATAAAGTCGATTACCCATTTTTCAAATGGGGCTAAGGCTAAAACAAGCCTTAATGGAATTTCATCCTGGCATTAGGTTTACCCACCTGCTAGAAAATATCACAGGATCTCACGTGTTTATGTGCATATTTGAAAAGTCTATGCCACTATAATCCGGCCATCATTACTTTTCTAGAAGTTTGATCTCCTCTATTATGTCCTCGAGTTATGCCTTCATGAGCATCTATTAACATGTTATTTTTCTCATGTTCTAAGGCCACCCTTATGATGACATGATAGTTCCCTTTCTTGTATAGTTTTCCTTGAATCAACGTAAAGGGAAAGGCCCTACTTAAAAAATTTCTCTTCTTTACTTATTGTAGTTCTTTGGGAATTCTTTTGTATGTATCGACCATGCAATCTCATCAAATTATTTGGGAATTTCCTCTATCCTGAATAGGTGGGAACCAGGGAAATCATCATCTATTTGTCCCTCATCCTTTCCTATCTCAATCCTAGACAAATATTTTGGTCCATTGTTTAGTTTTCCAAGTTTCACTACAATAGTAAAATCAAACTCTTGAAAAAGCATTATCCACTGACATATCCTTCCTTGTAAAATTGGGCTATTCAATACGTACATCAAGGGCTCTCGATCTATGTAGAATATAAATGGTGTGGCTAACAAGTATTGTTTATAATTTTACAAAGCATAGACCATGCTTAGTGCTTCTCTCTATATGGTTGAGTAGTTTATCTTTGCCTTGGCCAATTTTCTACTTACAAAAGCAACTGGATAATCCATCTTCTCTCTAGGTTTTTTTAGTACTACTTCAATGGAAATGTCGATGCATCTACATGAACATGTAAGGGAACCCTCAAATCTATAAAAATCATGATAGGTGCATGCAAAATTTTATCCTTCAATATTTCAAAGGCATCAACACATTCTTTTGCCAATTTAGTGTCCCTCTCATCCGTTTACTTGCTTAGGTAACCTGGGGCACGTTTACGTCACCAACTATCCCCTTGGGATATTATCCAATTTGTGATTTAATCACTTATTCCAAATTTAATTCATCCCATCACATCTTACCCATGAGTGATTAAATATTAAATATTTAATTACGCTTCTTCCCATGCATCTTAATCACTTATCCACCCCAAATTTATTCTATCCATGTATCACATCTATTTTTAATCTTCCCTAAGCGGGATATTTTCCCGTAGTCGGGATAAGTCTTATCTTTTTCGATCATTTTTGGCCACCTCGGGAGTCTTTTCCGCGATCGGCGCCGACCCATATGGTCGGCGCCGATTTTCTAGGAGCGGCGCCGATTATAAAAGCAAGTCCAGAACTCAGTTCTAAGGACCGAAGAGACCGAAAAGAGATCACGAACGAGCGAAAAAAGCGAACAGGCGAAAAAAGAGAGCACTTACGCACGAACAGAGAGCGAGAGAGATACAGGGTGTGAGAAAGAGAGATCTTTTTAGCATCAATTGTCTCAGATTAGGACAGATCCTGTCCAAATCAATCCCTGAGAGGAGCACCGTTACTCTACTCTGTCCACATGCATCGACCATCTATCATCTGGTGACTCTGTTCCAGTGTCTCGCCAACTTCGGCACATCCAGCAGACCACATTCACCTTCCAATTCCCGAATCTTGTCGCACAGTCCCTGATTGATTGATCTGTCTCCAGTCGACGCCGATCTTATCCAGTCGACGCCGATCCTCCTCAATCGACGCCGACCAGTCTCAATCGACGCCGATTCTACCCAGTCGACGCCGATTTCTCTGCAGATAGGTAAAAGGATACAGGTAACACAAATCCAGCATTTATTTCATAGTTCCCTGTTTTCTGTACTTTCTGTCTGCTGTTTAGATTCTTATTACTGCAATCAGAAAATCTAGTCTTTATTTACATCTTTTATCATGTATGCTTCTTTTCTTAATTGAAAACGTGGACTGACATCCGCCGAGGAAGCTTATCGCTTCTCGGACCCGCTTCTCGGGCAGTCCACTTAAATATCTTTTAACGTGGTCTTTTTCTGTCAAGCATCGGTGTTTTGCAGGTTATTCGGATCTATTGTGCGAATTGCTCGTGTGCGCCCGTCTTGTCTACATCGGCTTCCTCATCCGTCTACATCTTCGGATCTAATCCATCAGGTATCGATTTTATTGGAGTTTTTCAGGGTTTTTGTGTTTAGTTTGGTGCATTAACTTGGACAGGTAACAAGCGCAAAATTCTTGATCTACATTCTGGCACGCCCGGTGGGACCTAACCAAAGTCCCTTATTGGTAAGTTCATTTCTTTCCTAGTTTTGAACTTTGTTCCTTTTTTTCACTGATTTCTATCAGTCCTATTTGAGCATTTCTTTTCATCATTTCAATCTTGCTTCTTTTTATGCGGAATCATTATCTTGAAATTTTTCTATTTCCTTAAAATAGAAATTTTTCATTTCACCATTATCCGGATATATCTTTCTGGATTTTGTTTGTTGTTTGCTTAACCTCTTCTTGCGGAGCACCTTGCTTGTTCGTGGGATTGTTCGAGGGGAAGAGCTCAACAACGCGCTTTTTGAAGTCCACACACCTTGGAGAGCTAAATCTACAGGTATTCCTCTTTTACGGTGTTTTCTCCTTTTTAGGATTTCTTTGTCGGTTGCCTATCACATCCAAACACTTCGATTTTTGGTGTTTAAAAAGAACTTAATCGCATTTGGGAAAGAATCTGTTTGACTTGTCTTCATTGAAATCAAACACTTCGTTTTTAAGTGCTTAAAAAGAACTTTTTCTTTGTCATTGCTGCCTGCTTTTCATCTAGTTTTAATTAGGCTGGAAAATTGATCAAAATCGGTAGTGACACTATTTGATTTTTATTTTTCACCCTTGCACACAAAGCCAAAATCACTAGGTATAAAGCATTTAAACAAAACTCCTTCCCTGGCCTCGCCTACTTGGAAGTGATATCCAAGAGGAAGAGCCTACGCGGTACTCGGGCCGCGCTATAAATTCACGGAAGATTTTGGTATATATTGGCAAAGCACCCGACTCCCTTATCGCAGCGGTGTGTGAAGTGCGGGGGTAGGCCCCTATATCAAGCCACGTACCGGTCTTTTACTGAAGTGCCTTCGGGACTCCTCACCAAACATTACCCAAACCATCCTTAGTTTGGCTATCTGAGTAGTTCCTGTTCTAAAAAGCCTTCCCTAACATTTTCTTTTCTTAAAAGCATTAAAATTTAAAGGAGATAATCACTTGCGCTGCTTGAATTATCTGTGCATTAGTTAGGTCACTTTTCTTGTCTGTGTGTTTATGACGGTTATCACCCGATCACAATCCAGAAGAATGGCTCAACTAGTTCCTTCTTCCTCCGAGATCACCACTAGTGTGGAGGTTTCGGCACCCCCCCAATCTTCCTCGGGACCGCTGTTAGTTGGGTCCCCATCCTGGTCATATAACCCTTTCCATCAAGCCAAAGCAATCCCATCACGTCCAGCTTCCCCTAGTCCTTCGGAAATATCATCTGACTCGGAGTATGTTCCCCGCGGGGATCCTGAATTCCAGGCATTCCTCGACCGTAACCCGATAGCCCTCATGGACTACCTAGTACACAAGTCCATTCGAATATCTGATCAAGGGCCACCAATCCAACAAGTGTACGATTATCCTCGTGGATCATCCCAAGCCTTTGTAGAGCAGTTTGCACCATCTCTTTTACCTCGAGCCACGGAGAAGGGCGAGGCCCCTATGCCTCCCTTTTCTCTTCCACCTTCCATATCGACTAATTCCCAAATAGTCTTACCTATCCCTAACACCGCAGTTACCTCGAATATTCCACCACCTACTTCTGAGAGGTCTTCTGCCCTTGCTATAATGAATGCGTCTGCACACCCGCATGTTGCTGTTAATTCATCTATGCCCTCCATTGTGTCCCAAGGTCAGTACCTCTTCATGAGCCAACCCCCTCCGAATAGTCAGTTGGCTCCTACTTCTCGTCCTCTAGGGGGTATTTCCTCCAATGTTCCAGCAACTGTGACCTTCGCCCATCAGCTAACATCGGCACCCTTAATACCTAACCCGGCAGTAGAAGGCCCCTTTCAGGTCTTGTTCCCCAACATGTCCAATCCAACCAACACCCATGTTCCTCAATCCATCCCGATCCAATCAACAAACATAGGAGTCCACCAATCACAGGCTCCATCCGTCATCCAACCTTCATTTTCTCAACCCCTTATTATCTCACAGCCTGCCTATACGCAAGCTACCTCACAGCAAATACCCCACCCGGTGTCACCCAGAACACCTGGTTATTCCTCTTATCATCCTATCCATCAACAGATGAATCCCCCATTGACACCTCAACAACATCCACCACTTGCTTCTTATGTAGGACATACCAATGTACCTCCTCCTCAATCGGATGTGGTTCAAATTCTCTTCAAGAAAATCGCAGACTTGGAAGCCTCCACAAAAGGGGCTCGTCCCTCATACTCCTTTGAAGAAGTGTGTAATGAACCCATTCACCCTTCAGTGGCTTTTAAGCCTTATCCTCCCCAATGGGAACTTCCTAAATTTTCAAAATTCCATAGTCGGGAAGACCCTCAACAACATCTGCGAGCATTCAAACATGCTTGCTATCTCATAGTCCAAGATCAGGAGCTCATGCTCCGTACCTTTCCTATGTCTCTAGCAGGTCCTGCTTTAGACTGGTATAATAACATCCCTCAACATTCTTTGTTTTCCTTCTCTCAATTGGCCCAGATGTTTGTTGAAAACTTTTCAATAAATATCGCACATAAGATCTCGATCACAGATCTTTATAACATTCGCCAATTCGATGATGAGTCTATTGCAGACTTTGTCGCTCGTTGGAGAGGGATAATCAACCAATTGTCTTTCTCCCTTCCTCAATCCCAACAAATCGAGTTGTTTACTCGATCTTGTGCTAATCACATTTCTTCCACTTTAAGGATCCAAACCTTTCATACCTTTGAGGAAGCCTTCACGATGGCACGCAAACTTGAATCTCGCGCCATTGAGCAAGGGAAGCTAAAACTTCGCTCTAAATCCAAACCAGATTTTTCTCGGTTTACCAAACCAAATTCTTCTCCTTCTAAAGACAAAAATCAAGGATCCACCAACGCCATCGTATTAAAAGCATCACGAGCCGATAATACTTCTAATCAAACACCACGAAGAGACCCTTCATCTGCTCGAAAAGGGGCTTCATCATCTCGATCCTTCGCTCCATTGGGGGAATCATATGCCTCTATCTTAGAAAAAATGTTGGAAGTTCGCATGATCGAACTTCCCCCCATTAGGGATATTGATGAAAGCCGAGAGCGCCCATTCTGGTATAGGGAAAATGATTTCTGTCATTATCACAGAACCAAAGGTCATGACATCGAACGATGTCAGACTTTCAAAAATCTTGTCCAAAAATTCATTGATAAAGGCGAGCTCATTCTAGATAACCCAAATGCTCCCCCAAATCAGGCACTTGATGTTTTTAAACAACCTTTTCCCAATCATGCCCCGAACCATAATGCTTCAGAATCTCAAAAATCAAACACTCACACCATCAACTTCATCTCTACCGAGGACTCTTCTTCTGAAACCAATCCATCTGCAAACCCATCAATCGAATCAGGACCTCCTTCCACTTCATCAATCACTGGAATTCCATTATCTTCAGATGGCCCACCTTTGAATATTCCTACATTACTAAGCACGGAGTCATCTTTCTCCGTTCCTTTGTCTGACCTTCCATCCATACCCGAGACAGTATCATCCTCATCTGTCTCATCATCAGACATTCTTTCAATACTCGAGGCAATTACATCCCTTCGAGTTTCCACTTCAGACACATCCACTTCTGTTGCTCCCATTCCCGCTGCAACTATGCCCTTGGTGAACGTACCTATCATTGTGCCAACTTCAACGGAAGCATCTTCGATTTTGACTCTTCCTATCTCTTTTCCTACAGTAGTTTCACCCATGATTACTGCATCAGAAGTAGTCCCTTCGCAAGGAACTGCTTCTTCATCAACCCCTTCTTCCATCACCAATGTTACTTCGTCTATTAAAGAAAAATCAAAAGAAGTAGCACCAACACCTATACACTTGGTTCCGGAACCTAAACCGAGACAAGCAAAATCTAACGTTACAACATCAGTACCTCCCCATTTGTTTCCCCCAAAAAGGTTACAATCACCTTATGACGTTGAAGTTGTCACCATCCCTGAAAAAGGAAAGCCCATATTTCGGACCATCAAGACTCTTGGTGCTCTTCCACAAAAATCTCTCTCTACGCCTCATAAATGATTGGATTTTCCCACTGAGAAGGCGTTTTCTTCTACACACTTATCAAAGCCATCGTCTTCTTCTACAACACATTCTTCACCAATACCCCGGAAAATAGACTTACCTACTAAAAAGACGTCACCTCTTCTATCAGGATCATCATCTTCATTACCAAAAACCAAGACACCCTATATTCCCCCGATTTCACCTACTTTGGGAGCTTCTTCCTCTTCTAAACCGACATTATCTAAATCATCAGTACATCCGACCAAGCAACCCCCTTTGTCTCCAAAGACCGCAAAATTTGTCACATCTCCATCATCTTCAAAATCTATTTTAGGGGCTCCTCCTCCACCAAAGTCAATCATGTCTCACTTACTCCCATCTCAAGTGCCCAAGACTGCTCCTCCAAATGTCCAAACAAATAAGAGGATTCCTAAACAAACTGTTAAACCTAACATGCAAGTCCTCTTACCTCGGCAGTCGGTTAATGTGAAAGAACCATCTCCATCATCTCTATCCTCCTCTTCGTCTACCGGATTCTACACCGAAATCCTTCATCAACTTATCCAATCTTCATCCATAACCCTTCCTCCGATTAAACCTTATAACCCTAAAGGAGTGAAACCTACCTGGTTTAACTCTGATCTGATTTGTGCTTACCACCGTACTCCGGGTCATGATACTGAGGGATGTAAAGCTCTTCAAGCCGTTATCAAGAACCTTCTGGAAGAAAGTGACCTCTTGCTGGAGGAGGAGGAACAAATACCTCCTGTCACCTTAGCCCCATCCAAACCTCAACCATCCACTCAGACCTCTAGTGGTTCCACTCCACTTGATCTTCCACCTTCTCAAATTGACACAATCCATATCGCCACTAGAACCCAACACTATGATAACCCATCTTCATCTTCAGCATCTCGACCACGGGTTGTCATTTCTGCAGCCCCTAAAGGCGTTTCTCCTTCCTCATCAGCACCACGACCCAGGGTCTCTATTCGTGCTGCACCTCGGGCTCAAGTTCCCGTATCCGTTGAGGAGAGTGTTATGAAACAACTCACCCAGGCTCCGGTCAAAATGTCTCTTTTTGACCTCATCCAATCCTCTCCACAACATCGCCAGGCCCTAATTGATAATCTGCGTCGCATCGCAGTGAATTCCGATGAGCCCCAGCCCTTCGAGTTGGTTGTTGGATTGAATAGACCATCAACCGCCATTTCTTTTGAAGATTCCGAAATTCCTCCTCTTTCTTCAGAGGATTTGGAGGCTCCCCTCTTTATCACAGTCCAAATCAATAACACTACCTTAAAACGTGTCATGATCGATAGTGGAGCTGCACTCAACGTCATCTCCTCGCACACATTCGAACAACTTAAGTTACCAAAGAATGTGGTGTCACCCCCGCCTTTCGCCCTTCGATCATTTAACGATCAGCTAGCAGTCACTCTAGGAACTGTGGTCTTACCCATTCGAGTAGGTAAGAAGCTGCTTCATGAACTCTTCTACATTGTCGAAGGAAAGTTCCACTATAACATGATCCTCGGACGCTCCTGGATTCGCGCAATGCATTGTGTCCCATCCACCCTCCATCGATGCTTAAAATATCAATATGAGGGCAAAATATATACTCATCCAGGAGATCCTTTTCCTTCCGCACAATGCGACATGACCACAAGATCTGCCCCTTTAAAAGAAAATCCATGTTCTCCTGACGGGGCCTCATCTTCTTCTATACCTGCAACCAAACTACCGGATTTACAAAATCTAGAAGAGACATTGCAGCGTTTCTCACTAGGAGAGCTTCCTCTCTTTTCTTTTGATGCCCATCTCAAACCTAATGAGTATGGTAGACCAGACAAACAACCTGAATATCAACCAGGTCTCGGTCGCATCGTCACCATTGGTCTGCCCAATCAACAGACCAATTTCATCTACGGTGGTCTTGATACGCCTCATTATCGCCCGGATTCTCCTCCTAGAGCCAAACCTTACCTAACAGGGTTTGATTATCTACAGAATCCCACGTTTGCAAAAACTTATCTATATCGATGCGCGTGGAAAGGTTTTGGCCTCGGAAAATATGAACAAGGTATACATGACCTCAAGTCCATTCCTACTCTCATGCCACATCAGAAATTTGGTTTAGGATTTAAACCTCTTTCAAAGGCCACTGTCACTATTCTTGATGAGCCTCTTCCTACTGAAGAACCACCTTCCCCCACTAAATCAGAAGCATCACTTGATGTGGACGATGACATTTCCATCCCACCTAACTTTTTTTTTTGATCAATACCATTTCCTTAGGGCCGTTAGTCTATGAGACTAACAATCGGTCCGCTTCTATACCATTAATCTTCCCTGAAATAGTTGGAGACGACTCTCCTACTATCAACACTATCCACTGTGCGGATGACGATTCTGTCCTCACCTATCTAGGGGCAGAGGATTCATATCTTCCCAAGACTATTCCTTCTGACACGTCTACCCTTCTCAACGAAGCCACTATCGACCTTAATATAGGGACTTCTGAAGACCCTCGCATCATTAAGGTCGGCCAATCCCTTAATCCACAGGAATTAGGGGACTTTACCGCTTTTCTTTCCAAACATCGTCAAGCCTTTGCTTGGTCATACGAGGATATGCCAGGACTCGATCCCGATATTGTGGTCCACAATATCGTTACCCTTCCCAACATCAAACCAGTTAAGCAAAAATTACGTAAAATGCACCCTAGAGTAGCCCTTCTTGTTAAAGAAGAATTACAGCGCTTGCTCTCGGCTAACTTCATCCAACCCATCGATTATCCACAATGGGTGTCCATGTAGTACCGATAACTAAGGCTCTTTGGGAAGATTCGAATTTGTACCGACTTCCGGGATCTTAATCTTGCCTGTCCAAAGGATGATTTTCCTCTTCCTAATATCGACCAACTCGTAGATTTAACTGCGGGTCATGAGATGCTTTCTCTTATGGATGGTTTCTCTGGATATAATCAAATCCTCATCGCACCAGAAGACCAACATAAGACTTCCTTCATAACCCCTTGGGGGACCTTTTGTTATCGTGTCATGCCTTTTGGCCTTAAGAACGCAGGAGCAACCTATCAACGAGCAATGACATACATCTTCCATGATCTCTTACACAAAACTGTGGAGGATTATGTTGACGATCTCCTCGGCAAGTCCAAGCGTCGTCAGGATCATCTTTTCATCCTTGCACCTCTCTTTGAGAGGCTTATCCGCTTCTGTCTTCGTCTAAATCCAGCTAAGTGCGTGTTTGGCGTTCTCACTGGTAAACTTTTAGGTTTTATCATTTCCATCAGGGGTATTGAAGTCGACCCATCAAAAATAAAAGCTATCCTTGAGATGCCTCCCCCTTCTAACTTGAAGCAACTCCGCATGATCTCCAGGGCGTCTTGATCGGTCGCGTCGTTTTATCTCCCAATTGTCGGACCGTTGTCAACCTTTTCACCATCTTCTCCGTAAGAATGTTCATTTTGAATGGGATGAGCATTGCCAAAAGGCCTTTGATGATCTCAAAGCTTATCTTCTCTCTCCACCCGTGCTTACACCTCCACGCGAGGGGGAGCCTTTCTATCTTTATATCTCTGTGACTGACCATGCTCTGGGAGCCATGATCTCGCATCGGGACACTTGTGGTAAAGAACAAGCTGTCTATTACATCAGTCGCACCCTCCATGAGTATGAAACACGTTACTCCGAAGCTGAAAAACTATGTTGTGCTCTCTTCTTTGCAACTTCTAAGCTTCGTCATTATCTCCTTAATCACAAAACTTACATTGTCACAAGTGTCAATCCCCTCAAGACAATCCATGCAAAACCTTATCACAATGATCGCATCACTCGTTGGCTTATGCTTATGACTGAGTTTGACCTCGAGTTTATCCCGCAAAAGGCTATCAAGGGTCAGGTTATTGCAGATCAATTAGCAGATGCTCCTCTTCCGGACACTCAAGACCCCCTTGCTCAATTCCCCGATGAGTATATCCAACAAATTGATTTTGGTCTATCTCCATTTAAAGTAAAGCTCTTCTTTGATGGATCCAAATGCCAGCAAGGGGGAGGTGCGGGTTTCGTGATGATTCCTCCTTGGGGTACGCCTATCCCAGTTGCACACAAATTGAACTTTGAGTGCACCAATAATGTGGCTGAGTATGAAGCTCTTGTCTTAGGTCTTCAAAATGCCATTAATCTCGGCGCTCGTCATATTGACATCTTTGGTGATTCTGAACTCATCGTTAATCAAGTCACGGGTGTCTATCAATGCAAGAATGATATCCTTCAAAAATATCGTGACATCGTTCTTGCTCAACTCCAATCTTTCGATAAATTCACCATCCAAGCCATTCCTCGCACTGCAAATCGATTCGCGGATACCATGGCCTCATTAGCCTCACTTATCCCGCCTTTTACCGAAGACTCGCGTCTTTATGTGGCTGTGCAACGATTAGATCAACCATCTCATCTTGGGCAACTAACGTCAATCAATGCTGTCACAACCCATACTCAGGATGAGTGGTATCAACAGATAGTTGATTATCTATCTCATTCGGTCCTTCCTCCAGATCTGACTTCCAATGGTAGAAGATCTTTTGTCCAACGCGCCAATCGCTATACTATCCTAGGCGGGATTCTTTACAAACGCGGCTTTGATGGTATTTTGCTTCGATGCCTCAAAACCCATGAATCATCTAAAGCTATTCAGGAGGTCCATGACGGTATCTGTGGTGGACATTTTAGTGGCTTAGCTGTAGCCAAGCGCATCTTACGTTTGGGATATTATTGGCCTTCTCTTAATCAAGATTGTTGTGAATACACTAAGAAGTGCGTCAAGTGTCAGCAACATTCCAATCTCACGCACATCCCTAGTCAGGCTTTGCAACCTGCGGCGGATTTGTGGCCTTTTTCGCAGTGGGGTCTTGATCTTATTGGTCTCATCAATCCCCGTTCTTCACAACGTCATCATTCTATCATTACTGCCACTGAGTACTTTACTAAGTGGGTAGAAGCTATCCCTCTTTCTTCAACAAAGGCTAAACCCATAGTTGATTTCGTCTATCAACACATCATTTGTCGCTTTGGCGTTCCACACAAGCTAATCACAGATAATGGTAAGTCCTTCAAGAACGCTGATTTGCAAAATCTCTGCAACGCTTTCAATATCAAGCTCAGTTTTTCTTCTCCATACTATCCTCAAGCTAATGGTCAGGTCGAAGCTTCCAATAAAACTTTGCGTAATATCCTCGCAAAGGTAACTAGTCGAGCTGGTAGGGATTGGCATTTACATATCCCTTTCACTCTCTGGGCTTATCGGACTAGCATTCGTACTCCTACTGGTGCTACTCCCTTCTCTCTCGTCTATGGGTCTGAGGCTGTCCTTCCTTGGAAGTCCAAATCCCATCTCTCCGTGTTTCTCTCAGAGAATTTGTCTCCGATGAGGATTATCGTCAAAATCGTCTAGCACAACTTGAATTATTAGATGAGCGGCGTCTTAACGCTCTTGAGCATCATCAAGTCTATCTTGAGCGTGTCAAACGTGCTTACAACAAGCACTTGCAACACCGTGACTTCAAAATTGGTGACCTTGTTCTTAAGGAAAATCAAAATGTCACTACACTCGAAAGAAGTCAACGTGGTAAGTTTGCTCCCAACTGGATGGGCCCCTACATTATCACTCATAAATATGGGTCTGGGGCTTATCGTCTATCTTCTATGGATGGTGTACCTGAAGCGGAACCTCTTAATGCTTTGCATTTACGGCCCTTCTATTGTTAAAATCTATCTTACACAAATCTAGTCGCAACTCAGATCTTTCATCCGTCCTAATAACCAGTCATCTACTTTTGTGGTGATTTGAAATTGTGTGGTTCTCCGCCTATTGCCTCGTTTACCTTAAATATGAGTATCGCGGCTCTACTCATTGCACGTTTCTTTTGGATATGTTCCTCCTCATGGTAGGAATACCTTAATCACCACTTCATCTGTCCCAAGTACTTATCTTAATCGGATCTACTCGGGGCATGAGTACATGTTCTTCTATGTTCTCTCCCCTCCATCTGATCTATCTAGGTCTAAACTCAGCTTCTTCCAAAAAGTTTCAAAAAAAAAAAAAAAAAAGAAAAAAAAGAAGATGCTATCCAAAAGATAGACTGATCCCTTGAAGGACAGCTATCCATATATATTATTAAGTGAATCAAAAAGAACATAGACCATACCCTCGAAGGATGGCTATCATTAAAATTCAAAATACAGACCGCTCCCTTGAAGGACGGCTGTTTCTCAAAGAAATACTCAAGGCTTCTTGTCATCAATCAGCCTTCCAGTTAGTTTATACACTTTTTAGCATCACTGAAAGACTTCCCGCATCGATCAGTCTTTCCATATCAAGCAAACTTCCCGCATTGATCAGTTTGCTTTTCTGTCAAAATCATGAAGCTGAGATTTAGGACCTTTTTGTCGATCATATGGAGAATCCTATTTTCCTATCATGGACATGTATCCTGTCCCTTGTAAATTCCGACAAGATACTTACTTTTCTTTCCATTTCTATCCTAGATCTGGTTTGCGACTAGTTAGTGTCAGATTTATTTTAATCTTATATAGGGCCTTATATGCTTGGTCTTTTGGTTTCCTTTCTAGATTTTATCTATGGTCGGTTGGAAGTCCAACTTATCATTTTTCTTCTTCTCCGAGTATCTTCTCTTCTAAGTCACGGTTGTTTCATTACCTCTTTGGCTCTCGCAAAGAGTATTCCCCATTATTCTTTGTTTTTCATCCACTTAAATTGGCATTTCACATGTTAATTCAATCAAAATTTATCTTCTATCAAAATTCATCTTATCTATCAAAACATCTTTATTCATTTCTCATTAAAATTACATCCATCAAACACATGTATATGTCCATCACATATGTAAATCTGTACATCTATTTACATCAAAAATTAAATTAACATCTCAAATCTATCCAAGTACATCAATCACATCTATCTATCTATCCATCAAAACATCTAAAAACTTGTCCATCCAAGTAACATTCCATCTATCTATATCTATTTTTCTCATCCAAATTAAATCCACACATCAATCACATCAAGTTACATCATCCAGTCTATCTATCCTCTCAAATCACATCTTTGTCCATCCCATCACATCTATTCATCATCTATCATCTATCGATTTATACTCATTTTTGCCCGTGGATTGCGGTATCGCTTCTCCACGTCGTTTACTTCCATCTGCTAATCTCTTTTGCCATAGTGTTGATGCTTGGCTTACTTATCTATCTGATCATTGTGGTGTGCTGAATTTTGCCTTTTGGCGCATCTTTTCGATATCATTGTCTATTTCGGGTTTGTTCCCTTTGCGTGGGACACTTGTACTTTTTGGCAGCTTAGAGTTAAACGGGTCTGTAGGCACTAACGTCGTCTGATTTATGGACCGTCTAGTTGTCCCTACCAATGTGTCTCTCTTTAGATGCTGACTATTTTTGCAGTTCTCCTTACACTCATGGGTCTGTAGGCACTAACGTCGTCTCATGAGGAGACCGGCTAGTTTTCCCTACCAATGTGAGTTCCTTAGGTTGCTGCCTTTTTGTTTATTTTTATGCGTCATCAATGATCAGATCTACTCCAGACATCCGACTGGGGCATCCTGCGTTTTCATCTACCTTTTTCAAACTCGGGATCGTCTGTTCTATCATCCATCCCATCCCTAGTTTGAGGGGGATCACATCACCACAAATTCTTCTCTTCTTCCATCTCCTTGTTTTTGTCTCATAACCTTGCTTATCGCAAGTTACTTGACAAAAAGGGGCAAAATGTAGACACTTAAAATTGGTTACCCAATTTAGTGTCCCTCTCATCCGTTTACTTGCTTAGGTAACCTGGGGCACGTTTACGTCACCAACTATCCCCTTGGGATATTATCCAATTTGTGATTTAATCACTTATTCCAAATTTAATTCATCCCATCACATCTTACCCATGAGTGATTAAATATTAAATATTTAATTACGCTTCTTCCCATGCATCTTAATCACTTATCCACCCCAAATTTATTCTATCCATGTATCACATCTATTTTTAATCTTCCCTAAGCGGGATATTTTCCCGTAGTCGGGATAAGTCTTATCTTTTTCGATCATTTTTGGCCACCTCGGGAGTCTTTTCCGCGATCGGCGCCGACCCATATGGTCGGCGCCGATTTTCTAGGAGCGGCGCCGATTATAAAAGCAAGTCCAGAACTCAGTTCTAAGGACCGAAGAAAAGAGATCACGAACGAGCGAAAAAGAGCAGGCGAAAAAAGAGAGCACTTACGCACGAACAGAGAGCGAGAGAGATACAGGGTGTAAGAAAGAGAGATCTTTTTAGCATCAATTGTATCAAATTAGGGCAGATCCTGTCCGAATCAATCCCTGAGAGGAGCACCGTTACTCTGTCCCTGTCACATCAGCATCGCACACCACCATCTATCATCTGGTGACTCTGTTCCAGTGTCTCGCCAACTTCGGCACATCCAGCAGACCACATTCACCTTCCAATTCCCGAATCTTGTCGCACAGTCCCTGATTGATTGATCTGCTTCCAGTCGACGCCGATCTTATCCAGTCGACGCCGATCCGTCTCAATCGACGCCGATCTTAGTCAGTCGACGCCGATCCTTTCAATCGACGCCGATTTCCCTGCAGATAGGTAAAAGGATACAGGTAACACAAATCCAGCATTTATTTCATAGTTCCTGTTTTACAGTACTTTGCATCTCTTTGTTTAGATTCTTATTACTGCAATCAAAAAATCTAGTCTTTATTTACATCTTTTATCATGTATGCTTCTTTTCTTAATTGAAAACGTGGACTGACATCCGCCGAGGAAGCTTATCGCTTCTCGGACCCGCTTCTCGGGCAGTCCACTTAAATATCTTTTAACGTGGTCTTTTTCTGTCAAAGCATCGGTGTTTTGCAGGTTATTCGGATCTATTGTGCGAATTGCTCGTGTGCGCCCGTCTTTGTCTACATCGGCTTCCTCATCCGTCTACATCTTCGGATCTAATCCATCGTATCGATTTTATTGGAGTTTTTTCGGGGTTTTGTGTTCACTTTCTTCAATAATTATTCCTATGGTGTAGTTATTTTTGCATAATTTCCAATGAACTTCCAATGATACCCGGTGTGTAGCCAATTTTTCTCACCTGCTTTTGTGTTTTGGGTGGTGGAAAATTAACAATCACCGAAGTCTTCACTGGATCAATCAACAATCCTTCTTTGTAGATTATATGTCCTATAAGCATGTCAAATGGGGTCAAGAAGATACATCTTTTCAAATTAAATGATATCTATAATGCTTTACATTTTTGAAACATCAATCTTAATTCTTGAATATGATTTTTCAGTAATCCATATATCGTCCAGTCATCAAGGTATACTTCTAAGAAATCATGAATGAATTCTTTAAAAACATTTATCATAATCCTATTGAATATTGTTGGTGCATTTTTGAGCCCAAAGGGCATAACAGTATACATGAATGACCTCCATTTGGTGGTAAAAGTATTCTTAGGATGATCCTCATGAGCAATTATGATTTGGTGATATCTAGAGAACCCATCAGTAAATGAATACACCTCTCTTCTAGCCACATTTTCTAACACTTCTTCTATAAAAGGAGTTGGAAAGGGATCATGTACACAAGCTTTGTTCAACTCCCTATAATCCACACATATAAGGATATCTCTTTTCTTTTATTTTGGATCACCATTCCCAATTCTGAATCTTCAACTGGTTTAATGATCCTCGCATCCAACATTTTATCCAATTTTTATTTTACTTTCACCTTGCAATTTGGATTTAATTTGTATGTGTTAGAGGTCTAAATCTATCTAAGAGGGGTAGGGTGAATCAATTATTCAAAATTATATCTCAATTTCAATTATTAACTTATACACATTCACTTTGATTAATTAAAACATTCACCATTAAAAACAAATAATGTGAATCAAATATCAAGCATAAGAACATAATACACAACACACTTACACCATATATAAGTGGGAAAACCTCATGGGGAAGAAAACCCACTGAAAATTTTCTTATATTACTCAAAGAAAATATGTTTAGTGAAGCACCAACTTCACAAGGAGCACCAACCCCTAATTTAGTGAGACACCAATCCCATAAGGAGCACCAAACCCTGATTTAGTGAGACACTAATCCCACAAGGAGCACCAACCCTTAATTTAGTGAGACACCAATTCCACAAGGATAACCAACCCCTAATTTAGTGAGACACTAATCCCACAAGGAGAACCAACCCCCTTTTATCTAAGCACCCACTTAGAATAAGATATTACAATTTGATCATACAGAGTCAATATTGCTTACTCAACAAATTATGATCACTTTTTTGTATCTTTCTGCACTCACTTTCCTCTATCTCTCTAATCTGGATCTCTGATTGCTACTCTTTGCCTCTTCTTTATCTCAAATAATTCAATTTCACTTGATCTCTCTTTCTCCTTCTATCTCCCTTCTAACTCACATGCATCGATTCCTTGCACAAACAATAACTAATGATATCTCTGATCAAATCTCATATTTTACTCTCATAACTGCAAATGATTTTCTACTTTTCTACATAATTTATTAGAGCATATTTCACATGCATGAGAAAATGTTGCAACTAATCCAAAGTTTTGCTTTTATATGGGGTAAGTGCACCAAGTTGGTGGACAAAAAAGGGGTCATAAGTGGATGTCATATTGTAAAAAATAGCGAAATCTCAACTTGTAGGGATTATTAGCAATACACGCACTCAAAATTAGAAACGTTTATCCAGAATCTAGTTTCTAAAATACTATTTTTTAAAAGAATGGACAATTTTAGCTATATTAAACACTTAAAATTATATGAATTGGTTTTTATTTTTGAAAAAACCTATAAGATTGTAGTCCGTTTTCCCACGATTTGGATGATCAAATCTTGTTTTTTTTCCTTTGGTGAAACGTTTGATGTAGTTGTCTATCTTGGGATGGATTTTATTTTGTATTTTTTTGAGAAATATTTTTTTTATGATTTTTTCGTGAATGTGGTCTTAAAAAATTTAGAAAATGGAGAGCTTTCCATTTGCCCGCCATAACTATATCAAAAATATCAAAATCAAATTTTTTTAACATGTATAGAATTTTATTGTTTGACTTTACCGTATGAATTATCATTGTGAAATTCTATCATTTTCTACATTTTCTTATCACCGGAGTAAAACATCATGGGAGATAAGAAACAAAGTCAAAAAAGGAAGTCATTAAGTAAAAAAAAATCCAAATGAATTAGAGGCAAAAAAAAGTCATTAAAAAAAAAAAAAACCAAATGAATTGAGCAAAAAAAATTAAAATGTTGAGCGGAATCTTCGTGAATCAAGAAGAGGTTCATCTTCAACCCCTACTATTGTAAGAAATGAGGAACCAAGTAATGTTTCTACACGAATGTTGAAGTTGAATTAAATACTCATGATGAAGATGTTTTTACTGTCAATGTTGAAGAAGAATTAAATACTCGTGATGTAGCAAATGTTGAAATTGAAGGAGACAATGAAAATGTGAATAAATAAATTTAGGTTAAAACTGTAGATAAACAAAATTTGAAAAAAACACCTCCTAATATTTTCCGTAAGAAACCTAATTATTTTATTGAAATTGATGAAAACATTTTGAAACCAATGTGTGACAAACTTTTTGAATGGCAAATTAGAAGAAAAGCCACTGAAATTTGGGATAATCATTTTAAAATTTTAAATGATTCCCAAAGATGTCAGTTGTTGGTTAGTTTGATGAAATTCAATAAAATAAGACCTACATTAAACACCTTAGGATTCACAACATCTAATATACGTGGTCAAACCTATACAATTGTTGAAAACCTTCATGATGCATATCACATTGTTGGTGTCAAGAGACACACTAGGGATAGTAATATTGTGCGCCGTGTACTTGCTACTAGTGTTGTAAATGAATCAATAAAAAAACCATGTTTGATTATGCAAACAATTCAAATGTTGCAAGTTAATCGAAAAACTCTAATGAAATCAATTGAAAGATGTAATATCCTTCAATCACTCAATAACACCAATTTTTGGGCATTTTTTGCTAGAGCACGGCTTAAGTACAAATATAATACTGATGCTATAAGAGAAGTTGTTATTCAATTTTGGCATGATAACACTAGAGTTTCACCTAATATAAGAGATGTTGTAAAATGGAGAGTTGGTTCTATTAATCGTGAACCACATCCAAAGTATTTCTTAGATATGACTCAAACTCAATTTTTCGTAAGTTTGAACAAGAGCATCTAAAAATTAAAATTAGTCAACATTTTTTTGAAATGTTAAAACCATTCTATGTGAAAATCAACCACGCTTGCACCACTTGTTGTTGTAGGCAACATGTTGAATTTTCTATGCATTATGCTAAATTTTTATGTATTCGTTCTATTTTGCATTCTGAAACTATGTTATTGGAATGTGGTGTTCAAGTTCCACCAATATCTTCTAGGGATTTCATTCCTACGATATTTTGTGAAAAGAAGTTGGACAATTTTTTTATAGTCAGGATTGTTTAGATGGAAGTTGTGGTACATGTGGCGGATTACCTAAATTGGAAAGTTACATCCATGAGCAAATTGAAGGTGCAATAGGAAATAATTTAGTTGATTTTGATAAATATAAATCAGTTGCATACCAGTTGAAAGATAAAAAGAGTCTAAACGGTGTGAGCTAGTTACAGAACATATGCTTGTTTTTTAATTTATGAGAAAATTTAAGGATGAAATTATTTATGAGTATGCTAGGCATACACACAGAGCTCGATGGTTGGATGAACAATTCAAGATATGTAAAGACACATTTCCTATTAGTACTATTGTTTCAGTGGTCAATTTTGTAGAGAATTACACATTGCAACCAAAAATGGAGGTTCAATCACAATATTACAACTCAGTACAAGTTGCCATTTTTGTGCATATAGCATTTATACATTCTCCTAACAGTACAGAGAATGATCAATTTTTTTAAGAGAGTATCACTTTTATATCAGTGATGATCGTACTCATTCTACTTGAATTTGTGCAAGGGTGTTTCCAGTTATTTTATGGAAACTTGTCTGATAGGGACATCCACTTCAAACAACATTATATATGGTCAGATAATTACACGTCTCAATTTAAGAATGCACTAATGTTTTATTGGATGAGTAGGATGCACATCGAGATGGGTGTGCAACATATTTGGAGTTTCACTAAGGATGGACATGGAAAAGGAGAGCATGATGGTGTAGGGGCATGTGTGAAAAGAGATATTGCAAGAGAAGAGTTGAAGTATAAAGATGGTGCTAAATTGAAAGATGCAAAGAGCGTGGAGTGGAATGGTGTATTGACAATATTTTTGGCAAAAATTGCTAACTACAAGAGGATTGTATGACACTCACTGGGTCCAATGATATGCACTCATTTTGTAGCTCAGATGCTACTTCGTGGGCCACATGGAAAATAAAGTTGACATGTTTTTGTGCATCTTGTATTGAATTTTCACTATTGAGTGTCATTCACAAGAATGGGTTGATGGATGGATTTGTAGGCCTCTAAATTCACTTAATAGTTATCAACCTCCACAAGAATTATGACTTATTTCTGCAGATGAAGTTGCAACATCCAAGGACTTTGATGAAATTTTGATTTTGGTGCGACAAGGTATTTATGGTTATTTACAATTTTTGTATTGAGTTATGTCCATTGAAATTTTAATATGTACAATTTAAATTTGAGTTGAAACCTTTTTTTTTTTGTAGGACATGTGTTTAGCAGTTATTGTGATAGAAGACAATGAAGAAGGAACAAACTATTTATTATGTCATTGCATCGAGGAAAGAAATAAGTTGACTTCTCCTATTATAGATGGTGAAGATATTGAGTACCCTATAGGGTCAGTGGTAGTTATTGGAACTTGGCTTTGATGGTATCCATTAAAAACTCCTCTGTTTGGGTGTTTGAAGACTTTGAGACACACATGATAATACTCTATATTCGCATCTAGTTCTAGCGACAAATATTCAACTTGTATAGATATCGAGGAAGGCCTAATAACAAGATTCTTTGGAAGGTTCAAGAGTCAGATCATGAAGCAATCATGTCCACTATTTAGAGTAGATCCAATCCTGATGGTTCATTGGAATGAATTTACAATGCTCATGTCTGGTATATATAATTTCTTTGGTATATATAAATTTGTTAGTTAGATAAATTTAAGTTCATATATTTTATTAAATTTGTGTATTTTGTATATATCTAGTATGGTTTTGATTTGAAACTTAAATTTCTTTGACTAACACTTTTATATGTAGGTTAGTGGTGCTAGAAAAGCTTCCACCTTCACGTGGTTAGCATTATTAGTAGAGAATTATAAATTCTCGAAGCTAAGAGAAGCAATTAACAATGATTTATGTACCTGTGGAGGGGGTTCTTGGCTCTAGAGGAGGTAGCCCAGAAGGACCTGGAGCTTAGAGAACTGAAATGATGCCTCCCCAAGTGTTTACAAGACCATCCCTATGCATGTGCACATTCGGTTTGGTGCCACGACCCACCGTTTGCAAAATATACCATTTGACAACCTTACACTGTCTCAAACTACACTATTAGGTGTGTTTGCAAACAATAGGGTAGTGAAACCACCGATTGGAGAAGGAAAAAAACTGAGAAAGGCTATATCGAGGGTCCCTACATGCCATGTAGGATCGATGAGATGTCTCTAGGTGCTTTATGGAGTCTCGTAACACCCCTTCAAACTTGAATGATTTTTTTGGTCTCAGGGATCTTAAGGGACTACACCCAAACGAGGTAGCCCAAAAGAAATGACATTATCATGCACCGAAATGACACCTCCTCTAGCATTCACCTAGCCACCCAGATGTGTTGGCGTAGTCGGTTTGGTGCCATGACCCACCGTTTATAAAATATACCATTTGACATCCTTACACCGTCTCAAACTACACTATTTGATACGTTTGCAAACAATAGGGTAGTGAGAGCACCGATTGGAGAATGAAAAAAATGAGACATACTATTGTAGAGGGTCCCTACACTAAGGTGTAGGATCAGATGAGACATCTCTAGGTTCCACGGAGTGCGTGTAGTCACCCATCGAAGTTGAAAAATTTTTGGTCTCAGGGCTCTTAAGGGACTCCACCCAAACAAGGTAGCCTAGAAGCAATGACATTGTCGTGCACCAAAATGAAACCTCCTCTAGCATTCACCTAGCCACCCATATGTGTCTACGTAGTTGGTTTGGTGTCATGACCCACCGTTAACAAAATATACCATTTGACAACCTTATACTATCTCAAACTACACTATTTGGCGTGTTTGCAAACAATAGGGCAGCGAGAGCACCAATTGAAGAAGGAAAAAAATGAGATAGGCTATTGTAGAGGGTCCTTATGCCAAGGTGTATGATTATATGATATATCTCTAGTGCCATGGAGTGCACGTAGTCACCTATCAAAGTTGAACAATTTTTTGGTCTCAGGGCTCTTAAGGGACTCCACCCAAACGAGGTAGCCCGAAAAAAATGATGTTGTTGTGCACCAAAATGACACTCCTCTAGCATTCTCCTAGCTACCCGATGTGTCCACGTAGTAGGAAATTTGGCACCATGATTCACCATTTACAAAATATACCGTTTGACAACCTTACACTGTCTCAAACTACACTATTCGGCACGTTTGCAAACAATAGGGTAGTGAGAGCACCGATTGGATAAGGAAACAACCAAGATAGCCTATTTTAGAGGGTCCCTAAGCTGATGTGTAGGATTGGATGAGACATCTCTAAGTGCCATGGAGTGCGTATAGTTACCCAGTCAAAGTTGAACGATTTTTTGGTCTCGGGGCTTTAGGGACTCCGCCCGAACGAGGTATCCTCGGAAGCAATGACGTTGTTTCACACCAAAAAATGAATCCTATAGCATTCTTAGCCACCCATGTGTCCATTTAGTTAGTTTGGTGCCACAACGCATTGTTTAGACAATATACCATTTGATAGCCTTACATTGTCTCAAACTACACTATTCGGTGCGTTTACAAACAATAGGGCAAACGAGAGCACCAATTAGAGAAGGAAAAACCAAGACAGGCTATTGTAGAGGGTCCCTACACTAAGGTGTAGGATTAGATGAGACATCTCTAGGTGCCATGGAGTGTGCGTAGTCACCCATCGAAGTTGAAATTTTTTTGGTCTCAGGGCTCTTAAGGGACTCTACCCGAATGAGGTAGCTCGGAAGAAATGACGTTGTTGTGCACCAAAAATGACACCTCCTCTAGTGTTTACCTAGCCACCCGGATGTATCCACATAGTCGTTTTGGTGTCATGACCCACTGTTTACACAATATACTGTTTGACAACCTTACACTGTCTCAAACTACACTATTCAGTGCATTTGCAAACAATAAGGCAACAAGAGCACCGATTGAGAAGAAGAAAAAATTGAAAAAGATATTGTAGAGGGTCCCTACACTGAGGTGTAGGATTAGACAAGACATCTCTAGGTGCCACGGGAGTTTTTGTAGCCACCCGTCAAGTTGAATGATGCTTTGGTCTCATGGATCTTTAAAGGACTACGCCCCGAATGAGGTATCCCGAAGAAACGATGCGTTGTCACACACCAAAATGACACCTCCTATAGTGTTCACCTAGCCACTCAGCCACTGTGTCCACCTGGTTCAGTGCCATGACCCACCATTTACACAATATACCATTTGACAACCTTACACTATCTCAAACTACACTATTCGACGTGTTTACAAACAATAGGGCAGCGAGAGCACCGATTGGAGAAGGAAAAATTTGAGATAGGATATTTTAGAGGGTCCCTACGTTGAGGCGTAGGATAATATGAGACATATCTAGGTCTCATGGAGTGCACGTAGTCACCCATCAAAGTTGAACAATTTTTTGGTCTCAGGGCTCTTAAGGGACTCCACCCGAACGAGGTAGCTCTGGAAGCAACGACGTTGTCGTGCACCAAAATGATGCCTCCTCTAGCATTTACCTAGCCACCAAGATGTGTCTCATAAGTTGGTTAAGTGTCACGACCCACCGTTTACACAATATATTGTTTGACATCCTTAAACTGTCTCACACTACACTATTCGGTGAGTTTGCAAACAATAGGGCAGCGAGGGCACCGATTAGAGAAGGAAAAAACTGAGACAGGCTATTATAGAGGGTCCCTGCACCAAAGTTTAGGATCAGACAAGATGTCTCTAGGTGCCACGGAGTGCATGTAGCCACCCGTCGAAGTTGAATGATTTTTTGGTCTCAGGGCTCTTAAGGGACTATGCCCGAACAAGGTAGCTTGGAAGAAATGACGTTGTCGTGCAAAAAAATGATGACTCCTCTAGTGTCACTTGGCTACTCGGATGTGTCCACATAGTCGGTTCAGTGCCACGACCCACCATTTACAAAATATACCATTTGACAGCCTTACACTGGCTCAAACTACACTATTCGATGTGTTTACAAACAATAGGGTAGCGAGAGCACCGATTGGAGAAGGAAAAAAATGAGACAAGATATTATAAAGGGTCCCTATGCCAAGGTGTAGGATTAGATGAGACATCTCTAGGTGCCACGGAGTCTGCATAGTCACCCGTCGAAGTTGAACAATTTTTTGGTCTCAGGGCTCTTAAGGGATTCCACCCGAATGAGGTAACCCGAAGCAACGACATTATCACGCACCAAAATGATGCCTCCTCTATTATTCACCTAGCCACCTAGACGTGTTTTGGTGCCACGACCCACCGCGTTTAGTTGGTTTGGTGTCATAACCCACCGTTCAATAGTGTAGTTTGAGCCGAGCACCGATTGGAGAAGGAAAAAAATGAGACATGATATTTTAAAGGTCTATACACCAAGGTGTAGGATTGGATGAGACATCTCTAGGTGCCACGGAGTGCGCGTAGTCACCCGTTGAAGTTGAATGATTTTTTGGTCTCAGGGCTCTTAAGGGACTCCACTCAAACGAGGTAGCCCGGAAGCAACAATGACATTGTTGTGCACCAAAATGATGCCTCCTCTAGCATTTACCTAGCCACCTAGATGTGTCTGCAATAGTCGGTTTGGTGCCATGACCCACCGTTTACACAATATACCATTTGACAACCTTACACTGTCTCAAACTACACTATTCGGTGCATTTGCAAACAATAGGGCAGTGAGAGCACCGATTGGAGAAGGAAAAAACTGAGACAGGATATTGTAGAGGGTCCCTACACCAAGGTGTAGGATCAGACGAGACATCTCTAGGTGCCACGGAGTGTACGTAGTCACCCATCAAAGTTGAACATTTTTTTGGTCTCAGGGATCTTAAGGGACTCGCACAACGAGGTAGCCCGGAAGCAACGACGTTGTCGTGCACCAAACGACACCTCCTCTAGCATTCACCTGCCACCTAGACATGTCCGCATAGTCTGTTTGGTGCCATGACCATGACCCACCACTATTTTCAACTTTTTCAATAATTATAACTTTTTCAACAATTACAACTTTTTCAACAATTACAACTTTTTTAACAATTACAACTTTTTCAACAATAGTTACTCTCTTATTCCAAGTATAGTTAGGATTCCTCATCCTACAAATAGACTAGGAAAACAACATTAGGATTTTCTTTACTAAAAATAGAGATCGGTTGAATTCGTCACTGCCCCCCTAGACCCCCTATGACATGAGTGGGGGGAAGCCCCCCCACACCCCTTTGGAAAGTGAGCTAAAAATGTTGTCGTAAAGGGATCTAAAATTTAACTTTGTTGTCACATATCTTATAATATCCACCTTGATAACCAATCCACTTTATATATTACATGACCAACTCATCGCATTTTCTACAAATGAATAGAAGATAAACACCATTTTTGCTTCTATAATAGTACTAGTTTTGTGAGAATATCAACAAAGTTTTCTATGGTGTGTACCTTGTCAAGTGCTATTATCCCTTCATCAATAACATGTATAACCAAATTATACTTAACTAAAATATGTTTTGTCTTATTGTGATAAGCTAGATTCTTGGATAATTAAATAGCACTTTGATTGTCACACAATACCTTCATCTTCTATTGATATCTTCAAAACTCATCCAATAAAATTTTTACCCAAATTACCTCCTGAAAACTATGATAGGAAGCTACATATTCTACCTCAATAGTTGAAAAAATTGTAATATTTTGAAGCTTTGAAATCCAACTGATAGGTCCAGTTACAAGTGTAATAGCATAACTAGAAGTCGATCTTTGTTTTTCCAAATCACTTACAAAATATGAATCAAAATATCCACAAATTGAATCACCAATATTGTTATAGGTGATGCAATAATTTATTTTTCCTCACAAGTAGTGAAACTCCCACTTCACTGTTAAACAATGTTCTCTACCTATATTTTCCTAAAATCTACTAACAACTCCAACAACATGTGAAATTTCAGTCCTTGACATGTACATGTCATAACATACATAAAACTTATTATTGCACTAGAATATGGTACATGAGATATATGCTTATTTTCTTCTTATTGTTGCACCATAGTTTTTAATTTTAAATCAAACATACATATAGAATTAATATACATAGAATATACATACATAGAAGGATATCATGTGCAATGAATTTGAATCAAACATAGAAGTAATATCGTTATGAAAACCAACACATGGATATATAATGTATCAAACTAAGTGTGTTGAACACACGTCTCTGAAAATATAAGTTCATAACATGTGTACATCTCAAACCAAGTGTGTCATACATATAAGACCACATGCGGCCGCATAAGGCTATATACAATGTCCTATGAAGAATCATGAACTAGGACCAGCTGGCCCATATATATATATATATATATATATATATATATATATATATATATATATATATATATATGAATCTAATCATGAAACATCTTCCCTCTCTTCACCCTATGAATCTAAGTAGCATGTCCACGACCCGGGATGTAGTGGAGGGAGATGCCACTACAGATTTCATCCGTGTGGTCCTAGGCATCTCTAAGCAGGCCTGCAACCTAACCTGCACATTCATAAACAACAAGTTTTTAACACCCATATTTTTAAAATACATTCAAAATTTAGAAACTTAGAATTTAGTTAAAATGCATGTGAAATCTTACTGCAATGTCATGATCCCTATCAATTTGTCATTGATGCATGACAAGGACAACAGTAGACTCATGAGAGGTAAGCTACATACAAATAATTAAATTTCAAATTAAATATTTCATGTACAAAATTTGATATTGTAGATTTAAGTAATAAGAAATAATTCCTAAATAAATTTAACAAATTTGAAAAATTGTACCTCAGTTAGTGGATCTGTAGATGCTATGGTAGTATCTACAGCAGCCTCCACAGTCTGCATATATGGAGGAGTCTCTCTGGCAGTCATAAGCTATACAAAAAACATGTACAAATCAATATTAATCTACATGACTACCACATAATAGAGCCAAAGCATAATCCATGTGAACTTCCACAATTAGAACCAAAGTGTAAAGAGAAACTAACCTGTAAAAGTCACGTGAGGTGTGCCAATAGCCTCAGTTCCCAGAGCAGATGATGACCCGCTAGGCTCCTACATGTATAAAAGACAAACATATATTAATATGTACATGTACAGTGAAACATTATAATAATAAAAGTGCACAATCAAATGAAATTTAAAATTTAAGTACAACTTGAAACTTACGTTTGTAACATGCCCAACTACAGTAGCTAGCATGTCGATGCCGATGTTTCCTTCACCGGATTTTGCTATTTAAAATAAAATAAAAAAATTAGTTTTTACATGTATGTACATAACGTACAATGAAATACATATATATTAAAATCTCAAACATGAATTAAACTATTGTATATATATATAAATATTTATTTGATATTTACATTTACCTGAAAGACCAAGATCCATTGCACTAGCCTCCAAAACATCCGCCATCATCTCATCTAGATTAAATAAATCATGTGATCCAAAAATGATGTCTCACCCAGAAGCATACGACACCACATGATCAACGGTGGTGTGGTGCACTAGAACCGCACCTCCACCAACATCACCGGATGCAATCTGCTCCACTATGCTTAGGTGAGAGTGTCGGTGAGCTCCTCAATGCATATAGTGTGTTAATCTCCACAACCTATTTCATTGTAGGAGGGATAACTGAATTCATGGGGGTTTTAGGGCATGAGGGATCCTTTGTTTACCTACTCATGCACCAGTCTCTCTACTTATGTGCAAAGCCACCACCTCGCCCATAAAAATCAAAAAGTCAAAATAATTTGGGACCTCATTAAGCACAAAATCGTAATATAATTTCTTCAAAAATATAGGGGAACCTCATTATTGTTGCATGGTGGATAATATAAAACCATCCACCATTAGTCCCAAAAATTGTTATTGATTTGGTCATCATGGCACCAATGGATTGGGAACTATTTCAAGAAACTGGGGGGCATTGGTTCTTCGATCATAAATAATGCACAAATGCAATATTTTCCAATTTTTTTTTCTTTTACGACCACATGGGATAATTTATTTGCATACCACTTTCTACAATCACCTCTCTAAAGGTATTCCACCTATCTATTTGGTTGGTTAGTTACTGAGTCAAATTCTCTAATCGATGTTTGCAATGTGTTGGCTAAAGTCATGCGGGGTGGATTTGTGGCATGATTTTGTCTTATATTTTGAATAAGGTTCTCAATGGAAATTTTATTTTGTCGTATTTTTCCAACATATCATAGCTTGTGTTCTGTTGGTTCCGTGGGGATAAAGGAGACCAAGAGGTAGATATATGTTTGGAGGAGGGTTTTCTGGATTGTTTGTAGGGTTTTGAGGAATATTTTTATGGTTTGCAAGATTACGAGCTTGCCAAGAAACTGACAAAATAGAAAAATTATATACATAAACAAAAAATTGAAAAACCCATGAAAATCACAAAAAAACCTAAAATGCAAACAAATTGATCAAAATCAATGGCTTACCTCTTTATCTTGGCTACATGGTCAAATCTATCATGATCCACAAGTCTGAAGAGTAATTTTTAGGGGGTATTCAAAGCGCGAGAGCCAAAGGTGTAGGAGAAATTGCGGTTGGAAAGGGAAAATGAAGGAAAATGAGGAGTCGCGTGTCTGTATTTTTTGTCTCAGAGGAATGCGATCGCGGTTTGAAACCACAAGTGTGGTTTTAAACCATGATCACAGCTTTTAGATTCGGAAATCACTAAGCCTATACAAACAGCTTCACAAGATTGGTTTAAAAACCATGCTCACGGTACCTAAATTTTGGGTTTTTATGTCCACTTAATTGTCCACCATCTTGGTGCACTTACCCTATGCATTTAATTTATTCAATGTGAAAGAGGTCATCCTTTTATGTAGATTCGACCCAAAACCCTTCATTTAATTCAAGTTGCAAACAATCATTTATGACTCAAGTAATTCGGCCTTTTACCTTTTTTAGAATCTTCAATTTGATTATCTATACTATGAGTCGGCCTTCCCTTTTTGGAATCTTCAATTAAATAATTCATCACCTAGATTTTTGAAATTTTCATGGCACAATGTCAGCTCCTATGAATTTCCTTTGCTTAGAGTGACTTAAATTGTGTTTCATGACTATTCTCTTTACTTCGTGGCTTTTTCAGTCCTTCACGACATTTTTAGTCTTTTGTGGCATTCTCTAGTATTTCGCAACACTTTTAGTCTTACGCAGCATTCTCTTGTCTTTCGCAACACTTTTAGTCTTCTACGGATTTCCTTCAAACTTATTTACTCCCACAAATTGCTTTTAGATAGTTCTTAATTCTCGTAGTTCCTCCTTCACATCCACGGCCTTACCATTTTTACTTACTGCACATTCTTTAACTCATTTTGCTTTGGCAGAGTTTCATTTCTTTATCTCGCCATCTCTTTTCTTCCGTAACTTCTTCTAGAGTCCCATAGCTTCTTACATATTTCGGTGGATACTTCAATAATTCTATGGCTATCCCCTCATATCTCGTGTCATGCATACAAAGCTAACTAAGTCCCTTAGAACTTCTCCTTGACCATCTGAGACATCCGAGAGCCGACACTACGAATCAACCTTCATTATTCTCACTTTCTCATTTTACCAATAATCAATTTTGTCATCAATACAATGTTTACATTAATGACATCACATATGACAAAGATAGAGTTCCAACAATCTCCCCATATAATTTTTGCAACAATCTCACCAATTGCTTCTCGGCATCAATGACAATACACACTATAATGATAGATCTTTAATAATTTCTCCTTTTGTCATTTATGGAAACACCTCACTTTTGATACTGACAGAAACCTACAACATTTTATGAAAAATACTTTTTGCATACCTTTTCCTTAATGATTTATGTTTTTCACTTCTTTCTCTTTTCTCACGATAACTAGCTTCTAATTTTAGTTTCTCTCCTATTTTATATGTATCATTTTGGTTTTTGACTGTAGCTTCTCTACCTCTTTCATACTTTCCGAGAATTTAGTTTCTCTCCCATTTTGACAACAATGACAAAGGGTTGTTTATCATGCTTCTTTATCCTAATGATCTGATGTATACGTGGAAGTACTCCCCTTAGTTGATGCATGTTCTAACTAAATTGAGCTAGCATATGAGCTCCCCTTCACTTCAATACTATTTAGGACTAATTAGGATTTGATATTACTTGATAATTATACCTCAGTTTATCATCACATCTTATAGTGGTTGGAGGGATCATAAATGACCCCCAAATAATCCCTTAGGTGCTCAAATGTTTCTTTTGGTAATGGTTTTGTCATGATATCAACAACTTCTTCTTTTTTATTCACATATTCTAGATTTATTTTCTTGTCATTCACTTGTTCTCTCAAGAATTGATACCTTATTGGTATATTTGTTTTCTTTGAGTGGAACATAGGATTCGTAGAGATGCTTATTGCATTTGCGCTATCACAAAATAAAGGAATTTGACAATCATATTTTACCTTGTAATCTTTCAAATTCTACTTCATCCATAGAACTTGAGTACAACACATTGTGACAACTATATATTCTACTTCACATGTTGAGAGTGTCACTGATGATTTCTTCTTGCTCATCTAGGATACTAAAAAATTTCCAACAAAGAATGCTCCACCACTTGTACTCTTCCTATCATCAACACTTCCTACCCAATCTACATCTGTATATGTTTTCATTTTGAAATCATTATTTTTAGGTTATGAGAGTCCATAATCAATTTTTCCCATGAGATATCTCAAACTTATATTTACTTCCTTGAAGTTTGTTTCTCTTGGATCTTCTTGAAATCTTCTAACTAAGCCAACTGCTTGCATGATATCTAGTCTTGATGTTGTGGAGTAGAGTAGACTGCCTATCATAGACCTCAGAGACAATTTTATATAATTTTGGTGAGTTGTCATCCTTTCTTAGCTTGTAACCCACTTCCATTGGTGTGCCTATAGGTTTGCATTCTTCCATCCTAAACCTTTTTAGTATTTCTTTTATATATTTGGTTTGGGATATAAAAATACCTTGGTCTGATTTGACTGATTTGTAGTCCCAGGAAGAATGAGAGATCTCCAAGCATAGACATTTAAAACTCTTTTCTCATTACATCAGCAAACTCATGAGTCATTTTATCATGATCTCCTCTAAATATGACATCATCCATATATACTATGATAACGAGTAGATGATTACCTTTCTCTTTTCAATATAAATATTTTTTTTAGCTACACCTTTTTTGAAACCTTGCTCAATAAGATTTTTTTCTAGCTTGTTATACCATGCCCTAGGAGATTTTTTTAATCCATACGAAGCCTTATTCAACCTGCACACATAATATTTATCATCTGTTAAAGAAAAACCATCAGGTTGTTCAATATATACCTCTTCATTTAAATAGCCATTTAGGAATGTTGACTTAACATCCATTTGGCATACTTTGATTTTCTTGTGAGCCGTGTATGCCAAAAATAGTCTTATTGCTTCCATTCTTTCCACTGGTGAAAATGTTTCTTCAAATTCAATTCCTTCCATCTGTGCATATCCCTTACATACTACTAGTATTTCGTGTTTCTTATCACTTCTCATTTCTCATTCAGTTTGTTTCTGAATACCCATTTAGTTCCAATGACATTCATATCCTTAGGTCTTGGAACAATTTCCTAGGTTTCATTCTTTTCTATCTGATCAAGTTCTTCATTCATGACATCAACCCAATGTTGATCCTTACATGCTTCTGCAAGATTCTTAGGTTATATCATTGACAAGAGTGTTATGTCTTCATGGTTATGTTGTTCCTTTAGAATTCTTCTTGTAATAACGTCACCTTCTCTATTTCTAATGATATGATTTGAGGCATGATCCTTCTTAACTTGTCTTGAGGGAGCCTTAGTGTTTGGTCTCTCTTCCACCTCTTCAACTTCTTTAAATTTCTGTGAACTCTCCATTTCTTTATCATATTCTTGTTCTTCATGACCGCCTCGAGGATGATTTCTAATCTTGGGAGATTCATCTACCTTTACATTTGTGCTTTCAACAATTTTTGTAACCTCTTATTATAGCACCTGTAAGCCATGTTGACTACTTTGAGTAACCAAGAAATATACCTTCATCACATCTAGAGTCGAACTTACCCATATTTTTTTCATCTCTTTTGATATAACATTTGCTTCCAAAAACTCTTATGTGTTTCACATTTTCAGGCCTATTCTTCCATAGTTCATAAGGTGTCTTGTCATTGTTTACCCTCAATTGTGTTTTTTTAAGATGTAGACTGTTGTGTATACCACTTCACTCCAATATTTATCTAGAAGCTTAGATTCATTCAACATAGTTCTTTCCATTTCTTGTACAATCCTATTCTTTCTTTCAACCACTCCATTCTGTTGAGGTGTCACTGTGGCTAATAATTGTCTTCTAATTCCATGTTCTTCAAAAACTCATCGAACTCATTGGACCAAAAACTCTCCACCTCTGTCTAATCTTAAGCATTTGATCTTCTTGTTCTTCTCATTCTCCACAAGTGCCTTGAACTTATTGAATCTATCTAGAGCTTTTGAATTTTGTTTTAAACATGCTACCCATGTCATTCTAGTGTAATCATCTATCGAAACATGAAATATACCTCGCCTTGTATGCTTTCAATTCTAGAAGGACCGCAAATATCTGTATGAATCAACTCCAGTGGTTAGGTTGTTGAATACTCCTTTTATTTGAATGGTCTCATTGTTTGTTTTCACGTGCGGCATGCTTTGCGAGTGTGTCTGCCAGTTTTACAATATTTGGCATATGTCGCACACAACCTTTAGCACTTAGTTTTACTAGATTCTCAAAGCTCATGTGTCCAAGCCTTCTATGCCATAACCAGTTGTCATCAACCTTACTTGTGAAGCATTTCTCCTTGTTTATTTCATTCAGAACATACATATTATTCTTGGTCTACTTGGCCTTTGCAAATTTCTTCCCTATTTTGCAGTTTATAATATCATAGCCTTTATCATGGAATATTACATTATATCCTCTCTTGCACATTTGAATCACACTTAATAGATTATGTTTGAGTCCTTCAACATATAAAACATTCTCTAGTGATTGTCTTGCCATTGTCTAAACTCGAGTATCCTTTCCAACTATGTTTGTTGAGTTTTTTTCACTAAATCTAACAGCTCCTGATGCATTCTTTGTTAGAGTGATGAATTTAATTTTATCACTTGTCATGTGACTGGAACAACCACTATCCGTATAAGGTTTTATCTTCATTTTGCACATGAAATACAGTTTGTACTATTGAACAAGACTCTTTCCTCTCATTCATATCTTTCTTAGCAACATACATCCATTTCTGTTTAGGATATTCTTGCTTACTTACTGATGCCTCATTCCTTTTCTTGTAATAATTATGGTTGACAACCTTATAGTTCAATCTGGTGTATGATGGACCATAATTTCTTCTATATCCTTTAGATAAATTTCTACACTTAGCAGCCTTATGTCCAAACTGATTACATGAATAACAATAACCATAGAAAGAATGTGTGTACCTCATGGCATATGTAATTTTGGGAGCATTAGTCCTTATCCTAGTGGTTTTGATGACTTTGTTGTTTGTAGAAGAAGAAGTGCTTGGTGTTGATGTAGTTTTGATCTCCTTCTTCTTCTCTGATTCAGCTCCTTTGCTTTCTTCCTTGAAACCAATTCCATATTTATCATGAGAATCACGTTGACTGCTAAGTATGTCAGTCAAGACATTAGAGCTCTTTTCTAACTTCTCATACATTATCAGCTTGTTGCCCATTTGTTCCATCTCAGTCTTCAGTTTCTCTAGTTCAGAATTCAATCTTATGCACTCGTTCTCCTTTGATTTGTAAGTCTGTGAAATCTTGTCTAGCTGAGTCTCAAGCTCTTTGAGCTCATTAGCCTCTTCTTCTTCTCTTAGAGTTTTTATTTGTTCAAAGATGCATATTTGTTCTTCATATTCTTTTAATGTGCATCTCATATTTTGATTTTTCTTTCTACATAGTCTCAATTCTTCAAGAGCACTTATCAATTCAGCTTCTAGATTCACTTTTGCTTCTTCTTCATTAGATTCTTCACATTCAACTGCATTATTTCCTCTTGAACTACCTTCTTCAGGGACATCCATGGCCATAAATAGACATTCAGACTAGTCTTCATCATTCTCTCCTTCAGACATGTCTAAATTTCTGAATCGATTCATTTGACTTTTCTTTGAAGTACTTCTTACCATCTTTCTGTTTGTGATTTTATTTTTTTGGTTGTGTATGTGACTATCTTCTTTATGTTCGTAATGGTTTTCCCTATCCTTATTTAGGCATATATATTTCAAAATTACCTACTTTTCCACATTCAAAACATTTGAAAGGAAGTTTTCCTTTATACTTACTGGAGCCTCTTTTCAAAGATTCTAAATAACATGGCTTTGATATTTTCATCATCTATTTATTTCTTTGGATATAATTCTTCTTCTTCTTGCTTAGAATGGGTATCTTTCTTTGTGATCTTTGATCCAATGGTCCTCATTTCATATGTTGAAAGGATACTCTGTAGTTCATCCATTGTCATATTTTTCATATCTTTGGCTTCTTCCACATCTGAAACCTTCACATCATATTTGGTGGTCAAAGATCTCAAAATTTTCTAGAACAATAGCAGATTCTTCTATTTTTTCACCTAAGCCTCTGATCATATTGATCACTTCATCTACCCTATGTATATAAGTTGCAATAGTCTCATCTTCTTTCATATTTATGCTTTCAAACTAGGCCCACTAAGTTTGCAACTTGGCTAGTTTTACTTTTTCATCACCTTCATAAATATTTTGAAGCTTTGTCTAGATTTCCTTGGTAGTGGTGCAATGCATTACCTTTACAAATTTTGTTTCAGTCAAACCACATAATATAACATTCATAGCTCTTGAGTTTCATTCATATTTTGTTTTTACCGTAACCGAGGTGATTGGTGTGGTTAGAGGATTATAGCCTTTTTCAACACATTCCCAAATATCAAATCCAAGTGAAATAATATATGTATTCATCCTTATTTTCCAGAGTGCGTAATTCATTCTAGTGAAGAGTGGTGATCTTGACATAGATAATCCACCTTGTGCTTGATTCATTTCCATGCTTGTGAATAGAGGATCTCCTTGAAGATGTTAAGCTTCTGCTAGAAGGACTCGCTATGATACCAATTTTTAGAGATCACAAGATAACTAAGAGGGGGTTGAATCAGTTATCCAAAATTATATCTCAATTTCAATTGTTAACTTATACACATTCACTGATTCATTAAACCATTCACCATTCAAAAAAATAGTGTGCATCAGATATCAAGCATAAGAACACAATACATGACATGTTAACACCATATATAAGTGGGAAACCCTCATGGGGAAGAAAACCCACTTTGAAAATCTATTTATATTACTCAAAGAAAATAATTTTAGTGAAGCACGAAATTCACAAGGAGCACCAACCCCTGATTTAGTGAGACACCAATTCCAAAAGGAGCACCAACCCTTGATTTAGTGAGACATTAATCCCACAAGGAGCACTAACCCCGATTTAGTGAGACACAAATCCCACAAGGAGAAATAACCCCATATTTAGAAAGATAAAATTTGAAGGGAGCACCAATCCACTTTTATCTAAACACCCACTTAGAACAAGATATTACAATTTGATCATATAGAGTCAATATTGCTTACTCAACAAATTATGATCACTTTTCTATATCTTTTTGCACTCGCTCTTTCCTTTATCTCTCTGATCTAGATCTCTGATTGCTGCTCTCTTCCTCTTCTTTAGCTCAAATAATTCAATTTCACTCAAGCTCTCCTTATCCTTCTATCTCCTTCTAACTCACATGCATTGATTCCTTACACGAGATAATATCTAATGATATCTCTAATCAGCTCTCATATTCTTCTCTCATAACTAGAATGATTTACTAATTTTCCACAAAATTTCTTAGAGCATATTTTGCACGGATGAGCAATCATGTAATTGATCCAAATTTTTACTTTTATATACATCTAATTTCTTCAATGTGAAACAGTCAAAATTTTATCTAGATTTGACCCAAAGCCCTTCATTTAATTCAAGCTGCAACATTCATATATGACCCAAGTAAGTTAGCCTTTTACCTTTTGTAGAATATTCAATTTTATTATCTACACTATGAGTCGACCTTCCATTTTCTAGAATATTCAATTAAACAATTCATCACCCGATTTTTGAAAATTTCATGGCACAATGTTGACTCCAATGAATTCCCTTTGCTTAGAGTGACTTAAATTGTGTTACGTGTCTATTATCTTTACTTCACGGATTTTTCAGTCCTTAAACAACATTTTTAGATTTCCACAACATTCTCTAGTCTTTCATGGCACTTTTAGTCTTCTGAGGCATTCTCTATTCTTTTGTGGCTTTCCTTAAAACTTGCTTACTCCCGTAGATTATTTTTAGATAGTTCTTACTTCCCAGGTTCTTCCTTCACATCCGCGGCCTTACCATTTTTACTCACTACACATTCTTTAACTCCTTTTTCTTTTGTAGCTTCATTTATTTATCCATTGCCATCACTTTTCTGCCATGGCTTCTTACAAATTTGGTAGCTACTCCAAGACTTCTTCAACTATCCCCTCATATCCGTGGCATGCACAAAAAGTTGATTAAGTCCCTTAGAACTTCTCCTTGACCATCCTGAGGCATCTGAGAGCTGACATTACCAATCAACCTTCATTATTCTCACTTTCTCATTTTACCAATAATCCATTTTTTCATCAATACAACTTTGACATTCATGACATCACATATGAAAAAGATAAGGGTCCAACAATCTCCCCATATACTTTTTGCAAGAATCTCACCAATTTCTTCTTAACATCAATGACAATAAACACTATAATGAAATATCTCCAATAATATTGTATTTTCTTTAGTGGTTTAAATCCTTGTTTAATTTTAAATCTCATTGTCCCTACTTCCTCCTTTATTCCGCATAGCTCCTTGAATTCTATGGGGAAGATGTTTTGGAATTTCTGTTGTAGCTCTACTACTTTGGCCACTTCCTCATCTGACCAGTAATATCCTATCCTTGCAAATTTTTCGTTCCCATTTGTGCCAATGTTTTCAATTCTGATCTTCAAGGGTATATAATAATATGTGTCCCCTTCCTCCTTTGTTTCCACCATGTCTCTTTCTCCTTCTGGTGGTGTTGTACCTTAGATTCTCTAGATTTTCTTCTTTCTCTTGTTTTTCTACCACAAAACATCATGCCATTTCTAAAATTTTGTTTAAACTTTCTTGGGGTTTCGGTACCTTAGTTTCTGATTTTTATTTTGAGTATTTTTGTATTTCCTCTTCTAGAGTTAGAAATAAGAAATTTTTAATTTTCCATAGTGCCCACAAAATATTCAGATCCACATCATAAAAATTAAATGTATGATAGAAGTCTTTGACGATCTGATCACAACTCCTTGTTTCATGTCTAATTTGTTGGTGCATATACCAAGACCATGGTATGGATCCTAGATTCCATACAAACAATTTTATCCATACTAATGAGGAGTGTTCCCCACATATCTGCCAATGTCATTCACAAATATTTATATGTCTTTGAGGATTAGTTTCACCCGTATATTCAGGTATAACTACATAATATCCATCACTCTCTAGATTTCTTGTTTTAAGAAAATGGTCAATGAATTCTAGTGAGATATGTTCGATTAATGAGTCACCCACTCGCCCGTGGAATTTATGGTCAAGGTGTCATCCAAAGCCTCCATTCTGGATTTTTCATTTGGGAATATCCTCTCCATTATCTTAATGTACCCTTATAAATATCCAAATCCTGAATATTTTAGTAGGGTTTTATGGGATGCTTCATGCTCAACTTTGTAGACTCTTTTTATTGGCATTTCTTTTATTTATTCTTTCACAAAATATTATCAATCTTCATCTTCAAATTTTTCCCAAGCGGGTCAAAAATTTCACCCACAAGCATCATAATCATTCTCTAGAGTAATACTTCAAGATGGTAATCTTCATGCATAATTTAACTTCCTAGTTCTAGACTCCAGAATCCATGTATCCATGCCTCCACCACATTGTCTGAAATTTCAGTCGCATCCTCCATTTTTATGGATATTTCCCCATCTGATTTTGGTTTAAATTCATTTTCAATATTAGAATTTTTTTAAGGCATATACTCCTTAGATATCATCAAAATCATCTCCTTCAGTATCATGTCATACTTCTTCCACCCATGCGGCACTCATCCATGTATGTAAAGGTACATGTACACATATACCATCTACTCATAGCATAACTTCCTCTTCTTCTAAATTCAATGATTCATTACAATCCAAAACCACTCTAACGCTAAGATAACATTATATGAGGATTCAAATTGACATTTTCTACCACCTCAAAATTGACTAGCTTATTTATGCCCATGTATTTTACTTCAACATTTTTGAGTTCTCCTTATAATTGTCTAGATGATCCATTTGTAAACCAATGAAGTATCTATCGGGTTGAAAAGGAGGCCTACATAGTCTTTCCCAATTATTTTTTTACATCATGTTTATGTCTACACCAAGATATAACAACGCTTTGGTGATGGTGGTGTCAAATATATCAACTTCCAAGTAGATGGTGGATTTACACCATGTGCATTGGGTACATAACACATTTATTTTCTTATTATTATGTCCTACTTCAATTCTCCGGACATGAAAACTCTTTTCCTCCTTATTCTAGTATTTGCTAAATTGTTTTAATTTGTCTACCAGACCATGGTTGATTGTCAATTTAGCTATTTATTTCAAAGTAAGGATCTCTTCCTCCACAAAATTGTTTTTCTCCTTTTCTTCCAGGGCTTAGGCCTCTTTCACTACTTGTCTTGCTCTTCTCAACTTACTTCATGTGGAGATCTAGTATAATATCTTTAAAGTTCCATTCATGTTCATTAGAATAATTCTCCTCTTACAGAGCCTTATTACCTTCTTCTTTTTGGTGTAGCATCATTCTTTGTAGAACTTAGGGTAGTAACATTGCTCGTATCTAAGTTATTTAATGTATTTTCTTTCTTTGACTTCCTTCCTATTGAGATAAATTTCTTTTGGTTCTTCCTTCTTATCCTCTTCTATTGGTATACTTCCTGAGCTAGATGCTCTTACGTCATTATATTTTTCTATTGTCTCCTCATCCCTATGAATTATGGTAAGGTGTTGCACATTCTTATAACCATCATTTCCCAAAGATTTTTTCTTCATTCCTCCATTCCGATAGAAATACGTGGATTTAGGAAAATTTAAGGAATAATGTCATCTTTCATAATAAAAGCCACAAGGATCAAGTTATGTGTAGTTCTAGCCAAGTGTCCATTTTGACCAAACTTATAGTAGTTCATTGGTACTCTATCCCGATATCTACCTCCTTGATTGTATCTATAGCCTCCATGATAACCTTTATCATTGTATCCTTAATATCCTCTTCCTCCATGGTAATTTTCATAGCCCCCTTTATATCCTCCTCTATATCCTCCTCTCTGTAACTCTCATGGTAGCATCCTTCATTATACTCTTGACAATTTGGATTATATTTTTTCCCTGATAGCCACCTCTCGAATTGTGGTTGTCGACCTTGATTTGAGTCTTGAGGTGCGATTATTTTCCATTTATGAGGTTTGTGGGTTCGCTATAGGCATATGTTGTTCTGTAGGGGGATGATTAGATGTTGTATTTTTCTTGTAGCCATTACTCTTATGGTAGTATATTATTTTAAATCCTCCAATGCATCTACAGAGGGGAAAGTGTGATGGTAATGGTTATATGATCCACATGTAGTGCAATACATCAATTGATTAGTTGGAGGTGCCAATTCTAATAAGGGATAGGTGTTATGTTTGTGTGTTGATCCCATAGTCTACAAATGCCACACCATGTTCTTTCTGATGTTGATATATTGCTAGAAGATGCTCTTTGTGAGGAATGTTATCTAACCGCATGCTTGCTCTCTTTGCATTTTCTATGTGAGGGGATTCTATTCTATTATGACCTTCAATACAACATATTGTGCACTAAATCTTAGGCCTTAAATGAATTCTTGGTGGCGAACTATTTCTAATTCCTTCGTTCTTCTAGATCTCTAGTTGAAGTTTCAATTTTTCTAGTTCCGCTTATACTATTTCCAGCTTATGTTTTTACTAATGTTTATCCTTCTCTACACCATGGTTAAGACCCCAATTTAATCATCATCTCTATCGCATCCACTAGAGTGTTAAAGTGTTTTCCATCTAATGTTCCTATGATATAAGGGAGGTGTCCTGAAGTAAACCATTCGATCTATTGTTTATTTTTGAGAGGCTCCTCCAACTTCCTGGTTATAGTATTGAATCGATGGTTAAATTCCTTAATTGTTTCTTTTTCTCTCCTTGAACAAGGTCTCTCATCTTGCCCCTTTTGATAGTGCTTTTGGAAAATGGAATTTTTCTTGAATTCATTTTCAACAACATCCCAATCCTTAGTTCCTTGGGAATTTATTTTCATGTACCATCTTAACACATCTTCCCTTAGAGTGCTAATGAATTCACTTAATTTGAGTGTGTTATCCATTATTTTTTTTTCTTCCATTGGGTCTCCCATAAGAGAAAATGTTCTAGAGAATCACTTTTTCGAATCAAATACTAGTGATTTGATATTTTGTGTCATCCTTCCAACTAGTTGAGAATGTATTTGAGGTTGATTAACTATATGTTGCTTTATTGGTTTCACCTTCTTTGATTAGTTCTGGGACTTTTCCAAGTTATTCTTTCATCCTTTGTCTCTAGATAATTTGATATCAAAATATAATTCTCCTAACAATTTTGTAAATTCTGTTATAATTGATTATCTCTTCGACTCTCTTCTTGCAATTTGTAATAGCTTTCTTCTAAACTTTATCTCTTTTCTATCTTTCTAATTGGTGTGTCAAACGACACTTGTAATGGTGACCGATCCGGGGTTCCTCTCCTTTGGTCTTACATGATGGTTAAGGGACGTGTCCTTAGTTGGTGACTTTTCATAATTATCCTTTTCCCTAACTACCTTCCTATCTTTATTATTTCTTAATCTATAACTATCTTCTAATCCCTCATCACTCCTCTTCTCATTTTTTTTCTTCCTTTTTCTCTTTTTTTTTTACTTATCTCCTTCCTCATCTTTCTCCTCTTTAGTATTTATCTTTTCTTCCTCTAGTTTCTCAACATTATCTTTTTCTTCATCTTATTCCCCCATTATCTTTATTGTCTCTCCAAAATCTTCAACTAGTCCTTTCTTCTTATCAATTTCTTCAGTTTCTTCTCACTTTTATTTAATTATCAATGGAGCTCTTTATGTCATTTCTTCTTGTCTGTCGAGCCTATTGAGTTGGCTATTTCTCTAATCTCCGTGTTCAATCCTCCTACCAATTTTTTTAAATATCTAACTAATATAGCCTACCTTGATAATGATTGTTGTATGGGGCTATTAAAAAGATATGGTTCTGTGGGGAATTGTGATGCAACAAAAATTTGTTGGTCTCCACGTGACGCGGGTATTATAGCTAGACTTTTTGTGTCCAACTCCATTTTTGGGTGAGCCAATTGTTGGCCTCCACTTGATGTGGGTATTTCTTCCTTCTCTACTTTCTTAACCTTATTCAAATTTTCTTTCCTTTCATTCAATTTCTTCACTCTTTCTTCTCATGTTATCTTTTCCTTCTCTAGCTTCTTCTCTAAATCTTTCTTTTTGTGGCTATCCTTGCTCTTTCTTCCATCCTCCTCATTTTAGTTACTCTTTTTAAATTACTAACTTTCCTTAATTTTCTTAATCCTCTCTTTGCCAACTATCTAATTATCTGTCTTTTTCTTTTCCTCATGTCATCCTATTTTTGCCACCCCAACCAAAACCCCATTAATTATGATAAGTTATTCCTTTCCCATAAAATAATTTTTCTACGCTTCTAATTTAGCCTTTCTCTGCCATCAAAACTTTAATTAAAAATGGAACTAATTTAAGGAATCATCCTCTTGCCCCACTTAGTACTTCACCTTTCTTGTAATCAAAACTTGTCCAACCTTGTATGGCCCAAGTAATTATGTATGAATCTAGAGTATTCTCATACTAGTAATCAATAGCTCTCGTCTAAGGTTCATCCATATGATCAAGTATAGTTAGTTTTGTTGCAATCCACTCAAAGGGTCCTTTCAAGTGTAATATTGATCACTCTGTTCTCTTGGAGTGTGCTAATAAGAAAGGCCACAGAAGGTGAGGAAACTGTGACCAAAAATCTTCTCCGTACTCTCCAATAAATTCTTCTTCTACTGCCTTATACGATGTTTTCAATATTTTGGCTTCTCCTTTAACAATTTTTTGAATTTGATTTTACCACCAATCTTCAATATCTCGTTAGTTTTGGTGTCCAATATTAAGGTGGTGATATTTTTCCTTACATTTGACTAACAAAATTAACCTAGTCTCACACACCAAATGTTGACCCTAAGCCTCGACAACAGTGTGAGACTTAGGAAGTTTGACCTATTGTTAGTGATGTACGCGGGAAAAGTAAACTATTCTAACTTGTGAACATAAAGAATGTAAAACACATCACATATTTTGCTTCAAAATATAAATATTCATTCATACTTCATTAATCATTACATCAGTCTCAATTACATATTCATGTTTCTCTCTAATAAGAATTTTATCCCTTATAGTTTGATATCTCCCATATGGAAATCTCTCTCTCTCTCTCTCTCTCTCTCTCTCTCTCTCTCTCTCTCTCGTGTGATGCCCCCATATACAATGGATTAATTACAATAAATATAAAAATGCAAAACATCCAAAAGGCACTTATTTTAATTCTTGCCTCTGGTGGCTTCTATCTCACACTTTTCGACTTGTCTTCAATTCGTGGCTCTTTGTCACCTTCCTACGATGGCTTGTGGCTTCTTATAGTGTATTGAGCCTTCCTCAATATACCATGGCTTTCCACATTCTTTGGCATATTTCTTATGTTATCCGCAACTTTGTATAGTTTTCAGGTGGCTTTGTTCTTGTATCCGTGGTCTCGTCCTTTTATGTGCGGTTCTTATAGGATTCAACAGATATCTCCTTAACTCTTTGGATATCACAAAATCTGATGAATAAATCTAATGGATATGTAGATGATAAAGATAATGACATAGTAAGTATTTGTCTAGCATAGTAAACAAAGTGCAAGCTCTAAGTAGTATAAACTATCATGAATAAATGTAACCAAGATATGCAACGATGTATAAGTGTGATGGTGTTGTATGCAAGGTGTGAATATGGGAGGATATTTGATTCCCCAGGTGGATGTGTATGAGATGATGTTATTTTATAAATGGCCCTTCAATAGTCAATAATGAACCATAAAACAAGAGTGCGTTATCGAGAAACGAGTGTGTTGTAGATGCTATAAAATATATACTATTGAGCACTAAGTGTAAAATATGTATGATGTGAGGTTCATTGATGTAGTGTTAACGTAGCACTAGAGTGAGTCATTGGGTAATGATGGTACAATGTGTGTACCAACAAAGTGAATATGCTTAGAAAATGTAGACACGAAGCGCAGAGTGTGAATTGTAATAGACGACACCTAGAGACAACTAGTAGTTATGGAAAAGGGGGAAGAAAGTGTAATTCCCCCAAGTGTGTGATTGGTGAAGAATTAGTTAAACTCATTAACAAGATCATCTCGTGTCAAGGTCATAACTGATAGAATTTAGATTAGATACATATTAGACAATAGTGTGAGGCTAATCATAGAGAGATCCAAAGTGGCATAAATTATACATGTCCATAACATATTCTTCATTAGTAAAAGGAGGTATTGGAAAATCATGTGTGTATCGGTGAGTGAATTTTTTTGTGTATCCAAGGAATGAATCATTATATATAGATACATTCCCGAAAGGAATTAGAAATGAGATATAAGTGTGATGGGGATCAAAAGTTCCACCAATGTAGTCAAGACAATATTGTTCGAGGGTAAGTGGAGAGGAACAAGGTGTACATGTAACAAAGACTGAAAAATGGAAGACACGAGAGGCCATAAGAGTGAGATGGAGGGAGAAGATCATCAAATGTGAATCCTAAGTGGGATAATCCTATATGTGTGTAGAGTGTCGAGCAAGTGGGATCAAATGGAATATGAGGCCAATACGTGTCATGTATGAATAAGGTACATGTAAATGGATCGAAAGGCACAGATGATGTGACAAGAGGAGAAGGCATGAGATCTATTGCATGTATAACAACCTCAAAAGGGATCATAGTTGTAGTAGGAGGAGATCATTTGAATTGATATTCACCTCAACTAGTAGCAATGAAAGTGTCTTGGAAGTAAGATTCATCTATTTCAAGAGGATTAAAGCTGAGATTGCATGATTTTTCATCGCAAGCTTGATGACATTGACCTCGGCATAAAAATCATCGATCTTGGTATTATATTGTTAGATAAAATTATTGAGGATATTAGGAGTGGAGCTAGATGTAGGGAAGGGAGGAGTAGTAATAGGTGGGGTAGTGGTAGTTCTATAGGTAGATGAGGTAGGAAATTTAAGATCGATGGTATGCATATGGATGAAAGGGAGGGGTTTGGAGGTAGCGAAGTAGTGGGAGAACTAGATTGACCAACATTATATGTATTGATACTATGGTATGGAATAGGTTGCAGCGGAGGGATAGGCATGGAAGTGATGAGATCTATGTGACAAAACTTGAATGGGTTAGGATTAGCTGAAATATTATGATCATATCCATCATGTAAGAATTCAACACACCTATTAACCATAGAAGGAATAACATGCATGGCATGAATCCATGGTCTGCTAAGTAATAAATTAAACTGAAATGATTTTTCAATGACATAGAACATAGTGGGAATGGTTTAAGGTCCAACTCGTGAAGGTAAGGTGATGGTTTTGATGCATGTGCGAGTAGTGGAATCATAGCCATGAATAAGGGTAGAGGATTTAGTGATCAAAATTTTAGAAATTTTTAATTGTGTGAGTAATGAAAGAGCACATAGATTTTTTAGCGGAGCCATTCTCAATTAGTTCACTCTTGATACAAATGGAATTGATAGTAGTGGTGATAAGAAAAGGTGTGGGAAGATCGCTAATGGTAGCAGGGCGGGATATCCTCATCACCGCAGGATATAACATGCGGTATATTTTGGGGATTGAATGAGAGGGTTAAGGAAATAGGGGACTTATTACTTTCAATATGGTGCATTGCGTAAGAGATCATAAAGATATGTTTTGACATGTGTATACTTAAGTTTATCAATGATATCATAACTTTTGGAGGTGGTGGGAGGAACTATAGAGGTACTAGGTGGAGGGATAGAAATGGGTGGAGCTACATGAAGTGTGGGTGGCGAATACATTCATATTTGGATTAGGCATTAGAGTAATGAAGTGGGGAGGGTGTTGAGTATGGACTTCCATAAAATCAACAACGATGGCAGCCATGCCGAAACCTTCGGTGGAGTATAAGATGGATAAGAAGATTGAACCATGAATTTAAAAGACGGAGATAAAATCTGATGCATTCTCATAAGGTAGGGTTTGAGCGATGGGGTTCACCAAATGATTTAATATAAATTGAATTAAATATAATTATAGATTAACTACTATATTGTATGATATACTAATACTAATATACATTAAAATTTCAAGAAATGAATCATGTACAATATGAAACCCTAAGTAAGAAGGAGAGATGTAAGGACTTAGCTAAGTGATTTGGGAAGGTGAACTGCTGAAAAGAATGTGAAAAAATTATTTGAGGCTTACTTTGGAGGTTCTAAGACGAGGAAATGTGCCGAAAGAAAAACCCACAAGAATTAAGAGTGCCCAGACACTAGCATCTCTTCTAGGAATTAGTGTCTGTGTAGATGTTTGGGTTTTGATATTTTCTATGTAAGAGGAGCTTCACCGTTAGTCTATATTTTTGCTCTTATTTCACTCCTTGATCTCCCAATATACATGTAACCTACAAAACAACTTGTCTACTTATACATATCTATAAAACACATCAACTATAATAAAAAAATATGTAGAATGTGGTGTTGGATGGCCTCGTAGTCACCCAAAGAATGAACTTAGTATTGGGTGTTAGAATAAATCTCAAAATCGATGTTGTTCTATATGTAAGTGTGTGTAATGATACCATAGAATGCCCATGTGCAAGTTTCACAATGATAGTGGGATAGATCAAGAATGTAGAAAATGTATAGAATGTGTAGAATGGAATAGAATAAAATTTTGCTCCTATGGTGTGTATGTAGAAGTGATGCAATCCTTGTCCCTTGAATGAGTGTTCTAGATGGATGCCTTTGATGTTCTTTGTGTCTTTGGATGCAAGCTTAGGTGATAATAGATAATGCTTATGCTTGGCCCTTATTTGAGAGCTATAACTATGTATATATATGATTCCCTTGTTTGAATTTCGTAATTGACAATTGGAAGGCCGACCCAAAAGTATAAAATATGCCCAAGAAGTAAAAGATACCCAAAAGAGTGAGAAAAAGGGAGAAAGGGTCAAGAGTGCCCAAGAAGGACAGGATCGTCCGAGCGATAGTGGCATAACTAGACTCTTGTGTCTCGAGATCATAAAAGATGACTAGGTCAAATACCGACAAAGATGTATTGTGTGTGAGGTCAATAAAATTAGAAGAGAAAAAAAAACCCAAAAGATGTCAATAAATAATTTTCTTTCTTAGGAATCATGTATATATTAGTACACTCCATGACCTATAAATGTACCCTAGTTCATAGATTTTGTGTGTACAACTAGTATAATCTAGTATTTGTATGGGAATATTGAATCTTGATAACACTTGATATAACCACAAACTTAATAGTCACATTTATAGAATTGTGTATAGTTCATCTATGAAATTGTACCATAACATTGATCAATACCTTAATCTTTATATTGAAACCTTTTTTAGGTTTAATAGATTAAATGATTGTTGTAGAGGTCCACTTTGTCTAAGGAAATTTGGTCATTATTATCATTGTGATTTTATAATCAAATGTAACTATTTTCTTCACCCATCATTGAAAACCCAAAGTTATATAATCTTGATGTTTTATTCACCCATCATTGAAAATCCAAAGTGATATAATATTGATGTTTTATTAAAGTGATAATAGTGATATTTAATGTGTTTTATTTCTTATTAAAACTCTTGTGGAAAGCCCTTAGGCAATGGTAGTTTTTTAGTTTGACCATCCTTATAAGCCTTTAAAGATTAATCTGTAACTATTATACTTCAAAAAATTTTAATGCATATATTGAAACATGAAATATATTTGAATGAACATGAAAATGAATTGAATTTTTATTAATTTAAACATTTCATACTTGTAGCTATTATCATGAATTAGAGATGACAAACTATACTTATTCAAGTTTTGATTTTTCATTGTAGATTAAATGAACTCAATAAAGAATAATGAACATTGATATATAAATTTATCATTGACTAATTGTTAACAATAAAGGTATCCTCACAATTGATAATCTTATCAAAAAGGTACCTACCATGCAAAATAGATTTTACCACTGTAAAAGGACAATGAAACCATCCAACATCTCTTTCTTCACTATACAATTTTGAGTTCTCTTTGGAAGCCCATCTTCAATAGGTTTGGTGTTATTTGGTATTTCTTGGAGGACATTACTCTAGCCTGAATTTAGTGGCATCCTCTATTAAAACATGATTTACTTTGTAGAATTTATAGGATAATCTTCCCTCATACCATATGGAGAATATGGAAGGCCCACAACTCTCTTATCTTTAGAGATACCAACAAAACTATAAAAAAGCATTCTGAATGAAATTACAGTGGTAGCTAAAGAAAACATCTAGAAGTTCAAGCCCCCAAAAATATCAATATCCTCAAGATGAGGATAGACACTTAAAGGCTTGGAATATCAATGTTGATTAAGTTTTAGTTCTCATTCCCAGCATTGATAGATCTCTTGCTCAGTGGATTCCTCCTACATATGGTTGGCATAAGCTAAACTTTGATGGTTCCTCTAAAGGCAACCCAGATTAGTAGGTGGTAGAGGTCTTATCATAAATCATAAAGGTCATATACTCTTTGCGTATGTTAGTCCCATGGGGAATTAATCCAATCACTATTTGGATGCCCTAAAATATCTCTAGGGAATCAGAATTGCTAGGACCCTCAAAGTGGAGAACCTTATGGTGGAAGGAGATTCTATGAATATCATCAACAATCTTTCTATAATCTAAACTCCAAGCAGACCATTGGAGACTTTATTAATGAATCCTCTAACCTTTGTAAAGGCCTTCATACTTGTGTTCCAACATGTGTATAGGGAGGGTGAAAAATCCATGGATACACTAGCCAATGTAGGGGTTCACATTAATAACTATTGTGAGTGGTATGATATCAAGGACACCCCTTGCAAAGTTCATCCCATCATCATAAATGAAGCCAATGCACATCTCATCATTACTCCTTAAGTGGTGACTTCTACACGTGTGGAACTCTCCACCTAAATTTTTGATGCAAATTGAATTCATTTGGTTTTATTTCCTCCACACCTCAAATTTTGAGTTCTTTTTCATTTCAATCAGGATTGGAGAAAGGCATCAAGTTTCATCACAGAAGCAACTCAACACTTAGGTTGTTGTATTGCTCTCAAGAGGCCTACCTAATGTGGTCTCCAACTAAATTAACTCTACCTCTAGCTTCATTCACAATGGGAGGAGATCCCCACAAAGTCAAGCTTGTATTTGACCCTCAATGGAAGGAAATGTGGAACTCTAGGAAACCCTCAACATTGGGGGTTTCAAAATTTTCATTCAAAGGATTAGGGGACATGATCATCACATCTCCCTTCAATTTGTGGAAAATTGGAAGGATAGAAACATCAAATTCAAAGGAAAAGAATTTATCATCTCTAAACAATTCATCAATGGTTAAGCATGGAGGGAAATAAGTTTTTCCACAACAAGTTTGATAAAGAGGTAGAGGAAAGGTTGTTCTTTGATGATGGTGAAAGCATTGAAATTAAACATGAAGGCATCCTTTGTGCCTCTATCCCGTAACCCTTCAAAAAATTTGCTCACATGATGGTCCACTACATTACGCTTGAAGGAAGGTTTTCAACTCTCCCTCTACATCATTTGGCTATGCTCGACCACTTTAGGCACAAAGAAAAGGTAAGTTTGTCATACTATATTCTGTACTCCTTAGAAAAATATTTATTGGAGGTTCCATAAGAGGGTAATGCCACTCCATCAAGGGGTCATTTTTCTTATTCACCAGTTCATTCTAGATGTTGTGGCCAATGACCCAAACCCCTCATTATCTCCTCCACCTCCTCAGCATCCCTACATCCGCACCAAGAATCCCTTTTCCCACGACCCTATTCATTGACCTATTATAAAAAGGATAAGGAGTTATTTTTTGAAGAAATCCCTCCATAGTTCAGCCTTGTAAGCCCTTGTGACCAGATTACCCCTTTTTGTTAGAAAAATTCAAGCTGCAAGCTAAAACTCTGAAAACCATCGAAGACAATGTTGACTTTCTCCTTAATTCTGGTAACAAGAACTCAGATTTTGATTCCATTTAGAACCTTAGAGAGGAAGTAAACACTCTTTCTACTCATATCAGAGCTCTTGAAGAAAATCATAACAACCAATTGGCCATTCATAGAGTATTCCTTGATCTTCTTTAGGTTCACATTCATCAGATCTGTGATATTAGTGGAATCCCTGCTCAGCTTGGAAGAATAGAAGGATCACTAAGAAGTTCAAAGCATCCAACTGGGACCCTAATATTGGAACAACAATGAACCTCTATCAGGCACTCAAGATTTCCCTTAAGGTTTATAATAAGTCTATGAATTAGTGCCTTTGTCTTTGTGATTCATTGTGCAACTATTGTGGTGTTGTTGTCAAGTTCTTGTTTTGTTTGTTGTTTGTCTATTGTTGGGATTTTTGTAGTTAGTTGGTCCCCGCCTTAGTAATTTTATAGTTTTATCCTAATTTTTGTATTTTGGTTGGGGTGTAGCCCCCACATATAAAAAACCACCTTGTTTTATCTTGCTTATCTTGGTTATTGAGCCTTTTGGTTGTACTTCAGGGTATGGTCACTTCAAAACCATTTACCTTTAATAAAAAATAGAATAATTAAGCTAGTTGTTTGAAACTATTGGATGTTTATTTCAATTTATTTAATGTGGGTGTTAATTATATTTTTAATGCTAGAAATAGAGATAATTTTTACATATATTGACAAAATGCATATGAAAATAACAATTTTTGAACACAAAATATCAATAAATCATTTGTACATAATCAATTTCTATATACAAATAATGTCCTAGATATATATATATATATACATGTTTGACTCATGCAAAAATATCATGTACAAACTATATATATGTACATGAAAACAAACGTATATATCTATAATCTCTTCCATCTACTACAGAGTATCATATCCCTCACTATCTGTCATGGTACACATCAGCACTTATAAAAAGTAGTATACACATTAGATACATGTATGTATAAAATGACATTAAAATATAACCAAAACTATGAAACATTTTTAAATAATTGAATATATATCGATTAAAACTAAATTCATTACCTTAGTATATGTTTGTGTATGGATGTTGGGAATATCTACATTATGTGCATATCTATGTCTAGTAGGTCCCCAGTGGAAAACATATCATTCAAATGTAAGAAGTTGATAAACAATTTTTTTGAATAAAACATTAATAAAAATTACAATTTATTATTTATTATCTAAAACACTATGTGTGTGTGTGTATTTATATTTATACCTTTATTGAATGTGTCTTAGGATCTCGTGTGTCTAACACCTATAATCACACTCCATCCAAAACCTCAATACCATGAAATATATATGATGTCAATGAAACAAGATTTATGGTGTCAAGATCAATTGATGAACCATGGCTATGAACCGAATCATTTTGAAGGTGTGAAAATGTCATATAAGGAATATTTTTGGGCTGGGAATTGTCAAAATTCTCACCATCGTAACTTAGAGTCGATGCCTAAACATGTAGGTACACGTTGAAATATTTCATGTCAGCACTTGATCATATATATATATATACACACACACACACACACACTTGTATTCTAAAGTAATAATGAAACAAAATATTCATTAAAATTAGGTTTTAATTTTTATACACAAGGACAAATTAGTGCTAAACATATGGTGTTACAATAACAACAATAGGTGGTCCAACCGTAATAAACTTGTAGTATTATGATCCCAAGCCTAAACAAAATATGTGTTACCCTAAGCAATCCTCTTCTCCAAATAACCTAATACCCATGATAATGGTATGCGGTGGTCCTAGAAACCACCTCATATAGCTATAATATGTCAAGAGACATGATTCATGCTAGTGACATAACTACATAACATCTCAGAATCTGCACAACCTCAACACGTGATATTTGATGTGAAATAGCATAAAAATCGCTATGTGTCTGAATGTTGTTGCTATCAAGATCATGGGTATCACGTATTCGAAGGAATTGTCCAACACATTCAAAATATATGATTTGGGTCTTGTGATAAATGCTCTCAAGCCCTCTATTACACCATCATGGGAACTCTAAATAAGAGGTGCATAAACATCCTAAAATATAACGGGAAAGGTCATGGCCTCTCCATAAGTTGTCTCATGCCAAAATAGGAGTATATATTTCCTCCCGATATGTAGGTGTGGTACTAATGCACCCACGCTTCGCAAAACTAATCGGTGACATCTAATTAGTTCACCTTTAGGTTTAGGTGAACCTCAACGATATAACATGATAATGAAGTATAAAGCTAATCGATCATTGCTAAGAAATTGGCCTTGAGAGGGAAAAAATATAGGATAAATGAAAGGATGTACATTTGTTTACGTAATATCCCTTGATTTTCCATTTTCCTATATGGTTTTTCCAACACAAGATCCTAATGAGTTCCTTATCCGAAAGTCTAGTTATCACTTCATTATACCCCACATCGCCTATCACACTATATTTTAGTTCATCCAAAAACATTTAGTGACTCGAGTTGGAAAGGGTTTATTTTTTAAGGTTTAATTTTATGTTTTAAATGTCTTTAAATATGTTTTCACAATGTAATTTGTATTGGCCAATTGTATTCGGTTATTGAAGAATAGATGAAAGTTTGGCAATCTCTAATTCACTTTTGTACATGCATATTTATGGAAGAAGAAACCATAATCAGTAAAGAATGAAATTAAAACTCAATTTAGAATAGCATACACCCATTACTACTATAATTTCATGTTTTTAACTTTATCTCCAAAAACACCTCCTCCTATTTTTCAATTTTTGAAAAGAAAACAAAAACAAAAGAAAAAAATACCTATTTGGATGGGTTTGCAGGAGGTTCAAACAAACATGTGTTCAAGAAAAGGCATTAGAGGAGAGAATACTAGTGGCTTTGGAGATACCACTATTATATATAAAGGGTTTCACTCAAAGTGGCCTCACTTAAACCCACTTCGGGTGAAGGGGGTTAGGGTGAATTCCCGTTGATTATGTACGTAGAAGTTCACTCAAAGTTAGTTGAGGTAAAGGGGATGCTCATTCAACACCCCTAATTTTTTTCTATGACATTTCATGAGTCTATTTTTTTGCCCACTAATTGGGACACACTATTTTTCTTCCACCCATTTGTTTGGTATGTCTTGTGAGGAATACGTGTCTTTCAAGGAGCCATGAGGGGAGAGAAATCGTTTACTAGATTATATATAATTATCGATGAAAATACTCAACCATAAACTACACAGGAAGATCCTCCCACTTATATGGTGAGGAATATTTAAAAACCCTAACCGAAACATGTTATTTTCCATTAAACCCTAAAGCTCTTTCTAGCTATCTTTAACACAATATAGTTATTCAACAATTATCTTGGTAGTAAATAAAAGATCAAATCTCATTCATAAAGCACTTCCCTTTATTTTTAAAGTTAGTATCCATTCCAGATCTATTCATTATTTCCCAACAATCCCAAATGACTCTGCCTAGCCTATTTATACACATTCTAGACATTTATAAAGGATCCAAAATCATAACAATTACCCATTTTTAGAACTCTCGAAAATACACAACCTCATTCTTGATGTTTCTATGTCATATGTCAAATTTTACAAGTTTAATTAAATATTGGAGTTTGGTTTTCTTAGCCTAGTGAGCCCTTGAGATGGATATGTGACACATTTCTATCATAGATCACGATTTAGGATGCTTCGCTTCACCCACTACTCTACTCATTTTTTGATCCATATTTGATAGTTTAGGGTGTTATTTTTAGTTCTTATTTTAACATTAGATTAGTTTAGAATAGTTTGATTGCTTAATTTTTTTCTCTCATTCCCATCTCTCTTTTCTAGTTGTCCATTTATTGTATGATTAAGATTTTGCAAGGTTTAAGCTAAGGTACTTCATAGCTTCAACCTCAAACTTGTTTATAATCATCCCATTTCTGACTTCTTTGATTGCATTACATGTTACAACTTGTTTCAATGTATTTCCATTTTTTTTTGAGTGTACCCGTGGGTCACAAAAGTCTATTATAGATTCAAGTGTCACTTATCCATAGTGTCTACCTCAAAATCTTAAAACATATTCTCTTTTTAACATCATGTAGTTTGTTTGGTCAATGTTTTGTCCTAAATAATTTTTTGTCAACTGTTTGATGTAATTCCTCCATTGCATTCTTGTTTGATAGCTTTAGCTAACTCATACTTAGTTATCTCAAATTATATTTTTCTCCTCCATCTTTATCTTGTTGATTTCAATCATTCTATATACTCCTTGTTTCCATGTCTTGTTCTCCTAAAAGTTTGAAAACTCTTGTATCCCTTGCTTGTTTCCATCTCGCTTTCTCATTCATTTTCAGTTTCTTTTCACTTGTATTAATCTAAAATCATTTCACATCATATTTATCTTGTTTCATCCTTCTACTCATTTTAGTCACTTTGAAAACTTTCCTTCTTTGTGGATTTCTCATTGTTTTAAATGTCAACATGTTTCTTCGTTATTCTATTGTTTTTTCATCTATTAGGATTTCTTGCATTCAATTTCACATTGGTTCGTAATCTTTCATTCATTTTGAGTCTAACTAGAGTGTTTATATAGATCTTATTATTGTTTTGCGGATTTTTTTGTTGTTTTTTGCTTCATGTGGTTCGAGAGTACCTCCACTATGGAAACACTAGCACAGGAAAATCCCTTCCAACCAAAAATTAGCAAAGATTTATTTTATCAATATGTAATAGCCTTGGATTATTTTATTTCTAATTTGTTATTAGGTTTTTCATTAAAAATTGTACGTCTAATTTTGGCACTAAGTAAAATAAATGGTATGTTCTTTGTGTAATTCTATGTTTGTAGATGATTATTAAATATTATTATTGGTGCATAAATGTTGCAATGGTGGGTTTATGATTCTATTATGCACTATTAACTTGCAAGTAATATTCAATGACATGGAAAAATATATTGCTAATTTGAAAGATAATTGTTTAGATCACCAACATGATATCCATACCATGAAATACAAAGTAACTACTCTAAAAAATTAGCTAATTAAAAAAGGAAAATGGAGAGATATATAGATGATTTATAAGTAATGTGCACTTAACATGCAAAGAAAATTTTAGGACTCGAGATATGGAATCAACGATCTCATTGTAAACTTTTAGGGCCATAAATAGGTACAAATATTCTTTTTATAAATGTTCATGTTTCTTTCAACCTATTTTGGGACTGTATGCAAGGAAAAAAAAGAAATTGTAGCACTTATTGATATGTAGGAAACAAGGAGTTAAACCAAAAACTTCTACCACAATGTAAGTCGATGGGAAATGAAAACTACTTACAAGGTTGGAATGGGAAAAAAGGTCCATCCCAAATGTTAACATGGCCAAAGATTCCACCAATTTTGAATTACCGAGAAAAAAGAATAATAAATGTAAAAATAGTAAACATGTATAGACCATCCCCGTGATTAATTTGTAATAAAGAAATGTAATTTGATCTACTTCATTATGCACTCGATACTATGTTTACTAAAACTATATCTCCACCGTTGTAGACTAGCACCTAGAAATTTCCTACTTTGCAATTTATTTATTCAATTTGTTCATATTATTTTATAATAGGAAATAGATATCTTGACTCAAATGAATGATTATGACAAACTAAAAAGGCGTTCCAAAATCTATAGTGAAAAGTATAGATAAAAACATTCAAATTACAACCCACTAGCACACTACAAAATCACGAACACCCACACAACACATTTCATAAATAAATAACCCCATCAAATAAAAGTAATTTCTAAAACAAATCCTTAGCTTCCATGGCGTACCCTTGCACTTGCACCCACGAGGGATCAACTGCGCAAAGTGTTATAAAAAAATATTAGAATTATTACTAGTATTATAAGAACCCAATTCCATCCCTTTTACTTATTTTCTATCTTTTTGTAACATCCCACCCTTTACAGTCCCAAAAATGATGACCAATAGACCATCAACTAGTTATAATGAGGTGTTAGGGATAATTCCTCATTGTTGAAGTCTGAAAATAACTCAAGCTTTGTTTAAATAAAGTAAGTCTACAACCACGAGTCTTAGCTCACACTCGGCATTTTTGTCACATATACATTTTAAAAGTCAATTTTGGAAAGTATATGGAAGGCAATAATTATATTGTGTGTTTATTCTCTTTCTTGGACTCTTCACATTGGGTCATTTGTTAGGCCACTTGGCATTAGCTATGGCATGTTATGAGTTTTTAACTTGTCTATACAAAGTGTTGATTTATTAGAATACTTGGCATATGGGCATGGGTAAATACATTAAGTTTTAATTAAATACATGGAGGTTAAATGGATTTCATTAACTTAGAATAAAAATCCACTTGAAAATGAGTGGGTGGCATGTATTAGTGTCTTGTTGGGCTTATGTGGCATGTTAGTTGTGTGGCATTGGTGACTTGGGAAAATAACTTGGAAAATGTAATTTGAAGCATGCTTGATTAATGTAATGTGAAGTTGGCATGTGGAAAAAGCATTGAGGGTTTTAGGTTTTACATGCAACATTAATGGTTGGTTGGATCCTCGAGGAATGGTTAGCTTCCCCGAGAAGCCAACCCTAAACTTGGTCACATTCTCTCCTTGGTCATTTGGTTTGTTTGGCATGAGCTATTTTTTAGGGGTTTCAAAGGAAGTGGAATTTCTCTCCACTATGCATGTTTTTGGTCATGAATGCTAATTTGGAAATGGATATAGAGGAACTTTGTTTCAAAAGTAAGTTTTTCATGAATGAATTATTGTTTTAAATTTTTAGAGAAAAATGCGGGGAGAAAGGAAGTTGAGTTGAGAAAAACATGGACATTGCAGGCATGATATTCTCCCTGATACTTTAAATCATAATTTTTATATTCTGTTAATAGCAATTTGGGGTGTTTTTCATGTTTGGTTTTTATGGAAAAATATTTTTATTTATTTATACCCATCTACCGCTATGTTGCATGTAGAAGTTGTCAATAGATTTATTATTTAAATTTTTTTATGCTTATTATATGTGCATCTTCTTATGAATGGAATGAGTTCTATGAGTTAAGTATTTTTTATTTTCTCGGTTCACGTATTCTTGTGAATGGAACGAGTTATTATCGATATCTAAGTTGGGATTGTGTTTTAATGAATGAAAGCATGTTTTTTTAGTAGTTTGGAAATACCCATAATGGATTTGCATGTTGTAATTTTATTATGGCGATATGCACATTTTCTGAGTTGAGCAACTATTAGTGTCTTTAGTTGACATAATATTGCAATTAACATCCATCGATTTAAGGTAGGATACATGAAGTTATTGTTTTTGAATGCCTTTTTATGAGCATATGTCTCCTAATATTTGGGTAAGCGTAAATGAGAATGTACAAGGGTGTTTTGTTATCTTTCCTCTTTTTAGATCTGAAAATTTTGCAGGATAATATGAAGGTTTTAGTCATACGCTCTTATAGTTAGATAAGTGTTATATTTGTATTGTGCTTGAATATAAAATATGAAATTTGTTAATGTTAAGGTTGTTAAAAACTATCAAAATATTATCATAAAAGAAAAGTAATATTGATCGTTAGATATTGATGTATTTATGAAATGAATTCTTAACTAAATTTATTGTAGAAAAATTATGATTAGTTTTCATAAGTTAATTACTTGACTAATTTTTATGGGTTTTGTCAATAGAAACTAAAGTTAATTATTTGATGATTTAATATGACTTGATATGAATTATAAGTAAAATTAAATATTTTATTAATTATTATAGTCTGATGCAATTTGATGATGTTATACTTGTCAATTTAATTTTTTTAGTTCTAATTAGCAAGTTGACTTGATCTAGTATAGGGTCAAATATTAATTATTATTCTCATTGTATAATTGTTATGATATAGAATATGAGCGAGTTGAATCATGCTAGCTGTCTTGAAATGACCCATGTATATGTCTCTCTCCAAGAATATGTACATGTAAATAGGAGAAGAAATGAAGTGAATACTTTGGACTGATTTAATACTATTTTATTTTATTACGACCTCGCAGTCATATGTAAAAAGGAAAACCACAAGAGGTTTTTTATTCTGTGTTAAATGATTTCATGAAGTAAACTTAGTTATTTATGATGGGCATATGACCCTAATGTATAATCCTAATATGGATTTTGTTTCTTGTATAATGAAGATAGTTGGTTTCACAACCTTGAGTGATTTTATGTTGATTTAGAACCTCTCTATTTTGATTAAATATAATTGGTTTTAATCGGACATGGTATATAAGGGTAGATATTATTTATGTCCCTATTTTTATGGTTGTATCTTTGTATAGTTTGTTTCGATCTAATTAATTAAGTGCACCAAAGGCCTTTAGATGTGTTATTATAACATTACATAATTTAATCCTTCACTTAAACTAGTCTTATGATTAATTAAGGAATAACATCGGAAAGTATGTTGTTGGATATGATGTTTATCATGAGAATAATGGTATTGATCATTAATTAAATATTGAGTAAAATGTATGTGTATGGGAATGATATTATAATCTATACTTCAAAATATGAAGGTATGATGATAGTAAATGTGATTAATAAACATCTAGCTGAAAATAAAAGGGGCATGGTTAACTTAAATTAATTAGGCTTAATCATTATTCTTCATGAGATAATAAGTCAACCATTACAAGCAAATGGTATTATCTTTTTTTGAAATAGTCCAGAAGATAATGAACAAAACCAACCTTTAACATGGACAACCTATAACGAAAAAAGATTAATTCACTAAAGGGAAACTAATAGTTAGTCCATAACCCTGGATGCGTTATCAAGTGATTCGTAAACATAGTAAAAATACTTCTACTAAAATAATGTTTACTTGGATATTAAAATTTATCAATTTTAGGACTCTAATTAATCCATAAAAATTAACCAAAATATGATTTAAACTTTGATCCAAAACTGATTTTCAAATATCACATTTCACTGTTTGATCAAAGCCATCCGAATTCAAATTTCCATTTTCGCCAATTAGTCTCGAGGTCTCGTGACTGATTTTTAATGTGTAAATTCTGATTAAAGTAACTGATTAAAATGTGGAAATAAAATCAGAAATCAAAATGTAACCAGAGATAAAATATGACACCAAAAATTGATATAAGAGTTCAACATGCAGTCTACATCTTTGGGTTCATATGAACCGATCTATTAAAATTTTCTAAAATTGTAAGTACAATAACCCTTACAATCAACAAAATAGATCACAACCTACAATAATGTACTTTCATACCTTGAAATATCTTGACATAACTCAAAAATATCTTTCACCTTCCCGAATTATTTGTTGAGGAGCTCCTTAGGAATTTTACAAATAGCGACTTCCATAGCAATAGACATCATCACAAAACTTCCAAAACGGGAAAATAATTACTCCATTAGGAGTGTAACAAAGTTCTAAACATTTCATCAGTTTACATCAAAGGTTGGTTATGAGCCTAAGTGCTTCAAAATTGTTGATTTCTACAAGTAGGTCTAAACTGTCCTCTCACATACCTACACCAACACTTTTTAAATAGTTGTGAGCTGCTATGTTAACTTGTCGAGTATGTGTAGTGTAACGGTTAGGCATTTTTTTGCATATATGGGATAAGGGTTTGAATCCCTTATCCACTTCCTTCATTTATATTTTATATTGTGGGAAGACTCCCACATGTGTATGGACCTTTAAATAGGCTTCAATGGTCCATTTAAACCATCACTACGGCCATGCATACAATTATTTAATCACCCACATATATGGGATAAAAATCGAGCTTCCATGTATTCATTGTGGTGGGTTTGGTATGCCACATTTACTATGACAAGGGAGGTGTGTGTGGAATCTCTGCCAAGTAGTGGGAAATGGAGTTAAACTACCTAGTTGGTTGGTGGAATGCCAAGCCAATATGGTATGCCCTCTCCGAGAGTTGAGTTTGAAGGCCATGTTTTTCAGGTGAATAATTTAGTGGGAAGCATTCCATTTTTGATAACCCCATGAGTTGTTTACAAATCCATGTATATATGGTGGTGGAAATATGTGAATGTTATGAGGATGCTAACAGTATGAATACCACACATGTGTAATTCACCAACCGCTAAACTATAATGTTATGTTGTGTTGGATTAATTAGCTCTGGCTAGCTAGACCCAAGTAATGAGGTGAGGTTGACAAGTATATGCAATGAAATGAGCTCGCCGAGTTGAGCAATAGCTCCATTGAGCTACTCGACCCCTACATAAAATAATTAACCTACAAATCAATCTTTATAGCATGATTATAATGTGATACACACACACATATATATCCCACATTGATAATATAAATATGTTAAGTGGCATATAAAATAAAAATGGTGGCAATCCCATACCAAGAATAGCCGAAAATACACCCCTCCATCAAAAGAGTGTGTCGATCCTAGCCGAGGGCCCTCAACCAACAAATAACAAACCAAATTTTTACCATTTTGATCAATCTCCACTTTTTTCCATGTCTCACTACTCTGATCGATCAGCTTAACCCTTTTCTAGCCCAAAATTTGACCAACGATATCTTGAGCACATGAACTCCATTTCTAGCGCTCTTGGTACCATCGTAAAGATATCGAATGCTCTATCATTATGTAATGGTTTAAGGAGATTTATGGTATATAAAAATCTCTAAATTTCCTCCATATCATCAAGGCTTGCGTGGAGCATAATGAATTACTTAGAGGAGTTTTACATAAGGACCCTTGCTATAACTTAGATAAATAATGGAATAAATTTAGTTTCATAGGAATTTTCACATGATAAAAATTTGATTATAGATAGACAACTTTGATTATGATGTAGGTTAGATATAATCTCAAATCATCACCTTAAAATATAGGCATAGGGCTAATTAAGGGTACACAAGGATTAGGGAAAGAGGACATAATGTCGGTAACCCATTATGTGGTCTCTCCTCATTCCATATGTACCCTTAGTGGGTTGTGGTTATTTTCATTTATGGAGATGGTCCTGTAAATAACACACCTCCTCTTTATTAACATGTTAACATTCTTTAAAAAATATCCACATAGATATGTCGATATTTTTTTTGGTGGAAGACTATGTCCCTAAGTATTATGTGTGGTCTTAAGATAAGTTATTTATGCACTGCTAGAAAATTTGGCCAAAATACTGCAAGTAGTTGATTACATTGTCTACTCACCGTATCCTTATTTTATATATGTCAGATACTTGAGTATGAAGTTAGTAAATTGACTTTCATATTATACATTTAAGGATGGAAGCATAGTTCTATTAACTTACAAAAAGGTAAACTCCGAACATAATAATGATTGCATGATTTTTTACATAGAGTGGATTGAAGGGAGATTAGGATGCACCCTTCTTAGATGCACAAGGTTTATACATGGAAAAGTTAACAAATTGATCAAAACTCACTTAATAACTAGTTATTTAAATTTTTTAACTAGTTTGTAATGGGTTAACTCTATTGCATATTTCATTGAGTGGCTTGTGGAACTAAAATAAAAAAATGAAATTACTTCAATTTTGGAAAAATAAATGAGGTGTTACATTTTGGTATTAGAGTGTAAAGGTTCCATCTCTTGGACTTAATGGGTTCATTGTGCTAATACTAAGTTTATTCTTGTTTCAACATGATATAATGGTTAGAAGAAGAATGAAAATACTTTGTTGCAACTAGCTTAGTAAATCATGATGGTTTAGCGAATGATTAATTGGATGATATCCTCTTAGTTCTACAAGAAACCCATAATTGGATTGTTGCCTTGTAGCAATAAGTTGGGGTGAAAATGAAGAACATGAGCAAGAACATCCTGAGTAGCATGACAATGAGAATGAGCGAGAAAATAAGAAATCTCACATGACTACTAAATTGGATATGGATATAAAAAAGAATGAACCCACCAAAATTTTATGGAACTTCCTAGGGATGGTGCTAAAATTTGGTTGATTGAAATGGAAAAGTATTTTAAAATTAGAGATTTCTATAAGGAAACTAAGACTATTTGGGGGCTTTCCAGCTCTCTCACAAAGCTTCCTCTTGGTGGGAAAACCATAACATGGAACTAGGTATTGAGACATTCGCTATAAATTGGGAAAAATTCAAAGTGTATTATCAACTTTGGCTGCCCCAGTTGTATTTTGACCAGAAAATGACTGAATTTTAGAGTTTAGTCTAGGGGAAACAATCACGAACTGAGTATTGGGAATGTTTCACTAGACTTCTGAAATATGTTCCCCAATACCAAAACAATAAGAAGTTATGGATTTGTAAGTTCATTTTGGGTTTGAATCCTAGCATAGGGGAGAGGTGGATGTTCATGGACAATCCACTATGGAGGAAATTTTTGAAAAATCCATAAAGTGGGAACAAAACTACATGGGATCCTCCCTAGAGAGAGGAAAAATGTATAACATCAAGTAAATTTCCATAGAGGTGTATACATGGAAGAAGAGATTTGGTCAAAAGAGAAGGCTTGAAAAGAATATTACTATAGATAAGCTTGCTGAAAAAAATAAAAAAGAGGAGCAAAACAGCTTCTTGGTTTTCGTAACATATATAAATTAAAGGGGCATGTTGGGGGTTGTTTCAAATGCCGAGGTGATCATTATGCTAGTAATTTTCCCTAGAATAATCAATGGAATAATCAGTAGTGGAAAAATAACATTGGGTCTTGTTTAGCGGACAAAAGGCCTAAGTGTTGGGCACGCGAATGTAGGTCACTGGAAGAGCACACAACGCTATGATAGGATTAGAGAGCCCAGGATCAGGACTTAATAATTTTTTGGATAAGGTCTATTTTGGAGTTAGCGTGTTGAGCACATGAGGACATGAAGACTTGTGTTCCATAAAATGGTATTTCAAGAACAAGCGATAACGATCGCCATGCATAGTTTAGGCTAATAATAGGATTTCTACTCAGAGTTAACTATATGAAGTCTATTATTAGAGAACTTATATGTTGTGCATCCTATTATAAAGTCACATGGCTATTATTAACATGTGACCTATTTTGAGAAGTGCATGGGTGGTGAATGGCAAGTCCCCACCCTTATATATATGTGTATTGATTTGAATGTGTTAGTGTATGAAAACTATGGTAGAGTTATGATGTTGGTTTTTGGAGTTAGCATGCTGAGCACACAAAGACATGAAGACTTGTGGTCCATGCAATGGTATTTCATAAACAAGCGACAACCGAGTGCCATACATAGTTTAGGCTAATAATAGGATTTCTACTCGAGTTTTCTCGTATGAAGTCTATTGTTAGATCATTTACATGTTATGCATCTTATTGTAAAGGCGCATGCTTATTATTAGCATGTGACCTATTTTGAGAAGTTCATGGGTGGTGAAGGGAAATTCCCCACCCCTATATATATGTATTGATTTACACGGGTTAGTGTATGAAAACTATGGTAGAGTTATGTTGTTGGTTTTTTCACATGCATGACTCATGGAGATACTTATGTAATGTAAGAAGCTTTTATGTTTTATAGTACTTAATAAAATGGTTCATATTGGTTGGATAATGGTGTTGAACATGATTGAATCTAGTTCTTGCATGGTAAATCTTATTATAGTAATTATTTAGTTCATTCTATATCTATTCTAAGAACTAGATCTAGTTTATGCACTATGTGTATTTTACTATTGATAATGAATTTGGATATCTATATTCACCATCATGCTAACATCCTATACAAGCAACTCTAAGGAGGGACATGGTGCCATTGCATGCTTCGGTGAGCACTCAAAGACAGGATGAGTGATGTGTTAGCGCACCTGGGTTATTCACAGTAAATTATAGGCTACATCATTGGTTTCGTTGGTAACCTCTTTTCAATTGTTTTCGTGGATGTTGCATATGATGAAGACATACCGATTAACCTTGGAAAGTGTCAAGGAGTGGATAATAGATCTAGAAGAATAATACACTTAGAGATTTAGTACGAGATTTGAGTTTGACACACGCATGTTGGGTGGAGTAGAATATGTATGACTACTTATATGAGAGATTCTTTGTTATCTTCCCAATAGAGCTATACGAGTGGTTGGTTGCTTACACATCTAAAAGGAATTGGAGGTTTCACACACTTGTCTGGATGCAAGAATAATTTCAGGCCCTCTATGATGCTGATCTGATTTGGATGTGCGCTAGGGACACTTGGTTTCATGGTGTTCTAAATAGCTATATTTTGGAGTACATAATTTCTATTTATTCTTTCCCAAAGGTAGTTGAGTTTCAGTGTTTATGTTATCCCAGGGGAACCTATCTACAAGGCATTCTAATGGCAATCAAAATATTATTGGTAACCTTGAATTTGGAAGAGAATTCGATGGCTAGCTAAATCCCGCCACGTGCGGGGGAAGGAGTAGGTGTGGTGAAGGATGGAAGACTTAGTGGAAGAGAGGAAAAGAGAAGAGAGTCGGATTAAGTTCAATGAGGCATGTGAGAGGGATTTAGAGAAGCATTGCAAGATTATATAATGGATGGTGTTGAGGAGAGAGATGGCTCATAAAGGATTTGAAGCTCACGCATAGGATGTGGAGCCAAAGCATCTAGAACTTACCCATTTGGGAAATCATGACAGGGAACCCTCATAAGTGTCTTATGAGAGTGACTGATAGAGACAACTTGGGCTATGGGAGTGCATCTAAATCTACCTGACAACCTAGCCGTTGCGCTTGGTTTTCCAATTTCTAGTACATGAAGTGGTCGCAAGCTAGTTTGGGAAGTAGAATAACAAGAGGTAGAGTTGACTTATCAACAAGTTCAGAGTGAATCAAATAATAAGTACATTTATGGTCAAGAAGACATCTTCCCTATTATTTGGAGGACCAGTTGGAGTAACCTTTTCAAGAATGTTATAGGCACGTAACGTAGGCACGTAGAACTTTGGACTCATATCAGCGAGTAGCACAAATTTGTAGATTATAGGAGTTCAGTTTAACACCACTGTTGGGACACATGGTAGTGCATCCTCTGGTCCAATTCCTACTACAGGTGGAGGATGAGGAAGAACATATAACTTAGGATATGGTAGATCTGGTGGATTTCGAGGTGGAGGTAACACAGGAGGTTCTAGATCTGGTGGGCATGGTCCTCACTAGCCATAGAATATTTACATGGAGATATCACTTCGTCTCCCAAAGTATAGGGGAATATAATATGCTACTGAGCATGTGCATATGTGTGAGATATTGTGGTGTGTGAAAGTAATAATAACTTCAGAGCATAAGGCCATTCAGTTTACAACTATGTTGCATGGACACTCACACAGCTGGTACAAAAAGTTTGACCCTAATTAGACTTGTGTGGATTATACAACGTTATGGAATGTTTTCATTAACAAATTTTATATACCTAAGTTAGTGTAAAAAAGTATAAGCATGCTCAAGGACATCAATCAGGGCACTACTGAGAGTGTCTGGCAATATGATGCTCATTTCAAAACACTCTTGTCTAAACTATCATATAATATCCATGTAAGTTAGCATGCACAGTGGTTTGTTGGAGGCTTGATTACACCTTTTAGGATGGATCTCTCACATAAGACTTATACAGACCCGAGAGAGGTAATTGAAGAATTTCTATGCGTTGAGGCATTTAAGAGAATAGACACTTGAGTGATCCCATTATTGAAAGCTCAAATTACAGAAATGGAAAAGCAGTTAGAGAAATTATTAGCTAATACAACACATGAGACATGCAGTGGAATTTGGTGCAAAGATTGTGAAGTAGAGGGACATACTAAGGATAGTTGTCCTCTTAGATCAGTGTGCTCCTTGTTACTATAATGTGAGATATATCATTTGGACCATGATGGAAGATGATTTCCATTATTGCAATGCACGGTAAGAAATATCGTGTCCTACTACTATAAAATATTTTGATCCACGAATCACAATTCTAAATATTGCAGTTGATTGATCGATTCATGATGTCATTGATATTGGTGTATGATAGATGGGGGTTTCAAATAACTCTAAGGATATAGGTGAGGGACATGATCATGATCACACTCATGAGCATTATGATTAAAATGAAGAGAAATTTGAGGGAGGCCATGGTAGAGGACGAGGATACCATGGTGGATTTAGAGGCTGAGGTCACGGAAGTGGATGAGGTAAGTTTCTTCATGGAACATGTTATAAGTGCAGATCCCCTAACCATTACAGGCATGAATGTCCTCAGATCATTAATTTTTATTTTTGTGGAAAGAATCATAACAATGAAGAGTGTACAAACTTATATGAACATCTGAGCAAGAAGCACAAAAATTATAACAAACGTGCATAAATGGTTAGGATACAATGTACCAAGGAGAACTAATGGATGCCGGTTAGCACTAGATGCTAAGGTAGTACATGTGAAGATTACTATACATGTTGATGCTACGTGCATAAGAGAAACACTGTAAGAGAAGCCTTCCATCACTAATGATGCGGGTTTACATTCAAAATAGACAAACCCTACACATCGAAGGAGGTTTATCAAGAAACTATAGAAGTACTCAAAAATCTGCAGGTGAAATATAGTATTTAAAGAAACAATGCAGAAGTTGGAATAGAAGAAGGAAACCGACACTTTCCCAGCTTAGATGTTGGTGATCTAAAGGAAGTATACAATATGTTTCATTAGGATAACATTATTCCATTACTAGGGAGTTGGTTGAAAGGAAACACTCCATGTGTTGGTATTGAGACCAAATGATAGATTTTGCATGTTAATATCCCTCCCCATAGCTTGGATTATGACAAGGAGATCACTTTGAATGTTGTTGTGGATGGATGGCTTTTAAGAATATTTTGATTGACATAGGTATGGAAGTGAATGTGCTTACCTTAGATGCATGGGTTCGATGGGAAGACCTCCATTATAGCCATCTTCTAATGTATTGTATATGGAAAATCAAACTAAGGCCATGCTAATTGGAGTATTGAAGGATGCATCCATTACTATATAGGGGCCAAGTTCACTGGGGACTTTGAGGTATTAGTGCTTGCAAAAGTAGACAACTTCCTAGCTCTACTTGGGTGCCCTTAGTGTTATGCAAATAATGTTGATCTATAGTTCAATAAGGGATATATCAATTTTGAGAACAAGGAAGAACAAGTTATTATCCCTTTGATAGATGGGAAATATGCACCTTATGTTGATCCCTTAAGTGAAGAAGACCTAAATAGAATTTATGTATGCACCATTCGAGATCTAGAAGCACTTGAGCCATCTAAGGAAGGAATTCTCTAGTGGGATGATGCATAGTCCATTAGTGATACTACAATTATTTCCTATGACAATTGGGCATATGGAACTTACGAGATGGTTGGGCATGGAGTAAGAAGCACAACTACGCACGTAAGCAAGCGTGTGTATGTTAGGAGGTTAGGAAACAACCTTATACCCTGTACACTGGCAAAGGAAACCCTGAGGTATTCCTGCAAGCCATGGAAGTATAGTGGAAGGATTAGGTGGACAAAAAGGAATATGTTAGTGTATACCCTATGCGGGACAACAAGTGCATTGGTGGATGGTTCATAGGGATAATCTCATAGAATGGAGAGAAGTGATAATTGCTCTATCAGCCTAGTTTTTAGGAGTAATGCACCTACTCAAATCTATGAATATCATGGTAATAATCTTGTTCAAAGACCATGTTCAATAGTGTGAGAGACTCTGGACAGAGGGGTAGGAAACTTTACCACCTTCGTTGTAGGTGCAAAAACTATATTTCACCTTGCGAGGTTGCACACATGATTGGTATGTTTATGCGAAGATGCATAGGGTGAATAGAAATTGGCAAGATTTGATTGCACAAATGATTTAGACTTCTCGACTACTTCTCCACTAAATCTCTAGTTAAAGAGACATTACAGGTTGTGAAGTGATTGATTATGAGAGATAGTGCAAAGGTTGAAGAACTCATTCAGAATTTATTTGGTGAGTTAGATCTAGAAGCACATTTTGACGAAGTATATGAGATAGATGCGTAAACTATTTGAGTGTGTTTTCCCGCAGAAGGAGAAAGAAAAGATGGTATATATGGTGGATGATGAAAAATTGGAAGAGTTGGGCATAGATCATTCGTAGGGTACACGCAAGGTCTTAGCCGGTGCGGATGAGAAGGTGCGTGTCTCCCATGAACCTATGAAGACAAAGAAAGTGAACATTAGGACAGATGATGAACCTAAGGAGGCCATAATTGGAGATTATTGGTCTGACTCTGAAGTGACTAAGATAATTAAGTTGTTATGTAATTTCCAGGACTTGTTTCCTATGGGCTACCATGATTTGAAAGGGGTTTATGAATATGTGGGTGAGATGAAAATTAATTTAAAGAAGGTGCACTATCGGTTAGGAAGAGACCTTACAGGGATGGACCGTAACCTACGCGTAAACAATAACGAAGAAATTGACAAGATGTTGGAATTTGGCATTATTGAGACCATAGAGAAATCAAAGTCAGTTAGCCCTATGGTAATCACCATAAAGAAAGATAAAAGAATCAAGATTTGTGTGGACTACAAGGAGTTGAATGTTGCATGTGTGATTGATCCTTTCCCCACACCATTCACTGAGGAAATATTGGAAGGCATTGCAGGGCACGAAATTTACTCTTTTATAGATGGATTCTCTGGGTATCATCAAGTAATAATTGCTAAGGAGGATCAAGAGAAGACAACTTTCAATAGTCAATGGGGAAGTTTTCCATACATAGTGATGCCCTTTGGATTGATGAACGCTGCATTATTTTTGTGCTTTGTGGTTCAAACATTCAAGGATTTTATTCCCAAATTATTGCAAGATTACATGGATGATTGGACCATGTAGTGGCTTATCAAGGATTATTGTGAAAAAATTTGGTTAATGTTTTATAGGTGTAGATAGTTAAGCATATCTTTAAATATCAAGAAGTGGGTATTTTCTACACCTTTTGGAACTCTTCTAGGGCATATCATTTGCAAGGAGAGTTTGTTAGTAGATCCAAAGTGAAGGTCAGTCATTTTAGGCTTCGAGGAACCCACTAGTCGAGTGAGGTGTGTGGATTCTTGGGCCACATGGGGTATTATAATTTTTATCAAAGGATACTAAGATTGTTGCACCCTTGGAGGAGTTATTATAAGGTAAAGGGAATTTCTATTAGGGAGAACCCTAGTAGTGCAATTTGAAACGCTGAAGGATAGGCTTACTACAAAGCACCTATTTTACATTTTCCTTCCTGGAATCTACCCTTTCACGTACATGTGGACACCTCTAGCATGGCCATTGGCACAATTCTAGCTCATCTTGGAGAAGGTATTGTAGATCATCCTATCTATTTTTCTAGTATAAAGTTGACTCCTGTAGAACAAAATTATACAACTACGGAGTGTAAAGCTTTGTCAATGATCTACACGCTACATAAGTTTAGACAATACTTGCTAGCAACACCTTTTGTGTTCTATACAGATCACATGGCATTGAAATACTTAGTAAATAAGCCCGTTTTACAGGGGCGCATATGCCGATGGGTTCTATTATTCCAAGAGTTTGACTTTACAATTATTGTAAAGCTAGGTAAAAGCAATTCTGGCCCAGACCACTTATTAAGGATTCAATCAAGAGAGGATGCATAGATTATTGAAGATATAATGCCAGATGCATAGTTATAAAGGTTAAATAGCATGCCCTCAAAGTTAGAGGATATTGTTGTCTTTTTATGCACATGTATGATACCAAAAGGAATGAAATCCTTGGAAAAGAAACAACTTGCAATTTTCACCACACCTTTCATGTCGATCGGTGGTCACTTATACAAACTAGGGCAAGATGAAGTATTACGCCAGTTTGTATTAGAGCATGAGCACACGTAAATCATAGAGGAGGTTCATGGAGGTATTGTAGACACTAAAACTAGGTCACACTCCCCTCTTGGTCCCTAGTTAAATAAGTACCTTGAACACATCCACCTAGCCATGGCCCCCTTCACTCCCACCATAATATTAATTTAATTAATTTAATTAAATTAAATCATTATCCTCACCATATTTATTATTTAAATATCCTAAGTGGGATAATGTCCACATATCCACCTCATCTAGCCACCTCACCCTAATACCTATTCTTAGTAAGTTGTCATAACTAACTAAGACCTACCCAAACCCTAAAAATCAATGCCTACATTCCCTCTAACCACATTCCCACCCGTTAGAAGGAAGCTTCCATGCTAATCCGCAGAGTAAACGAAACGAGATCCCATGAAAATCAAGGGGATCTACCTAGTTTAGTAAACCTAGAAATCCCGCCCTAACCGATGCCGGTTACCCTAAACCTCCACCGGTTAATCGGAACCACCGTCGGTTACCATTTAACCCCTAAAACAACCTTATTTCGAGGTTGGCACATTTCTGAGAGATAATCACATCTTTTGAGAACAAGTGACAAAACTAGAGTTGCATGCAAGTAGAACCAACGTTAGTACACACATCAAAGCATCCATAGCCAGTACCTAAAGCAATCACCCACCATCCGCCTTCACAGAGCATCCGACCCTACACTACATCAAGTTCATTCCATTTGATCACCCACCATTTCCAACTAGAAATCAAGCCTACAAAAACAATAAGTTTTGTTAACCAACACTCATCTATTCATCATTTGGTAGATCCTTTTACATCTGTTATTTAGCTTTTTCTCTCATTTCCATTCCCCCATCATCTACCTCCATGCAAACTTGACCATCTTTTTATCCATACCCTTGCACTACCCATACCTAGATCTTAATCATTCCTGTGCATATCCAGGATCCACATAAATCTTACCATTGCCCTTCCATCTTCTAATCTCAGATCTATCACCCATCCAAGTTTTATCGAGTTTCTGTACCTCGACCATACCGATGCTAGTTACCCACAACCATCACCAGTTAGCCTAAACTAATATCGGTCATACTAGACCAAATTCGGTCTCTATGTCTTTTACCATAAAACCAAGAACAGAGCTCCTAAACTTCCACCAAATACCCAAAACCACCCAGAATCTCACCCTGACTAGTATCAGCACCCTAACCAAGACATTGACCTTCAGATTCAGTCATAGCCTAGCTTTTTGTGAACAAATTTACTTATTGTAGATGAATGAGATACTTAAATCATTTTAACTACGAGGGATTTCCTATATTTCTCACATTAATTTACTTTAAACTATGGATTGACAACTATCTAGAAGTATCACACTTCCCGGATCTAGCATATGCTAGGAATTCCACTACATATATTGTTTAACTTTTATTTGGTGGTATTGGTTTCCATTTCAAGTAGTTCCTCGAAGCAAAAAGGAATATCTCATGATCATCTATGGATTCGTAATTCATACGCGTGTAACAACCTACAACTAGCATTTCAACATGTATTCCTCCTAACCCATTACCCTTATTTGTTTTTTCAACATTCAAAGAAACACTCTAGAATTAGGTGAAACATTTTGGCATGCCCGGTGGGACCCATTCAGGGTTTTTTGCATTCTTTCATTTCTAGGTGAAAACATTGTATGTTTTTTCTTTTCTAAAAGTTTTTATAATAAACTTTCTTCCCTAGAATCTTCTTCTCTTCTATTGTCTAAAAGAAATCGTATTTTCATGCTTAAAATGAACATTTCTTCACTTTCATTAGTATCACATTAGTGAAATAGCATCCCTTATCTTGTTCATCTATTTGTGGCATCAAATTCTACATTTTGATTTGGGTTTAAAAATCATTGCATTTCATTCTACTTTTCTGCATTAGCTCACATTAATTGAGGGAAACCTATATGCTGGAATTCATTCCCAGCTGATGGTTGACAAAAAAATCATAGAAAGAACTTTCTTTCTCTTTCTCTCTCTTTGAGTCTTATCCAAACACCATAGAATAAAAATATATACACATTCTTAAACAACATCTCACCCAAAAGAAGTTGTAGGTGATCACACGATCATGACATAGTGGGCACCCCACTGGTTATCTCTATCCAATACCCCATCAGAGGACAACCCACCCCACCATAACATACCTGAAACCTCTCCATGTAGATATCCTTCTTTGTAGGAAGCCATCCTCACCAAAACCTCTATTCTACAGTTCATGAGTCAGTCCTTAAAATAGCATAAGCTAAACAAACATAATAGAAAAGGCACTCTTAGGATCATATTTTTCTTAGTGTTTCTACTTGGCTTACGTTTTGAGGTGAGAGATCATGCTCTTCATTTTTCTTATTTCTCCTTGCACGCTTCTCATCATAGTTGGTGTATTCTAGCTTCATCTGAGTGTGCTTGGACCATATTCTCATCATTCTCAAGATTCTGGGTTTGATTCCACATTAATTTTAACTCACAACCACATTTTTCTTCATCACTATTTCAATTTCATAGTAATCGATGTCAATCCATCAACCATCATCGGTTACCCTTTGACCATTGTCGGTTCACTATTCTTTTTGTTAACCAACCCAAAAAGGACACCTATTCCCCTTCATTAGTTGTTTAGAGTCTCTATCATTCTTATCATATCCATTGACCTGGTAAGTCTCATCAATATTTGGCATACCTAGCAAATTTGGCCTTATACCTTGTTTTTGACCAACTATCCACTTTCCACAGTGACCAGTAGTGGTTACCTGTGACCGGCGTCGGTTTAACCTAACCATCATTGATTAGCTCCGTCATTTTCCAGCTGACATTTTAACCCTAATTCACCTACCACCACCTATTTATCCTACCCGTGTTGTATTTCTGTGTCATTTACAGAAAGTAGTCTTATCGCGTTAGTACCTTTTCACATGGTAATCGACACATCATCCAAAGCAAGCGCCCTCATATTCCATGCCAATCGTCAACCACTCCCACCTATCCCTTCACCACCTTCCATTTTATCACCAGCCATGGAACCTATGCAAGCTATCTCTGTCCGCTACTGCAGAGACGAGGAGTTCACATGACTCCTTGACCAAAATCCCGCCACCTTGCGGTTTACCTTTCCCACTCATCCACTCGAGATGCCTTGGGTCAGTTGATATATGAAATGCCCTTATCTATCCCCCTACTCTCATTCCCACTCCTGCATCAGCCCCATCTGGCTCCACACTACCCACATCTACCTTACCCCAGGTCATTTCATACCTAGGCCCTATACTTGCTATGATCGCTGCACATGCTACCTTCGTTGCACCCACCACATCCACTATACCTTCGCCAACCACCTAGAACACAACCTCGTCTCGTGCCTATTATCTCACATATACCCGTAGCTACACAACCACCCCCAGTGTCAGTGACCCCTACCCCTTTTCAAAATTTCATCCTTTCTATTCCACAATCCTTAGCCCCCATTGCCACTAGGGTCACCACGACCCTTCCACCTCCATATACGTACTTTTAATAGCCTCTTGTTTCATCTATTATTCACTCTGGGTACGTACCCCTATTTCACTACCTTCTTCTCAATCTACCTATACGACAACACCATATACTAGAATGCCACCCTCGTTATATGCCCAACACCAACCCTCTTACGCTACAGGAGTCACCCATCCATCACAACCTACCAATGACCTAATTAAGTTAGTGATGGATAAGATGAAGACATTTGAGGCATTATTTTCTAGCTCTCACAACACTCTCACCTATGATGAGATTTGTAATAAGCCTATACATCCATCCATATCCCATGCATTGGGAAATGCCTAAATTCAACCATTTCAATAGCAAAGAATACCCGCAAAAAAATTTGTGTTCTTTCAAACCCGAGTGTTATCTTATCACCTATGATGATGCTTTGCTCTAAGGACCTTTCCCATGTCTCTGACTAGACCCGCATTCGATTGGTATAGTGGGTTCCCTAGACACTCTATATTCTATATCATCAAAAGCACTCATTTTCCTCATATCATCATTAATTAATTACACTAAGCTAATTAATTAAGTTGCCTATCCAACAAATACCCTAATTAACGACCTTCCGTTAATAAATCACCCCTTCTACCTAGACTAATTAATTATTATTAATTAATTAGCTTTCCCTTCCATTTAACCAATAAATCAATATTTAATTGATTTAATCCCCTTATAATAGCCTAAATCGTACTAATATTCCTCTAATTATCTTCTATAAGCTTACATCTACCTATTAGTTAATCACCTTTGATTAATTAAAACACCCCCAACTCCCATGACTTGCTAAGCATAAATTAAACCCTTCTAAAGTAAGGTTACCTTTAATAAAGCAACCTTATCCATTCCTAATCATGTTTTACCTTTATCCCACATTCATGAGAATGTGTTGAATCCTTTATCCTTTGGGCTATATAAAGAGCCCTCCACCTACCTTTTTACTTACACCTAAACTCCTTAGAGAGCAAATGCAAAGCATATAGCAAAGAGACTAAGAGCTTGCACCTTGCCCTTTTGAGAGTTCATCATCTTGAAGAGTTAAGCCTCTTTCTTAAGTGCTTAGGTCATATGGGAGGTGTCAAAGGGGTCTTGTAGCCCAACTTTGATAGGCCCTCATTCCTAGGTTACTTGGCATACTAAGGACAACTATTTTGATAGCCATGGAGCTTACTTAGGTCCATTCATTTATTTGTTGTTAGAGAATAGAGGAGTTTAGATATTTAGCATTGTTAGTTTCAAAGTTTGTATTGATGAATGCTAGCATCTAACCCTTGTTTAATTCTTATCTTGATGGTGTTTAGTTTGTTGTTCAATTCTTGCTAAGTTAAGGCTATTTAGGTGTTAGTCTTTACTCATATTAGCATTATTTTGAAAAAAACACATGCACACATTTGGCACACCTAGTGGGACTTACTCCATTGTCCTTTGCACTTAATTTCAAGTTTTTGTAGTTAAGTTTCATTTTTGGTTACTAACCCTCTTTTACACATGTTGATCTAACTTGTTTTTTTAACTTGTTTTGTTGAGTTTGCATGTGTTGAGTCTTCCTTGTAGGTATGAAGGAGGTGAAGTGCTGTCAAAATTGGAATTAATGGGAAAATTTCAAGATTTCTCCATGTTTTCATTTTTAGAGCTTACTTTTTCAACATTCTACATGCTAGTTTTGTCAATTTCTTGAAAATTTTAAATTCTTGAGCATGTAGGTTAGTGTTTGATAGTGTTTGAGTCTTCTATTTACATATTAATGTGGTGGGTTGCTGTCAAAATTTAATCTTGGTGAGAAAATTTCAAGATTTCATCATGTTTTCATTTTTAGAGCTTACTTTTTCATCATTCTACATGCTAGTTTTGTCAATTTCTTGAAAATCTTAAATTCTTGAGCATGTATGTTAATGTTTGATAGCGTTGAGTCTTCTATTCATATATTAATGTGATGGGTTGTTGTCAAAATTGAATCTTGGTTGGAAAAATTTGCCCATTTTGCAGATTAAGGGACGTTTTTTTGACATTTTTTTAGTGCATGTCAAGTGCATACCCGTGAGCATAAGAGCATATGCGTAACCCATCTTCCGAAGGCCATAACTTTTGCTCCCGAACTCGAAATGACTCCATTTTTTTTTGCGTTGGAAAGGTATTGAAGTTAAATATGCAATGAAAACATAAATTTGGATTTATACTTACAAAAATTACAGGTTTTTCTGTTAGTTTAAAACTGGTCATTTTCTAACATGTCTAATGTTTTGATGAATGTTATATTTCCATGCTTACTCGATTTAGACCAAAGCATGTGTATGCTCTTCTCTTGCACCTTTTGGTGATCTTGAGAATCAAAAACAACTTTGATCTATATCTTTTTAACATTGGGATTAAACTTGGAAATTTGATTATTCATTTTGCTTAAGGGAATGAACCTTTTACAAAGCATTTTTCAATGGTCCTTTGATTTGAAGTTTTCCATTTCTATATAGTTGGGATAAAGTTTGTGTATGCTCTTCTCTTGCACCTTAGGGTGATCTTGAGAATCAAAAGCAACTTTAGTCTTCATTTTATAACATTTGGTAAATTGAAACTTCATCTTTCACTTTTGGTTTAAGGGAATGAACCTTTTACAAAGCATTTTTCAATAGTCCTTTGATTTGAAGTTTTCCATTTCTATATAGTTGGGATAAAGTTTGTGTATGCTCTTCTCTTGCACCTTAGGGTGATCTTGAGAATCAAAAACAACTTTAGTCTTCATTTTATAACATTTGGTAAATTGAAACTTCATCTTTCACTTTTGGTTTAGGGGAATGAACATTTATCAAGAATTTTGTATGGTTCATTGATTGAAAAGATTTTCTTTACTTTTTAGTTGGATTATTTGTTGTGTATGCTCTTCTCTTGCATCCTTGGATGATCTTGAGAATCAAAAGCAACTCTTAATCCTCTTTTAAATAATGTGATTTTCTTGGAGAACTACTAACGCTTGAGTGCAGAGACCTAAAAACACTTGTCAAAGAAAGGAGGAATCAAAACAAAATCAAAAACTACTAATACAATTGTTATACAGTTGCACAAAAGGTGTTCAAGCAAACCACACCTAATTAAACAAGATAAAAAGAACAACATATTCAAAACACTCAGATTGCAGGTTTTTCAAAAGGGTACGTCCTCTCCGCTCAACTGAACATAACCCCTTTGGCATAACGCCTTAAGCTACAACAATGGGGGTGGTTCCAGAACCCCAAAGTAGTCCACGCAAGAGGGAACCTTGGATGAAACGGAAGTGCTCCGCACTACCTACTTGACTAGTGATTCCTTTGTGAGATAGCGTTATAGGTTGTCCATCATGTGGTGACCCCAAAGATAGTACACATGACGCACTAGTTGCCTACCTACTATTCTCAAGGGGGTAAAGTAAAGCCGAGATACTCCCAAACTAGTCAAGGTGACTTTTTGGGTAAATCGCGCTCGCTCGTGGTAACTTTGTAACACCTAGGTGAGAGAACCACCTAGAGAATATACTTTGCCAGAGCCCACTTTGACCATTTTAAAATAAAGTGTTGAGTCATGAACCTTCTTTTTGAGAAATGTGTGACGTATTACTTTTTCCTAGTTTTTACTTGCCTTAGGCGAGGTGAAACTCTACAAGTGAGGCTAGCATTTTTCGTCATTTTTCTTGATTTATTTCCTTCATATTCTTTTGACACTTTGTTGATCAAAAGAGGTGTGATTACCTTTGTGTTGCCATTCGATCGCTTCTCTCACTTTTATGTCCGCTTTACGCCCATCCATGTTTATGGGTCAAGTTAGTTAAACGCCTAAAGTGAGCGAGGCATTTTCACGTCATTTGTAGCCATTGTGATCTTGATACCCACGTCAAGATCATCATTAGAGTTAGGCATGGTTCATCACCGCAGACTTTCATAGAGGAGTTAGCTTGTTTGTCTCGTATCATTACAATTTTGATATTTACGTCTTGTTTCTTGTAAACTCGACATAAATACCTATATTGTAGATTTACGCTCACACACATTCTTAACTATTCCTAGCTATACTTTGAGATTTTTTTTTGGTTTTTTATTATTACCTCGATTTCAAAAGGTGCTAGGCACTACCATTTGTGCGTGTTATATCAATAACACCTCGATATCAATACTTCACTTTCTTGCAAAGTGGGTTAACATATCTTGGTGATATTGTTGTGTCATTCAAAATCGTAATTGCACTTTTTGAGATATAGGTCTTAATCAAACTTGAGCTTGCTCATCGTATATCTTGATTGGGAGATCGCATTTAACTTCGTGTATTTACTTACGTCTTGTTCATTCCTTTGAACTTGGCATAAGTGGAGACATCTTGTTAATCATCTGGCATCACAAATTACTTTGAAACGTAGTCTAGGAAGTACTTCATTTGATTAAGTTTTGGTACCAAACGATTGTTTCATTGGTGACTTTATCATTCTATCACATTGGTATTCTCACACTATTAATTTACTCTTAACACGTACATCTTGTGTTTCACTTAGGGGTAGTCATTGAATTTTGAACAAATCTACAACTTACCTTAGTGAAACTTATCACGAAAACATGGCTCCCAAGACACGTCTAGGTTTAAAGAAACAAACATATGAGGAACAACAGGCGCAAGCTTGGGAAACCTCTAATAGACAAGGGTCAAACCCATTTATCGACACGATCTAGGACCACTATTTTCTATAGAAAAGGAAACAGAAGAAATGGTCGACCATAGTGGAAATGAATTAGAGTCACCACACGCGGACTTTGATTTTGACCCTACTCTACTAGATGAGTTTCTCCTTAGAAACAAAGATAGAGTTTTGGCACGGGTCATGGAATTAGGGGCCAAATTTCCCACCGAGAATGAACCAATATTACCTACAAATGACACTACTAAGGAAGAATGCCCCCTTATCAATATGGAAGATATTTTAACAGTGGGCATGCTTCCACTTCTTACGTAGAAAATGATAAAGTGGTAGGGCATAGAATACCCCTCATCAAAGTGCCACGAAGAAACAAGATAGAACATGAGACAGGGAAGAACCTCCACAATACGAAGAGGAAGAACCTTTAGAAGAAGAAGACACAAACCAAGTCACAATCCAACAACAACTCAATAACCTAAGCCGACAACTAGCTTTGCTTACTTTCCAGGTACAAAAAGACACAAACAAGAATGTTCAAAAGTCAAGGCCTAAGTTTAGGATCCACGAACTCCATCGAGAAAACCAAGGAGAAGAAGACACGGGGTATCATCATGTACACATCCCCGCTTCTCCCACTAGAGAACAATTGCTCACACAAGAAGTGCAATCTATGAAAGCAACGCTTGCGAGCATACAAGAAAGCAATATAGGGAGTATTAGGAAATACCAATACGAAGAACTATGCCCCTATCCTTTTGACAAGACAATGACCCTTCAACCCTTTCCAAAGAAATTTGATATGCCAAAGTTTGACAAATACAAAGGAAAGGGAGACCCAAGGGATCATGTTAAAGATTTCTACATGGCATGTCAAGAGGTGTCTTATAGTGATAATTACCTCATCAGACTTTTTCCTAAGAGTCTCGAAGGTCAAGCATTGGAATGGTTTACGCGCTTACCACGAGGATCAATTTTCACCTAGCCAGAATTGGTGAAAGATTCATGCATCATTTCTCGTATAACATAGAGAGTGACATCACCATGGCAGACTTGTGTGGCACAAAACAATGCCCAAATGAGACCTTCACCAGCTTCCTCCAACGATGGAGAGGGATAGCTAGTCGCTTCCCTTGCGCTTTCCCTGAGAAGCAAATCGGTCGCATTTTTCATCCCTAATCTCAACCTAGATATAGCTTTCCACCTCCAAATGCATTGTGTCCACACCTTTGAGGAGGTTATCGAGAAAGGGATTCAAATAGAAAAGGCTCTCATTGCCAAAGGCACCCTCAAAACCCAATCTAAAGACAACCAAAGTGTCAAACCCACTGAAAAGCCAAAGATCTTTAACAAAAAACAAAAACATGGTGGGAGACGGAATCACTGATTCCAAACGTGTTCAAACGGTCCAAACCAATCAACCTTTTAAACTAACCAAGGGCCCAATTCAACCACCACCAAAGTGACAAACATTCACCTCCCTCAATGAACCATTGTCCATCATACTAAAATAGTTGGATGTGGCCCACATGATGACCTATCCTACAACGCAACCATTTGATGACAACGCTCCTAAACCTTCATGGTATAAGGAGCATGAATACTGTGAAATGCATCGCGTTAAAGGTCATAAGATAGAAAATGTCTGTGGCTTCACCACTATATTCAGGACCTCATTGATAATGGGGAGATAGAGGTGGATAACCCCGAAAAAACAAACACCTAACGAAAATGGGGATTTATAAGGAACCATTCCCTAAGCATGATAAGTCGAAAAAGACAAAGCCGGATCAGGGAGACTCATCCCAAACCTATAAAGCTGCAAATTACTTGTATACCAAAAGAGATAACAATCATTACGATTCACTTATCGGATGTATTCACTCCCCGCCGACCGTGTCAATACCATCCGATCAAGGGAAAGGATCTGCACTGCAGGTAACAAGGCGTGCCCGCCTCGTGATTCCGAACCCTCTCTGTTGACCCCAAAACTAGTAAATATAACCTTTTAGAACAACTTGAGAGGACACCTACTAAGATCTCGATCTTAGATCTTCTCAAGATATCCAATGTGCATAAGGACATTTTGTATCAAACTCTTCAGGGGTCGGGAGTGCCTTTAGAAGTCGATCCTACGTACCTTCAAGCCACGGTGGCAAATATTGCACCAAGTGAGCATCTCACTTTCAACCATAGGGAGGTCCCTACCGAGAATCCTAAACATAATCTTCCCTTATACATTGAGGTAGTTGTCACCCATAGGAAAATCAAACGGGTGCTTGTGGATAACGATCTGATTGAACATCTGCACGCTTAAATTAGTCAAACAATTGGGACATACGGAGGCAGATCTTGAGTCCCATATCATCACTATCACCGCATACGACAACGCGGAAAGAGAGTCAAGAGCACCATTACGCTGCCCATGGAGGTGGGCCCCACTTGCCATCAGATGAAGTTTCACGTCCTAGACTTGGAACTTCCATATAATATGCTTCTAGGCCGACCATGGATTCATGCCATGCAGGCGTGCCATCAACATTTCATCAATGCATCAAGCTGAAGCATGAGGGACATACGGTTACAATACTAGGAGATTCAGAGCCCTTTGCTCATTATAGAGCTCTTAATAGCTTTACATGAAAGGGTACATACGCATGTCCCTCCACAGATATAGCTGTCCCTCTTCATTCTGAGGCCATGGAATCTCGAGTAGATTCAAATTCTCTTAGTTCTTGCACTCATGGGGCATCTACTTCAACATCTCCATTTAATTCATGGGAGATGAAAATTCTGAATATGGCTATGGGGAGTATAATGTACAACAAGCACTCTTGGTTTCTGACCTCTCCTTGTCACCCAAGACTAGAGGTCGACCCAACTACCACTTCAGAGACCTAGAGAGGAACACACTATTGGGTCGTTCCTACCCGGAGGCTTGTTAGCCGAGGAAAATTGCTTGATCCACCTACTACTTGGATCCCTGAGGACACTCAGCCATCTTGTTATCAAACCCTAATATGAAAAATCTAGCAGAATGATGTACTCCATGGGCTACAAAGGCCTAGGATGTGGTAAGAATGAACAAGGACAAAGGGAACCAGTCCCTCTCCCCCATTTCAAAACTAAAAGATATGGCATCGGGATTCACCCTTATGGGGCACACCCTAACGATCAAGATGCGACTTGTTCAGAGCGTGAGGATGGCTCCGATTATCTAGACAATGGATACGGATTCCTATTGTAGCCAATATGAGGATCTGGCCTCCACGAACCTTTTCATGAATAATGTTGTCCTGACCATAACCCCCACTGAACCAATCCTTGACCTTGTGTACCCTTCCCTTGTTGAATGGGACCAACAACGTCACGTGCCACTAGATTTATTCGAGAATGACGAGGCTATTGCAGAGTTCATGGGCATAAGGGATACAATTCCCATTGGAGATCACAAGAAGGGTTTCTTTATCGACTTAGACACCTGTGCCCACTTCGGCAGAGGAGGCTGAACTTCATGGTCAAAAAAAATTTAAAGAAAAGCGAGGGCAAGAGTTCTAAAGAAAAGCCTCGCAAAAAAATCAAGTCCAAGTCACACAAAGAAAACCTCTTTGAGGCACTCGGGCGACAAACAAATAAGAAAATCAAAGGACAAACAAAGTGACCACGCCAAGGATGAAAATCTCAGAGAGACATCCTCGATGAAGATCTCAACCTACCTCCCGATCCTACGCGTATGGAGGATTTATCAAAATTGTTAGTCAAGAAACCATTGATGTCAATATTGGTACCAAAGAAGATCCCAAGATAGTAAAATTGGGAGCATCACTCTCGCCAGAGAACAAAAGACGTTCACTATGCTACTATGAGAGTTTATTGATGTGTTCGCATGGTCTTACAAAGACATGCCCGGCTTAGATCCAACTTTGGTCATGCACAACCTAGTCAGTGCATGCAGACGCTAAGCCTATCAAACAAAGCTCCGAAAGATGCACCCAAGAGTGGCCCTGTTGGTTAAAGAAGAGTTGGAAAGGTTGCTTGCAGCAGGATTCATCAAGCCAATTGATTATTCTCGATGGATATCAAACATTGTTCTTGTCTCCGTAAGAAACCTATCGGTATCCGAATCTACATGATTTTAGGACATCAATAAAGCTTTCCCTAAAGATGACTTTCCATTGCCCAACATTGACATGATTGTTGACTCAACCGCAGGGTATGAAATGCTATCACTCATGGATGGCTTTTCAGGTTATAATCAAATTAAGATCACTGAGGAAGACCAACACAAAACAACTTTCACAACTCCTTGGGGCACCTTCTATATCAAGTGATGCCATTTGGCCTTAAGAATGCGAGCAACTTATCAGTGGGCCATGACATAGTAATATTTCATGATATGATTCATGACATCATGGAAGACTACGTAGATGACATCCTGGGAAAGTCCAAAACAAGAGAGGATCATCCTATCATTTTACGGCGTATCTTTGAACGCCTGCGTGAATACAAAGTCAGATGAATCCAAAGAAGTGTGTCTTCGTGTGCTATCTGGGAAACTATTAGGCTTCATCGTGTCAAGATGAGGTATTGAGGTAGACCCTGCTAAAGTGTCTGCCATCACAGAAATGCCTCCACCTGAGAATATCAAGCAACTGCGTAGCTTGCAGGGAAAATTCAAGCCATTCACCACTTTATCTCCCAACTTGCAGATAAATGTCACTCATTCACTCATTTTCTTAAGAAGGATGTCACTTTCATCTGGGGACCCGAGCAACAACAAGCCTTTTCTTTGCTTAAACAGTACCTGGCTAATCCACCTGTCCTCATGCCTCCCACTCCGGGAGAACCACTTTTGCTCTATATTTCCACTACGCAATACGCTATTGGTGCACTGCTCACCCAATATGACCTTAGCCATAAAGAGAAAGTAGTGTACTATCTGAGTCACACCCTCATCGCCTATGAACTTAATTATCCTCAGATTGAAAAGGCTTGCTTGGCCGTTGTTTTTACCTTTCAGAAACTTCACCATTACCTAGCTAAATACTAAGACCAAGCTCATATCCAAGGTCGACCCACTCAAGTATTTGTTGTCCAAACCCACCCTCACAGGTAGAATGGCTAATTGGATCATTCTACTCAGTGAGTTTGATATAGAATTTGTCCATCAAAAATCAGTTAAAGGACAAGTACTTGCCGACCAGCTAGCGGAAGCACCTTTGCAAAGCACAGAACCTTTGAGTCTGGATCTTCCAGATGCATCTTTGCTCTACATTGAAGAATCTATCATATGGCAGATACATTTTGATGGATCTTTTACGTTTCATGGTTCAGGTGTAGGAGTGGTCCTTATTACTCCTTCGGGTGATCCTATACCACAAGCTTTCCGCCCTCGCCTTCCTCGCACGAACAACATTACGGAATATGAAGCACTCATTACAGGATGAAGCTAGCCATCAAGTGGAATATTCAACATGTTAAGGTTGTAGGTGATTCACAACTAATCATCAAATAGGTTAATGATGAGTATAAAGTTAAGGATGACAAGCTCATACCTTACAAGAAGTTGGTGGAAACTCTGAAGGAGTATTTTGTGCATTACCTTTGAGCAGATCCCAAGAGCGCATAACAGATCGGCAGATGCCATGGCAACGGTGGGATCTATGCTTCGTATTCCACCAGGGAACAATGATATGCCATTTTTCATAGAAAATCTACACCAGCCCGCATATGACGTGCCGGAATCTTTCCTAGCTTGTGAGGTTGTTGGTCCCTATTCCCGTGGTACGAACCCATTTTCACCTATCTTAAGGACAATACTTTCCCTCCCAATATCTCCCATTCTAAAAAGCAAAGCCTGATTCACCAGATAGCCCATTACACCCTTTTAGGAGGTACACTTTATCATCATGGCTACGATGGGAATCTGTTACGTTGTTTGGATGTGACGAGTCAATCCAGGCAATTAAAGAAGTACACGAAGGAGTATGCGAGCACATACAAACGGAATGGTCTTGGCTAAGAAACTGTTAAGAGTAGGTTACTATTGGCCCACCATGGAAACTGATTGTTGTAATTATGTTAGAAAATGTGTGCTTTGCCAAAAGTATGGAAATTTCATCCATGCTCCATCGCAACCATTGCAACCAATCACTACCCCGTGGCCATTCTCCAAGTGGGGACTTGATCTAATAGGGAAGCTTACTCCTACCTCATCTGATGGTCATACACATATCATCACAACTACATAAATACTTTACAAAATGGGTGGAGGTTGTCCCTTTAACCTATGTCACAGGAGCACAGATTTCTAAATTCATCATGAATCACATTATTTGCCGATATGGTATCCCTGCAGCCATTATCACAGATAATGGGAAGTCATTTAAGAACAAAACTATGAAAGGTCTTTGCCAACGGTTCCAAATCAGATTGAAATGGTCCACACCATATTACCCTCAGGGTAATGGACAAGCTGAGGCAACAAACAAGACTTTGGTAAGGATAATGGAGAAGATGGTTAGCAAAACCGGTCAAAACTGCACCTACAAATCCACCCAAATTCTCTCGGGCCTACCGAACATCAATTCACACTCCTACGGTGTGCGACGCCATATTCCCTAGTGTTCGGGATAGAATCTATCATCCCTTTAGAGATCAAACTCCCATCCCTATGAATTTCTCTTCGGACTATTTGGATAAGGATGAAGATTATCGAGTGGCAAGATTGGCTGAGTTAGAGCTCCTGGATGAGAGGCACATTCGCGCTCTTAATCACCTGAAGGTATATCAACACAAAATCTCCCACAACTACAACAAGAGAATCATCCTCACCAGCTTTGAGGTGGGTGATTTAGTTATGAAGGAGAACCAGCTCAACACCAGAGCAAGAGCGAGAAAAGAAAGGGAAGTTCAACCACACTCGGTTAGGACCCTATGTCATAGTTGCCAAGTACGGCACGGCACCGGGCATACAAACCGGCTCACCCTAATGGTGATGAGCTCCGAGAGCCAATGAATGCCATGCATCTTAAGAAGTTCTATGCTTGAACATGGCACAAAAATAAAAAAAAAAATAACATCAAAAAAAAAATCAAAAAAATAAAAAAAGAGAAAAGGTCATCCACTAGTGAAAACCACGCAATTAGGGCACTTTGACAAGTCCTTGGGTGAAAACCGGTTTCCGCGCCTCGGGAGGATTCGTTGTTCACAAGCATTCTCATATTAGAAGGGTAGTTGTCTTTGCCTGACCTAGTTCTACCTTCGAGTTTCCTTGTGCACACCATCTTGTCCAGCCTTGATCCGGCTTTTCCTTCTTCTATTCATCTCTCTAGTAAGGGACGTGGTCTTTCTATTTCCCATCTTACGCTGGGGCAACTCAACGACTTCACCTTCTTGTTCATAAGTGCATGGGCTTCTACCTTGTATATTCCCCACCTAACGTCGGGGCATCCATGCTTTCTTGGTTACCCGCACATAGCTTTGGAAAATCATTAAAAAACACAAAAACAATAGAAAATTGTTTCGAGAAAAACAAAAAATAAAAAAAATTGTTTCGAGAAAAACACAAAAACAATAAAAATTGTTTCGAGAAAACACAAAAACAATAGAAAATTGTTTTGAGAAAACACAAAAACAATTTGTTTTGAGAAAAACACAAAAACAATAGAAAATTGTTTCACAAAACACAAAAACAATAGAAAATTGTTTCACAAAAAACAATAAAAACAATAGAAAATTGTTTCACAAAACACAAAAACAATATAAAATTGTTTCACAAAACCTAAACAATAGAAAATCGGTTTATGAAAACATATCTTACAAAAACATTTACTTGCATTGTCTTGTTTTCTTTTTGCTTGTTGCTTGTATAGTATAGTTTTTTGCATGTGCTTGCTTTTGAGTTGTTTGTTGCTTGGGTGTACTTTACTTTGTCATAGTTTATCTTTTCTTGCTTAGAATAGATTCATTCTTGCTTGTGCATATTGTAGTGGGTTTCACATGCTAGTGTGTTATTTCTTTATTTCTTTCTTAATGCATTTGGTTGTGTTTTGTTACTTGTTAATAAGGCATGGTGATTCATGGTGTATCGTGATTAATTCCTCGTGTTCTTTGTAGAGTATTTGGCTGTGTTTCGTGCATGTGCTCTATTTTTTTATCATTCACATCACATTACCATCACTATCATCACATCTAAAGATCATCTATACATCATATATAAACAAAAATGCTAAGTTTTACATCATGCATGTATGCTAAGCTAATCATCACATATCATATCATCAATGGGGGCAAGAGGGGTCACGCATAAAAAAAATATCCCCCCCCACACCAATATCATCATATCATCCCATCCATATACATCAAAATAACACTTGAAAACAACATTTGATATTGTCTACAGATCTATCATCTACAATCTACAAGACGCCTCAAACGATCACGTGCGATCACCATCTCTCCCGAGTGTCGAGCCTCACAATAAGTTTTCTAAACTCGAGCGGTAAAATGAACTCGATTGCGATGTTTTTACTCCCTCTGGGGTATATTAACCTGCTTTTTCACCGATCGATGGCGGGACACCCGCTTAGCTCACCGCTTTCTCCTCTCGTTTCACTTGTGGGAATAATTATTTTTAATTAAATAATTATTTTTCTTTATTTTTCACCGTATTGGGGCATTTTTTGTCCAATACCCCTTTCTTCTCCCCTGACAATTTTATTGCTCCCCTCGGTGATTTTTATTCTTCTTCACACCCTCGTAAATAATTATTTTTCAAATAATTATTTTTTCTTAATTTTTCCACTAAACAAGGACATTATTTGTTGTTGTTTCTCTTTTTTCTTCCACCTAGGGCACTTTCTGTTGCCCCCTAGGCCCTTCTTTTTTTCTTCTCTCCTCTTTCTATTGTTTATCATGGTTCAGAAAGCCAAAACAATACAAACATTTACTATATCAAAAAAATCCAAAAACAAGGCAAAATTTTTCAAAAATTCCTAAAAAGTAAAACACCCTACAAAATGGTAACTTGCTTCTTACAGCTGAAACTTGTGTCTTGCGCATGGTATTTTCTCCATATCCTATTGGTTTGTCTCACATCTTCCCCGATTAATATGACTCATGGATCACCGGATTCACAACCATTCACAAAAGCTAGCTTGCTTGCTTCGTTTGTACTCTGGGGCACTTTTGGTTGCCTGGTGTTGTTTCGTTGCACACAAACACTTTTCATGGACCCCGTGTCCATTTTCATTTCCCCTTGCATGTATCCTTTCTTGGGGCATCATTTTTAACCCTTTTCATCAATCATGAACTTGTGGATCTCTTCAAAGACCGATAACAAAACATTTGTACAACTGTCTTTGACCGCTGTTGGGTTGATATGTGCGTTCGTACTTGTTTTCCCTGTTATATGAGCTTGTTTCCTTCTCGTATTGCATTGCATTTTTTTGTATGTCATGCATGGAGTTGGTATTTTCAGCAATGGACAATTGTTCGTAGTATGGCTTTTCATGTCATTCTACCTTTGTCGTATGCTTATATTTTTCATAAGGACCGATGATGTAGTTCCTATGGCAATATGATGACATCAAATTTTTCCAAACAAATACAGCGCTAGAGGCTAAGCTCTTCTCCCCCTCATCCATATTTCTTCTACACCACTTCCCTTTCACCCCTAATTCTCCTCTCCTCATCGAGGCATCCCGCCTCGTCCCCATTCTTCTACCTATATCTCACCTTTTTTTCGATCGTCGATCGATTCTTCCATCACCCCATCGACACTCGAGGGGGCATCTCTCCCTCCTACTAATTTTTCTTCTATCCCTTCAAAATCTCTTCTGTCTACTATCTTTGAAGTGGCATCACTTACGCCACCCCAAAGAGGGGCAAATGTAGACACCTATAATTACGCCCAAGCAATTTAAATACTTAAATTGCGCTAATTATCCCCTTTCTCAAATCAACGACATATCGTCAAAAGCACTCATTTTCCCTCATATCATCATTAATTAATTACACTAAGCTAATTAATTAAGTTTCCTATCCAACAAATACCCTAATTAACGACCTTCCGTTAATAAATCACCCCTTCTACCTAGACTAATTAATTATTATTAATTAATTAGCTTTCCCTTCCATTTAACCAATAAATCAATATTTAATTGATTTAATCCCCTTATAATAGCCTAAATCGTACTAATATTCCTCTAATTATCTTCTATAAGCTTACATCTACCTATTAGTTAATCACCTTTGATTAATTAAAACACCCCCAACTCCCATGACTTGCTAAACATAAATTAAACCCTTCTAAAGTAAGGTTACCTTTAATAAAGCAACCTTATCCATTCCTAATCATGTTTTACCTTTATCCCACATTCATGAGAATGTGTTGAATCCTTTATCCTTTGGGCTATATAAAGAGCCCTCCACCTACCTTTTTACTTACACCTAAACTCCTTAGAGAGAAAATGCAAAGCATATAGCAAAGAGACTAAGAGCTTGCACCTTGCCCTTTTGAGAGTTCATCATCTTGAAGAGTTAAGCCTCTTTCTTAAGTGCTTAGGTCATATGGGAGGTGTCAAAGGGGTCTTATAGCCCAACTTTGATAGCCCTCTCATTCCTAGGTTACTTGGCATACTAAGGACAACTATTTTGATAGCCATGGAGCTTACTTAGGTCCATTCATTTATTTGTTGTTAGAGAATAGAGGAGTTTAGATATTTAGCATTGTTAGTTTCAAAGTTTGTATTGATGAATGCTAGCATCTAACCCTTGTTTAATTCTTATCTTGATGGTGTTTAGTTTGTTGTTCAATTCTTGCTAAGTTAAGGCTATTTAGGTGTTAGTCTTTACTCATATTAGCATTATTCTCATCATTGAGACTTCAGACTTAGAACCAATTACCTCATATTCCTTCCATAGAGGAAATTATAGCCCAAAGTCCTCCTTCTTGTCCGGAGTGGAATTTCCACCTCACCTATTCCTCCACCCACAGGTGAGGAACACCTTTAGAACACCTCCTTCAATCACCCGTGGAGGAGCGTTCATTAGCCATCAAGACTATTTCACCTCATATTCCTTCCATAGAGGAAATTATAGCCCACCTCCTTACGGGAACCCACCTCACGCCTCCACAATACACCTTTCACCTCCTTCATCACCACGGAGGATACTTGTTTACCTTTGGCTTCTCCTCCACCTTCAGTCCATGGAGGAGGAGCACCGGTCATCTACCCCACCTACAGAGGAGCACCCATTTTCTCCTCCACCTATCAAGGATCTAGTAGAGATACCTTTGCCTCTAGGTGATCATTCTCCATCAGCTACCCAAGATCCTACAGACTTACTTTCAACTCTCTTACCCACGGAAGCCAAAGCTAGCAAATTCCCTGTCTCTAAGACAAATTTCATGGGAATTTCCATTAGGTCCTCATCAGCCTCACCTACAAATGTGTTATTCTCACGCTTAGCTAATCGCTTAGATTATGTGGATAGAGCCTTACTTTGGGGGTGTCTTCTACTTCCTATCTCAACACAAATGCAGATGCAACTTGCTGACACTTCCACTATCTACCCAAAGATATTTCAGCCAATTGAACCAAACACAACCTCCTCTATCACAACTTCTTCCATGACACCCATCATAGCTCAACACACACCCTTACCCATAACCCAACATACACCTAAATCCAAACCCACACCTACATCATCTTCCTCGACTAAACCTATTACTACCTTAGGGGTCACCCCAACCACCAACCTTATTCATCCACCTATCAAACTAGATTTAGCTACATCCTCCAAAGTCAATACCAAACCTACTCCGACACCCAAATAGAAGAGCCAACTCCATAAATCTCATACTCCAACCTCACTGATCACACCTTCTTCACCTTTACCCTTTTGTCTATCTTAGGACCTCATCCTTCTAACACAGGTAAGAAACCTCCACCCACCAGTAAACTAAAAATGTAGTAGCCCATTCCACCATTGCAAACCTCAAACATACCCAAGCACCCACCATGACTTCCGCCCACATCTGCAACATCTTTACCACCCATACCTCTAATACCATCGATCACCCCTTCACTACCCATGACACTTCAGTCTCTTTCCCTCACACCTCCGACACGACCTACACCATCTACCTTCACAACACCTCTATTATCCCCATGGGTAACGTGCCCTCTTCCACCATCTACCTTTCCCTCTAGATCTTGTGTGCCCGTATCACCTTTACCCAAGAAGGTACAACCTAAGGACAAAAATCCGCTACCCTCTAATAAGGTAGTCAAAACAACCATACACTCTCCTGCCAGTTCGTCTACCATACCCCTACCCAAACAAACATGACCAATGCCTAAGATCACACCAACACCTAAAACTATAGCTCGACCTACTCCCCCTTGTGTAAAGATTGTTCCTCTACAGTCCTCCATGCCTACACCAAAACCCACCTTCACTTCCCATTGTGATTCAGAAGCAGGGTCCTACACCAAAATTTTAACCAACCTCCTTGAAAATTCTATCATCAAATTGCCACCCCTCAGACCTTATGACCCTCTCAAGCCCAAACCAAAGGGGTTTGATGACACCAAAATTTGTGCCTACCATCGTGTGTCAGGACACGATGTAGAGAATTATAAGGCTTTGAAAAATGTTCTTATCCAGTTGTGCCCTCCCGAAGAAAACTTTGACGATGATGACCTTCTTGATGAGGACCCCATTTCACCAACACCCATTCCCATAACTCTTCCCTCACTGCCTACTCAACGACCCGGACCTTTGCCCCCACAACTCCTAGAACCACCTCTAAGATTTGAAATTAACATGGTTTGCATCAATGACCTTGCCAAACCTCCACCCAAATGTCGATGTGCCCATCTCATCTCATAAGATTCCTTCCCGCCATTGGGATTTTGCCCTTCGTGTCACCATACCTTTCATGGCTCACCTACCTTGCCTACCTCCCCACCTCAGATCAACATGATCCACATTGCTACCTATGCTCAAAAGGACAAAGGAAAGGAAAAGGAAACTAACTCACCAACCAATCCCATACCCAACATACCATCTGCACCCACACCTATAATCACTATCCATGGCCCCACATATCCTATTTCTAATGGGGTCACACACCACGCGATGCTCAAACAACTACACCAATCCCCCTCAAAATGTCTCTATATGACCTCATCCAAACTTTAGAATCCCATCGTCAAGCTCTCATGGAGGTCCTTCAATCTATTGAGGTTTTACCAAATGACCCTACACCCATAGCCTCCATCATCACACCCCATCATGTAGCCTCTCTCACCAAATTACCACCTTTTTCCACACCTCCACCTACTCACCAAGTAGCCTTCCTTATCTTCTCAAAGGAAGATATTGTACCACACCAAACAGATGATCCAGACCCAGATCTCTTCATCTCTATCCACATCAATGATATATGTGTATGATGTGTCATGATTGATGGGGCGCTAGCATTAATATCATTTCATCCCATGCATTCGCTCAAATGTGCATACCTGACAATTACATGCATAAACATTCTATCATGTTGTGTTCATTCAATAATGCTATCACCTCTACACTAGGCACCATCATCCTCCACATTCACATGGGCCCCCGCATTGTTCTAGAGTTATTTTATGTCTTGGAGGGGAATTTCAATATAACTTGTTGCTTGGTAGACCCTGGATTCGTGTCATGGGTTGTGTCCCTTCCACTTTGCATCATTGTGTGAAGTTCGAGCATGAAGGATACACCTATACCATTCTAGCCAACCCATCACCCTTCAAAACTTGTAACACGCTTTACCAACCCAATGACATGCTCATACCCATCAAAGCATCTACCTCCAAAACCACCGCCACATCACCTACACCTCCACTTACCAATACACTGCTACCTCAATCGCATGTCAAGCGTCCTCCATTCCTACTACCGCCATAACCTCCATGGCCAAAACATTAGCCTCCCAATCTGTTAGCTCCACCTCCATGTCAACCTCTCGACACATCGTCTATTCCATCTACCCACATACCAACCACCAATCCCTTAGAGGGAATTTTTCAATGCCTCACTCTGGGGGAGTATCACGTATATAGTGTCAACACATTACTTACTCCACAAGAGTATGGAAGTCTTCACCAACACCCTCGCTATGATCACCGCATAGGAGAACACCTCCTTTATGGTCCTCCCCACCTTCATACCTATCTCACCTATGGGGACATGATACTACCACTTACACACCTGAACCACCGTCACAAACCCATCCATTTTCTCGCCGACCTCCAGGTCCACTCACCAATCACTATTTTTCCCACACCTTCTTGCACCGATGTGCATGGAAGGGTTTTGGTTTTGGCTTTTATGAGCAAGGCAGCCATACTGTTATTCCATGTACTACCCAAAAACATAATGACCATAGAGGTATTGGCTTTTCTAGAACCACCTACTAAGAAGGCTCGCATTGAGATCATCGAGGACATCAACCCTTCTCCACCTTCTTCACCACCATCACCACCTTCATTAATGGAGTCGATGGACCCAGAATCCATTCCTTATAACTTTTTTTTCATAAACACCATTTCCTTGGGGCCTCTAATTCATCAATGCGAGGGCGAGGCTCCCTCCTCTCTTCCCTTCTTATATCTTGAAATGATTGATGATGATACACCTTCGATCAACATCGTTCAATGTTAGGATGATGAATCTATACTCACCTACCTTGGTGTAGAAGACTCATATATTCACCGGTTATTACCATCTGAGATGCAAACCATGTTGAATGAATCGACTATCAAAATCAATATTCATACTCAGGACGACCCTCACATCTTAAAGATTTGCCAATCTTTAGATGTTGCTAAACAGGAAGCCATCACTTCTTTTCTCAAAGATCATGACCATGCTTTTGCTTGGTCTTATGCAGACATGCATGGTATTGATCCCACCATAGTGGTCCATAATATCGTAACCATTCCCGATGCAAAGCCTGTCAAATAAAAGCTGAGGAAAATGCACCTCGCACTGTCCTTCTTGTCAAAGAATAACTTCAACACCTTCTTTCAATTTCCTTCATATTACCCATTGATTATCCTCATTGGATTTCTAACATTTTCCCATCACTTAGGTGATAGGGGACTCCACATTTGCATGGATTTCCATGACCTCAATCTAGCTTACCCAAAAGATGAGTTTCCTCTACCTAGTATTGACCAACTGGTTGACCTTACCTCTGGTCATGATATGCTATCACTCATGGATGGATTCTTAGGTTATAACCAAATCTTACTTGCCCCAAAGGATCAACACAAAACCACATTAATCACCCCTTGGGGACCTTATCCTATCGAGTCATGCCTTTTGGCCTTAAAAATGTTTGTGCCACATATCGGCCGGGCTATGACTTACATCTTCCATGACATCATGAATCATATATTGGAATATTACGTCAATGCACTCCTTGCCAAATCTAAACACCACTCGATAACCTTTCCATCCTAAAAATCATCTTTGATCACCTTATTATATATTTCATTTGCCTTCAACCCAAGAAGTGTGTCTTCGCGGTTCTCTCAGGAAAGCTCCTGGGATTTATCATCTCCTTACGTGGTATAAAATTTGACCCTACTAAATTCAAGGCCATTCTTGAAATGCCTCCACCCACTAATCTTAGGCAACTCCGTAGCCTATAAGGTAAGTTACATTCTATTTTCCATTTCATTTCACAATTGTCTGATCGGTGTCAACCATCTCATCATCTGCTTAAGAAGGATGTCTCCTTTAAGTGGGATGATGACTGCCATAAAGCTTTTGAGGCCTTAAAACAATATCTTCTTCAACCCCCTATACTCATTCCACCTAAAGACGATCAACCTTTCTACCTATACATCTCAACTACCGATCACTCTTTGGGGGCCATGCTTGCTCATCGCGATGAACAACATAGGGAGCAGGTGGTTTATTACATAAGCCGTACTCTTTTGGACTATGAAACATGATACAACCATCCTAAAAAAAAATTCTTAGCCTTATTTTTCATTGGCACAAAACTCTACCATTACCTACTCAACCACAAAATCTATGTTGTGACCAACACTCGACCCCTTAAACTTCATGTATGCCAAACCTTATCAAATCAAGGAGTCACACGTTGGCTTATGCTTTTGGCTGACCTCAACCTTGATTTCATTCATCAAAATTCCATCAAGGGCCAAGCTATTGCCGACCAATTAGCAGACACACCTATTTCTAGGGATCAACCCTCTAATTTTGACTTTTCCAGATTAGTCAATTGCTACCCTTTCCCTGGATGAACCCGCTTACCAAATCACACTCTTCTTTGATGGTTGCAAGTGTTAGCATGGGGGTGGGAAAGGAGTTATCCTCATTCTCCTTAATGGTGAACCCATGTCTTTGTCTTTCAAACTCGATTTTGATTGCACCAACAATATTGCCGAATACGAAGCACTCGTACTAGGTCTCCAAGCTTCCTATGCCCTAGATGTCAAATCAATCAACATCTTTGGTGATTCTCAATTGGTCATAAACTAGGTCAATGGTATATACCAATGTCGTAATGAGATACTTCAAAAGTACAAACATCACGTAGACATACTTTTGACCACCTTCGACCGTTATGCCCTTCAAACCATCCCACGTTCAACCAAAAAATTTTCCAATACCATGGCCTGCTTGGCTTCTCAAATACCCACTTCACCTGCCAATTCTAAAATATTTGTCACCATACAATGACTCCAATCACCCTCTTATTTACCTCATGAAATTTACTCCATCGGAACCATCGTCTTGGACCTAAGTGACCTTTGGTATAAACAGTACTCTGACTATCTTTCTCCCTCCATCTTACCTCCTGATCTCACCTGTAATGGACAATGCACCTTCCTTAAAAAGGTCTCTCGCTACGTCATCATGGGGGGCCTTCTCTATAAGTGCGGCTTTGATGGTATTCTCTTACGATGTGTCACAAGTTCTAAAATTCCTTATACCATTAAGGAAGTTCATGATGGCATATGTGGAGGTCACTTTAGTGGCCTCACTGTTGCTAAGCGTATTCTTCACCTAGGCTATTACTTGGCTGACCCTTAACCATGATTGTTGCATCTACGTCAAGCATTGTGTAAAATGTCAACAACATGCCAACCTTCATCATACACCTAGTCACGCCTTACAAGTTTCCCATGACCTTTGGCCCTTTTCTCAATGGGGTTTGGATCTTGTTAGAGAGATCAATCCCCATTCTTCCCAATGACATCAATGGATCATCACCGCTACCGAATACTACGTAAAATGGGTTGAATCCATACCACTCATCTCCACGAAAGTGAGAAAATATGTGATTTCATCAATCATCACATCATTTTTCACTTTGGTGTTCCTCATCACCTCATCACTAATAATGGAAAACAATTCAAAAATAAAACATTGCGAAAACTTTGCGACACCTTCGGCATTCAGCTAAGTTTCTCATCACCTTATTACCCATAGACCAATGGCCAAGTTGAATCCAATTGATAAAACCTTGAACAAAATTATCAAGAAAGTCGTTAATTATATCTTTAGGGAAGGACTGGCATATGCACATTCCTTTTGCCCTATAGGCATACCACACTAGTATTCACATTTTCACCGCCGCTACACCTTTTTCTCTTGTCTGACGGTACGCAGAGGCTATTCTACCCTCAAAGTCTAGATCCTCTCACTCCACATTTCTCTTCATGACATGCTCAATGATAATGACTTTCACGAGGACCATTTAGCACAACTTGAGATATTAGACGAACGCCATCTTAATGTTATTGATCATCTTCAAGTTTACTAAAAATGTATCAAACGTACCTATGAAAAACATTTCCATGAACGAACCTTCCAAGTTGATGACCATGTCCTGAAAGAAAATCAACATGTAACCAAAGTAGAAAAAAGTAAACGGGAAAATTTACTCCTAATTGGCTTGGACCATATGTCATGATCCATACTTATGTATCAGGTGCTTATCATTTATTTTCACTTGATGGTAAACCCAAACCTGATCCCCTTAATGCCTTGCATCTTTGACCATTCTACTATTGAATTTTAGTCCTACCTCACCTTTTGCTTCTTTTTTTTCCTTATCCCTTGAGCACTATCCACTTCCTACGTCATCACCAATGATTAAATAAGAGTCATGTGCATACCCATCACTTGTTATCTTCTCTTGAATATGTGTACCACGGCGCTGCACATAGCATGATTCTCATGGATACTTTTCGCTCTACCTCTAGATGAGATCCCATGGTCTTTTCACCCTACTTTACAATAAGAATCCTATTCTTCACCTTGGTCTTGTCCATGACTTCAAATCCCTCACATGGGGTCCAACTCCTTGAGTCAAACTTACAATAAAAATATGACTCCCTCAAAAGGAAATCTTCCTCTCTATAATCGCTATAAATAGACTACTCCTCGAAGGACAACTATATAAATATCTTTCAAAAAAAAGAAAAAAAAAAGAAGTGAGAGAATCTAAAGCTTCCCACATCGATCACTTCATGAAGACCTCAAGAAGTTAATTTCCTCATCCCCTATAGACTTCCCGCATCGATCGGTCTATCTCAAATATCACCAACACAAAAGGCTTTTTGTCATGGACTTGCCCATTGTGACCACTCGGATCTTTTACCCAAAGAGCATGCTATCGATGAGGCCGCTTATGTCCAATTAATGTATAATATATGATCTTATCATACTCTCCATATGAGTTAGGATGTAACTGTTTGTCTTTTGATTGATTGTGATCCTAATGTTAAAAAATCTGAAATTCCTAACATAGTGTGTGTTTAAATTCAGTTTTGTAATAAAGTAGGTCTAATCAGTCAAGGAAATGAAGTAGGTGGCATTTAATATGTTTTTTATAGCATTTGATCCTACACAACTTAGTTCTAGAACTCCATCACACAATCATCATTTAGTTCGGAACTTTCGGACTTAATTTCAAAACTCTAGAATTTAGTTCTGGAATTTTCAGACTTAGTTCCGGAACTCCTGGTGACAGCTCCAAAACTCTCACAGTTTTTGTTCTTAACAATTTCCTATGGTTTTGGAACTTCTCCAAAGTTCTAGAACCAATGGGAGTTATCTATTTTAAACCACATCCAGAAATTTTTCATCTCCAATCATGAAGGACGAGAATATTTCTGAACGTAGATCCAGGAAGAGTTATCCTATAGCTATCTGATCAACCACCATCCAACTCAACATCTATTCTAGGCATGATTCAATTTCATCAGAATCATTGAAGACAACTAGGATTATAAAATGTATATAAATGCAGACCTGCATTAGAATAAAAAGAAGAATTAGAGATATAGAATAGAGAAGAGAAATAGATTAAGTATCTAGATCTAGTACATTTTGTAATACTGAATGTTTTTATCAATAAAATAGCCATTCTGATTTGAGAGAATTCTGAGTTGTTAAAATCCTGATTCAAGGAGGAGCAAGGGCCCACTCCCCCAAGGACAAGGATATTCATTTATTTAGTATTTATATTTCTTCAGTAAATAGCTTAGATCTATTAATTTCGTATTGCTTTCATTCTTTCAGTTAAATTCTATTGCATACTTGTTCCCGCAGCGTTTAGATAAACCTTTCTATTTCTTGCAATTGTTTTCAAGCATTTTAATTTGAGTGTTTACTTTCAAAAGCAAGTGTGTTTATTTTCTAACAAAGTGTGTGTTATCTTTTTCACGGTGTGTTTCCTTTCAAAGCTTTTCAAGTGTGTTTTATTTTCAGCAAGTTTTCATAGTTTGATTTGAATAAGGTTTTACCAAGAAGTCCTTAAGACATTAAGAGATCCCCCAGAAAATATAAAAATAGTTCTTATCAACTACTAGATCGATTAAAGTACTCTTGTTCAATATAGCTTTGATACACCCTTGGTTTGATATGACATCAACAAGAAGTTGATTAAATGAAGGGAATAATGACACCCATCATTTTTGGTGCCATTTCCAGGGAACACCAGTTGGAATTTTCTAATTAAGTGTTAGCAAGAGAAACAAAACATACATCTAGTAGTTGAAGAATCTTCCCTACTATATCACAAAATATATGAGTAGACCAAGAGACTCACAGGGTAGATTCCTTCCAAAAAATATTCACAAGAATTCATAACATCCTCTAGTCAAAGTAAGGAAATTGATCAAGAATTGGAGGCACCACCATCCCCTGTCAGACAAGAAATAGAATTGCCATTTTTGGAATTCTTAGATCAGTCACCTAAAGGGAGTAGAACTTTTAGGAGAAGGCTTATTACCCAAGATCCATTGAGGGTAAGTTTTGATTCTCAATTGAGTAGTCAACCTCCTACTCCTAATTTTTCACCTTCCCCAAAGCATACAACTTACCACATTGATTGGGAGGAAACTTCAAAAAATATTTTTGAAATGGCACGAGAAGTTGAGGGAGTACCTGATAGGACCTTTACCTATCCAATCCAATTGGGAGATGATGACACATCAATGAAAAATATCTCACCTGCACATTTACCCACTTTCGAGGAATGTCATCTCAAGATCTTGACCAATTTCTCGCTTCAATTCAAGGTGTTATGTCAAACCTTTGATTATAAAATAGATAATCAAAAACTCAAGTTGTTTCCATCCACCTTGAAGGATGCAGTAATGAGGTGGTTCATGGGATTAACATCCAACTCTATTAGCACTTGGGCATAAATGGAGACTACCTTCTTATATAAATACCAAGATTATTCCAGAGGGAGAAATAGGAAGGAAGAATTCATCAAAATCAAGCAGGAAGAGGATGAAATTATAGAAGACTATTTAGAAAAATTCTTATTTGTTAGCAAAAGATGTGGATTTGTGCTTACAGAGGAATTAAGTAAAACCATTTTTCTCAAAGGTTTGGATGACGAATCTAGAGAATCCCTTAACTTGATAGGAGGGGGAGATATTGATCAGATAAGAATGAATGGAATTAAAGATATTTGTAGAAGCTATTCCAGAACAAGAGGTGGACCTAGAAAAGGAAAATTAGTAAAAAGTCTGAATCCAGATATGAAAAAACTAATGGATGAGTTGGAAAACTTTAAAATAGACATATTAGTGTAATTAACCTCTACTATGGATGGATTACAAGCTAAAGAAAATTCCAAAACTGAACCATTGGCTATGTATTGTCCTAGATGCAGGAAGAAACATGCATTAAGAGATTGTTCTTTAGATAAAATAGAAATGTGTCTTATCTGTGAATCTAAAGAACATGATACTCGATGTTTTTCTTTTGTTTCCTGTCATTAAAAATCAGCTTGAACAAACTATTCCCTCATCTACAACTGAAGAATTGAATTTTTTCAGAGACAACCTAACCAAGGGTAGTTTATGCCAAGATCAGCTCCTAATCCATGGACAATGCCATGGGCTACTTAGGTAGTACCAAAAAATTGGGGACAACCACCTTGGGTACCTCAACCAACTTGGAACCCTCAAGATTGGGAAAATCAAGCCTGGTATGCTTAGGGACATCAACAACCATGGGTTGGTCAAGGAAATCCTTATGCTTGGTCACAACCTAGATGGAACCCTAATTATTCCCAAGGAAGAACATATCCAAATCAGAATCAACAGGCCATCATGGGATCCCCTGCATAGAACTCACAAACTGAGAATGTTGTCCAAACACAAATACCAACACAACCAGTAGCAAACCCCTAAACAAATAGACAACTCCTGTTTATGGAACAGAACCTTAAAATCAGCTGACATTGATATGGATTGTAAGGATATTCAAACTAGATCTAGGAAAATCATTAATAGTCCACCCCTTATAATCACTGAAATGACAGAAGAAAATGAGAACCCTAGTATTGTTGTTCCAAAAGAGGATATAGAAAGAAAATAAAAGGATCCAGATAGCAACACTACTAAGACTCCATTTCCTAAGAGATTAAAAAAAGATATAGAAATCAAGGAGTCCAATTAGTTTAGGAATTAAGGAAATTGAATATTCAAATACCATTGTTACAAGAAATTAAAAACATTCCAAAATTGAACAAATTGATTAAAATATTATGCATGAAAAGCTCGGAAGAAAGAGACAAGTATCCCAAGACTATCAAAGTAGATTGAAACTTGCTGATTTATTAGCAGAAAACTATTACTTCCCAAATATGGAGATCCTAAAAGTCTTGTTATTTCTGTCTCTATAGGAAATAAGGATGTACATAATGTTTGATAGATTTGGGAGTTACTATCAATGTAATGACAATGGATACTCTAAAACATTACCATTAATAGGTATACAACCTACTAATACCATATTGTAGATGGCGTATCATTCGTAGTAAAACAAGAAGGAATTATTGAAGATGTGGCAAAGATGGTAGAGTCATGGGAATATCTAGTTGACTTTTTTATATTACGAGAAAAGGTAAAACATTGGGTTATCCCATTATTTTGGGCAAACCATGATTAGCTACAAGCATTCGCTTTGATAGATTACAGTCGTGTGATATGACAATCTTGAATGATAAGAATCAGAATGAAATTTCCTTATATCCTACCGCATAACCTTTTACTGATAGTCATGAACAATTGTGGGTTGATTCTCCTGAAATTAATAAGAAAAATCTGTCTTCTTTGGCTATGATCACATTACAAGATCATGTAAGAGAAGTAGAAGAGATGATTAATCCACCATTGGATGAGAACTTGTTGTCTTCAGTGTAATTATAAATAGTTTCAGAACCCACAAACTTAGTTCCAAAACCCTTGATCAAAGTTCCGTAACCCGTGAACTTAGTTCTGGAACCCATGAACTTAGTTACGGAACATACTGTTATAGTTCTAGAACCACGACAACAGTAGTTCTCTTTGATTGAAAATGATTTCACTCTGGAGGAATGAGATTTCTCGTGGGGAGAGGATGAATCAGTAGCTTCAGTTTCAAGTACATTAGGAAGTGGTGAAGAATTTTTGGAAAGTAGCAGTGATGAGGAATTTGGCCTGCAAAGAGATAAGTATCATAATTCTCATTACTGTCCTTTTTCCAGTATTTTGTCTCAAGGAAATTTTTGAGATGTTGTTGCATACCACATGTTGTTACAACATGCATGTCCATTAAATACTTTAATGAAACCCTTTCCACAAATCAATTCATCACATATTGGAACCAAGTATGTTGAAATCCAACTAGGAAAAACTTTAAACATCAATAGTTGGTTGAAAGAGGATGAAGAAGCTAAATTGTTTGATGTTCTAAAAAATCATACTAAAGATTTTGCTTTGGATTACAAAGATTTAAGGGTATTCATCTAATTATCTCGCAATCATCACATCTATACCGAAAACACTAAACCACTTAGGCAGCCTCAAAGAAGGATTAACTTGACTTTAAGGGATATAGTCAAACAAGAAATTGAAAAACTATTACAAGTAGGATTCATCTACCCTATCTCAGATAGTCAGTGGGTATCTCCTCTTGTAATTGTTCCCAAAAATAAGTGAAAATGGAGAATATGTGTTGACTATAGGGAACTAGACAAAGCCACAATGAGAGATTATTTTCCCTTACCATTCATACATCAAGTCCTAGATAACCTTTCGGGTAAACAGTGAATTTTCTTTCTTTGATGGCTTTAGTGGGTATAATCGATTAGAGTTGTTGTTCAGGATCGAAAAAACTAAATTTACATGTCCATGGGAACCTTTTCCTATAGAGTGTTACCATTTGGTTTATGCATGGCTCCTGAACTTTCCATAGTGTTGTACTTGTAATCTTTTTGATCTAACAAATGATTGTGTTGAAGTATATATGGATGACTTCACTGTACATGGAGATACATTTGAAGATGCTTTGAGAAATCTAGATAGAGTGTTAACAAGATGTGAACAACACAACCTGTCTCTTAGTGATGAAAAATGTTTGATGATGGTGGATGAGGGAATTGTATTAGGACACCATATTTCACAAAAAGGAATTCAGGTGGATCAAAACAAAATTAGGATCATTTCAGATTTACCTATCCCTTAGACTCCCACAAATATCAAATCATTTCTAGGACATGTTGGGTACTATAGACACTTTATAAAAGATTTCAGTAAAATAGCTGCCCCCATGTTTAATTTGCTAACCAAGGACTATGAATTTCTTTGGGATGAAAAGTGCCAACATGCTTTTGAAGAAATTAAAAACAAATTAATCAGTGCCCCAATATTGAGAGGTCCTAATTGGGAAAATCCATTTCATATCCAAACAGATGCCTCAAATTATTCCATTGGTGTAGTATTGGGACAAAAAGATGAAGAAGGAAAGATGTATGCCATTTACTATCTTAGCAAGAATCTTACTCCCACTGAAAATAATTACACCACCACTAAAAAAGAATTTCTTGCTGCAATTTATGCAATCAATAAATTCAAACATTACATTACAGGGTATGAGATATTTGTATACACAGATCATTCAACAATGAAGTATTTAATGAACAAACCAGTGGTTGGAGGAAGAGTCATTAGATGGTTATTACTTTTGCAAGAATTTGATATTACCATTGTGGAAAATCCAGGTAAATCTGATGTGGTAGCTGATTTTCTATCAAGAATAACCACCACATGGGAACAAAATCCAGTCAAGGATAACTTTCTAGATGAACAATTGTTTGCAATCTTAGTAAGTACACCATGGTTTGCTTATATGAAAAATTATGTTGCAATATTGAAGTTCCTCCTTCTTTCACTAAGAAACAAATAAAGAAGTTAATTAAAACCAGTGCACAATTCAAATGGTTAAATGGAATTCTATTTAAGTGTGGCTCGATTTTATCTTGTGTAGGTGTGTAAGAGAGGATGAAATATTTGACATCCTCGAGAGTACATGTCATGATGAACCAAGTGGAGGACATTATTCAAGAAAAGAACAACTCATAAGATACTTGGCACTCGATTATTATTGGACGTTGATCAGATTTCTAGGTTGATCATACTAACATCCAGTGTGATTGCATAACATTGAATCCTTTCTCCAAGTGTGGGACTTGAAGAGTGAGAAAGGAATCTCCAGAGAAAGGCTGGTTCCTATTCCTCTGTTCAGGTGCACACGAAATATGCAGAGGGTTTTCTCAAAATCTAATCTAATGCCAAGGAGACAAGGTAAGAAGATGCATAAAATAAATCTAAGCTAATAGAGGTGATGCACCGAGGAATGAAGAACATATGCTTTACCAAATTAAACACAGACCATGTAGATATAACACAACACCATGCACGAGATAGCAAAAATGCAATGAAAGATCAAAAACAGCATTAATAAATATGTAAGAGGGTTTAGAAGCAACACAAACACATATATATTGCTCAAGGATCGATTCAATACATTGCAATGGCCAAAAGGCAAAAAACGGTGTTACAGTCTATATGGGAGGTTTGAAAACTCCACAAATCTTCTTATGAACAGGAGAGAAGGGAGGGTGCAAAGCAGAAAATGTCCAACAACAGAAAGAAACCCCTCCTTACAATTTATAGGAAGAATGGGAGAGAAAAGAGAGAGGAATTCGAAATCTGCCCCAACCACCTCTAGGTTGCATTTAATTCGTCCATCATGGCAGAAGCGGCGGGTTCTGGCAAAGCGGCGGTTTGCCTAACAGAAGCGGCGAACTGTCTGCTGCATTAAAGTGGTTGTTGAAGTATTACCTCTGCTTGTTATTTCGTGCCAGAGGCGTTTCTCAATTTTCTCCTCCGAGACTACACCAAAATGCAAGATTGACCTCGAAACGTGTAGAGAATTTCAGCAGCTTTCCGTTGATATCAAGAACGTGCAAATCCGAGCTCTGGATCGAAAGATATGTCGATCTGAAGATTTAGGACACGGAACAGGCGAAAACGGATTTTGAAATATTTTCCCGCGCACTGCCACTTGGACGCCACGTGGCATGCTCTGATTCACTGAATAATTCTCTCTCCTCTGCTTTTCGGCGGGCTGTCTCTTGAGTTTTGACTTTTGGTGCTCTTGGAATATTTTCCACATTTTTTCCCCACGCCCCGCCACTAGGGATACGTGGCATGCATTGGTTGGTTCACGAACCTGCCGGGTCTTCCTTCACTTTTACCCCTTTTGGCTTAGATTTGGCCAAACTTTCCAACTCCTCCCCGAGCTCCGCACTTCTATGCTCCATTGGACACGTGTCCAATTTCTATTGGCTCGGGCCAGCGCTTCAAACCTTGCCTTTTGACCTTTTGGCTTCTCCTTGATGACACGTGGCAATTTCTCAATGGTTCTTGGGCCTGCCGGGTCTTCCGCGTACTTCGCGTCCATTCGTCCCGGACGTCCCATTTTGATTTTGGACCTTTTGGGACAATTTCGCCGGTTCGGCCGGTTCGGGTATTTCTAGCCCGCTTGTCCCACTTTGATTCGGACTGACTTGACTCTTTTCGGCCGGTTCGGGTATTTCTGTCCCGCGCGTCCCGAACTGCCCCTCTCAGCAGTTAGTCGATTTTCTCTCTCGGTCGAACCGGCATTTCGCGCCCACCGCGTACTTTCGTCCCACTTGTCCCAAATGCTTAGTGGGCCGACTGGACTCATTTCGCCGGTTCGGGCGGTTCGCGTACCTTTGTCCCATTTGTCCCACCTTGTGCTGGACTAGGACTTAGCCGATTTTCACAATTTTTCCTGGCCCAAACTACTTGCTTTCTGCAACCTTCTCCGAACTTTCTCAAAGCTTGCTCCTTTCTTCTTCACCCTGGGGAGTTTAGAAAGATTCCTGAAGGGACCCTAGAAACCTGATTTTGCTCTGAATCAGTCATTTTTCTTGGAATTTGGACATCCTGATGCATGTTATCAAATTTACCCCAGGGGTGAATTTTGGATAACAATTTGGCGACTCAGCGGGATCATCTTTGCTAGATGAAAAGGCCATTACTGAAGCCATCCATTGGGCATGGAGTCATCAAATATTCTGTTAGAATCCAAACTGACTCAGAATGTGCGAGGAGGAAGATGGAAAGAGATCTGATTTTAGCAAAGACATGCATCATCTCCATGGACAGCAAGCTGTGCCAAGGCACTTAGGGAAAACAAAACTAATCTACAGCAAAACAATGTGCACAAGCACTTGGAGGAAAGAAAATCTAATCTAGTATTTACAGATGTAGTGAACCTCCCTCTAGAAGCAACGCTTGAGATAGATTCCATTTACTGGAATCTGCAGTTCTTCACCATCCAATGAGGCCAATTGGAAAGCATTGTTGTTCTTGCACTTTGTGACCATGTATGGGCCACTCCAAATGGCATCAAATTTTGAATGCCTTCCTGGTTTTGCTCTGTCCACATCCCATTTCAATACTAGATCTCCTACTTGAAAAGATCTATCTTTGGCCTTCCTATCAAAGGTCTTCTTGATCAAAGCCTGATCCTTTTCCATTGCTTGGAATGCCTGATCTCTGATTTCTTGCAGCTCCATCAATTCTGCATATCTCACCTCCATGGGCCCAAACTCTAGCAACTCCAGCTGTTTCATGAGTTCCAACGTTGGCAGCTCAAGTGACATGGGCAAGACTGCCTCTCTTCCGTAGACAAGCCTAAATGGAGAGTTACCTGTGGATCTTTTGGGAGTTATCCTATCTGCCCATAAGGCTGATTTCAGTTTGGTATGCCAAGCCTTCTGATTCTCATCAAGAGTCCTCCTAATGATCCTCAGCAAGTTTTTGTTTGTAGACTCGGCCTGGCCATTACCTTGAGGGTAATAGTTTGATGAAGTGCTCAGGTAAATCCCGTTCTTGACAGCCCACTCAGTAACTTTAGATCCAATGAATGCCAATGCATTATCAGAGACTATTGTAGCAGGTACACCAAATCTGGTAGTTATCCCCTCGTAAAAGTCCAAGATGCTAGACTCATTCGCCTCTTTGAGTGCTACCGCTTGCTTGTCATCCGGTGAAGTAGTCTGTGGTCACAAAATCCATTTGTGCCCTTGGCTCGAATTGGGATTGATGATTCCGATGAAGTCCAAACCCCATTGCATGAATGGCTGGTCAACTGAGATTGGATGTAATGGGAGGGCTGCAAGTTTCTCTTTTCCTGTGAAGAATGCACAATTCTTACATTTCTTGATCCATGCATAGCAATCACTAAAGATTTTAGGCCAATAATAACCAGCCTTCATGATTTTCAGAGCTGTCACTCTTGGTGCAAAATGGCCACCAGCTGGTCCATCATGAAACTCCTTTAATACCCTTTGAATCTGACCTGTGTTAATGCATCTCAGCAGCACTCCATTCACGTCCTTTTTGAACAAAACTCCATCAATGATGGTATATGGAATAGCCTGCAACCTGAAGTGTCTTCTTCTTGCTTTGCTCATTTCTAGAGGGCACATACCCGTCTGTAGGAAATGTATCATATTCTGAGTCCAACAGGGAGTGGACACATCATCATTTTCCTGTTTCTGATCATCTTGTAATAGCAGGACAGCGTCTTCTTTATCTTCTGGGTTGTTTAGTTGTTTGGAAGCGAGCTGCTCACACAAACCTTTGCCTCTTACCAGCTTGGTGATCTTGATCTCAATGTCATACTCCATGACACGGGTGATCCAACCTGCCCTTTTCTCATTTAAATCCTTGTTGAGGAGGAAGTCTTTAACCCCAGCATGTGAGACCAGCAACTGGACCTTGTTGTTTGAGACTAAATGCTTGAATTTCTTCAAGCTCCTGATTACTGCAAGCACATGTTTTTCAATAAAAGAGTACCTCAATTCGCAGTCATTTAGGCTTTGGCTGAAGAAAGCAATCGGCTGCTCCTCATTATCTTTGTTCTGTTGTACCAGAATGGCAGAAATAGTGTCATCACCTCCAAATGCATAGAGGATGAAATCCTTGGAAAAGTCCGGGTTGATGAGAGTGGGTGCCTGGGAGATGGCTTCTTTGATTGCTTCAAAACTCTCCTTGCCTTCTGCCGTCCATTTGAAAGCCATGCTTTTCCTTAACATTTTGGTGATGGGCTTGACAAGGGCTGCAAAGTTTGGGACAAACCTCCGAACAAAGTTTATCCTTCCCAGGAAACTCTGAAGGGCTTTCTTGTGACTTGGCAATGGTAGAGCTCTTATGGCTTCAACCCTCTCTGGATCAATTGCTAATCCTTCCTTGGAGACAATATGGCCAAGGAGTTTCCCTTCATGTGCAAGAAAGATGCACTTCTTAGGATTCAAAGACACTCCAAACTTTCTACACCTCTGAAACACTTGCCTGAGGTGAAAGAGATGGTCTGCAGCATTCTTTGAGAAGACAGTGATATCATCTAGGTATATCAGCACTATCTTGTTGATCAAGCCTTTGAATGCCATATCCATGGCTCGCTGGAATGTTGCTCCGGCGTTCGACAGTCCAAATGGCATCTTCTTGTAAGCATATGTGCCCCATTTGGTTGTGAAGGCTGTCTTGAACTGGTCTTCCTCCTTTACCATAATTTGATTGAAGCCTGAGTATCCATCAAGTAGTGAAAACCTTTCTGAACCAGCTACGACCTGCAATATTTGCTCCATGGAGGGGAGTGGATAATGGTCCTTGAGAGAGGCTCTATTCAAATCTCTGAAGTCAACACATAGCCTGATCTCTCCACTTTTCTTTCTGACCGGAACCAAGTTCGCAACCCAGCTTGAGTGCTTGATAGGGAATATAATTGCTGACTCAATCAGCTTGTCCAGCTCCTTCCTCATGAGAGGCTCCATGTGTGGATTGACTGGTCTCTGTTTCTGCCTGACAGGCTTAGTATTTGGATCCAACTCGATTGTATGCTGAGCTAAGTTGGGATTGAACCCTTTCAAGTCTTCATAGCTCCAAGCAAACACATCAGGGAATTCTTGACATAGCTGTATGAACTCATACCTTTCCTGTTCAGTTGTCATCTTTCCAATTTGCAGTGGCTTGTTCTCTTCTACCAAGATGGATGCCGAATCTTCCCTCTTGACCTGAATATTTGCTTTCTCCTTTCTAAACTGATCATTGGGGTTAAAAATTGACTCCAAGGTGACAAGTCCCTTGGGCAGCTTGTCAGTTCTCAGCTGTATCACCTGGTCACCATATTGCTGTTCCAACTTCTCTTGATTCTTAGCTGAGAACTCAGCTTCTTCCTGCAAGAAGTGGATGATTTGCTGGTCATTCTCGAATACTTGCCAATTGACATCGTTATCCGGCACTGAAGGCCTCACAATCACGTGGATGTTTGGCTGTACCTTGTCTTGTTGAATGTTTTCTACAATGTCAAAGGCTGCCCCTACTGCTGCAAGCCTGTCAGCAGCTTGATTCTCTTTCCTGGGAATGGCCTTGATGCCGAAACCCTCAAAATCTTCCATGAGGTCCCACACCCTATTCTTGTAGCATCTGAGTAGATCATTTTTGGCGGCATGCTGTCCCTTGACCTGATTTACAATCAGCTCACTGTCCCCAAAAACTTGCAAGTTATTTATTTTTCTCTTTATTGCCCAATGCATCCCTTGCACCAAGGCTTCATATTCAGCAGTGTTATTGGAGCATGCAAATTGAAATCTAAAAGCTGAATAATACTTTACTCCTTGAGGTGAAATAAGCACGGCTCCACCTCCTGCGCCTTGTCTACTCCTTGATCCATCAAAAAACAGTTGCCATACCTCGTTGTCATCCTTGTGGCTTGGCTTGGTGATGCTAGGAATAGGTTGACTTTCTTCGTGTATACAATAGACCCCTAGCTCAGATTCTTCTACTTCTTGATAAGGATCAAAAGCATGCACCTTGCTTGCCCATTCATCAAGAGTCAAATCTGGGATACTTCCAACCTTAGTGTCGGCTTCATCAGTGCCAAGGTGATCTTCTTGATCAAATGCTGAGCAATTGGTATTAATATGACTTGGAGTATAGGGCTCAATGTGGAAATCTGCAATAGGTTCTGACCTAATTGTAGCTTTAGTTCCATACCTCGTTCTGAACAGCATGTGTGACCAATCAGCGGACAAATATCCCCCAATCTTGGCAGTAAAGTCCCTTGACAAACAGAGGGCAAAGAGTGGTGGAAGGTCTATGACTGATATATCTTGTAAGACAACAACATTTGGACATGCATGCAAGGTAAGACTCAAATTTCTAATCACTCCAACAATTGCTATTGCTGTCCCATCCAGCTGCACTACTCCCTTAGATGTTATTTCATACTGGAGCCCTAACTGATCAGCTATCTATTTAGGCATTACTGAGCTACTTGCCCCGGAATCTATCATGCAATTATGTACCAGCTGATTTCCAATGATTAACGAAACATAGAAAGGGGAGGTTTCAGCATTCTACCTTGTTGTGCTCCATGATTTCCTTCAGGCTGGGCAGCATTTGTAAGCACTTTGTCTTGCCTCTGAACCCGCTGATTCGAAGTTGGCCAGTCCTTCATAGCAGCTTGCAGCAGATCTCTTTGGCCTGGGATGGATAGGGATTCCCACATAGATATATTGACGTTTGTTTTCTTCATCTGATCAACGATACTGAATGGTGATGAAGGATCTCTCTGCTGTCCCTTGATTTGCACATTTGCTCCTTGAATGTGGGCATCAACAGCTGGCATTTGAGTTGGCCTAGGGGCTGTTCTTGGCTGCCCTTGTGCATTTGAAACTGGGTTTTGCTTGCCAATCATTTGTGGAGCTGTGGAAGGTTGTGGATTGGCTGGGGCTAATGGCTGTTCTTCACCCAAATTTCTCCTTTTTGACCTTGTGTTGGCAGCAACACCTTGAGAAACTGCCTGATTCATGCCACAGAAATCCTCTGCTTGCCAATTTACCAATGTGGTGTCATTTGGGGCAGATTGCTGTTGGAATGTTTCTTGTTGTTGGCTGTTTTCTTGATTGCTTTCACCCTCCACACCAGTAGTTGTTACCATTAAAGCTTGGGTCAAAGCACCATTGAAGCACATGGATTGATTATGGGGTTCATTACATGGAAAACACCATTCATACTCTTGGGCAATGTTGTTTTGTGCTGGTACTAATGCCTTAGAGGCAGATATGGCATTTGGATTATAGGGCTGGAATGGTCTATTGGCAGGAGGCCTTGTTTGATTCATATTTGCAGCTGGATTAGGTGGCCTTTGAGGCTGATATGGCTGCCTATTAGGTTGAGCTTGAGGCTGATACGAAGGTCTAAAACCTTGAACTCTTTGTCTTTTAGAGTAACCAGCTCATTGCCTAGATTTTGCAACTGCTTCATGACCTCCTGAAGCTCATTTGGGGTACTTGGAGATGAAGTGGAAGCTCCATTTGAACTTTGATTTCTAGGAGTGGGAATAGGAGTTAAGACAGGTGCTTGACCAGTACTTGGGCTCTCTAAACTTGGATATAATGGCATTGGAGGCCTAGGAGCTAGCTTGCCAGCTTGAATCAGACAATTTTCAGCTCTAATGGCAATACTATAAGCAGCAGGGATAGTTGTGCCTCCCATAGATTGAACCAACATAGAAATATCAGAATTTAAAGCTTTAAGGTAGTATAGAAAAGCACCTTCTGCTGTTGGCCTGACTGCCACCGGAATTCTATCCCAAGATCTTTGAAATCTGAAGTTGAAGTCGGTTAGCTGCTCATTGGGAGCTCTCTTGATGGTTGTCAGCTGCTCCAAAAGAGACAAGTTGTCTCCCTTCTCTCCAAATTGATCATGAAGTGCAATACATAGCTGATTCCAGTTTGTGATAGAGCCAGCTTCAAGGCTCCTAAACCATTGCAATGCTTTCCCCTTGAATGAAGATGCCAGCAATTTGACAGCTACTTGCATCTCATTAATCTCATGTATTGCACAAATATTAGCAATGTCCTTGACATGATCACCAGGAGTGGTCTGATTTTCTCCAGTAAAATATGGAATGTTCTTCAATCTGCAATTTGGGATTGGATTTTGTGCATTGAGAGCAAGTGAGCTGCTGCCAAAGAAGTTGACATAGGGGTTTCTAGGTTGCGCCATTAAGAGTGGTCTTAAAACCCTTGTATATTGAAAGAAAGGCACATCGGGTGGAGGAGTTGAGAGAGTTACGCTTGGTGGAGATGGAGACCTTTGAATCCTTCTTCCTCTTTGCCTTCTTCTTGGAGATAATTGCGGGTATTCAAACAAAGACTTCTTCTTCTCCAACTCTTGACCTTGTGATTCTTCTCATAAGCTTTTAGGCCTGTACTGCTGAGATTCTATTGATTCTTCCCCTTGGAGTCGCCAGATATGCAAATAATAGCTCTTTTTAGCAAGAAAATTGCAGCAGATGCATATCAACTTTGCTGCAATAAAAATGAGACCTCTAGGTCCCACCGGGCGTGCCAAAACTGTTAGTGCAAAATCACAGCACCCCTGGACGTTGATCAGATTTCTAGGTTGATCATACTAACATCCAGTGTGATTGCATAACATTGAATCCTTTCTCCAAGTGTGGGACTTGAAGAGTGAGAAAGGAATCTCCAGAGAAAGGCTGGTTCCTATTCCTCTGTTCAGGTGCACACGAAATATGCAGAGGGTTTTCTCAAAATCTAATCTAATCTACCAAGGAGACAAGGTAAGAAGATGCATAAAATAAATCTAAGCTAATAGAGGTGATGCACCGAGGAATGAAGAACATATGCTTTACCAAATTAAACACAGACCATGTAGATATAACACAACACCATGCACAGATAGCAAAAATGCAATGAAAGATCAAAAACGACAGTAATAAATATGTAAGAGGGTTTAGAAGCAACCACAGACACATATATATTGCTCAAGGATCGATTCAATACATTGCAATGGCCAAAAGGCAAAAAAAACGGTGTTACAGTCTATATGGGAGGTTTGAAAACTCCACAAATCTTCTTATGAACAGGAGAGAAGGGAGGGTGCAAAGCGAAAATGTCCAACAACAGAAAGAAACCCCTCCTTACAATTTATAGGAAGAATGGGAGAGAAAAGAGAGAGGAATTCGAAATCTGCCCCAACCACCTCTAGGTTGCATTTAATTCGTCCATCATGGCAGAAGCGGCGGGTTCTGGCAAAGCGGCGGTTTGCCTAACAGAAGCGGCGGGTTGTCTGCTGCATTAAAGTGGTTGTTGAAGCATTACCTCTGCTTGTTATTTCGTGCCAGAGGTGTTTCTCAATTTTCTCCCTCCAGACTACACCAAAATGCAAGATTGACCCTGGAAATGTGTAGAGAATTTCAGCAGCTTTCCGTTGATATCAAGAACGTGCAAATCCGAGCTCTGGATCGAAAGATATGTCGATCTGAAGATTTAGGACACGGAACAGGTGAAAACGGATTTTGAAATATTTTCCCGCGCACTGCCACTTGGACGCCACGTGGCATGCTCTGATTCGCTGAATAATTCTCTCTCCTCTGCTTTTAGTGGGCTGTCTCTTGAGTTTTGACTTTTGGTGCTCTTGGAATATTTTCCACATTTTTTCCCACGCTCCGCCACTAGGGATACGTGGCATGCATTGGTTGGTTCACGAACCTGCCGGGTCTTCCTTCACTTTTACCCCTTCTGGCTTAGATTTGGCCAAACTTTCCAACTCCTCCCCGAGCTCCACACTTCTATGCTCCATTGGACACGTGTCCAATTTCTATTGGCTCGGGCCAGCGCTTCAAACCTTGCCTTTTGACCTTTTGGCTTCTCCTTGATGACACGTGGCAATTTCTCAATGGTTCTTGGGCCTGCCGGGTCTTCCACGTACTTCGCGTCCATTCGTCCCGGACGTCCCATTTTGATTTTGGACCTTTTGGGACAATTTCGGCCGGTTCGGCCGGTTCGGGTATTTCTAGCCCGCTTGTCCCACTTTGATTCGGACTGACTTGACTCTTTTCGGCCGGTTCGGGTATTTTTGTCCCGCGTGTCCCGAACTGCCCCTCTCAGCAGTTAGTCGATTTTCTCTCTCGGTCGAACCGGCATTTCGCGCCCGCCACGTACTTTCGTCCCACTTGTCCCAAATGCTTAGTGGGCCGACTGGACTCATTTCGGCCGGTTCGGGCGGTTCGCGTACCTTTGTCCCATTTGTCCCACCTTGTGCTGGACTAGGACTTAGCCGATTTTCACAATTTTTTCTGGCCCAAACTACTTGCTTTCTGCAACCTTCTCCAAACTTTCTCAAAGCTTGCTCCTTTCTTCTTCGCCCTGGGGAGTTTAGAAAGATTCCTGAAGGGACCCTAGAAACCTAATTTTGCTCAAATCAGTCATTTTTCTTGGAATTTGGACATCTGATGCATGTTATCAAATTTACCACAGGGGTGAATTTTGGATAACAATGCCTCTTTAGCCTCAAGTTGTGATTAAACCATTTGAGAGATGGGGATTGGATTTTGTTGGTCCTTTAATCCTCCTTCACAAGGGAAGGAGTATATTCTTGTATGTACTAACTATGTGAAAAATGGCTAGAAGTGCAGGCATTGACAAATGCCACTTAGGAAGAAGTTGTTGATTTCCTTTGGAATAGAATTATGATCAAGTTTGAAGCACCAAGGAGCATAGTTTTAGATCGTAGACCACAATTCATGTCTAATATGATCTAATATTTCACAATGTATTACCAAATCAATCATAGAAAGTCATCTCCTTACCATCCACAATAAAATGGACAAGTGAAGTAACAAACAGAGAATCGGAGAACATCCTTACCAAAACAATAAGTGGGAGAAAAGATTGGGTAAAGAGACTACTGAAGGCTATGCAGGCGTATAATACAACTTGGAAAACTACAACAGGGGTTTTCACCATATGAATTAGTCTATGAGAAAAAACCCTTGTTGCTATAGAATTTGAACTTCAAACATTGAGGACAGCAAAGAAGGTGGGAATTAAATTAAATGCAGCTCAAAAGGAAAGAATCCTTCAAATCAATGAGTTGGATGAATTAAGGATGGAAGAAATTCAACAGAAAGAGATGATTCAAGAGCAAAGGAAGCAATGGCATGACATACATATCAAGAAAAGGAAATTCAAATTAGGAGACTCAAATTCTTGTTTGACTCTAAGTACTAACAATTCAAGGGAAAATTGAGAACCAAATGGTTGGGACCTTATCAGATTGATCATATTTTTAACTATGGTTCTATTCAGTTACTTCCCATTGATGGCAGCAGCAGAACATTCTTGGTCAATTGACATAGGTTGAAACTCTATAAGAAGCCTCCCACTAAGAATGATTTTTTGAGGAATATTGAAGCATACAAAGAATTTTATCATATGGAAGAACTCTATTCTTCCAAAATGATCAAATAATTAGATGATATATCCGAATAAAGGGAAGAAGATGAAAACTAGCAAATGGTGTCTTCTTCCCCCCAAAAAATAAAAATATATATATAAAAATTTCTCTCAAGGTTAATTGAAAACCAAAAATGGCGGTTGACCTCTTTTTGGCTAGTTCAAATAAAGGAATTATTTTGAATTCCAACTGTCTTTTCTAATCATGTTTTGTTCCACTTGTACGAATGAGAAGTCATCATAGAAAAAAAGGCTTACATAATCAAGGACGGTAATTATGTCTTTTAAATCATTTAGGGTTGATTAAATTTGTACATGTGTGATGTGACTTAATTTAAAAGTAGGTATGTTGAGTCATCTATTTATACATTATGATTACAAGTGTGTAATCATGATATTGATTTGGATGGAATAAGTGGTGGCATGGTTATCATTAATAATCATTATTACAAACATCAAGTGAGATACAGATTATAGAAGTATCTTGAGGAAGGAGTAGTGAATTGAGTTGGTATTCCGTAGCAAAGAATAGAGAATTCATATGTTCTGTAGCTAAGAACTAAGGTTTTGCAGCTAAAAATAGAGGTTCGCAGCCAAGCCATTAGTTTTGCAGCTAAGGAGAAGGCCTATAACCAATTCGCACGAAATCAAGGAAGACATAACTCAAGCCGATATGGGGATTAAGAAGAAATTAGAACTAGAGGATGATTCCCAGCTGCTTACAGATGAAGAAGTAGCATCCATCTTTGAGCATGCAGGATGGCTTGAATTCCTGAAGAAATTTTCAAGGCATAATGATGAATTGGTAAGAGAATTCATCATAAATCTAGAATAGTCTAGAACAAAAGTAAGAAATGTCTTTATTCCTTTCTCTGTAAATACTATAAGTAATGTGTCTGGAATACCCATTGTTCATGTCCCACAACCTGTAAAGGGGACTTTGAAAGAACTGGTAGAAGTCTTGTTGCAAGAAGAAGAAGCTGAACCCCAGTATATCTATAATACAAAGAAAATCATAAAAGGGGTCAGAAGGGCCAGTTTTCCCAAACCCTTTGACAAGGTAGCATTCTGGATAGTAAAATATTTAACTTGTGATGGTCAGTTTGGGTCTGTGGGAAAAGAGGTCTTAAAAATGCTCATATATCTGAAGTATGGAGCCACCAAGCCTAAATACATAATAAACCTCCCAGGGTTTCTTTTTTATTCCATTCAGACCATGGCTCAGAGATATTCCTGGGGTGTTGGAACAATTAGACATCATGGTCTAATTCACTTAATATGCCAACGCACCATTTCCTGTCAAAAAAGAATGGAGAAGAAATTTGGGACAAGTTTCTTGGCAAGTTCAAGAAAAACCCTAATATTATCAGAAGGACAATTCCAACCCCATTCTCTCCTTCAACTAATCTGGAAATTGATGCCCCTGTAGAAGAATAGAGGGAAATGGAAAGAGAAAACATACCAAGGAAAAGAAGGTTGGTGAGGAAGATAAAAACAACAGAGCCTTCTATACTGTGAAGGAAATTCCATCTTCCACAACAGCTTCAAAAGAACCAATATCTATCTCTGACAGTGATAGCTCACCCACACAAGAACCAGAAAGAATAGTAAGAAGAATTTCTAGAGGGAAATTCACTACTGGGCATATTGAACTTCCCCAAATAAGAAAAATTCATAAAAGGTCAAGGGGAACTCCAGTAAGGAGTGAGTAGGAAAGGATGGAAGAGGAAGCTACTGACATTTTGGGCAGCATGGCCATGACTCCACCTGAGCCAAGTCATATTGAAATGGATAGAGGAGAAGAGAGATTTGATGATCAAGATTTTCAAGAGTTGGTTGAACCTTCAGTAGTGCCACATGAAGAAGAAGAGTTGGCATCTAGGATAAGAAAAGGAAAATTTCCTTTAATAGAGGAAGAATGCCAAACTCCTTAAATAATTTTAGAGGAAGAGGAAAGACAACAAGTTAAATAGGCTCTATTCTTGTCCAGAGTAGAGATTATTATCAAAGAAAAAGATGAGGAATTGGGCTTCCTCAAACTTAAATTCGAATAAAGGGAAACACTCATTGATGAGCTCACAACTAAACTTACAAAGCAAGAATCGAATAATTATCGGCATATAGTGTGTTTTTGGAAGAGCAGATCATTCACTGGTAGTTGTCAAGAATTGCATGTGGGCTTCTACATGAATTACAAGATGAATATGAATTTATGGAAACTTACTCTCTATCCATCCCTGAATAGAAAAATCTCCTGTGTAAATTTTATCTTTGCAATTATATGCTGCGAAAAACACAGGATTTATGATTAACTTATATGTAGGGGAGAGCCATCTCAATGCATTTGTATCTCTTTTGTAAAACCAAATTGCATGGAAGGAAAGAGAATCTAAATTTTTATTGAAATCTAACTCAACAGCCTCTGCATGAGATCTCATTATGGTAAACCTTCTACCTTCCTCACACATTTTAGAACTCATGCCTTTGATAAGAGATTCAAGACACATTACCTGTTATTCTGCAAAAGAGTATTGATGCCTTCACCTCCTATGAGGAGGAAAAATTTGAAGATATTTATGAAGGATGCTCAAAAATGTGGGAACTCCTTACTATTTCTTTGAAAAGAAGGGAAGTAATTTCCCTACAAATCTGATATGGAGTTTAGAGAGGGCCAAATCATTATGCACCATAATTCCCCAAGTCAATGAAACCTACAGCCAAATATGGATGGGAATGTGAACGAGGCCACCTCTACTTCTCACCCCCATGTCTCCTTGGTAGAATAGAGAACCTTAAGACCCTGCTGAATTTGAAAAATGGGAGAGGAAAATAAAGAAAGGAGCTGGGTATAGTACATCTAAGCTTAAGCATTGGAAAATTCAGTATCATCCATTTGATCTGAGCAATCAAATGGAATGCAGAACATATGATCCCACTTTTGAAGAATGAGTTTGTAAAGGGACTTAAAAACAAGTAAGTCTGGGGGAAATGATGAGGCCAATATATGTCCAATTAGTGTATAATATATGATCTCATAATTATCTCCTTTTGATTAAGTTTGATTGCATTGTATGCCTTTTAGTTGATCTAATATGAGTTAGGATGTAATTGTTTGTCTTTTGATTGATTGTGATCCTAATGTTAAAAAATCTGAAATTCCTAACATAGTGTGTGTTTGAATTTAGTTTTGTAATAAAGTAGCTCTAATCAGTAGAGGAAATGAATCAGGTGGCATTCAGTATATTTTTGATAGTGTATGATCCTACACAACTTAGTTCAAGAACTTCCAAGATAGTTTCGGAACTCCATCACACATCATCATTTAGTTCCTAACTTTGGACATTGTTCGAACTCTAGAATTTAGCTCTGTAATTTTCGGAATTAGTTCCAGAAATCCTAGTGACAACTCGAGAACTCTCACAGGTTTTTGTTCTTAGAAATTTCCTTTGGTTTTGGAACTTCTCCAAAGTTCCTGAACTGATGGGATTTATCTATTTTAAACCATATCTAGAAATTTTACATCTCCAATCATGAAGGACAAGAATATTTCTGAACGCAGATCCATGAAGATTTATCCTATAGCTGTCTAATCAACTGCCATCCAACTCAGCATCTATTCTGGGCATGATTTGATTTCATCAGAATCATTGAAGACAACTAGGATTGTAAAATGTATATAAATGCAGACCTGCATTAGAATAAAAAGAAGAATTAGAGATATAGAACAGAGAAGAGAAATAGATTAAGTATCCAGATCTAGTACATTTTGTAATACTAAATGTTTTCATCAATAAAATAGCCATTCTGATTTGAGAGAATTCTGAGTTGTTAAAATCTTGATTCAAGGAGGAGCAAGGGCCCACTCCCCAAAGAACCAGGATATTCATTTATTTGGTATTTATGTTTCTTTAGCAAATAGATTAGATCTATTAATTTTTTATTGCTTTAGTTCTTTCAGTTAAATTATATTGCATGCTTTTGCCTATAGGTGTTTAGATAAATCTTTATATTTCTTGCAATTGTTTTCAAGCATTTTAATCTGAGTGTTTACTTTCAAAATCATGTGTGTTTATTTTCCAAAAGCAAGTGTGTTTCCTTTCAGCAAGCTTTCAGTGTGTTTTATTTTTAGCAAGTTTTCATAGTTTGATTTGAATAAGGTTTTACCAAGAAGTCCTTAAGACATTTAAAGATCCCCCATAAAATATAAAAATAGTTACCATCAACTACTAGATCAGTTAAAGTACTCTTGTTGCATATAGCTTTGGACACACCCTTAGTTTGATATGACATCAACAAGAAGTTGATTAAATGAAGGGAATAACGACACCCATCATTTTTGGCACCGTTCTGGGGAGACACCAGTTGGAATTTTCTAATTAAGTGTTAGCAAGAGCAACAAAACATACATCTAGTAGTTGAAGAATCTTCTGACTATATCAAAAATATATGAGTAGACCAAGAGACTCACAGGCGATTCTTTCCAAAAAAATCTTCACAAGAATTCATAACATCCTCTAGTCAAAGTAAGGAAATTGATCAAGAATTGGAGGCACCACCATCCCCTGTCAGGCAAGAAATAGAATTGGCATTTTTGGAATTCTTAGATCAATCACCTAAAGGGAGTAGAACTTTTAGGAGAAGGCTTATTACCCAAGATCCATTGAGGGTAAGTTTTGATTCTTAATTGAGTAGTCAACCTCCTACTCCTAATTTTTCACCTTCCCTAAAGCATACAACTTACCACATTGATTGGGAGGAAACTTCAAAAAATATTTTTGAAATGGCATGAGAAGCTGAGGGAGTACCTGATAGGACCTTTACCTATCTAATCCAATTGGGAGATGATGACACATCAATGAAAAATATCTCACTTGCACATTTACCCACTTTCAGAGGGATGTCATTTGAAGATCCTGACCAATTTCTGTTTGAATTCAAGGTGTTATGTCAGACCTATGATTATAAAATAGATAATCAAAAAATCAAGTTGTTTTCATCCACCTTGAAGGATGCAACAATGAGGTAGTTCATGGGATTAACATCCAACTCTATTAGCACTTGTGCACAAATGGAGACTTCCTTCCTAGATAAATACTAGGATTATTGGCGAGGGAGAAATAGGAAGGAAGAATTCTTCAAAATCAAGTAGGAAGAGGATGAAAACATAGAAGACTATTTAGAAAAATTCCTCTTTATAGTGAAAGATGTGGATTTTTGCTTACGAGAGGAATTAAGTAAAACCATTTTTCTCAAAGGTTTGGATGGCGAATCTAGAGAACCCCTTAATTTGATAGGAGGGGAAGATATTGATCAGATAAGAATGAATGGAATTAAAGAGATTTGTAGAAGCTATTCTAGAACAAGAGGTGGACCTAGAAAAGGAAAATCAATAAAAATTCTGAATCCAGATATGAACAAACTAATGGATGAGTTGGAAAACTTTAAAACAGACATATTAGTGCAATTAACCTTTACTATGCATGGATTACAAGATAAAGCAAATTCCAAAACTGAACCATTGGCTATGTATTTTCCTAGATGCAGGAAGAAGCATGCATTAAGAGATTTTCCTTTGGATAAAATAGAAATGTGTCTTATATGTAAATCTAAAGAACATGATATTGATTTTTTTTCTTTGCTTCATGTCATTAAAAATCAGCTTAAACGAACTAGTCCCTCATCTACAAATGAAGAATTGAATTTTGTTCAGAGACAACCTAACTAAGGGTATTTTATGCCAAGATCAACTCCTAATCCATGGACAATGCCATGGGCTGCTCTGTCAGAAGTACCAAAATATTGGGGGCAACCACCTTTGGTACCTCAACCAACTTAGAACCCTCAAGAATGGGAAAATCAAGCCTGGTGTGCTCATGGACATCAACAACCATGGGTTGGTCAAGGAAATATTTATAATTAGTCACAACCTAGATGGAACCCTAATTATTCTCAAGGAAGAACATATCCAAATTAGAATCAATAGGCCATCATGGGATCCCCTACACGAACTCACAAACTAAAAATGTTGTCCATCCACAAATGTTAGCACAAATTAGTGTAAAAACCCTAGAAACAAACAGACAAATCTTGTTTATGGAACAGAACTTGATAAATCAGTTGGGTTACATGCTATGGATTGTAAGGATATTCAAACTAGATCTAGGAAACTCATTAATAGTCCACCCCTTATAATCACTTAAATGACAAGAAAATCAAAACCCTAGTATTTCTATTCCAAAAGAGGATATAGAAAGAAAAGAAAAGGAGCCAGATAGCAACACTACTAAGACTCCATTTCTGAGAGATTAAAAGAAGATATAGAAATCAAGGAGACTGAATTGGTTCGGAGATTAAGGAAATTGAATATTCAAATACCACTTTGCTAAAAGTAATTAAATATATTCCAGATTTGAACAAATTGATCAAAATATTATGCATGAAAAATCCCGAGAAGAAGAGAGTATCCCAAGACTATCAAAGTAGATAGGAAACTTGCTGATTTATTAGTAGGAAAACTATTACTTCCCAAATACTGAGATCCTAGAAGTCCAGTTATTTATGTCTTTATAGGAAATAAGGATGTACATAATGTTTTGATAGATTTGGGAGCTGCTATCAATGTAATGATAGTGGATACTCTAAAAAAATACCTTTAACGGGTATACAACCTACTAATACCATATTGCAAATGGTAGATCAATCTATAGCAAAACTAGAAGGAATTATTGAAGACGTGGTGGTTATGGTAGAGTCATGGGAATATCTAGTTGACTTTCTTATATTGCAGCCAAAAGGTAAAACATTGGGTTATCCCATTATTTTGGATAGACCATGGTTAGCTATAATTGTTGCTTTGATAGATTTCAGGTCAAGTGATATGACAATCTCGAATGGTAAGAACTCTAAAAAAAATTCCTTATATCCTATCACACAACCTTTTAATGACAGTCATGAACAATTATGGGTTGATTCTCTTGAAATTAATAAGCAAAATCTGTCTTCCTTGGCTATGATCACATTGCAGGATCATGTAAGAGAAGTAGAAGAGATGATTAATCCACCATTGGATGAGAACCTGTTATCTTCAATGTAATCAGAAATAGTTTGAAACCCGCGAACTTAGTTTTGAAACCCGTGAACTTAGTTCTACGGAACTGTGAAACTTAGTTTGAAACATACGGCTATAGTTTTGGAACCATGACAACATAATTCTCTTTGATTGAAAATGATTTCATTCGGAGGAACAAGATTTCTCATGGGAGAGGATGAATTAGTAGCTTCAGTTTCAAGTACATTAGGAAGTGGTGAAGAATTTCTGGAAAGTAGCAGTGATGAGGAATTTTTCTTACAAAGAGATAAGTATCATAATTCTCATTATTGTCCTTTTTCCAGTATTTTGTCTCAAGGAAATTTTGGAGATGTTGCTACATACCATATGTTGTTACCACATGCATGTCCATTAAATACTTTAATGAAACCCTTTCCACAAATCAGTTCATCACATATTGGAACCAAGCATGTTGAAATTCAACCAGGAAAAACTTTAAACATTAATAGCTGGTTAAAAGAGGATGAAGAAGCTAAATTGTTTGATGTTCTAAAAAATCATACTAAAGATTTTTCTCGGGATTAAAAAGATATGAAGGGGATTCATCTAAGTATCTACACTCATCACATCTATACTGAAAACAATAAACCAGTTAGGCAGCCTAAAAGAAGGATTAACCCACTTTAAGGGATACAGTCAAACAAGAAATTGAAAATCTATTACAAGAAGGTTTCATCTACCCTATCTCGGATAGTCGGTGGGTATCTCCTCTTGTAATTATTCCCAAAAAGAACTGAGAATGGAGAATATGTGTTGACTATAAGGAACTAAACAAAGCCACAATGAGAGATTATTTTACCTTACCATTCATACATCAAGTCCTAGATAACCTTTCGTAAACAGTAATTTTATTTCTTGGATGGCTTTAGTGGGTATAATCAAATCAAATTTGCTGCTGAGGATCAAGAAAAAACTAAATTTACATGTCCATGGGGAACCTTTTCCTATAGAGTGTTACCATTTGGTTTATGCATGGCTCCTGCAACTTTCCAGAGAGTTGTACTTGCAATCTTTGTTGATCTAACAAATGATTGTGTTGAAGTATATCTGGATGACTTCACTTTACATGGAGATACATTTAAAGATACTTTGAGAAATTTGGACAGAGTGTTAACAAGATGTGAAAAACACAACCTATCTCTTAGTGATGAAAAATGTTTGATGATGGTGGATGAGGGAATTGTATTAGGACACCATTTTTCACAAAAAGGAATTCAGGTGGATCAAAACAAAATTAGGATCATTTTAGATTTACCTATCCCTTAGACTCCCATAAATATCAAATCATTTCTAGGACATGTTGGGTACTATACACACTTTATAAACGATTTCAAGAAAATAGCGGCCCCGTGTTTAATTTTCTAACAAATGACTATGAATTTCTTTGGGATGAAAAGTGCCAGCATGCTTTTGAAGAAATTAAAAACAAATTAATCAGTGCCCCAATATTGAGAGGTCCTAATTGGGAAAATCCATTTCATATCCAAATAGATGCCTCAAATTATTCCATTGGTGTAGTATTGGGACAAAAAGATGAAGAAGGAAAGATGTATGCCATTTACTATCTTAGCAAGAATCTTACTCCCACTGAAAAGAATTACACCACCACTGAAAAGGAATTTCTTGTTGTAATTTATGTAATCAATAAATTTAGACATTATATTACAGGGTACAAGATATTTGTGCACACAGATCATTCAAGCAATTAAGTATTTAATGAAAAAACCCATGGTTGGAGGAAAAGTCATTATATGGTTATTACTTTTGCAAAAATTTGATATTACCATTATGGACAATCCAGGTAAATCTAATGTGGTAGCTGATTTTCTATCAAGACTAACCACCATAGGGGAACAAGATCCATCAAAGATAACGTTCTAGATGAGCAGGTTGTTTGCAATCTCATTAGTAAGTACACCATGGTTTACTGATATGGAAAATTATCTTGCAACAGGGAAGTTCCCTCCTTCTTTCACTAAGAAAAAAATAAAGAAGTTAATTAAAACCAATGCATAATTCAAATGGTTAAATGGAATTCTATTTAATCATGTGGCCCGATTTTGTCTTGCGTAGGTGTGTAAGAGAGGATGAAATATTTGACATCCTTAGAGCATGTCATGATGAACCAAGTGGAGGACACTATTCAGTAAAAAGAATAGCTCATAAGATACTTGGCACTGGTTATTATTGGCCATCTCTGTACAAGGATGTGAAAAGATATATCAAGAGGTGTGATCCTTGTCAAAGGATGGGATAGCCAACTTTCACCAATGAAATGCCTCTTCAGCCTCAAGTTGTGGTTGAACCATTTGAGAGATGGGGATTGGATTTTGTTGGTCCCTTTAATCCTCCTTCATAAGGGAAGGAGTATATTCTTATATGTACTGACTATGTGACAAAATGGGTAGAAGTGTAGGTATTGATAAATGCCACTTGAGGAAGCGATTGTTGATTTCCTTTAGAATAGAATTATTATCAAGTTTGGAGCCATCCATGCCTAAAACCAAACCTGACTCCATCATGCCTAAATCCATGACTGATTCAATCCATGCCTAACACACCTACCATAAGTCTATTTATGCATAATAATAAAATTTTATCAACACAAACACATAATGCTCATAATCATCATCATCTATATAAATACCATATCAATATACATAACTATCAAATGTCTTCGGCACGCAGGCCGGTGTATATAATCCAGTCTCTCAAAGCTCTCATATACATCCTCACTTTGTCTTCAACACGCAGACAGGTGATATGATCAAAACTATAAAACTCTCATATATCCTCACCATGTTTGGCACGTAGGCGATATATGATCAAAAGTATAATAACTCTTAGCATGTAGGCCGGTATATATCAAAAATCAAAACTACATCAAAATTGAGGACCATATATCAGACATCATCATGGTGGAAATCCTCCATATTTTTCTTGCATGTCCCCTCTAGCTCCTCAGCCCCTATCTAGTGACTTGTTAAAATCTCCCCACCCATCATAGGTGGTGGTTGGGTCCCTGCTAGTACATCAACTGGAACTGGCCTCCATGAACTAGTGGCCTCACCTTGACCATGTCTCGGGGCTCGATGGCCCCATGTGCTCTCCACACTATGGGTGTGTGATTTGGTCCTCTCACTAGAGGCCTATTGTTCCCTATACTCGGCATACGATAGAAAATCTATCCCTACTATCGTCGCCTATTCTTGGTAATATCAGGCGTCATCTCTCACCTCCCGCAATCTGGATATAGGTATTGTCTGTGGTGGCCCCATCGGCCTCTGACCCTATACCTATCCTATGGGACCTTATCCCACCCGTACCTATGAACTAGGACCATGTCCCGATTCCTGTGGTGGTTCCATTAGCCCCTGCCCCTATCTTTAGTAACTAGGCTTGTAAAGCCCCAATTTGTGCCTGTGTCATGGCCAACTGGCCCTACAACCCTGTAACTTGTGCCTGTAGGGTGGACACCCAACCATCATCACCATCTCCATCTCCATCCCCACCCTGGGCCACCTCGGGCACGAAGACTGCCACCTATGCATGTGACTTGGCCACCTCTACCTCTGAAATAGCTAATAACCTGTACCATACTCAACCGGGTAATCGGATCACCACCGCCCGTAGGGTATCTCTATGCACACATGATCGTGGCTAAATCTGAATGCCCCACTGGGTGGTACTACTCATAAATGAGTCACCCACCACTATCTATATTTGTCCGTCAGTCTGGCATCATCGATCTACCGGTCTATCACCTACTCCACCTACCCTGTAGGCACTATCCGCTATGGTATAGGTAATGGCCTCTCCGCGTCATCTCTCCTATATTACAGGAAGGGTGGAGGTATGTCCTATAGCAGCCCAAACGGCCGTCTAACCCTGTAAACTAAGATCATCTCATGCTCCCTGGCATGACACCCCTCTATCCATCTCAGTAGATGGAGGCCATCTAGCTCATCATGTATTTTTCTGTATAAGGGATAACCCACATACGGTCTCCATATGATGTCCACCCTAGAAAACCCCTCCAATAGATGCTTGTAATATGCTACATCATGTGTAGCCCTGTCTGATCGGTGCTCTCTAATCACAAGAACCCATTTCTGTACACCACCCAAACCAATCTTGGCATAAAGGCATTTTCTCATGGCATACCCACTGGTTGCACACAAACTATGTGCTCATAGGCCCAACAATGTAGAATAAATGTGCAACATAAGTTGAACCTATGCAAATGCCCATACACCCAAAGTTATCTCGTATAATCGCACTGGGAATGCTTGGCACCTAGGGACAAAGAGGTCTAATCCATCACCATGTTGTGTAAAACCCCCATCGGTACTATGGAAATATCCTACCCTCTCGCATCTAGTAGTGTAAAAATACACACTACCTCCATTAATAAAACAACTAGCTCGTCCATACATTACCCCGTAACTCAAGTGCACTATAGAACGTCATGTCTCGTTAGTCCCTCCCCAAACACTGTCATCATCAACTACTCTAAGGCCTCGGAGGAGATCGAGTACACTTGCATCCCCAATATCAATAACCATAGGATCCTAAACATGTCATCCAGGGTGACTGTCATCTCACCCATCGGTAGGTGGAACATGTTGGTTACTGAAACCCATCTATCGATGAGAGTAACCATTAGACTTGGTGTTGGACTACACGTCAATAGTTCCAAACCCCAATCAAGCCCACCTCCTCCACATGTCACCACTCTTCAACGGTTGCCATGCCTTGGACTCTCGAAGAAGGGGTGGCACCTTGTCTCTCATCCACAACTGATCTCTCCCCTGCATCCAATACAAACATCAAATTAATCTACCTTCATCATACCCATACTCACCCATGACACCTCACCTATACCCACTATCTCACCTCTTTCTATCTTCCTAACCTACCTTCCTATCACATTTTCTCTCCCCGCCCCCCACCCTCACCCACTATCATTTCCCCATACCCATTTTACCCCGTCTACACTAGGTTTTTCACCAACACACCCTATTCTACCCTTCCCTATCTCACCCACTCAACCTAGGGACCTTTCGACACCTTTCTCTCCAAACCTTGACCGGTGCCGGTTATCTCTAACTAACCCCAATCACCCCTAAACTAGCATCGGTCACCTGTTTCATGACCGATACCAGTTTGACACTACCAACGTCAGCTAACCCTGACCTACGCCGGTCACTATCATGGTGGTGACCCCAAACCCTCCCCTCTCAAAAAACTCTCTCTCCTGACCCTTCTACCCACCCATTCTCACCTACACTTCCCTTTAACCTCATCCCACCCCCTATTCATCCACTTACCTCTTTCCCCGCTCCTATTCTACCCAACTCACCCTCCCACATTTCGAATTTCATTTCCCCACAAAAAAACTTAATTTTTCACCACCCGACCTCTCACCTAATCTATCTCACAAAACATAGAAAGGGTTTGATGCTTACCTCATCACGCTGCCATTGCCATGGTGGCACATCTAGCCATTGCACCTCGTGGCCCACATGATCCCTCTCCGAGACTCTACCATCACTAATCTCACCTCACCTCCGACCAATAAAACCAACCAATCTAATCTCATGGAACCGCCTCTCTGCTACCAATCACCCACCGTTTGGCTCACCAACTCATCTTTCCATTCTGTCCAGACACTTTCCAACTTTCCCTCTCTCTCATGTCATTTTCCTCTATTTTGCATGGGACAAATGATTCCAAAAAATGTAGAATTTTTTTGTATTTATAGCATCCCGACCTAACCGATGTCGGGTTTTAACTTCATCGGCATCGGTCACATGCCCTACCTTACTATGGTTAGTTACCCTATACCAGCATCAGTTACCCTTGACCGCATCAGTCACCCTCTCTTCCACATTGCCCACAATTTCACCCTATTACCCTGCCTGTCACTCTTTTTTCCCTCACCCAACACTTACCCTAACCATTCACCTCACCCTCTTGACCTCATCATTTACTACCTACCCTCATCCTCATTTGGGGACTTGTTATTTTACCCATACCTTGGCCCTACCCATGTCGTGACCTAGATTCTTAGACCTGGAACATCACTAGTGACCTTTGACCTCATGTGTTCGCTATACCTTATGGCAATGTTACCTATGTTGATTGACCTAATGACCTTACCTTGCCTCTTTCTATGACCATTTATCCCGACCAACCCTCGTTGTCTTAACATACCTAAACATTCCTGCACCTAACTTGCATCGTGTTTCCTAACCATATCCTATACCTTGGATACCGGAATCACCTCAACCTTGTTTGGATAAACCTATCAACCTTAGACAATGTAGAGTTTTCTTGCTCTTCACTGGTACCGTGCTGCTTTATACGTGTGCATGCATTTGATCACATTCTTGCCTTTGACCACGACCCATTACCTAGATTACAGAGTGGAACTATTTTCCTTATTTCCCCGTTACCCACCTTCCTCTTCATCACATTCATCTTTTAATCAAACCACTCACCGCTTCTACCTTCTGCCTCATCGGTTTGGTTTGAGGGGTATCACCTTCACCCCATGGAGCAACCACATATTATTTTGTCGGTGTCACTTACCAATAGAAGCTACATGAAAAAGGGGCAAAATGTAGACACTAAAATTAGGTCACACTCCCCTTGGTCTCCCATTAAATAAATACCTTCAACACATCCACCTAGCCATGGCCCCCTTCACCCCACCATAATATTAATTTAATTCATTATCCTCACCATATTTATTATTTAAATATCCTAAGTGGGATAATGCCCACATATCCACCTCATCTAGCCACCTCACCCTAAGACCTATTCTTAGTAAGTTGCCATAACTAACTAAGACCTACCCAAACCCTAAAAATCAATGCCTACATTCCCTCTAACCACATTCCCACATGTTATAAGGAAGCTTCCATGCTAATCTACGAGTAAACGAAACAAGATCCCAAAAAATCAAGGGGATCTACCTAGTTTAGTAAACCTAGGAAATCCCACCCTAACCGATGCCGGTTACCTAAACTACCGTCGGTTAAGTTCGGAACTTCTTTTGGTTACCATTTGACCCCCAAAACAACCTTATTTTTAGGTTGGCACATTTCTGAGAGATAATCACATCTTTTGAGAACAAGTGACAAAACCAGAGCTACATGCAAGTAGAACCAATGTTAGTATACACATCAAAGCATCCATAGCCAATACCTGAAGCAATCACATAGCCATTTGCCTTCATGGGAACATCTGAGGAAGTGCCAGCACTACATCAAGTTCATTCCATTTGATCACCCAACATTTCCAACTAGACATCAAGCCCATACAAATAGTAAGTTTTGTTAACCAACACTCATCTATTCATCATTTGGTAGATCCTTTTACATCTGATTATTTAGCTTTTTCTCTCATTCCATTCCCCCATCATCTACCTCCATGTAAACTTGACCATATTTTTATCCATACCCTTACACTACCCATACCTGGATCTTAATCATTCCTATGCATATCTAGGATCCACATAAATCTTTCCATTGCCCTTCCATCTTCATCTAATCTCAGATCTATCACCTAGCCAAGTTTTATTGAGTTTCTTGTACCCTAACCATACCGACGCTGGTTACCCACAACCATCGCCGGTTAGCATAAACCGATACCAGTCATACCAGGACCAAAATTGGTCTCTGTGTCTTTACCGAAACCAAGAACAAAGCTCCTAAACTTCCACCAAATACCCAAAACCACCACGAATCTCACCACGACTAGTACAGACTCCCTGACCAAGACATTGACCTTCAAATTTAATCATAGCCTAGCCTGTTGTGAATGAATTTTCTTATTGTAGAGGAATAAGATACCTAAATCATTTTAACTATAGTAGGATTTCCTTTATTTATCACATTAATTTGCTTTAACTAGTGGATTGACAGCCATCTAAGAAGTATCACACTTCCTGGATTGAGCATACACTAGGTAGTCCACCGCATATATTGTCTAACTTTTATTTAGTGGTATTGTTTTCTATTTTAGGTAGTTCCTCCAAGAAAAAGGAAGATCGACGATCATCACCGTGGATTCGAAGCCATACGTGTGCAATAACCTACAACCAACATTTCAACAAGTATTCCTCCTAACCCATTACCCTTATTTTTTTCATCAATATTTGAAGAAATGCTCTAGAATCGGTGAAACAAGTATTACAGGTGCACACTATATAGGTGACACCAATGCGTGCAAGATTTTACTCGATAGTTTATGGTGGGAAATCTTGTACAAGGATTGTGAGTATTCTAAGTCATGTGATCACTATCGGTGCCTTTCAAAACCTTGGCAGAGAGATGAAATGCCTTTGATGCCCATTATTGGTGCATAACCTTTTGAAAAATGGGCAATAGATGTTTTAGGTCCTATTTCCCTAGTTGCGTGCAGAACTGGATTGCACTACATCATCACTTGTATATATTATCTTACAAGGTGGGTGGAAGCAACACCTAAAAAGGATTGTATAGTGGATATAGTAGTAAGGTTATTGTGGGAAAATATTCTTACTAGGTATGGATGTCCTTTAAGTTTGAAAAGTGATAGGAGCACTCATTTCTGAATATGACAATCGGGATATTATTGGATGAATGTATGGTAGCACACCACAAGACAACACCTTATCACCCTCAGGAAAATGGGACTCTTGAGGCTTTCAACAAGATATTGATCTAGACTTTGACAAATATTTGTGATGTTGGAAGTTTGAATTGGGATGATAAAGTTTCTGTTGTACTTTGGGCATATAGAACAACCTATAAATAGTTAAATAAGGGAACACCCTTTCAATTAGTGTATGGAAAAAAATCAGTTCTTCCCATGGAATTCATTTTACCTTCTTTGTGTATTGTGTGCATGGGATGTCTAGCTGACGAGAAAGCATTGGAAGAAAGAATTGACAAGTTTATAGTGCTAGATGAGAGGTGCACCATAGCACGTTAGAATCAAAAGCAAGAAAAATCAAGGCAAAAGGCATGGCATGACAGGGACATCAAGGAAAAGAAGCTTGAGGTTGGGTAGATGGTACTTCTTTATGATTTAAAGTTTCTGCACCACCTAGGCAAGCGTAAGGTGCATTGGTTGGGACTATATGTTATCACTCATATACTTGAATCAGGAGCTTCTCAGTTAGAGGTTCTTGATGGAACACAGCTTACCTAGTTACTTCAACAGGAGTAGGGTGAAGCCCTACTATAAATAAACCTTCTTGGTGTTTGTAATAAGGTAGTAGTTCTATTTAGAATAGATTTCCATTACTGTATTTTTTTCCTTAATGTGTTTCCTTCCTCATCACTATGCTTTATGAATATAGTTCGGTGTTAGGTGTAATAAGCATGTTTGCGCCTTTGAAGCTGATTATTATCTCAAGTGTTTTTATGCACAAAGGACTACACATGCCCTTAGTTTGGAGTTGTTTAAAAGAAGGTTAGTATGGTACAAAAAAGAAATAAACTCATGGGTGTCCATAAAAGGAACAGGTTTTGAAAAGTAATGAGAACTTCAAGTGGTTTCTCAAAGTTAAAGACCACGTGCAAGGAAGTGAGCACTCAATATAACTCAAGGAGGCTACAACATTTGAGACTATGTATGTTTGGGTCACATTGGATAAATACTTCAATGTAAGGAAGCATGGGTAGAGGAGATCTGTGATAGATAAGTAGTGGTGTGCCAAAAAGTTATGATTGAGGCACCAAATTTTGAGGCACGAGAGATTCGGGCATGGGAAAAGATGTGCAACACATGCTCAAAGGGAATTAACTCATGTGCTATGGTAGGTGGATAAATTAATTAAGTGGGTTTTGAAACTTGTTTTAAATCCATATTTTACAACGACATTTTTACCTTGTGAGTTCAAGAAAATTAAGAAGTGTGAAGAAGAGTTGGAGACAAAGAGCACTCTACATAAATGAGTAAACCTATCGCATTTTGAAGCATGTTGTTGAGAATCTAGGTATGGAAGAAGGATTCAAGTAGTGGTGTGTGTGCATGACGGAGTTTGACTTAGTTTTCATTTTCATGAAAGCTAGGGTTTCATTCACACTCATAGGATCGAGAGGAACGATGGCACCATAGAGGGCTCCAGTTGTGGAGAAGGAGGTTGATGACCCAACAAAGGAGTGGCTAGTCAAGATGTTATATCCAGAAGAATTTATTGAGGGTGGCCATGGACAAAAATATTACACAGTGTATGGTTTCAGAGATTAACCACCGCATTGAGAAATGTCTAAAGTACGTTGCAAAGAAGTTTATAGGAGGAAAATCGGCAATTGGTGGATGGTACTAGGGTCTTGGATGATTTTTTGAAGAAATTACTTGAAACCTTAGGGGTGATGCAAATTCTAGAGTTGACCTATTTTTGGAATCCTAAGTAGTTATACTAGTGGCTCATATCACGCGTCCATGATAACTTTTTCTACTTCATGAGCAAGAGAAGGAGGATCACTACCAATTTGATTGGCAAGGTGACAGGGCTGCACGAATTGGGCTCAGAGATCACCTGGAGATCTATCGGATGATGAGGGCATTGATTCCATAAAATATCTATATCAATATAAGAAGAGGTTTCAAGCCTTCAAGGTCACCAATATTATAGACATGGCCACTAGAGTTGTAGTGCACTTAGCGGGGAGCAAGTTGGGTGCCACTGAGTGATGGAACAAGGTGAATATGCATTGGTTACATATAGCACACAAAATGGTCAACAAGACATACTACAACATTACTGTGTACATCGCAAAATCTTTGTGAATGAGGCATGTGTCCAAGTAGATAAAGGTGAAAAGATTAACTAGGCGCAATTCTATTATTGATTTTATTTAGTGAAATTGGAGTACTTGATGGACCTAGGGAGAATATCTAGGAGTTTTTGTTGGAGAATAAGTCACTAGCAAAGAAATATGTGAAGTACACTTTACGGGAAATACTTCCAATACATACAAGGAACACCTAGACAAGTGGTTTAGGAGACTTTGTAGGCATTCGAGGGAGAATGGTGTATTCCACGTGAATTACCAAAGGTGTTGGAAGGAGAGCTGAATTTACGGTTTAGCAACATTTCATCTTGGGAACTTACATATTAAGTCTAGAGAGAAGGGGCCATGGTATAAGTTTCCCTTTGCATTTACCATAAGATACTTTAAATATTCTCTAAATATATTCCATGATGTGTGCTAACTCTAGTTTGACACAGACAAGGTGGACAAATATATTCACATTCTCGCATAAGACATATGTATGGCCAGGGAAAGAGACCTACGTGGAAACCATGGAATCAAGAAATGTGGACATCACGCCGAGATTTTTTTCATGGGGTAGATTGAACCAACGCACACACACACACACACACAGACATATATATATATATATATCTGAGGCCAAGGTTCAAGGATGGAAAAATTGTGAAGGGCGCAGATATGGTAGTTCCAGGACCTTTGAAGAAGGGGAAGACACTAAGGAATTCAACACATTTTACATATGTGCCCCCTTCTAAAGAGGATCTAGTGCCTATAGGACTAGAAAATGTCCTCAAGCAGGAAGAACCAGAAGATAGCACCGGACTTGTGCATACCAGGAGAATTATGCAAAAAAGGTCCACATCCTGAGATACTAGCACATCGACTTCATAGCCAGTAAGGAGATCACCATGTGTGACTCCTGTGAAGGATGAGGGGGAGAAATGAGAAAGCACACGAAATATGTTCTAGTTAAAGATAGTGAGGAGGAGTCCCTACAGCCAAGCGCATAGGAAGAAGAGGAAACTCCAAGTATGGGTGGGCATAGAGCAGAGGCCACCCCTAGTGTGGAAATGTAGGAAGATGAAGATATTGGTGAGCATGTAGTCTATGAGACTATAGACCCAAATGTAAGTATTCATGAATGGCACTCTGGTGAAGGAAATAGCAGCACCAATGGAGACATAAAAGTCATAGTACACCTCGCGGAGAAGGAAATAGAGATTGAAGGGGAAGTGAATCAGGATTTCAAAGGCACTATATAGTAGGATGTAGGCATGGCAATACCACAAGATGAGGGCACATCTACTCATGAGGATGTTGGTAAACATGCGAGGGGCATGACGAGGAAGAAGCAACAGTACTCAAAACTTGGGTTATATGGATGACCCTTCAAAAATTATTCACGCCCACTTCCAAAGTAATTTGCCAAAAAAGCAATTATATGGCTAGGATTGGATGGACCTAGAAATGGCAAACACGTGCACTCGTAAAAAAATATCCTAGAGTACACAAACTCACATGGATGATCCTGATTTTGATGTCTCGAGGAGGCGTGTATTTATAAAAGGATGAGAAGGCATCATACACACACCATGTGACTATTAAGCCAACATAGTTTTCAGAAGAATAGGTGGGTAATTGATCAAAATGTCAATAGAAGTAGCACGTTGAAATATTTATAAAGCGACAAAAATACGGTGTTATTAGATGATAAGATGGAAAAATACACATAGATCAAACATCTCACTCGAAGCGAGATAATATAGTAGCTAAGGCCAAGAATGTTAAAATGATGGTGAAGCAAATCACATATGAGATTTTGTAAAAGAGACCTTATTTTCTAGAGAAGGTTCCTACGGACTTCAAGTTTTTACACTATCTATGCATGATAGTTCACCTACTTCTAGGGAAATTACTAGCGCACCTCCCTAAGAAAAAGGATGTTGTGGAAAAATCATCAAGGTTCAAGGCTTCTATTGCAAGAAATATATCCAGCTATGAGGTAGTTTTACAAGCCTTAAAATATGAAATGAAGAAGGCAGATAGAATATTGACCACGTGTATAGCACCTAATAACTTAATAATAGGAAAGGAAAAGGTAGAGAAGAATGAAGTTCTATAGGTGGCAAAGGATGAAACACTCAAGCACAAAGAATGAGTTACCTTGGTGGAAACAAAGCATGATGCATTGGATGCTTTGTGAGGAAACAACATATGGATCGAGATCAAGGGCATTGGGAAGCTCATTTCTGCAAAGGTGGATGTCATGGAAGGGATTGTCTCAGGTATGGCCAACATCCTTAGAATTTTGAAAAGTTAAGGTGAAAGCATGACTATGGATGAGTTAGATGACATCATTTTGGACATCCCTAACAAGACCAATGCAGACTTAAGGACTGGTATGAGTTTGAGGGAGAAATACAAAGTGAATATCAAGAATTCATTCTACGCTAGAAGATGAGAAGGGTACACAATAAAATGGCTCACCATATTCTTTATTCCTTGTTCTTTCTTTCATTTATCCTATATTATTTAGAGCAACAAGGTGATTACCCATTGTCGGGATGGAATTGTAATCTAGTGTGGGGTGATTATGAGCGAAAAAAATGGCCTAAGTGTTGGGCATGTGAATGCGAGGTCTTTGGAAGATCACGCGATGCTATGATAGGATTAGACCACCCAAGATTAGGACTTAGCCAATTTTTGGATAAGGGTTATTTTTGGAGTTAGCGTGCTGAGAACACAAGAACATGAAGACTTTGGGACCATGCAATGGTATTTTGGGAACAAGCAATAGCTAAACACCATGCATAGTTTAGGATAATAATAGGATTTCTACTCGAGTTAACTATAAGAATTATATTGTTACAGACACCTACATGTTGTGCATCCTATTATAAAGGCGTGTGGCTATTATTAGCATGTGACCTATTTTGAGAAGTTCATTGGTGTTGAAGGAAAGTCCTAAACCCTATATATATGTATTGATTTGCACGAGTTAGTATATGAAAACTATGGTAGAGTTATGTTGCTGGTTTTGTCACGTGCATGACTCGTGGAGATACTTATGTAATGTAAGAAGCTTTTGTGTTTTACAGTACTTAATACAATGGTTCATATTGGCTAGATAATGGTGTTGAACATGACTGAATCTAGTTCTTTCATGGTAAATCTTTTTATAGTCATTGTTTAGTTCATTTTATATTTATTCTAAGAACTAGATCTGGTTTATGCATTGTGTGTTGTTTACTATTGATAATGAATCTGGATATCTATAAGCACCATCATGCTAACATTATGTAAAAGCAACTCTAAGGAGGGACCTGGTGCCTTTGTGTGCTTGGTGAGCACCCACTCGGGTAAAGTGATGTGCTAGCACACAGGTTATTTAAAGTAAATTCTAGATTGCATCGAGTCTAAAGAACCACTCCAAGAAAGGATATGTGTTGTTGTAGGAAATTACCAAGCTAATAAACATGCCACTCCCATAGAAGTGCATAATATGTTGTTTGGCTTACATGTTACCATTTTATTTGATTGTGGAGAAACTAAATGTTTTTTTTCTTCTAAGGTATTTGTTGAACTGTTTAGAAAGTTGGGATACATGGAAATTACATGGACTGTTAAATATGGGAATAATATTGTCCGTAAAGTAACCCAATATATGTTGGAAGCAACCTTAAAGCTGCCTGAGTTTACCATAGAACTAAACCTTGTTTTATATCCCCTAGGGTCTTATGATGTTGTCATAGGCATAAGCAGGATGTATCAACACCAAGCATCTATATATTTCCTAAGAAAATGAATAGTATGTCTAGATGATTAGTAGAAAACAGTAGTTTTTATTATATTAGGTAAAAATCATATTTTGAAGGAATCGAGAACCTTGTACATCCAAAATATAACCAAAAAGGCTCAAAAGTCAAACAACAAACCAAATAAGGCCCCACAGGCCCAAAGAGAAACAAACAGATAAGCTAAAACCCATAACAAAAAAGAGCACCAAAAAAAAAAAAGAAATGGCACCATAAGGTAAACCAAACAAAAAAACTTGGCCCACTAACCAAAGGAGAACTAACTACCATGGAAAATCCCTTTATGAGATATAAGGCTCATCTTGAGAGGTGTATTTCTAGATTTTCCTTTATTCTTGTTGTTTACCACCTCCTATCCATTCCCCCCATTATGATCTACATTATCATTTGGGTGAATAGGAATACAAACTTCAAGAGATTGTTTGTAATTGGTGCTTTGAAACTGTATAGAACCCGGGTGGTACGAAGGAGGAACCTCCCCTTTTCTACAATTTATTTTTAATCAAAAACCTATTTAGTGGAATTTGAAATGGTCCCACCCTTCATCTCTTCCTTCTTCTCTTCCATTTTCTCTTACTTATTCTCTTTTTGGTTACCTGTATTATTAGCATACAATAGTAGTGATCCAAGGTGTAAAAATATATTTCACTCTGAGACAAATCTCTGCCATACAACTGAAAAAGGATAATAATAAATGTTGTATCTTTTATGTAGTAAAAATAACTTGTTACAGTGAAGAAACAAATCCAAAAATAGAGGATTTTCCTCTTTTGAGTGAATTCAAAGATGTCTTTCCTAAAGAACTACCTGTTTTACCACCTAGACGTGAGTTTGACTTCATCATAGACATCAAACTAGGAACTGATCCTATGTCAAAAGTACCATACAAAATGACCACAACTATATTGGGAGAGCTAAAATCTAAACTTTATGAGTTACTTTCCAAAGGACTAATCCACCCAAGTGTATCACCTTGGGGGCACTAGTAATCTTTGTAAATAAGAAGGATGGTTCCTTAAGATTATGCATTGACTACTGCATGCTAAATAAGGTAACAATAAAAAAAGATACCCCTTTCCTAGAATTGATGATATTTTTTATCAAATGAGGGTGATTCATTTTATTCAAATATCTATTTGTGATCTGGTTACCATCAATTGAGAATTAGGGATGAATACATCCATAAAATAACTTTTAGAACATGCTATGGGCATTATGAGTTCATTGTTCTCACTTTCAGACTCACAAATGTGCCTACAACATTCATGAATTCGATGAAAAATGTGTTTTTGAAACACTTATACTAGTTTGTGTTATCATCCTCCAAAATATTCTTATATGTTCTAAAGAGATAGAGGAGCATGATAAATGCTTGAGAACATTTTTTTAGATTTTAAGAAAGCATATATTGTATGGTAAGTTGTACAAATGTAATTTTTATTAAATTGAAGTATAATACTTGGGTCACATAATCAATCAAGAAGTAAAATTGGTTGACCCATCTAAGATAAATGCCATCGTCGAATGGCCAGCCCTAAGGATGTACATGAAGTCAAAAGCTTCAATGAACTAGCTAGTTCTATAGAAATTTTGTTAAGGACTTATTTGGAATGGAAGGTCAAATCATTACCTTAAAAAGGAAAAACAAGAAATTTTTTTGGAATGATAAGTGTGAAGAAGCCTTCAACTTATTGAAGGAGAAGCTAACTTCTTATTGCGATTCATAAGCGATAAATAAAATGATAAAGAACAAATCTGACCCAAGCAATTGTTGGACATGTGTGTCACTTATGTTGTAATTGATATAAATTTCATTCATGTTATAATGGTATAAGTTATTTAGGAGTATTGATATGTGATATATGATTCTAACATGGTCTAGTCATGAAGTGTATGGGTGATCAGGGGATATTTTTAAGTGTCAAAAGTTCCCTAAACTTTCCTAAAAAATTTCCGTGTAGTAGATCCTTCAAATATATTTCCGGTGACTATAAGAACGTAAAATAAAGACACTCGACCTCAAGTTATGTCCGGTCAAAGTTTAGTCAACAGGGAAGTCAACTTTGGTCAACAAGTGGACCAATGGCAAGGTGACACGTGGTAATTGGTGAAAAGGAAAAATTGATGGTCTTGTAATTTTTTTAAAATTAGTTCCATGGTATAGATCTCGTCATAAGATTTCTGACGCATTTTGAACAGACCAAATCTGAGTTCGTATGCGAAAGATATGCATAGTCAAAGTTGTGGTCAAATGATGACATGACACACTCTGACGTGGACAAATGGCATATTATGGGTGTGACACTTGACATGTTTTTAGTGGATTTAGATTTAAAATAATAATAATAATATTTTATTTAATCCATTCCACGGGAATAAGCCTAATCCCATGGGATAAGGAGGATTTTGTGGACAAAAAGCTATTTAAAGGCTTATCTCTATCCCTTTCCCACCAAATGTGGGGTCAATGGCTAAATTGGGTACCTAAACCTATGGAAGGGGGATTTGAACCCAACACCTCATCTAAAATAATTAACCTTACCAACCCGCCACCCTCTTGTAAGTGGTATAAATAAAGCTCACTTGTATTTGTAATGGAAGTGTCAAGTCTGTGTCAAGGGAATAAGGAGGCAGTTTTGGAAAAGTGCAATTTTGGGGCACTTATACTCACTTCCAGATCTCGAGTTATATATGAAAGTTGCTCAAAATTTTGAGAAGATCGTGATGGTGTGATAATTTATCCAATTTGGAGATTTTGTGATAGATTTATTTGCTATTAAATTCACACAAAGGCGTAGAACCAAAGGGAGACACTCACTGCAAGTGGATCAGGAAGGTGAAGGACATAGGATGAGCTCCATTAACATCCTTCGAAGGTCTGAAACATATTTTTTCAGGTTTTGATTCATTATTGGTTAATGTAAAGGTTATTGTATTTACATTTTTAACATTATTAATGGATCGGTTCACCACGAACCTGGGGACGTAGGAATTCGAACCTCGTAAACAATCTGGTGTTGTGTTCTAATTTTTATTTTTAGTTTCTGATATTTGCAAGTAATTTAAATTCATAATATGAATATGGATGCAACTATAATCAGTAATTGATAAAATTGGGAAATCAATTAAATCAAAATAATAATTTTGGGGCTTCGATCAAACAATGAAATTTTGAGTAAAATTGCAAACTTAATTTCAGTTTGAATTTAGTCCTAAATCAGATTTTTAATCAATAATTTGGAGTATTAAGACCTCTTAAGTTGATTATATTTAACGATCCTTTGAAACGATTAAAATTGTTAGATTCAAACACCCATTTTCGAGATCAAGTTTGGTATTAGAGCAATTAGATTTCCAGATTAGCTTCTAATTGTGTTTGAAAATTTGGCTTTAGTTTCAATATTGATTTCAGTTTTCAGTGTGCAAACATTTTGGGGCTTGTTAATCTTCTTTTACAAGTGTGCAGTTTTGGAAGTACAGGTTGTGTTTGTAGGAATAGGGAATCATGGGCAAGTCATCCAAACAGGAGCAACTAGATGAGCTTGAAGCCATAAACTACCAACTCCAAGAAGAAAACTCTTTCCTGAGAGATAATGTTTATTCCTTGAAAGAGGAAATAGTGCAGTTAAAATCTAAGCCATAATCCTTTATAGCCAAGAAAGAGGAGTATGTCAATGAGATGCTTGTATAGAGAAAGAAGTTGATGGGCTTTGTTAAATAGTTGCGGGAAGAAATACAGACCAAGGATTCCCTCTTGGAAAAGCTACAACAAGGTGAACACAAGAAGGAAATTCCTTCTAAATTAGATGCAGGTACTATGAAAGAATGCACTGTAAGTTGTTCACATTTTAATTCTTCCTCTCATTCAGTTTCAGATATTCCTTTGGGTCAGTTTGAAAAACACACTAAGGGAATTGGGTCTAAACTAATGGTTAAGATGGAATTTAATGGAAAGGGCCTTGGTAAAAATGGAGAAGGTAATGTCAACCCAATACAGGTAGAGGATCAGCCTCAATTTTTAGGTCTGGGTTATTCTAGTGGGAAAATGGAAATTGGAGAAAGTTCCAAAGCAGTTGAAGGAAGACAAGCTTCCAACAGCCAAGGATCTACGCCTCTAGAATTACAGGATTCCACCATCAGGAGGAACAATGAAAGGTGTAAGAAAACAGGTAAATGAGGTAATGAAATTCCACCTCCTCCCACTTACACTAAAAATAGCACTAAGGGGAAATTAAATCCTAAAACTTCTAAAACACTCTTTCAGTTTGAACAATATAGCTTTGGTAGACAAAAGTATGGTTTTCCTTGCACATTTTGTGAAGGTTCTAATCATTCTGCAGCATATTTTTGGAAGAGGAAAATAATGGTTAAGAATTTAATGCCTTTTTGAATAACAAGGTAGGTGCTAAAGACCAATCTCTTTCTGGTAAGGCAAGAAATGGAAAAAGGTTACCTCTCCTAAACAGAGGAATCATTCTCCTAGATAGAGTTTAGGAAATAACAAAATGAGTAAGACTCCTAAAAATAGGGAAGTTAAATTTTGTTCCCATTATAAAAGGAATGGTCATGATGTTAAGATGTGTTGGTATGCTCCTTCAGTGCAACATTGGAAAGTTGTTAAAAAGGAAAATAATGTCAAACCAAAATTTTTGATCTAACTCATGTAAATTCTCATTCTGCAATCTTGGGAAAGTAAAACCACATAAATGGAGAAATCCAAGTAATTGGATGGGTAAAACATTCCTCAACTTTATGTTTACATTGCAGTAACTGGTGTTAGTATGTAAACATTTTCAAAGCTATATTTTAGGGATTTGATCCTATGTTTATATTCAACTTTGAAATAATTTGGAAGTAGCCGTAGAGAAGATTTGAGTGACAAGTTCATCATACTCATATTCATCTTCTCACATTGTGGTTGGTTATTCCATTTCTGACAATAGTATGCAGGGATATGGGCATCATCAAAATGTCGATTTTAAAACTTGTAGTTTTATAGTGTTGTCATTTGTGCAAATTTATGGATGCTTATAAGACCCATTCGGGCACCTGTTTGATATTGTAATAGATAGACAAACTTGTTGTATTCACATGTGTTATTCACACTAATTTATAAGACCCTCATTTTGGAAAAAAATGATTTTTGCAACTAACAGATGGGGTTAAAATTAGGGTGTAAATTTATTACACTTACAAACTGGTTTGCAAAGGTACTTAGTGATCATTTTACAGATTAAGGCAATTCACCAATTTGGGTAAGCATATAGTTTATAATCTATCCCTTTACAGTTCAGTGTATGGATCAAATATTTGCATATTCACGTTGATTCATATTTTGACTATAGCCATTTTGGGCGTTGATGGTTTAATTATTCTGGATAGTGAATATTTGCAGTTGTAATCAACATAATCACAAAGTGTCAGTTGAACACTAGCTTCCGTTATAGATGGGTGTTATTATCTGACTTATTATTTGTGATGGTGATACAATGTTTTAATAGATTCACGTGGATTCAGTTGTTGACTATAGCTATTTTTGGGCATTGATAGTCTATTTTATTCTAGATAGTGAATACTTGTAGTTATAGTTTCATATGGACAGTGGGCACTAGCCTAATTGTGGGCAGTTTAGATGTCTGGTATACTGATATGTGTTATGAAATTGTAATTTAAGTAATCAGCCATATAAAAAAGTGACATTTGAACACTACCTTTTCGTAAATGAATGGGTGTTATAATATAGTCAATTATTTTTTATGGCATTACAGTGGGGTATGATAGTTCACAGTTGTGTGCAGAGTTGACAGGGTTGTAGCGTTTCAGTTGAACACTAGCTTAATTAGGTGTTATTATCTGATCGGTTATGTAATTAGCTAATCAACTATTTACATTTTATTAACCTATAATGTTATTTCAGGTTCTTGTATGTTTTTGTGCAATGTAGGAAGAGATAGCATGTTTTGTGGGTTGATACACAAACTTTTGTGGACAAAAAGGCTTCTCAGTAGGGAGGAGTGATCAGGGGATATTTTTCAGTGTCAAAATTTCCCTAAACTTTCCTAAACCATTTTAGTGCAAGTAGATTATTCAAATATATTTCAAAGGTGACTATAAGAACGTAAAAAACAGGACACTCTGAGCTCAAGTTATGTCTAGTCAAAGTTTAGTCAACAGGGAAGTCAACTTTGGTCAACAGGTCAACAAGTGGACCAATGACAAGGTGACACGTGGAAATTGGCGAAAAGGAAAAATTGATGGTATTTTAATTTTTTAAAATTGTTTCCACAGATACAACTCGTCAGTAAGATTTCGACGTATTTTGAATGGACCAAATATGAGTTCGTATGCGAAAGATATGCATAGTCAAAGTTGTGGTCAAATGATGACGTGACACACTCTGACGTGGACAAATGGCATATTATGGGCGTGACACTTAGCATGTTATTAGTGGATTTGGATTTAAAATAATAATAATAATAATTTATTTAATCAATTCCATGGGAATAAGCCTAATCCCATGGGATAAGGAGGATTTTGTGGACAAAAAGCTATTTAAAGGCTTATCCTATCCCTTTCCCACCAAATGTGGGGTCAATGGCTAAATTGGGTACCTAAACCTATGGAAAGGGGATTTGAACCCAGAACCTCATTTAAAATGATTAGCCTTACCAACCCGCCACCCTCTTGTAAGTGGTATAAATAAAGCTCACTTGTATTTGTAATGGAAGTGTTAGGTCTGTGTCAAAGGGAATAAAGAGGCAGTTTTAGAAAAGTGCAATTTTGGGGCACTTATACTCACTTCCAGATCTCAAGTTATATATGAAAGTTTCTCAGAATTTTGAGATGATCATGATGGTGTGATCATTTATCTAATTTGGAGTATTTATGATAGATTTATTTTCTGTTAAAGTCACATGAAGGTGTAGAACTAAAGAGAGACACTACTGCAAGTGGATCAGGAAGGTGAAGGACATAGGCTGAGCTCCATTAACATCCTTCGAAGTTCTGAAACATAATTTTGTAGTAAATGTTATTGTATTTATATTTTTTAACATTATTAATGGATCAGTTCACCACGAACCCGGGGACGTAGGAATTCCGAACCTCGTAAACAATCTGGTGTTGTGTTCTAATTTTTATTTTCAATTTCTAATATTTGAAAGTAATTTAAATTTAGAATATGAATATGGATGCAACTATAATCATTAATTGATAAAATTGGGAAATCAATTAAATTTGAAACAATGATTTTTGGGGCTTCGATCAAACAATGAAATTTTGAGTAAATTACAAACTTAATTTCAGTTTGAATTCAGTCCTAAATCATATTTTTAATCAATAATTTGGAGTATTAAGACCTCTTAAGTTGATTAGATTTAACGATCCTTTGAAATGATTAAAAGTGTTAGATTCAAACACTCTTTTTCAATCAATGGGTAAAGTCAAGTCATTCTAGGCCTTGGCCTAGTGCAATTACATGGTGTAAATCAAACAAACATGATAATTCACTCGAACCAAAGTAGGGAAAGAAATTTTGGATCACTATGAAGTGATACGGGAGGTGTAGAAACATCTACAAGAGACAAACCAGGTGCATGATACTAAAACAAATTAGTATAGAGCCTTCTTAATTCAATCCACAAGTAAGAAAGTTGTGAAATATTTACCCAATGTGTGAAGATGCAAACCAAACATGATGTGAGCGTGTGCGATGATATATGATGTGTACAATGCTTCACAAGTAATTATTGATATGTTTTGGGCACTTCTATAGGTCATCATAATACAAATGTTGAGAATCAAAGACCAAAGGGCACCTAGATGAGATGGGATGGAAATATTCAGGATGAACCAGAGAAAAATATCAATTGGAGGTGTTAGAGGTATGTTTCTTTAAGGTGTGAGAAAAATTTTAGAATCTTAGGATGGATATTTTGCAATTTCTTCAATTTAAAAAAATAAGTTTCTCAAGGTATGCAAATTGATCACCAAACTTCTTAGCAGTCAAGAAAACATGTGAATCCTTCTTTGGATAAATAATAAGAGAAAAAATGGAATAAACTTGGATAAAATCATTGTGCAAAAAAATTTAGTGATTGGTTGAGTATTTTAGAAGTTCTATCCATTTTTGTAAGCATGTTTAAAACCCTGCAAACCCTAGTTTGGACCAATTTTGAAAAATTGATTTGGTTATGTGTTTTAACTCAACTATGTTTCTTCAAAACTCATTTTAATATGTAAAAGACTCCTCAGGGTACATTTTTCATGATATTTTAAGTTCATGATGCTTGGTGGGACCCACTAGAAAACATATGTTTTTTTAGGATTTCGAGTGTATAGGAGAAACTTTTAGAGGAACCCATACTAAAATTTTAAGTGGATCATATTGGGGATGTGTTCTTAAAATTCAGAAATTTAGTTGGGTTACTCATTTGGAGAAAATTGGAGTAATGGTTGCATATTTGAGATTACCAGTAAAAGAAGCTTATTTTGAGAAGCTAATGAAGGAGAATGAAGGTAACCATATTGAATTGCAGTTTATTGATGTTATTTCTTTCATGCATCATTATATTTATGTTTGTAAGTGCCTGGATTATTTTGGAAAGGTCATTTTTTTCTTAAAGGGAATTGAGAAAAATTACTCTATTAGGCCTATTAAGAAGCATGTATGAATGGGTATGACGGGAGTGTTTCTCCACGATACCTATGGTACTAAGTGATTGAATTATTTATATACATATAATTTGAAGTTTCCAAGATGATAGGAATCCATGAGAATTTATTTAGAGGTGTTTGGACATGTTGCATGGAAGACTAGTTTTTCAACTCTCAAGATCAGCTAGACTAATCTCTAAGTTTCAAATTTTTGAAGGAATTATGACATGAATTGGAGTATGAAAATGTGATTCCCGTTAAAACAACCCACTTGAGACCCAAGAAACAACCTAGGATTAGTTAGAAAATTATGGAATAATTTTTTTTTTTATTAGAAGTGTCCACAACCAAGTTGCAAGACAACAGTTGGCCCTATTAGGTTCCGGAACAATTCTAAATTACTAGAACATATTTTTCCTTCATTAACAAATATCAAGTTCACATGGTTCAAATTTTAGGGTTAGAAGTTTCAGTTAGGTTCAAGGAGAAATTTACCCCCATACCCACTCTCTAACAGGCTCATAGTTTCAACTTGATTTTCTCATACTTAATGTATTCAAAATTTCCCTAAATCATTCCCATTGGATAGGAAATTTTCTCACCTTTCCGGTGATATAAAGAAGTCCTCCTAACTCCTTCAGGAACTCAAGATATGAGCAAGTAGACCTTAGGGGTCAAATTTTCCCCAAGGGGACACGTGTCAAGCAGGGGTGAAAGGAAAATTTTGGGATGGCGGGTCGCGGGGCGGCATTTGGAATTTTTCCTTACGCGGGAGAAATTTCCCATTTACGCTTAGCACCTTTGCAAGTCCTCCAAGCACATGTGGCAGCCTCAGAGTCATCTCCGGGGAAAAAGGGAAGGGTAGAGTAGTGGGGAGATTTGGTGAATTTTTCCAAAGGGAGGAGATGGGGTGAAAGGAGTAAATACGCGCGTGGGTCCATGCGTCCATGGAAGGAAGTTTTCCCAAGGCAGGGCGGGAGTCAAGGCCGCGGGGAAATTTTCAAAAATTTCCAAAGATAAAAATTTAAAAAAACAAAGGGTCCTCCCAACCACCCCCATGCGCTAACACCCAAAGCTACCACGTGGCATCCCGTGTGATAGGCCACGAGCCAGTGGGGAGAAATGAAAAAATTTTCTAAAATTTTCAAAAGGTCTAAGGGCAAAAGAAAATGTCGTGCCTCCACCACTACCCTATGAGGACATGTGGCATCCTCTGATTGGTTGCGGGATGGTGGAGGAAATTTCTACAAATTTTACCAACCAAAAATTTAAAAAAATTCTAAGGATTTTAACGGGAATTTTTCGAGCCATGGACCCGCTTAGGGGAAAATTTTCCCTTGAAAGCGAAAAAACTTCAAAGTGCCATAACTTGAGCTAGAAAACTCAGTTTGGGAAAACAAGGACTTTCTGGAAAGATCTTGATTCCCTCTTTGTACAAGAAACATAAAATTTACTTTTTGGTAAATTTTAAGGGGTAAAGTTTGCAAAAAGGATCTGCATGCTTTTAAAAATCCAACTGGTAATTTCCAAATTTTAAATTTAATTAAATTGTATCTCTTAATTCACTCAACATGCCAAAAAGACATGGAGGATTTCTCTAAGGAGGGTTTAAAGTGTTTTAGGAAAGTTAATTTTCCCAATTTATTCCAATTTGAATTTTGTCCAACAAATGACAGAAAACGGCTGAGGAAGGGATTGAGTTCGATTCTGCAATGGTTAAATTGTTTTCTTAAGTTTTCTTTGTCAATTTGAGTTCCTTGATGGATTAGCATGATAAATTATGTCAATTCCATGTCGATTATTAAGTGTAGATCTGAACTATGCATTTTGATTAAACTTTCCAGTTTTAAAATATTTACAACAGATCAAATCTAAAGAGATCCATATAACTTTTCAATATGCAAGTATGGCATTACATTTCCAATCTAATCTAGTGCATTCAGTTATTTTAAAAAAACCATTTCAAAGCTAAATTGCAAATCTGATTTCCACTTTAGTATATTTCAAAAAGAAACAAGGCAATATAATTCCCTCATATGTATTTCTTCTTCTTCCCATTTTCAAAACAGAGATTCCAATCACATTTTAACATTCCAATTCACACAACAATGCAAATGAGAGAAGATCTTTCAATTCTTTATTAATCCAAAAAGGAATACATCTTTACATCTTTCCATGTTTTGGATGCAAATAACACATTTCTAATTCTTTCTTTCCAATAACCAGAACAGAATATACATGTCTTTCACAATTTAAATATCTAACTTCATAATAAAATTACATACATCTTTCTTCACAAAATACATATTACAATTTCATCCACAACAAGTGGGAAAGGATTACAAATAAATATGTTTTCATAAGGGATTGTCAAGCTGCATTTTCCTTTGCTCCAGGACAGCAACATGCACATTTTCTCTTTCTCCAAGTTGATCACAACAAAAGAGGGGAAAGGAAATGCTCTCCACCCAACCAAGACATCCAATGAAAGGAGAAGCCTTCCTTCATCATTGGCCCCCAAGCCCCAACCAAAATACAATAATAGATGTAATTCAACCCATGGAAACAACTAGCTTCCACAACACACAACATTCTTTCAAACATGCACATTTCAATATAAAACATAGTTCAACACAAAACAACAGTTCACAACTGCAATTGAAAACATTCCAATCAAAACTCAGGCTTGATCATGCAAGCCAAAGGAGCAAGGTCTATGGGGGAAGCTACTTATGCCTCCCAATTGGGAATTGGGCATCCACTAGAACAAACCACCAATAAATTTCACCACACATATCCTTATGCCCCCACAAATCCCTCCTTATGCCCCCCACAGATTTCCTTATGCCCCCACAAAGAAAAAAAAAATGCAAGCTATTTCTTTTCCATGGTGGATCCCAAACCCAAAATCCCTCCACAAAACTCTGATGCCAATGGCATTCCTTATGCCCCCACATGGATTCCCCATAGCCTTCTCCTACACCATCCCTATGGCAGTCTACCCAACCAGCCAATAAATAAAACAAACCATACACCATTCACACAGCCACAACAAGTAAATAACAACATAAAAGATAGATTAAACTCCTACCTTTCCATGGTAGTTTTGTTTCCAATAGAAAGCTCTCCAAGCCAAGAACACAGTCCAAAACAACAATCTCCCAAGCATGAAAAGATTTTTTCCAAACTTCCTCCAAAACAAGAGCTCCAACATAATAAAATGTGCCCCAACGAAGTTCTGAAATGATTCAACAACCCCAAAAACAAGCAAGGAGTTTGAATTATATCCATTCAAAAACAAAAGACAAAATCCATTCTCCCAAGCACAATAAAGAGGTGGGTGAAAATATGACAAGTTACTTGCACACTCCAAAAGCCCACACCTCAAGGGACAAAAATTAAATAAAATGTAAGAAAGTGCAATTAAAAACATGCAACATGATTAATAAAATTCATTATAAAAGTCACAAATCACTTCTCCAACCATAAGTATGGTTGGTAAATTAAATTTAGAGGTATGGGACAAGTTTTACTTGTCCCACAAGCCTCCTAAAACAGCCCCCAAGGAAAAATTCGAATTTGTCATGGAGGTGGAGTATTTCATACTCCAAAACAGACTTACACATTCTTACACAACTTACACATCCCTTACAAATTTAATACAAACAGCCAACCACTTCCATTATTACTTTCCCATATCCCAATTTGATTTATTTAAATTTTAACCATATGTTTCCTCACATTAATCTATCACAATTTTAATTAATTAAAAGAAAGGAACACATCACTAATAAAATACATACAACAATGATACAAAATTAACCACATTAATAAATACACAATACCCATGGTCACATATAAAGGAAATCCTCCCCATGGGAATCCCTAACAAAAACACACACACACACACACAAGACATGTTGCCATGGTGACCTTGTTGAATTCACCTAGAATTCCATTGTGGTTGGTCTCTGATCCCCGAGGTTTTGTTGTGATATTTTTAACTGTAAAATACAAATACCTCCTTGACCTCATGGCCATATCAGAACATCCAACATGATATAAATGAAATCACAAAACCAACTATATAAATGAATCACAACAACATCAAAGTAACAACTACATCATTTGCATTTTAAATCAACTATATCATCATCATAAAATATTCATTTCTATATCTACTCATAATATCCAAAATCATATGTCCGAACAACATCCATGAAACATCCATGTCAAATAATATATCATCATCCACATATGAGTGTCTCTAATAATCATCATGTATCATATCCAAATCAAGATCAACAATAATCCATGATCAAGTGTCTAACAACATACTAAATCAAAACATAATAATGTCTATAATGTAATCATAGTATCAAAATAGGTATCTAAAATGTTTCAAAGGGAAGTGGGAACTACATCCCCCTCCCCTTAGACTCGACTTCCTCCTATAAGTCACTGGAACAAATGTGGAAACTAAACTCGTAATGAAGTAGCATCCTCCCATGTAGCTACAGTCTCATCATATCTCTCCCACTGCACTCGAACCTGATCAACCTCTCTACCTTGAAGGCCCAAGGTCCTGAATATAAGATGCTAATGGTCTCCACCATCACACCTTTGATCCCGAACTCCGTAATGATGTCCAATCTAACACATGAGAAGGATCTGCAATATATCTCCTAAGAACCGAAACATGAAAAACATCATATATGCGAGATAAGCTGGGTGGCAATGCTAGACGGTAGGCCAAAGGGTTGATATGCTCCAAGATCTCAAAAGGACCCATGAATCTAGGATCTAACTTAGAACCTTTTCCATAACAGATAGGGATCTTGTGTGGCCTAACACAAAGGAACACCTTCATGCCCACATCGAAACTACGATCGATCTGTGCTAATCACATACTTCTTACACTGTCATGTGCCTCCTGTAATCTTTTCTAATCAACACCACCTACTGCTCCATGTCCTATAGAAGAGCTGGTCCAAGAGATACCCTATCCTCTAACCTGTCTAGCTAAGAGGTGTCTTGCACTCTCTACCATATAAAGCCTGAAAAGGAGCCATGCCTATAGAACTCGGAAACTATTATTGTAGCAAAAACTCCACTAAATACAGCTACCCTCCCACTTAGAATGCTGATCCATCACATACATCCTGAGCATATCCTCTAAAATATTATTCACCCACTCGGTTTGTCCATGTTTATGAATTATTTGGACTTTTTGGATCCCATTATATGTGCACACCAATTTGGAACTCATTTGGACAGTTTTAGGAGCTAAAAATGTAAGGTTATCTCATTTGTCCACTAGAAGACAAAATCGACTTGTGATTTACAAAATTAAGTTCTGCAACAACTCAAAGATGTATTTTCAAGATGTAAGAGGTTATTTTCATATGTCGGGAGGATCGGTAAGTGTAAGAGTTATTCCTAAAATCATAAAATCATCTTGGCATGTCCAAACAAGAAACATAAGTAACTTAAATAATCATCGTTTCTTGACAATTTTAAAGTAGTTTTAAATTCCTCTTTTGGTATGGTTTTAAAAAAAACATTGTGGGTGGAAGAGTAAGAAGAGAGCATGAAGAGGATAATTATTCATCGATGAATCCTTGAGATTATTTTTGTGAGCTCTAATAGAATATTTTTACTGATTTTTGCAAGTATTCCAATGATGTATTCGGGAGCATGAAGTTTTGATTTGAACTTATTATTTTGACACAAAAAAGTGCATATTGAAGAAGTGTGCATGTGAAAATAGAATGATGAATCCTTCAAAAGGATTGAGATAGTGATTGAGGAGCTTTATGCTTTACTTTAATTATAGGTGGACAACATGAAGGTGTGAAAACAAAGAAAGTAGTTTGACTAGATTTGTGTGGATAGAAGCCTTGAATGATATGATTTGTTAAGATGATAAAAGGGTGAAGAGAATGTGAAATGAGAAATAAAAATGATATGATTTAGAGGTCACAATTATTTTTGTAAAGAAAATAAACTTGAAGTAATCAAAATTTGTGTATAACTCTACGTGGTTGCTTAGTAGAAGGGAGTTATAGCTTCTGTCAGGTTGTAGCTTACTAAAGGCCATTGGGTGGTTAAATAAATTAGGTTAGGAGTGGTATCTTTCATGTAGGTTGAAGCTTTCTAAAGTATCAGGTTGTAGCTTGAGTGTAATATTGGGGTTGTTGCCTCAAAATTTGAGTTTTAGCTCAACTTGAAATCATTGTAACACGATACGACAAATTGTCCAAGTTATTTCTATGATTTTAGTAGATTTTGTCCCTTTATGGGTTTCCCACATTAATTATTTTCTTCTCATGTGTTTATGTATGTTTTTTCTCTAAATCGATGGTTGAATGATTGTGCTTCATCATAATTCAAATTGATTGTGTGTAACTAGGTGAAGGAAGTAATGATATTGCAAAAGTTTTAGACCGCACCAATTCACCTCCCCCTCTTAGTGCCTAAAATTCCTAACAATTTGTATTAGATCAAGGTAATTATGAAACAATTCTAACAACTTGGAGAAGATCCTTGGAACAAAAACATGGATGCACTAACTGAATCATCCCTAAAAAAGAGGCATAAAATTTCTCAAGCATTGATTATTGAATTAGAGAAAGAAATTAAAGTACAAGAAACTAATCATGGCCAAGATTTGAATGATATGTCATCAATTTTTTAGAATGTTTCAATGGATTTGAGCGATAAAGAAAATTCTTACGCCAAACATGAAGAATAAACAAGGGCCTTGAAGGTTGAATTAGAATAGGTTACACGAAAACTCAATGAGTTATTGACCAAACAAACAAATCCTGGTGACAAGCCAAGTTTAGAACTCAAGAATAAATAAATTCAGATGGAAACAAAGAATGAACTCATTCATGAGTCATGTCAAGCATCCATCTAATCCAAGAGTGAAGAATGTGAAATATTAAGTGCAGAAATAAAGAACCTAAAAAAGGGGCTAGAATGTGCAAAGAAAAGGGAATTGAGATCTGAATCAAGTCATACTTCTTTCTAAGGAAGTTCTCGGTCCAAGAAGGAAAACAAAGAGCACAAGAGGATCTTTGGGAAGCCAAATTCAAGGATATTATTAGGTATGTTTCATGTATTTTTTCTTTCATGCAACATCTTTGGATATAAAAATAGAGATTGTAGGAGAAAGGTAGATGAAGACCATCCATGGAGAGATTGTAGATCTGATTTTGAGGAGAACATAGTGTTCTGAAATTGTCAAGAGAGAGGTCATATTTCTCAATACTATCTCTATGATCCATTCAATCAAAATTGGGGGCATGAAGGGCCTAGAAGAAAGAACTATCTTGTGTGCTTCAACTATTATGGGAAAGGAAAATTTTCTAGACATTTCTAAAAGTATCCTAGACACAACAATAAGCTACATATACCTAATAAGCAAGGTGAAAAGACACTTAGGTGAATGCTAGCTCAAATTATGAAGTCAAGTTAGTCATGGTTGAAAGAGGCATTGGAAAGAAGAATGTAAAATACATATACAGAGTTAGGCACAATAACACCAACCCTGAAAAGGTAAAGAAGGACAAAGGACCTGTTTGGGTAGTTAATGAAGAGATAAGACAAGTCATGACAACTATAGGAGAAGCAATCTCAAGTCAAGTATCAAAATGTGATGAAGTACAAAAGGAATTTTTACCTCTATCTATCGTAGAACAAATATATGAGACACATCACACATACTTATTAGGCTTCAAGAAAATAAAGCTTAAGTGATATGGTTGGCACACTAAGGAATGCATCTAATAAGGTTAACAAAGTTTGGAGGAAAAGAAAGGATAATATTGAGTCATCATATTGCTTTGATGATTTTTTACTATTTTGACATGATCTAAGAGGCATGATATACCTTCTCTAAGCTTCTAGGAGGTATGTATTCATGAAAGAAGAATTGGTGTATACTTGGGAAGGATATTTCATCAGTAGGAGTTAATGAGGAATATTTCAAGCTGCAGTGGTGCACATCAAGTCAAAGGTATGTCTTGATACAAGTTTAACATGCATTGAGTGAGTTAAGTGAACTATTCAAGAATCCAAGAAGAATTTCCTTATCCTAATCAATGTGTGTCAGTCAAGCATGTGAATAATGTCACTATTCTTACACTAGATTACATAGATGGAGAAAAGCGAGTTCTCAAACCGTATATATTATTTAAAATTTAGAAACATCGTAGTGAGATGATGAAGAATGTCACCATGATATTTTGATAATGAGATTTGAGTAGCCTATCATGATCCATGAGTAAATTCAAATGGAGTATTCATGCCTCGAGAGGGTTGTCCGTGACAATGTTGTGACTTTTAAGTAGGTGTGTGAGTAACAAAGTTATGACAGTGTGTAAATTAGGGCCAAATTATGTCAAGTCTTTGTACCTTAATGTCAGTCATCAAGAGAAAGGAACTCAAGTTTGAAGTTATTATCTATTAGGGATATAAATGAGTGTTGATAAATCTTGCACAAAGATGGTTGTCTATGTTTTCCTTGTCAATTTTCTCAAAATTAAGTCATCCTCTTAGGTTGTGAAAAGTGTCATAGACTAACAAATCCCAATTTCAACATGTTTTCTTGAATCCCTTGCAAATAAAGTGTGTATGTGTCATATTTTTCTATATTTGTGGTTCTATGAGAGATTTTATTATCTCATAAAAGCATAAATGTATAGTAAAAGGATGAAGGAATAAGCATGTATGTGCTATGAATTACTTCTTTCTCTAAAAAATAAAGTTTAAGTGATATGAGCTAACCTAATTCAAGTTCTCCATTAGAGTTACAGTGAGCTCATGTTAATATTTTGGTTACTCTTCAAATAGATGATGAAATAAGGTCATACATGAAAGGTTTGACCTCATTTCAAGAATCTTGACTTGATTAAGCCACATAAAAAGGAATCAAGTCTCAATTTTCTCAAAGAAGGAGAAGTTCTAATTTCAAACCCTGAAGTCATTTCTTTAAAGGGATAACTAAATATTTATTGAATCATAATCGATAAGAAACTGAAATGAAATATTAAATAGAATCTTAGTTCTATAGGTTTCTTCCAATCCATCGTAGAAGAAGCTATGAAGGTGACAATTCTTTGAAAATATTGAGGATATAAGAGAGTGAATAGATAAGTACCTTGGAGGTCTATGAAATCATGATGAGATAAGGCATATTTTTAGTATGTGTGGAGTCACAAGCACTCGAAAACTAATAAACATACACATTAAACATCTTTAAAATGATCTTTAAGCGGCCTTTCAACATCTTCGGGAAGAAAAGGAAGTTAGATGTTAAGATAATCAGCGGTGGACAATGGAATATTAGGTGTCTCATAGTTATGAAATATATGAATTAACACCTATAGGTTTGCTATGCATTGGGTGTGTACAATGAAGACATTTAGAGATCTATTGTGAGTGTATAGTGATTACTCCATATATAAAAAGTGAGCAATGACAACTTATGAAGACACAAAGGCTAGAAATGAAGTCATTTTACTGAAAGTATGAATCAAGTGCATCAAGACAATTATTTTCTTGAATTTGAAAATCATTTAATGGCCTTTAAGTTGGATACAGGGTTCGGGGGAGACTCCACCATAGAATAGATTTTACTTTTTTTTGCACATTATTGATTGTTAAGAACATACCCAGATTAGTGACTATGTTACATGCCTCAAACTATGTAAGTTGCCATGTTTCCTTGGTATAGTGACATGCGAGCTAAGTAATCACTTGGGAATCAAATGAATGAAGAAACCTATTATTCTCTAAGAAAATTCTTTAAGAAGATTAAGAATTATATTTCAATTGTGATCACAATACAACAGGACAATCTAAATAAAGCGAAGCTTGTGCATAATTTGTGGGGATATTCAAATGGTGAAGAATCTAGACAAGTGGATTTATTATGAAAATTGACAATTTATATAGTTTACATAGTAAAATTAATCAAATTGAAGATGCTCAATTAATGCAAAAACTTTAAAGCTTTTCATCTTGTTTTGTGTTTACAAGGTTGAGAAAACTATGTCTACGAAGCGTAAGGGTGAGGAAGGTTAATTATTATTGTCATGGGAAAGTGGCATGCATGTATTTGAAGTGGTAAAATGGTGTATGAACTTATCTAAGAAGTATTATAATGATCAAGTATGAAAACCTTGTTTTTCCTAAGCTTTATATGAGTTATGTAGTGTATGTGGGATTGTTCAAGAAGATGTAGTTAGTTGGAGACTTCCTTCGAGGGTTTTGAAAACCTCTCAAGGATTTGTAGATTGATAAAAATTTAGAAACAAGCAAGAAATTAATAATTTTTGCCTCTTGGGCCTTCATAGACTGGGTAAATCTGAACTATGGTTTTAAAGAGTAAAAAATCCAAATATCTCTCACACAAACCCATGAAAATTCCTAAAATTTTGAAGATCTCTCTTTCTCTGGGTTTCCAAGTAGAATTTGAAATAATTAAGTGATTTTATTCAGTCTCGATGGAGAATTTATTAATAGTCTCGAGTTACGGTCGTAGAGAGGTCTTCATAAGATAATGTCATTACAAAGAATGTGTTCTTTTTAGAGACTATGAAGCCTTGTATTTTTAGCACACTCAAAGAAAGATGATTGGTGATATAATAACCTCATAATTGTTTTTGAAAGTTATCCTAGGTGAAAATAACCATGACAGAGCTAATTTGTAGGCCAATTTAGACTATAACATGTTTGATTGAACAATGAATTCTTTAAAAGATGGTTAGATACCTCTTAGAGCCTGAATATTGGTATATATAAACCTATTTTTTTGCCTTGGAAGGTTGGGGTTTGTTCTCGGTCAAGTATTTTGAACTAAAACTACTTTCTTCTTAGAAAAATTGGAGTTATTGGAAATACATAAGTTGGGTGTGTTATTTTTGAAGAGTTGAACCTACTACTTCACATTGATTGGTGGTCTTGCACTACTATAGTCCTATAAATAAAAGTATCCGAGTAGAGAAATATGTTTCAAACATAAAGTGAAAATTTTGGACAATCTCATGATGATTGTGTTGAAGAAACAGAGAAAAAACATGATAAAAAATGGTTTTAAGGTTATGACTAGTTGTTAAATCGGGCATAAATAATTTTGAAGCTCTCCAAGATGAAAGGGGGCCATAATATGATCTTGAGAAATATCAAGAAATATAATCCTGACCAATTTTATAACTTTCTAATCCTTACTAAGCTAAAATATTTGGGAAAATACTAAAATTGTAAGATGATACTTCAAATACTACAAACATCGGTAGGAAGAAATAATCTCCCAAGTTTATAAATCCTAAAAGAGAAGGATACATGATTTGGAAAGGGCTCGGGATTTTATAGTGAGTGGGATTAGATATGATGGATTTTAAAATTAATATCATCATTGAAAAGAGAAACTAAGAAGGCAGCATAACGGGGGAGAAAGTGGTGAAGTCATGAAAATCACTATCCCAAGTAAAAAAAAGGTTATAATCACTTAAGGATCAACTCGAGTAGAAAAAAATATTTAAGTACACCTATTTGACACAAGGTCAAGAAATTAAAGCTTTGTCTAAAATAGGAAAGTGTATATAGATAGTGCAAACCTAGGGGGAGCTTTGTTCATGTAAATTATTTTTCTCTTATCTTGATGAGCTTGGTTTTCATTATGAGTTATTGGTTTCGTGTTCAATGAAAGATTTTACAAAGAGCTATGGATATGGGGCAAGACCCCAAAGCTTTGTGCAAAAGACCCTCAATGGACCATTTGATAAGAAATGCGCAAGAGAATCCTATTTGCATGTGTTTAAAACTTGAAATAAGCAAGAATCTAAAAAATAGCATTAACCTCTATTCTTTGAAGCTTGAAATAATGAACCTAAGAGGATCTAAGCAATCAGTTTTGTTGTTTACTCCATGAGGGTGAATGAATCTCACTAAATGGCTACATGGCCAAGTTTATCTATTCCATTACTAACCTAACATGGGTGTAAGATGAAGCTATTTTAATGGTGGATGACCCAAAATCAAATGCCTTATTAGCTTGGCTAATGCAAATGAGCTCTCAAGCTTTCTTAGGCTTGTTTTGGCTTTAGCTTATGTAAAGTTGTGTATAAAGTTATAGTTTGAATGGGTAGGCTTAGCCTTGTATTTATAGTTTTTGGTTTGGAAGAATTTGGAATTTGGGTGCATGTGGGACTAAAGCTCAAAAAGCACTTTAGGATTAGATTAGGATAAACATGCTTTAGGCTTAGTTAAGCTTGGTTTAGGCTAGTTAACTAGGGTTTAGGCTAGTTAAACTTTGATTAGCAAGTGATTAGAGACTCATTGAGAGTTGGGAGGGTCTGGATAACCAATTGTGACTAATAGATAGCCTACGAAGCCAATAGAAGTGGTCTAGAGAGAACTAGGGAGGTTCTGAATGGTCGAAAGGAGGAATGTTTAGCTAATAAGAGAGATATTAGCCAAATAAGCTGATTATAGGAGGAATACGACCGAGAAGGTGTTGTAAATGGGCATCCGAGAATGGAGCAAAGAAGGGTTGATTAATGAAGTGTTGTCAATTGGTTGAATTGGATGAAATGTTAAGTGTAAGCATATTTTAGGTGTCTACATTTTCCCCTCTTTGAGGTGATGTAAGCGACGTCACTTCAAAGAAAGTAGACAAGCATAGACAAGTAGAAATTTTTGAAGGGATAGAAGAAAAATGAGTAGAATGGAGGATTCCCCTCAATTGTTGATGGGGTGATGAAAGAGGTTGATCGACGATCGAAAAGATGATAGAAAAAGAATAGAAGAAAGAATAGTGTGGAGAAAAAAGAAATGGGATATAGAAGAAAAAGGAGTATGAGGAAGGGCGAATGAGCTAATAATCATCCAAGGCCTTTTAAACAACTTTATTTTCATCATATTGCTAGTGATTTTCATCATCGGTCCTTATTAAAAAGAATGAACAAAAGTGTAGTATGACATGAAAAGTCATATACGAACAAATGTCCATTGCTAAAAACACGATCTCCATGCAACATACAAAATGCCTAACTCCATGCAACATAAAAATGCAATGCAATACGAGAAAGTAAACAAGCCAAACCAACAGAGAGAAACACAACGTAATGTTTTTGTCATCGAGATTCATTCGACCTATGCAAATTAACGACAAGGGTTATGATGGTGCCAAAAGCAAAGATACATGTGAGGGGAATAACGGAGGACACTTCGGTCCTATGAAAAAGTAATGTGCACTATGACACAAAGACCATGCAACTCGTTATTCCCCAAAATATAGATGAAGTAAGCAACGTAGCTTTTGTTGATGGAGGTAGATCAAGATGATCCATGCAAGTCACGCACATGAACAGTGAGAACCAAAGAGAAATATTTTTTTAGGATGATTTTCAATTTTTAGAATTTTTTTGAAACATATTTGAATGTTTTTGTGATTTTTTCTAACATATTTGAATGTTTTTTATGATTTTTTAACATATTTTAATTTTTTTTACTTTAATTTGAAAGTTTTCTAAAACTATGTACAGGAAGACGAGGAAGCGTGGATGCCCCTAGCGATAGATGGGATGTACAAGGGCATAAGGCCACGTGCGTACAAGAAAGATGAAGATGCAAAAATGCACCAAAGGTGATTAGGTGGGAGTATTGAAAGTCAAAATCTTCACATGTAGAAGTAGGACCCAAGGCCATTATGGATAGGTTCAACATGATGATGAACATAAACCAATGAAGTCTTTGGGAATAAGCAAGGATGCCCCAAAGCATAAGTTGGCCTAAAAGCACATGATAGAAAGGAAGGAGAAGATTATTTTTGTGTGAAAGGGGACAAGGGTGTCGAAAACATGACAAAAAGGTAATCTTGTACACATGGATGTTATGAATGAAGTACAAGAATGATGTGAATGATGTGAATGTAGCTTAGAAGCGTCGCGATGAAGAAGTGATTAGCCAAAGGCACAAATCATGAGACAAGATACATACTAGAGTAAGAATGTGAACAAGGTCCAAAAAGACACTTGGTAACATACTAATCCTGTTACTCATAAAGATCCATTGTGTGCACATGGAAATTATTACCTCTTGAAGGGAAGATTTAATAGACAACAAGTGAAGACACCCTAGTCAATGTGTAGGAATTATTGATTTTGAAAGGTGATAAGTGATTTGGATGGTGGAAGGATAGCCGTACATTACTCTGCTGCTGCCAGGCATCCATAGCCCGATAGAAATGCATTTTATTCTAATCACAACATTTCTCTCTCTACCAAGCATCCATAGCCCCGATAGAGATTATTGGAAATACCCCAAGAGAGAGTTACATATAAATTTGCATTTGCTTTTAGCTTTTAGATTTTGATTTTTTATTGATTTTGATTCTTTTTCTTTTTCCGAAAACTTATTTCAGCTCTCTTGTTTTACAAGGGGTTAAGAACCACGAGATGGATTGATGAGAGGATGTGGAAGTGAATGTGATGATGACATTGGCTAGTGTCAAAAAATATGTCCAAAAGTTCTTCACAACAAGTTTATTAGATGTTGAATGTGATAGGATCTCTAAGAGGTCAGTCATTCTTTAATTTACCAAGGTGATGAAAGACCAGGGTCAAACAGATACCATAGAGATAAATGTCACAAAATTCATGTGAATAGGCTAACCAAAATATCACCAAAGGGATGAAAATGGTAGACGACTTGCAAAGGAATGATAAGAAAGGGAAGAAAGAACATCCATGTGTACAGAATACTTGATTGCAATGTTTGATCTTTATACCTTTGTTTTTTGTTTTTTCTCATGTTTTTGTATTTTTGAATTGTTTTGATTTTTGAGGTTTTGATAGTTTTTGGAAAGGTGGGACCAAAAAGTCATTCCATGTGGTAAGATCCAACAACAATGTTTGTGACTTCCTTGATAAGGGAGACTAGGTGCATTTGTTTATCAAGAGTCATATTATCCCCAATCTCAATGATCGTGGTGAGCTCATACTCAACAAATGACAATGATTTATCCTTAAACAAGGATTGTTCATGTGGGAGCTTGAGTTCCCCATCCATAGGTTTCTGCACTTTATGCCAAACTTGATGGTTTCGTCGGTGTGCGTTCTTAAAGCATGTTTGATTTTTAACCGTAAGATCATTTGATTTTTAGGAGCTATAAAGTTCTTTGAAGTTTTGATCTAAGCTTGATTATGAACCTATTTGGGTTTCTTATAAGCTAATGCGTGACTTTTCTGATCCCGAGAAGGAGAAGAAAGTGAACGTGGACATTTAGAAGTGATGCAAGAAATGACTGCGGGCTTGCCACAACCATTGATAGAAGAAATATGTGATGAATGAAAAGGATACGATCCAAGAATTGAAGAGGATGGGCTACGAGGAGGTGAGCCACTAATAGAAGATGACGAAGGGCTACCAGGATATGGCCCTAAGATGGAAGAAATTGGGCTACAAGGACATGGCCCAAGAATAGAAGATGATGAGCTACCCCAAGGTGACCCATATATGAAATATAATGGAGGGCTACTAGGACGTGGCCCAAGAATAGAAGAATATGATGAGATGTTACTTGAGTGTGGCCCAAGTATAGATGAGGAGGGACTACTCATATGCGTCCCATAGATAGAAGAGGATGAAGGGCTACTAGGACGTGACCCAATAATAGAAGGTAATGGTCTACCAAGAGGTGAACCACAAGTAGAAAATAGAGGGATACTAGGATGTGGCCCTAGGATAGAAGAAGTCGATGGGCTACTCAACGGTGACCCAAGGAGAGATTTTGATTGAGGAATGGTGATAGATAAGGAATGATTAGGTAACAAAAAGATAGGCCATGGCTCAATGCTAGACCCCGACATCTCATCATGCTTAGAAGAAGGTGAAGATGGAATAGAGAATAATCAAGTTCCATGACCTTAGGATTTTCCTCTATGTTATGATAAAAGGAATCAACTTCTTTTCCCCAATACGCAAGCGTATCAAGTTCTAGAAAGAATCCTTGTTTGCAATCCTCTAGAGGGATATCTTCATGTACTCTAATTATTTCTTCATTCTAAGAGAAATCAATTAGTAGAGGTTGTTTTCCTATGGCCATAGAAGGTTTAATATAAGAAACAAGTCCGATGAGTGGGGAAGACTGATTGATAGAAGAAGATGACTCGAGAGAGGAAGTAGGATTGGTGGTAAGCGTCTCATGAATGGATGATTTGGATTTGGACCTATGTCATTTTTCTAGAAGATGACGTAATGTAGGTTTGAAAGTAGGATCACATAGCCATTCATTAAGTTGTGACATTGGAGTCAAATTAGATGATTGACTAGAGGTAACCCAAGTCGTGGAACTCTTTGACTGAGGAAGAGGTCATCGAGACGACTGATGAAGAAGGTCCTACGAAGAAAGGGAGGACCGTGACTCAAGACCCAAATTAGATGTTGGATTGATGGAACTTGGAGTCGCACGAGTCTTTAAAGGATGAAGATATCGTTGAGGTGAGTTGGAATAAAGGTCTTGTGAAGGAAGGGAGGACCGTGATTCAAGATTTGATCTAGGGGTATCCGAACAATAGTTGGGATCCAAGTCTTCAGAAGAAGAGTGGGAGTCCAAATGGTAGTTTGGATTTGAATCAAAAGAAGAAGAGTGGGGGAACCTAAATAATAATTTGGATCAGAAGCATCCAAACCATACCATTGACTATGAGTTGAAGGTGGGGAACAAGGTACCCAAATGGGCTCTCTAACACAAAGAACCAAATGAAGTTTAGTTATAATGGGAAAATTTTGATTTGAATTGCTAAACCTAGGTTCTTTATTGTTGCAAATGTGAGAAACTGTGTGATAGTCGAGTTATTATTGGTTTCATTTAAGCACAAATGTCTATCTCTAGATAGTGTGATGGAACTCCTTCAAAGGGAAGAAAGTGATATGTCGATTCGAGTAGCATAATGACATCCAAATAGACTTTTTGTAAGTATGTAGATGTGTGTGTGATTTTCCAAAGAAGGTCTAAGGAAAATAGACATCGTGATGACGCAATCTCGACAAGATCAAAAATGGATTGTCCTAGAAAACAATTTTTTCAGATGAATGATCATAAGGAATAATCATGTGAGGGTCAAACACAAAGCCAATCAGCAAGCAAATAAACCATATGCAATTGTGTGTGCAAAGTAATAGTTTGATGCAAAAGATGATCAACACAATGTCAATATTTACGTCAAGCTCAAAATGAACAAGGCATAAATATTAACAAAGGGAGATCAAATGATGAATCAATCTGAACTATGATGATGATCCTGAAATCAAGATCAAGTGGCCATCAAATATCTAAGGACGCATCCACACACTTTAGACGTTTAAAAATCAACCGCAAACATGGATGAGTGTCAACAGACAAAAAGTGGTGAACACCATCTATGAAAACACTCCCGAAAGATGCCTTCTCTTGCCCCAAATGGGCAACAAGAATGCAAAGGTGTAGATCAAAATATGGAAATGAACTAAGTGTCACTTGGGTAGAGCTTTGCCTCGTCCAAAGGTGATAAATAAGCTAAGCTAAGTGAAACGTCATCCAATTTCTATGATGAAAGGCACTTAGATCCAACTTAAGTGGATTCTTTTCCTTGTTCGAAAAACAAGGTTCTGAATCCAAACAAGTTATCACTTCATGATGGCCAAGATGTGACAAAGGACTAGCAAAGTGGGCTCCTTGAAAAAATGGCTTCCCTAACAAGTTCTCTCAACTAGGTGTCACAAAGTTATCCATGAGCGGGGTGATTTACCCAAAAAGTTGTAATGACTAGTTTGGGAGTATCTCAGCTTTGCCCCCTTCAAGCACAGTGGGCAGTAAATGCATCCATCATGTACTTAAAAGGGTCGCATAGGGACAACTTGTAATGCTATCTCACAAAGGAAAACTAATCAAGTGGGTAAGCGGAGCGCTTCCTGTTTCATCCACGAGGTTACTCGGTGGTGGATTACTGCTTTTGCTCGGAATGTTTCGACTTCTGGGAATAGAGTTGCTTCTATCCTTTCATTCCTTTTAGAAACCAGATAAGGGTTAGGGCTAGGAGGAATACCTGTGGAATGTCGAGATGGTGTGCGCGTCACCGTAGAGGAAGATCGGGTGATGCGAAGAACTCCTTTTTGTCTTGGAAGGACTACCTGTAAATAAGAACACAAGACCACAAGATTTTGATTAGACAATAAATGAGGAAACTGCCTTGGGCCAAGGAAATATAAAACTTCCTTTCGAAGGTGGTCAGTTTCCCTGCTAATATGAATTAACACAAAAGACTGTAAAATATCAATCAAATTACTTCGTTTGGAACAGATAGGGGAAAGGCTGATTTGGTTTATAGTCCGGTAACCGATCTGCGATTCTTGTAACCGATGTTGGTAGGGTTTAGGATCTGTAGGCTGGTTGTTTTGTGGGGTGTTTGTGTTATTTGGTAGCTATTTTATTTGTAAGGCTGTATATGGGTGATATTAGGAAATAAGGTGATGAGAGGTAGATGAATGATAGTTAGATGTAATATGCCGCTTGGGTAGTGGATTCGAGGATGGATTTATGAGGACCGTGATTCAAAAGGCATAAGAAATGTTATAACAGAGGACATGCAAGATGTGACTTACTGGTTTTGATGAAGATGCAAGCTGATCTCCTTTGCTGTAAACACTTCTGGTATCTCCACTCGTCTCTGCTCGGTCAAGTGAAGATCTGGACTCTGTTCCTCGCTCCCAATGATCTCTGTTGATTCAAAAATCCTTCCACCTTTGATTTTGGTTCGGGGAGCCCATTTACAGGGAGCCGATGGCGGTTACGTAACCGACGGCGGTCGAGTAGGAACCGGCATCGGTAAGGAAAAAGTAGGCTATTTTTATCAAAATAGCCCACCTTCCCTACTTTTCTCCCGAGAGATCAGTTGCGGGCTTGGTCAAATGACTAGAAGGTCGGTTTTGGGTGTGAGAAAGGGGTCATTAGTTATGGGTGTAGGTGTGGACCAAGTTATGGGTCTTAATTAGGTTAGTTTAGGGTTAGGGCTAGGTCATGATGAGGTGGCAAAATGAGGTGGCAGGTAAGGTGATGTGGATTTATCAATTACAAGGTAATTAATAAATAATTGTGTAAGGTTTAGGTGATGAGGTTATATTGCGAGATGATATGCGGGTCACAAGGGGTCGTAAGACACAAATTTGGTGTCTACATTAGCCCCTTATTGTGCATGTAGCTTGTTTTGTAAAGGCTGCGCGGACAATAATATGAAGTGGTTTTCCCCTGTTAAGGTATAGGTAATCCCCTCAAATCTATCACCGATTGAGAGAACGTGAAATCGGGGATAGGGTTGATAAAGTGTAAATGGTGTGGAGATGATGGGAGATGGTGGGGTATGTCCAGGAAGCGACGCACATTGAAATGCATTAGTGCGACTGAGGGTACATGATTTGTGAGAAAATCAGCAATGCATAGGCAAAGGTCGATAGTTTATCCAAACAAGGGTGATATAATCCTGGTATCCAAGGCATAGGAAGTAGCTCCGGGGTATATAACAAGTAAGGTATGCAGGAGCGTTTAGGCATGTTCGGTGAGTACCAAATGGTTGGTCCGGTTGAGATAAACGTCATGGTCTAGGTCTAGGCAAAGTTGGTCGACGATCAAGTCAAGAACCCTAATCATGCTAAAACACGAATAGGTGAGCTCGATTGAACCAAAAACTACGGGATGGGTGGATAAAAGTGTATGGTGTTGATTTTGGGTAAAGTATTGAAGTGAAATACGGCCGTGGGGGTCGGGCCGAGTTGTTGGATTGTAGCCTTGGGTCGGGCCGGAAGGGTATTGGGGTAGGGTGAGTGAGGCCTTAGGTCGGGCCGGTTGGTTAGGGCGAGGCCTTGGGTCGGGCCGTGAGGGTAGGGTGAGGCCTTGGGTCAGGCGGGTGAGGCCGAGTGGGTTAGGCGAGGCCTTGGGTCGGGCCAAATGGTTAGGGCGAGGCCTTGGGTCGGGCCGGTTGGTTGGTTAGGGCGAGGCCTTGGGTCAGGCCAAATGGTTAAAATGTTTGCATCAAAGGGTGATATAGGCGATGTGGGTGGAAAAGGACAAATAGTAAATAAGGGCAAAATGTTGGGTAGAAAAGGATAAAACCGATATCGGTTATCTATGACCGGTACCGGTTAGGTAACCGATGCCGGTTCCTTAGGGCACGATGTGACCGGTGTCGGTTCTATGTTAAAAACCTATAAAAAGAAAAATACGGCCTGTCATTGTCACATTTCTAATTTGGAAGCCAATTTGAATTGTCTGACGTGGAGAGTGGAGATTGGAGCATTTGTTGCGTGAGGTGGCGTTATTTGACCGGAGGAGTGAGGTGTTAGCGGGCCCGAGTGAGGAGGAGGCAGTAGTTGATTGGTGGAGGACCCAGAAGAGGATATTTGGAGCCATGGCCCAGCCAGGAGGAGTAGGAGGGGCTGGACCAGCTGGTCCACCACCACCCATCCCACCACGACGACGTGTCATCGTACGGGTAGGTTCGAAACCCCTCATTGTGTTCATTTTATTGCATTATGCAAAATTTGGGGTTTTGGGTAGGAATCCAAGTTTTTGATAAAAGGAGTAAATGGAAGTTGTTTGGAAAATAGAGAGGGTAGGTAGGGTAGTTAGGCTAAAACGGTAGGGTGGGTAGGTTTGTAGGGCTTTTCAATGGGTAAAAGGGTAGTAATAGGCAAAAAATAGGTTTGGGGGGCCGCGTCGGGTTCGGCTCCGCATTTTTACAAAGGACCGATGTCGGTTCTTCAGCGGCAAGCATCGATCGCAAAATTCGAGTGAGACAGGTGTTTTAGTTGACCGACGCGCGGTCGTATATCGGTCGGCATGGGGTGGTTTTGGGGATTGTGGGTCGATTTGGGGTTTGTGGGGGTTTGGGTGGGTTAATTTGGGTTTGTGGGTTTGGGTGGGTTTGTGGGTTGAGTTGGGGTTTGTGGGTTGATTTGGGGTTTGTGTGGGTTTGGGTGGGTTATGGGTTGGGTTGATTTGGGGTTTGGGTGGGGGTTTGGGTGGGTTATGGGTTGGGATTGGGGTGGGTTGATTTGGGGTTGTGTGGGTTTGGGTGGGTTTTGCTATCGTGATGAAGAGTAGGGCTAATGTAGTGGGTGGGTTTTGCAGGCACGTCAGCAGTTGACGATGTGGGACAGGATGCCTCCGCTGTTGGTGCGGATGCGACCACATGTGTCCGCAGCGCATTGGGCTATCATGCGCGAGGTGGGACTCGGCGGAGTCCAGCGATATAGAGCGATTGATAGAGACCATAGTTTGATGGTTACCCTCATCGAGAGATGGATCCGCACCAATGTGTTCCATCTTCCGACTGGGGAGATGACTATCACATTGGAGGATGTGTATCGCATCCTTCGACTGCCGATCGAGGAGAGGCGGTGTTCGAGTAGATTCGGAGACGGTGATGGACAGCATCCTGCGAGTTTTGGAGATGCGGCCGCGCTACTTACCTATCACAACACGAGTATCGGTATGGTGACATGTACCGTGCGCACCGACATGAGACATGGCTAGCCGTGCTGATGATGATCGGGATCACCTGCTTCGCCCTCCCGGACTCAGAGGGAGGGTGCTTTCCACGGGCATTGATGGGGGTGCTGCTTGAGATGGTGGAGGAGCACACCTGTTACGCTTGGGCACCAAAGATACAGTGTAGTTATACAGGGAGCTATGGGGCTATCGCCGGATGAGGCGATTTGGGATTTGCTCTACCTTTTTACTTCACTGTTGGGCATATGAGCACATCATATGCATCAGGCCAGTAGGGTTACCCCAGCAGCCAGGGCCACAGGTCATATACAGATATGGCTTTCAGAGATGGTTGGGGGTCGTGGGCCAGCCACGAGCAGTTCTTGCAGGTCGGGATGTGGCGTATTATAGACATTTGTTAGAGGGCCTGACAGCGGTAGACATTGTATGGAGACCTTACAGAGGTCATCACCCTCGCAGAGGAGCCCGCTTACAGTTGCGCCTGATCCAGTACACATTCTGGATAGCAGGACGGAGGCCGGGAGAGTACGAGAGGATACCCCTAGAGAGGGTACGCAGGCAGATGGGGCTGCGACAGGACGAGCCACCTCCCTTCCCTCAGTACAGGAGGGATGATGTAGAGGCCCCACTGCCTGCACCACAGCCCGTGGATCCAGTTGGGTTCTGCGCCGAGAGGCCAGGCGGTAGATGATGGTGTAGATGATCTTTGGTTGTATGCGGGAGCATACATGGTGTGGTGGGCTGGTCAGAGAGCAGCTAGGATATAGCCTGCACCACCTACACAACCAGAGACTTAGGCTGCAGTGATAGTAGAGCGAGATCAGCTCCGGGGCCAGGTGTAGCTATTACAGACGGTTAGGCTGCTTGCACAGCACGAATAGGTGTCCCTACGAGGCAGCTAGCCCAGCGCGAGTAGTGCAGTACGAGCACGAGCACGAGCACCACCACCACAGCGGCGTAACCACGGCCCAGAGCACGAGTACGAGATACCACCACCAAAGCGGCACGACCCACAGCACCACCAACAAAGCACGAGAAGTGCGGGTAGGCAGTCGGAGGGGACCAGCCCCAAGATCTGCAAGCGGTGGCACGGATAGATATATGGAGGCGAGAGCGGAGGCCGTACTATCGGGATGTCCCATAGTACCAAGCTGAGCTCTCACCATATGCGCACACCAAGCGGAGACCTCACATAGTCGAGATCACGAGGAGGCGCAGCCACGGCCGCATGTCCATTATAGGTAGGAGGCGAGAGGCACCACGGGGACCAGCGAGGGAGAGGTGCTGAGGGTGGTGGGGAGAGCGAGGATCCCCACATAGTTTTTATATATGGACATGAGCACTTGGTCTACTGAACCGGTTGTGTTGATAGAGGCCTGCGTGCCTACATTTATTCATGTATTGATTCATTCATTCATTATATACCGCTGCGAGCGAGTAACAGGTTATCTGTTGATACTGGCTGCTGAGCGAGTATATTTTGATATGAGGACCACTGCGAGCCGAGTCGAGGTGATTGATATTTATTGCGGCCTGCGTGCCGGCTTTGTTGTTGTATTATGAGATCACAGAGGCCCCGATGCAGGGCACATTGTACATTTGAAACTTGTATATATATATATATATAGATGATGTTTTGATCCATATGCAGTGTTGAAAATGTTTTTAAGTATTTCGTCAATGGTTTGTGATATAGAATGTAGGATGAGTTTAGTTGACATGTTGATATATGGATGATGTTGATGTTTTTGTTTTTGCACGTATATATGGATGACATGTTATATGATGAAATGTTGCATGTTGTGGGCTGGTTTTGTGACATTGTTATATATGTATCTGATGAGTTGGATCCAAATGATGTATAGATTGATAGTTTTTTGATATCCTTAGTTGATGGTTTGTTTGTTTTTGTAAAAATAGACGATGTTAATGAAATTGTAATGATATGTGTGGTGGATGGACAAATATGGATAATGGTGTTGTGATGCAGGAAAAGAGGCGGGCGCGACAAAAAAATTAGGTAGAAAATGAAGAAAAGAACCATGTTTTAAAAAGCCAGGTGTGTAACCGATATCGGTTAGGGAACCGATGACGGTAGCTGATAGACCGATATCGGTTATATAACCGATACCGGTTACTTAGGTATGAGCTTTTCTAAAAATAGAAAAGCTAGGGTGGCAACTTAAGTTCTTATTTTTAGAGCCATGCAAGAGGTTAAATACGTGAATGCGACGCTTTTTGATGACTGAGACAGGTAATTGTATGAGAGATTTGAGTGATAAGAAAAGAGATTCAGAAAGTAGAAAGGCGAATTTGAAAAGAGTGGTGATCATGGCAGAACGAGGAGAAGCATCCAGCAGGCAGGGCCGAGAGGGAAGACAAGTGCCACCGCAAGCTGCTGCAACCCAAGAGGTAAACGTTTTGGTTGTGATTTGATTTTTGCATGTGTTATGAATAGGAGATTAAGTGGGTAGATATGAAAAAGAAAACATGATAGCAAGGGTTATAGGTGAGGTAAGTGTTACGGGGTAGGTAATCAGGGGTTTCAGGTATGTTTGTATGTATAGAAAGGAATAAACGCTCAAATTATTGTCGTAGGTAGTGTGTTTAGGCAGGCTATATGAAGGTGACAGTGACCGATATCGGTTAGGACAACGGTATCGATTCTTGAACAGTATCTCGGTTATTATAAACGATACCGTTCTTTGTAAATTTCGAATGTGAGGAAAAACCCGTGGGGATTTGATGGATTGAATGGTTGTTTGTTATTTTGATGTATGCGCGAGGGAGGGGTTGAGGATGAATGATAGTGTACCAGCACTGTTGTCACGAATCCGAGCGGATGTAATGCCAGCTGAATGGACATTGATAAATCGTTTGGGGTTAAGTGGAATCCGCTATTATTCACGAATCACACGTAACCATGCTATGTTACAGGCGTTGATTGAGAGATGGAATCCTGAGAAAAATACCTTCTATCTACCAACAGGGGAGATGACAGTGACATTGGAAGATGTGTTTCGTATTTTGAGACTCCCAATTATAGGAACACCAGTATATCAGGCAATGCCTAACGCAGGGCGGGCAGCGATAACAACAGTATTTGGTCCATACGCACGAGATCTGACACAGCGAGGTTTGACATTCACATATGGGGTAATGTATGCAGCACACCCTGAGGAGACAAGGTTAGCAGTGATATTAATGATAGCGGTAGGGTATTATGCGTTACCGAGGGCGGAAGGGGGAAGATTTCCAAAGGCATTGATGTGTGTTATTTGGGAGATGATAGAAAGGAACGTGACGTTTGCATGGGCACCTGCATATTTGGCGGAGCTATACAGGGGTTTATGGGCTTGTAGGTGAAATCACAGAATGACACTGGATTGTTCATACTTATTACACTGTTGGGCCTATGAGCACATTGTTTGTGTGCGACCAATAGGCCGACCCATCCAGGCAGGAGAGACCGGAGTACAGAGGTTGGGATTCAGACGATGGGTCCAGACAGAACAAGAGGCAAGATCTCAGGCCATGACGGGTGACATTGAGTATTACAGGCAGGTATGGGAGAGGGTGACGGTTGCGGATATCTGTTGGAGGCCTTACGGGAACTATATGGTAATAGAGAACATAGCTGAGGAGTTGAGGGGTGTAGAGCGATTGAGGTGGATCGCGGGGCACAGGCCAGGTGAATATGAGAGGATTCCTATAGATCGCGTGCGGCGACAATTTGGATTTGTGCAGGACATACCGCAGGCTTATAGACCATATATGAGGATCGACGCAGAGGCAGCATTCTCACCTCCCGAGCCAACACCTCCGAAGGTCACGAGAAGAAGTAGCGGCCGATCGCGAGGTAATGGACGAGAGCAGCGAGAGGCCTATAGATTATGGTGGGTAGCAGAGCTGCAAGGTGTACGTGATCGTCCTGACATAGCGGTGATTACAGCAGAGAGGGATCGTCTGCAGCGTTTGGTTCAGCAGCTCCAAACGTAGGTGAATGAGACAAGAGGATTGTTAGCGGTTGCGGAGTCACGGGCGGAGAGACTAGAGGCTGGAGTCCTCCATGCGAGAGGGCGTATTCATATGTTACAGGAGAGGTTGGCAGATCAGTGGGTGGTACCAATAGCCATGGTACCTTTGAGGACAGAGAGGCCTGGCGAGAGGGGTCGACGATCACGATCCTCACCTAGTTCGGGATGAGGCGTAAGGGTCTAAATAAATGTTAGCAAGGTATAAGAATTAATAAGGATGCCGACCTGCGTGTCGATGATAGAGAAGATGTATTTGTTTAACATCTAAATAAAACTGAATATGTATGTTGATTTGAGTTACGATAATAATAAGAATGTTTTCGTTTTGACTTTCGGTGTTTTGAAAAAGGATAAAGAGGAATGTGATTAAATAGAAATACACAAAAATATTTATATTTACCACACATGATAGGTTATGGTAGGGGATGGTCGAGCTAACCTTGGGAGACCCCATGTCTCCGAAGTGCTGCCTACATAGCCCATTGCACAAAGCAAGGAGGGGCCTCAGACCGATGTAGTTCTCCCTTAGGACCAGGGAGAGGTGAATTCAGGCAATTTAGGTATGGTTAGGCGATTGGTTGGTTGGTAAAGGTATTGATAGTAATATTGGTAAGGCAAGGTTGATGGTGTTGGTAACGAATTGGTGAGGTTTGTAAAGGTATAAGGGAAGCGAAAGTTAGCCTACCCAAGTGGTAGGGAATCATGCCCTGATTAAGATCAACACACAATCCTAGATGCGAGGCAAAAGGAAAGATTGCTCCGTAGGTGAAAAGAGCAAAACGAACCACACAACATAGAATGAACGTGAAGCCCTAGGTACCGGTGCATAGACGAGAAGTCAATAGGTGAAAAGAGTTGTATGATCACATCCTATCAGGTGTACGTCACGTCCCTTGAGTTGAAACAAATGGTGAGGTGAGGTGAATGGTATAGTTGAGGTATGGAAAACTTATTACAAAGTGAGTGTTCGGACGAAAGAGAACCTACCCTAAATAGACAAGTCCATGACTCAAAAGTTCTTTTGAATGAGGCTTTTATTTTATTGAATATAGACTGATCGATGCGGGAAGTCTACAAGGGATTTTGATTGTTTTATTCTTGAGGTCTTCACGAAGCTGATCAATGCGAGAAGCTTCTGATAAAGGCTGACTGTGTATAGCTGTCCTTCGAGGGAGCAGTCTATTTATAATAGCAGATATGATTTTAATGCATAGCTGTCCTTGAGAAGCGATCTATTTATAATAGCAGCAATAGTTCGGCATATAGCTGTCCTTCGAGGGAGCAGTCTATATTTAATTTAGATGACTAGATGTTCTTTTGGCGTGAAGCATCTAGTTTAGTAGGAAGTTTGACTCAAGAAAATCCCATAAGAATACGGCTTATTTTAATACTTTGAAGTCATGGACTAGACTAAAAAGGGGAAGGCATCGTCAAGGGGAGGTGAGAAGTGATCTTGATTTTATTTTGAGATGTAGAAAACAAAGTGTATGTAGCGGTAAATGAGCTCAAGGGACGAGCAGTAGGTAGATAAGAAGTGATATAACACTAAATTCAACAGTAGAATGGTCGAAGATGCAAGGCATTAAGGGGTTCAGGCTCAGGTTTACCATTAAGCGAAGCTAAATGATAAGTGCCTGATCCATAAGTGTGAGTGATTATATAAGGCCCAATCCAATTGGGAGCAAATTTTCCACGTTTGCTCTTTTCTAGTTTGGTTACATGTTGATTCTCTTTGAGGACAAGATCACCAACCTTAAAGGTGCGCTCATGAAGTCGCTTATCATAAGCACGCTTGATGCGTTTTTGATAGATTTGAAGGTGATCGAGAGTGTAAGAGGCGACGTTCGTCAAGAAGCTCCAATTGGGCTAACCTCTTGGCGGAAATCATCGTTGGTGAGAATATCTGAAGGGATATTACGAGGAAATATTTGTATTTCGAGAGGTAAGACAGCCTCGGTACCATATACGAAAGAAAAAGGTGTGGCATTAGTAGAGTACGGATCTTTGTATACGATAAGCCCAAAGGGCGAAGGGGATGTGATCGTGCCAATTTAAATCTGGACTCATTGACAACTTTCATGAGGATTTTGGTTAGGGTTTTATTAGAGGATTCGGCTTGTCCATTTGCTTGTGGATAGTACGGTGATGAGAAGCTGAGTTTGATACCAAAGTTGTCACAAAGGTCTTGCAACAACTTATTTTTGAAAGATTTTCCATTATCATAATCGGGCGATGAGGAACACCAAAGCAGCAGATAATGTGTGGTGGTTAATGAACTCTACAATTTTTTTTTTTAGTTGAAATGAGTGGAATAGCCTCCACCCATTTTGTGTAATATTCGATTCTTTGTGATAATCCATCGGTGATGTTGCGAAGAGGACGGATGAATCTCACCAATAAGGTCTAAACCCCATTGTGAGAAGGGCGAAAGATCTCGGCGACTGGGGCGGGTGGCTAGGAGTATGTTGAAGGTTGGCATGTTGTTGACACATAACACAATGCTTAACATATTCATAGCGATCGTTATTGAGTAGAGTAGGCCAATAATAACCAAGGTGAAGGATTCGTTTGGCCACGCAGCGAGCCAGCTAAAATGTCCACCACAAATACCGTCATGGACTGTTGGATGGTATGGGTGACCTCCGCGCCCGTGAGACATCGAAGGAGGATGCCATCAAAGCCACATTTATAAAGGAGTCCCCCATAACTACATAACGAGAAATGTTTAAGAAAAGCGCGTTTGCAGTACTAGTAAGGTCGGAAGGAGAATAGAGAGGTTGTAAGGTAGTCGTGGAATTGGTGATACCAGTATCCTGCGAGTTAGCGAACCACAATATTTATCATACAAACAACCGGGGGGGGTTGAATAAGATGGGGCAAAAGTTGTTGGACCAAGATGAAAATGTCGAGTCGATTGATGAGGCTGGAATTTGCGAGGCTAAGCAAGCCATAGTATCCATAAAATTTGTTAGTGGAGCGGGAATGGTTTGGATAGAATAGTGAGTAAATAAGGCTAGAAGTGAATCCACGTAGTGTTTGTATTTTTGAAGTTCCTCATTTTTACATTGGTAGATGCCCATAACTTGATTGACTACCAATTGAGAGTCGCCAAAAATATTGATAGATTTGATACCTAAGTGCGGCGACACTTTGAGACCCGAAACAAGGGCCTCGTATTCCATTTGTATTATTAGTGCAAGGGAAATCGAGTCGGAATGAAAGAGGCATAGGCTCGGCGTCGAGAGGAATAAGAACAACGCCGGCTCCTCCACCGCGTTGGCATTTGGATCCATCGAAGAAGAGAGTCATTGAATACGACTCCTCCTGGAGTGAAAGAGTGGCAATGAGTTCATCGGGGAATGTAAAATTGGTAAATTGTTCCCCGAGTAAAGGGGCTTCCATAAGTTGGTGCGATGGTTTGTCCTTTGATTGATTTACGGTGGACAAACTCAAGGTCGAGGTCGGCGAGGAGCATGAGCCATCGGGCGATGTGTTGGTTTAGATGAGGTTTGGCATACATGTAATGGATGGGGTCCGTGTTGGTGATGACGAAAGTTTTGTGATTCAGAAGGTAGTGTCGGAGTTTGGTAGCCACGAATGATAGGGCTAGGCACAACCTTTCTACATGTGTATACCTAGTCTCATAGTCCACCAAAGTACGACTTATATAATAAATGGCTTGTTCTCTATTTTCAGAGTCACGATGTGCAAGCATGGCCCCTACAGCGTGGTCAGTGGCGGAAAGGTAAAGGTAGAAAGGGCGGTCGTCTTGAGGTGGGATAAGCACAGGTGGCTGTAAGAGATAAGTTTTGAGAGCTTCAAAGGCTTGGTGGCACTCTTCGCTCCATTGAAAATCAATGTCCTTTTTAAGAAGGTGATGAAAAGGTTGACATCGATCCGAGAGTTGGGAGATGAAACGTCGGATAGATTGGAGCTTACCTTGTAAACTACGCAATTGTTTGAGATTGGTAGGTGGGGGCATTTCTAGGATAGCTTTGACTTTAGATGGGTCGACCTCAATGCCACGCAAAGAGACGATAAAGCCAAGAAGTTTTCCCGAAAGGACACCAAAGACACATTTTTTTGGTTGAAGACGGACAAAATATTGTAACAGGCGATCAAAAATAATGGTTAAAACATCGAGATGTTCACTGCGATGTTTAGACTTGCCAAGAAGATCGTCGACGTAATCTTGAGGATAGTGTGCATAATGTCATGAAAAATGTAGGTCATAGCCCGCCGATAGGTCGCACCAAAGCATTCTTAAGGCCAAATGGCATTACACGTAACGCAGAAGGTTCCCGAGGAGTTATGAAGGTAGTTTTGTGTTGATCGGCGAGGAGCAACCAAAATTTGGTTGTATCTGAAAAGCCATCCATGAGAGAGCATCTCATGGCTGCGGTGAGATCAACAAGTTGGTCAATACTAGGTAGGGGAAGTCATCCTTAGGGCAAGCGAGGTTAAGATCCCGGAAATCCGTGCATATCCGAAGTCCCCCGTCGCTTTAGTGCGGTGTACGATGTTAGAAATCCATTGAGGATAGTCAATAGGCGAGAATGAAGGAAACAGAAAGGAGTCGTTGGAGCTCCTCTTTGACCAAGAGGGCAATGCGTGGATGCATTTTTCTCAGTTTTTGTTTAATTGGCTTGGAATCGGGTTTCAGGGTAATGTTATGGACAACAATGTCAGGATCAATTCCTGGCATGTCAGCGTAGGACCAAGCGAAAGCTTGGTTGCGAGCACGGAGGAAAGTAGTAAAGGTGACTTGTTCTGATGCGTTAAGGGATTGTCCGATCTTCACAATGTGAGGATCCTCCTCCGTGTGGATGTTGATTTCTATAGTAGATTCGTTCAGCATGGTTTGGGTTTCAGATGGTAAGGCTCGTTGAATATAAGAGTCATCCGCGCCAAGGTAAGTGAGGATGGAGTCATCATCCTGGCACTCAATAACGTTAATTGAAGGTGAGTCCTCTTCAATCATGTCAGATATAGAAGGGGAATAGAAGAGGGGTCCTCATTATCACGTTGATAAGTGAGAGGACCTAGGAAGATAGCATTTATGAAAAAAAAAAGTTAGGAGGGATAGATTCAGGATCTATCGACTCGGTGGGAGACGAAGGCAAAATGGGTGATGATGGTTCGGTAGGGGTGACGTCATCATCTTCTAGAAGACAACTGACACGAGGTTCCGTCGATGTAAGTGTTCCCGGAAATCCGAGACCACTACGATCATTATGTTTGCGTGTGGTGATGGGGATGAGCGTATGTCGGCCTTGTTCATAAAGGCCAAAACCAAAGCCTTTCCAAGCACAGCGAGTCAAGAAGGTGAGGGCGAAGCGACGATTTGTCAGGTATTGAAAATCGGATTGGAAAGGAACCACACCAAGAGGAGGCTCAGGGGCAACGGAAGATGCGTCGACACCCCCATATGTTAGGTTAGTGCGGCAGTGCGGTGGTCCGTAGGAGATTACTTCTCCCACACGACGGTCATAAGTAGGATGTGCATGTACCTGTCCGTACTCCTGTGGGGTATGGAAAGAACTAACGTTATATAGGCGATACTCCCCCAGCGTAAGGCGTTGAAAAACATCTACTAAGGGATCAACGGTTGGGATGTTAGCTGCGGGAAGGGAAGTGGGTTTTGCGACGGTGGTTTCATCAGTTGAAGGCATAGGTGTGGTTGAGGTGGATGGTTGAGGCACAGTTGAAGAGGATGGTTGGGTTGAGTGAACGGGTGTCTTGATTGGTACAAGCACATCGTTTGGGCGGTATAACATATTGCAGGTTTTAAAGGGGGGGATCAGCTTTTACGGTGTAGGATTTCCCCTCGTACTCAAATTTTATGCATCTATGTAATGTTGAGGAACGCATCCCATGGCCCGGATCGAGGATGACCAGCAATATATTATATTGGAACTCTCCCTCGAGGACATAGAAGAGTTCGGGTAAAGTACGTGGTCCTACACGAATGTTGAGGATCACGGTGCCTAAGGTAGAGGTAATAGCGTCATTAAATGACCGCATGACATGATGGGGTTGGCACACATGTAGCTAGAAGGGATATTCATTTGTTGGAAGGCTTTTGAAGAGATGATGTTTAGGCTAGCGCCCCCGTCAATCATAACACGACGTACCCGAATGTCCCGGGCGTAAGCGGAGATGAAAAGGGCGAGGTCGTCGGTCTTACATGCCAAAAGTCAACAATTTCATCTTGAGCCCACTGCAGCAGCTTGTGGTACGAGAGGCGGAAGTGGTTGGGGCGGTGGGTTGTTTGGTGAGAGAGCAACGTGATTGGGTGTCGGAATGGAGGCAACGGGCGAGGTTTCATTAGGTAAGACCTCGATCCCTGAAGAATTTCAACGAGAGCTTGTCGATGAGATTGAAGTCGAATGAGATCATATAGTGTCATTTTACGGGTGATTGGTGAAGTTGTTTGATCATGGCTCGATGGGCAGCTCCATTAGAGACGGGTAAGCGGGTCCACGAATAACCACTTTGGGTGGTGGTGCAATCGGGATCTTTGGACGGAGAAGGAGAGGACGCGGTGTGCTTTCTTTCGCTTTCTCATTGTTTTTACTGCGTTCGAGTAGCAACACTAATCATATTAATCTCGTAAACTTTGAGATGAGGAAGATGGTTAGGATAAATCATGGTTTTCAAGAGGTGGGGTTGTAATAATGATAGATCTTGGTGAGGCGGGGACAGATGGTAGAGGAGAGGGAATGGAAGCTAAAGGTCTCTCCCTTCGTAAGTTGTCTTTCTTAACCTTTCTATCTGGGAGAGGTGACTGACGAAGGATGGTTTTTAAAGCTTTGCATCCCTCCACATCATGTCCTGGTGTGCGGTGATAAGCGCAGATTTTAGACTCATCGTAACCTATAGGGCGAGGTTTAGAAGGGTCATAAGGTCTAAGTGGGGGTAGAGAAATGGTCGCATTCTCCACCAACATAGCAAGGATTTTGGCGTAAGATCCTTTGAGTGGGTCAAAATCGGAGGAGGATGAGGGCATTGGTTGTGCGGGTTTCGGTAATGTTTGGGCGTGGTTGGTTCGTACGGGTGGTGGTTTAGCCAAGGGGTGTTGACACGTGGTTTTCACCAAACGTGGTTTCTTTGGCGCAGGAGCTACGTTCGGCTGGTTAGATGATGAGGCTACAGATGACGTGGTAGCGGGAAACAACCACGGAGAAAGGGGAGTGACAGAAAATAAATCCTTTGATGATGGAGTTTGTTTAGGGTTGATGGGTGGACAGGATACGTGGGGTGATAATGTTGATATACCCTTAGATCTCTGTATAGGTGCAGAAGGCGTAGGTCGTTTTGAAGAAAACGCAGGAGGTATGATATATTGATGCAAGGTGGAAGGATGAGGTCCCAATATGGAAGGTAGGTGTGACGATGATGGTTTTGATTGTGATAGAGGCACGGATTGAGCTTGTCTTCTAGGTGGCGGGGCGGCTTTATTCTTGGATAAATCTAGTCGCTTAGGCGGGTGTGTTAGACTGAGGTATGGGTGAGGTCCCAAGTGTAGGGGAAGGTTTGGTTAGGTTAATAGAGGTGGATGGGATACTTGATATAGATACGGGGGGTGAGAATGAGGACATAGGCATTTTGAGTTTCTGTAAACACTTAGGATATATGGTAGAGGTGTCGGGATCGGTCATCTGCATTTGAGTAGAATAAGGGGTACTCAAACGTTCCCATAGGATTCGTCTATCTTCTGGAGAATGACAGTCTTCAGGTTTGAATTGTAAATTTGGTACGGAAGAAAGGTGGGTTGTGATTCCAGTCCACTGTGGGTGTGATACAGGGAGTAGATGAGGCACTGTATCAATAGATGTTACGAGGTCAACCGGTCGTTGAAAAGATTTAGGCAATGAAGAACTAATAGGTAAGAGGGCATGTTCGAGAGGATCCGTCATGGTTAAAGAATTTGGTGATGTCGGTGCAAGAGATTTCTCGTCTAAGGATGTCAAAAGGAGTGGCGTACCTTCCTCTTGTGCAGCAAGAGCGGTAGAAGGGGAAGTCTGGGAAATAGATAGATTAGATAACATCCGTTCGCAGTCTTGTAGGGATGTGGTATAAGAAGACTCATCGATGGGAAGAGAAGTCTGGGCAGTTAACTCCTTTATGGGTAAAGGAATGATTTCGCTTTGGCTTGATGGTGGTAAAGGAGGTTCGGGCTCCTGTGTTAGTGAAGAGGCTTGATTCAAAATTTTCTCGATAGAGGCTTTTGGTTTGGGTATCGAAGATCGCATGGATCTCATGAACACTCTCCTCGGCTAAGATATCTGGTTTGTGTTCTTGTTGGGAGAGTGATTCGGGAATGGTTTGTTGAAGATTTTCAAATTTCGGTTGGCGGGGGGCATTAGGATTATCGAGGTTATATCCCTGCGTCGACCATTTCTGCACTATGTTTTTCAACATCTTGCAGTTTTCATGACTATGTCCTTTTACATGGTGAAAGTTCTGAAGTCATTTTCTTTGTACCAGGAAGGTATAGCGCGAGTGGAGTCAAACCCAGAGTGAGGTTTAATAGGAGGCAAGGTGATAGCTCCGGCCTTGAGCAATTTTTCCAAGATGACACCATAGGTTTCTCCCAAGGGAGTGTAATTGATGGGCTCTGCTTTATACTTATAGGTGGTTTTTGGTGGGGTATTAGACGGTGTTTGAGATTTAACCATCACCGCGTGGACAGCTCCTTTTGATTTAGAAGAAGTGGACGCGTGAGGAGTGGTGGTATTTGGTTTATTGGTAGAATCAGGAGTTCGAAATTGGGGTTTTTGTTGCGCAACCGCAATTTCTCTTCTTCTAAGGCTCGAATTTCTAGTTTCCGAGCCATGGTAAAGGCCTCATCAAATGTGCGGAAAGTTTGAATTTGAAGAGTAGGAGAAATGTGCTTAGCACATGCCCGCGTGAAAAGTTCGATAAGTTCAGCCTGAGGCAAGGCATATGTAAGTTGGTTGATAAGGCCGTGCCATCATCCGACGAAATCTGCGATAGATTCGTCTTCGAATTGTCGAATGGCATAAAGGTCGGTGATGGATACTTTCTTAGCAATGTTAATGGAGAAGTGATCCAAGAAAGATTGGGCTAGTTGGTTAAAAGAGAAGATTGAGTGCTGGGTTAAAGCACTGTACCACTCCAAGGCGGGTCCTGATAAGGACATGGGAAATGTGTGGAGTAACAAGGCATCATCATGGGCAATCAAATAACAAGCATGTCTAAATGATCGCAAGTGTTGTTGAGGATCCTCTTTACTATTAAAACGAGTAAATTTTGGCAATTCCCATTGAGGAGGATATGAGTGAAGGGGACAGAAGGGTGAATAGGCTCCCGACAAACTTGCTCGTATGTCAAGGCACTACAACTTCCCGAAACAGAAGCCTCTAGATTTTGCATTTTGTCCATCATTTGTTTGATGAAATCTGTGGTTGGATGAGATGATGGTGCGGTTGTGGTAAATGGAGGCAAATTGGGCCAAGGGCCTCCGCTGGACAATGGTGGGGTTAAGTGTTGATAAGGTATGGAGGATGAATATGTTGAGGTGACCGAATAGGGATGTCCCATATAAGATGTTGAGGTTACTGGATACGTGTATGGGAATGAAAAGGTAGGTGGAGCTTGAGAAGGAAAGCTCGTGTGGATAGGTGGCAGAGAGCAAGTCATGAATGGAGTGGTCTGCAAGAGAGATGAGGTAGGGGCAGTCGGTGGTAATGATATGTGGGGTCCAAGATTAGCCAAAGGAAAGCCAATCTGAGTCGTATGAATCTCTGAAGCTGTCGGATTGGGAGATGGGGCTAAAGGTGCAGGAAGCAAGGCGGTGTTATCAGGCGGAGTGGGTGCTAAATGAGCAGCTATACTAATAGGCATGCCAACAAGGAGCTGACCATCAGGCGTACGGTCAGGGGCATGAGACAAATAGTATTGTACAGCGCTAGGATTAGCATCTAGAAACTTGGCAAAGTCCTTATCTCCCACAGGAATTTTAGGAACCTCGCTGGTATCCGTAGGATTCCCCACAGAATGTGAAGGGGGTGATTCAGGTAAAGAAACAGAGCAAGCATGTGAAACCATAGCGGCTTGCTTTTCAAGTGATAACAACCATGGACCAGTGTTCACGGTAGGGTTTCAATCATCGAGGAACAGCAACAAACTCAGGCATGAAATTGGTAGGTTCTTTGGTTTGTCGAATTGGGAAAGACGATGAATCGATATCGGTCTAGTAACGATGTCGGTTATACTATAGCGACGTCGGTCGAGTAACCGATGTCGGTGTAAGAAAATGCAGGCTAACAAGATATAAAAGGCTGCTAATTTGATTTTTAACAATGTTTAGTATACTTGTCCAATTATTGATCACAGAAGACAGAGTATGAGAAAGAAAACAGAACTAAAAACAAGCAAGATGTACACGCAAATCCAGAGATTAACCCTAGGGTTAATTTTAATTATTGTGGGCTTATGCCTTTAGACGTAGAATGATGTCAGAATCCTAAACAAAAGACTTAGGGGAAATGTCAAGTTTGTTTTGGCTTATAAGGTTACCTCAATCGGGCGGAGGAATACCGCGGAAAAAGGGGGGATGTTTGAGCTGTTGTGTTAATTGTGAAGTGATTCGGTATGTGTTGTGCAGTGAATGTAAGATTAATTTCTTGTCAATACCGTGGATATCACCCCCACGTGTATGACCTGTTACTTAATCTATGTTTACTAGAATTGAAAACAGCAAGCAAGGATGCCAATGCACGTGTTTTAAACCCAAATCGAAAATGATATTCGATGAAGCAAAAGAGATGACTTTCACTAATGCAAGATGCAAAAAAAAAAAGCAAGTTCTTTTACCAAAATAATAAAATACCTTGTGAATATCTTTAGAAGAAGAAAACAGCAAGTATGCTCCCTATATGAAAGCAAGCAAGAAATAAAGAAACCCAAAATGGGTCCCACCGGGCGTGCCAAAATGTTTCGCTCGGAATGTTTCGACTTCTGGGAATAGAGTTGCTTCTATCCTTTCATTCCTTTTAGAAACAGATAAGGGTTAGGGCTAGGAGGAATACCTGTGGAATGTCGAGATGGTGTGCACGTACCGTAGAGGAAGATCGAGTTTGATTTGCGAAGAACTCCTTTTTGTCTTGGAAGGACTACCTGCAAATAAGAACACAAGACCACAAGATTTTGATTAGACAATAAATGAGGAAACTGCCTTGGGCCCAGGAAATATAAAACTTCCTTTCGAAGGTGGTCAGTTTCCCTGCTAATATGAATTAACACAAAAGACTGTAAAATATCAATCAAATTACTTCGTTTGGAACAGATAGGGGAAAGGCTGATTTCTGGTTTGTAGTCTGGGTAACCGATACCGGTTACTGGTAACCGATGTCGGTAGGGTTTAGGATCTGTAGGTTGGTTGTTTTGTGGGGTGTTTGTGTTATTTGGTAGCTGTGTTATTTGTAAGGCTGTATATGGGTGATATTAGGAAATAAGGTGATGAGAGGTAGATGAATGATAGTTAGATGTAATATACCTGTTCCGGGTAGTGGATTCGAGGATGGATTTATGAGGACTTTGTGATTCAAAAGGCATAAGAAATGTTATAACGAGAGACATGCAGATGTGACTTCTTGGTTTTGTGAAGATGCAAGCTGATCTCCTTTCTTTGTAAACTTCTTGGTATCTCCACTCGTCTCTGCTTTCGGTCAAGTGAAGATCGGACTTTGTTCCTCACTCCCGATGATCTCTGTTGATTCAAAAATCCTTCCACCTTTGATTTTGGTTCGGGAGCCCATTTACGAGGAGCCGATGGCGGTTCACGTAACGACGGTGGTCGAGTCGAGAACCGCATCGGTAAGGAAAAAGTAGGCTATTTTTAGTAAAATAGCCCACCTTCCTACTTTTTTCCCGAGAGATCGATTGCGGGCTTGGTTAAATGACTAGAAGGTCGGTTTTGGTGCGAAAGGGGTCATTAGTTATGGGTGTAGGTGTGGACCAAGTTATGGGTCTTAATTAGGTTAGTTTAGGGTTAGGGCTAGGTCATGATGAGGTGGCAAAATGAGGTGGCGGAGTAAGGTGATGTGGATTTATCAATTCTGAGGTAATTAATAAATAATTGTGTAAGGTTTAGGTGATGAGGTTATATCATGAGATGAGATGCGGGTCACAAGGGGTCGTAAGACACAAATTTGGTGTCTACATTATATACCCCGGAGCTACTTCCTATGCCTTGGATATCGGGATTATATCACCCTTGTTTGGATAAACTATCGACCTTTGCCTATGCATTGCTGGTTTGCTCGTCAAATCATGTACCCTCGCTGCACTAATGCATTTCAATGTGCGTCTGCTTCCTTGGACCTACCCCACCATCTCCCCATCATCTCCACACCATTTACCCTTTATCAACCCTATCCCTGATTTCACGTTCTCTCAATCAGTGATAGATTTGAGGGGGATTACCTATACCCTTAACAGGGAAAACCACTTCATATTATTGTCCGCGCAGCTTTACAAAACAAGCTACACGACAATAAGGGCTAATGTAGACACCAAATTTGTGTCTTACGACCCTCATGACCCACATCTCATCTCACAATATAACCTCATCACCTAAACCTTACACAATTATTTATTAATTACCTTGTAATTGATAAATCCACATCACCTTACCTGCCACCTCATTTTGCCACCTCATCATGACCTAGCCCTAACCCTAAACTAACCTAATTAAGACCCATAACTTGGTCCACACCTACACCCATAACTAATGACCCCTTTCTCGCACCCAAAACCGACCTTCTAGTCATTTGACCAAGCCCGCAACTGATCTCTCGGGAGAAAAGCAGGGAAGGTGGGCTATTTTACTAAAAATAGCCTACTTTTTCCTTACCGATGCCGGTTCCTACTCGACCGCCGTTAGTTACGTAACCGCCATCGGCTCCCTGTAAATGGGCTCCCCGAACCAAAATCAAAGGTGGAAGGATTTTTGAATCAACAGAGATCATTGGGAGTGAGGAACAGAGTCCCGATCTTCACTTGACCGAAAGCGAGAGACGAGTGGAGATACGAGTGTTTACTGAAAGAAAGGAGATCAGCTTGCATCTTCGTCAAAACCAGTAAGTCACATCTTGCATGTCCTCTGTTATAACATTTCTTATGCCTTTTGAATCACAGTCCTCATAAATCCATCCCTGAATCCACTACCCAACGTGCATATTACATCTAACTATCATTCATCTACCTCTCATCACCTTATTTCCTAATATCACCCATATACAGCCTTACAAATAACATAGCTACCAAATAACACAAACACCCCACAAAACAACCAGCCTATAGATCCTAAACCCTACCGACATCGGTTACCGCTTAGAATCGGTTACCCAGACTATAAACCAGAAATCAGCCTTTCCCCTATCTATTCCAAACTAAGTAATTTGATTGATATTTTATAGTCTTTTGTGTTAATTCATATTAGCAGGGAAACCGACCACCTTCGAAAGGAAGTTTTATATTTCACAGGCCCCAAGGCGCTTTCCTCATTTATTGTCTAATCAAAATCTTGTGGTCTTGTGTTCTTATTTGCAGGTAGTCCTTCTAAGACAAAAAGGAGTTCTTCGATCACCCGATCTTCCTCTACGTACGCGCACACCATCTCGACATTCCACAGTATTCCTCCTAGCCCTAACCCTTATCTCATTTCTAAAAGGAATGAAAGGATAGAAACGACTCTATTCCCAGTAAGTCGAAACATTCCGAGCGAAACAATTACTTTAGGGTTCCTCGAACCACCCCCATTTTTGTAACTTAAGGAATTATGCCAAAGGGGTTATGTTCCAGTTGAGTAGATAGGGACGTACCCTTTTCTGAAACCCGTAATACATGTTTTGAATAAGGTGTGTTTTTTATCTTGCTCAACTTAATGTGGTTTAAAGTAGCACACTATTTGGAAACCTATAAGAACACATGTATTAGAAGTTTTGTTTGTTTGCTTTGATGTCTCCTTTCTTTTACAAGAGATTGTTTTGGTCCTACACATGAGGTTAGTAATTTTCCAAAACTTCATATAAAGGAGATAAGATGTTGTTTTTGATTTCCCAGATCATCCGAAGACGCAAGAAAAGATCATACACAACAAGGTATCTCACTCAAATTTGTAATGAATGGAAAATTCCTAAGTACAATGTGAAAATGAGTTCCTTTTAACCAACTTTGAAAGCTAAATAAACCATTTTGCAAATATGAAGAAAGTAGTGAAGCGTTTCTGATTCCCAAGATCACCTAGAAAGGCGCGAGGGAAGAGCATACGCGCTCACAAATAAAGATGAATTTTTTTGATTAGTTAGTATAAAATAAATTAATGCAAAGGAAACCTGTAAACCACTTTGTTAGAACCCTGCAAGAGTTAGAAAACCAAGAAAATCAAAAATTCTAGAAATCCAATTTTTGCACTTTTTTAACAGTTTTTAGTAATTTGCATTTTTGGAGGTCTCCTGGAGCACTTTGGGAGTTTTGTGATAGAATTTGGTATACCAAAGGTATTTAACTTTTATAAGTTCCCTCAAAATTACACTTCATTATCTTTCTGACACCTATTCAAACTCTGAAAATGGGTTAACGAGTCAAAAGATATGATCAAAACAAGTAGCACTAAAAATAAAATGTATGAATCGACTCGCATGCAGAGACACTGCGCACCCAGAATGACACATACGCACTTTGACCAATGGATACACACCCAAGTAGATAGGTACGTGGGCAAGGTAAAAAAATGCAAAGTCAATAGAGTGGAATAGGACACCGTATGCCCCGAATGACGTATACGCACCCCAAAATCTGGATACGTGCCTAAGAAAAAAACAAACAATTTAAAAATTTTACACAATCAAACCATTTATGTGTATGCGGCCGAGATATGGATGCGTGCCTCAAATGATAGAGACGTGTGTGCATCCTTGTATGAGTTTATTTTGATTTTTACTCTATCGTGGCTTTTACGCCCGCACGTCCAAAGAGACATATACACGCCCCAGGATGACGTAGACGTGAGACGCATTTGCATCTCTGTGTAAAGTTTTAGTTTACAACTGATGGGGACCTTCCGATAGGTATGCGCTTTGATATGATGAGTACGCTAGGGTTTTGGCGTGTACATGCCCCTTATTTGACACCTATGCGCAACCTATGAAAACCTACAAAAACACAAATTTTCAAACTCTCAAGAGCAAACAGGTTAGTTGTTAGTCAAAGTATCCTATTTCTATATCAAACCCACAAAATGCATATAAATGATGGTCATTTACCTAGGGTTAGAAATAAAAATGAGGAAATAACAAGTGATTTAAGCAAAAAACTTGAAAATGAACTTTGAAAAACTTTAAAGACCTCCATTAATTGAGGGTGGACATAAGTGTCCCACCGGGCATGCCAAATGTGTTCAATGAAAGATTTTGCAAAGAGATATGGATATGGGGCAAGACCCCAAAGCTTTGTGCAAAAGACCCTCAATGGACCATATGATAAGAAATGAGCAAGGAATCCTATTTGCATGTGTTTAAAACTTGAAATAAGAAAGAAATCTAGCAAATATAATTAACCTCTATTCTTTGAAAGCTTGAAATAATGAACCTAAGAGGATCTAAGCAATCAGTTTTGTTGTTTACTCCATGAGGGTGAATGAATCTCACTAAATGGCTACATGGCCAAGTTTAGCTATTCCATTACTAACCTAACATGGGTGCAAGATGAAGCTATTTTAATGGTGGATGACCCAAGATCAAATGCCTTATTAGCTTGGCTAATGCAAATGAGCTCTTAAGCTTTCTTAGGCTTGTTTTGGCTTTAGCTTATGTAAAGTTGTGTATAAAGTTGTAGTTTGAATGGGTAGGCTTAGCCTTGTATTTATAGTTTTTGGTTTGGAAGAATTTGGAATTTGGGTGAATGTGGGACTAAAGCTCAAAAAGCACTTTAGGATTAGATTAGGATAAACATGCTTAGGCTTATTTAATCTTTTTTTAGGCTAGTTAACTAGGGTTTAGGCTAGTTAAAATTTGATTAGCAAGTGATTAGATACTCATTGAGAGTTGGGAGGGGTCTCGATAACCAATTTTAACCGATAGATAGCCTACAAAGCCAATAGAAGTGGTCTCGAGAGAACTAGGGAGGTTCGAATGGTCAAAGGAGGAATGTTTAGCTAATAAGAGAGATATTAGCCAAATAAGATTATTATAGGAGGAATATGACCAAGAAGGTGTCGTAAATAGGCATCCGAGAATGGAGCGAAGAAGGGTTGATCAACGAAGTGTCGTTAATTGGTTGAATTTGATGAAATGCTAAGTGTAAGCATATTTTAGGTGTCTATAGTTTCCATATCAATTCCATGCATACCTTTTTAATATATTTCAAAGGGGAGAGGTGTGCCAAGAAACATGCAAATGAGTTCATCTAAGTGGTTTTGCATTCACATTTTCCATCAATGTTTCTAGGATGGTTGTCATCAATGACAAAGATGGAGTTTGTTGGATGTGTGTGTCACTTGTGTTATAGTTGATGTCAATTAAATTGATGTCACATTGGTCTAGGTTATTTAGGAGTATGGCTAGGTGATATAGGAGCCAAACATGGTCCAGTCATGAAGTGTATGGGTCAAGTCAAGTCATTCTAGCCCTTGGCCTACTACTAGTACATGGTGTAAATAAAAAAACATGTGAATTAACTCAAACCAAAGTAGAGAAAAAAATTTAGATCACTATGAAGTGGTACAGAGGTGTAGAAAGAGATACATGAGACAAACCAAGTGCATGATATTGAAACAAGTTAGTATGGAGCTTTCTTAAGCCAATCCACAAGCAAAGCAAGGTGTGAAATTTTGACCCAAGGTGTGATGATAAAAACATGGAATGAGCATGGAATGATGATATATGGTGTGTAAAAGTCTTCATAGGTAATTATTGAGATGTTTTAGGCACTTCTACAGGTCAACATAGTACAACTACTGAGAATTAGAGACCAAAGGGCACCTAGATGAGATGGGATGGAAAGATGCAGGATGAACCGAGAAAAATATAACTTGAAGGTTTTATAAGGATGTTTCCTTAAGGTGTGAGAAAAATTTCAGAATTTAAGGATGGATATTTTTCAAGTTGTGCAAGTTTTTCCAAAACTAAGTTTCTCAAGGTATGCAAATTGAGCACCAAACTTCTTAGTAGTAAAGAAAAAATATGAAGAAGTCATCGGATAAATCATAAAAGAAAAAAATTGATTAAATTTGGATAAAATCATGGTGCCAAAATTCTTTCGGTCATTGGTTGAGTATATTAGAATTTCCATCCATTTTTGTGAGCATGTTTGAAACCCTCCAAACCCCAATTTGGACTAGTTTTGGAAAATTGAGTTGGGTAGGTGTTTTAACTCAAATAGTTTTATATGAAACTTATTTAAACATGCGAAGACTCCTCAAGGTACATTTTCTTTATATTTTGAGTTCATGATGCTTAGTGACACCCACTAGAAAACATGTGTTTTATGAGGATTTCAAAGTGTACAAGAGAAACTTGCAAAAAGGAAACGTACGATAGAAAAGTGACATGCACACATGAGAATGTACAAGTAGCTCCTTTTCATACTCGACCTCCCGAGGTCATGCCAAGACAATAAAGTGGAAATGGAATATATGTGGATACATACAAACTAGTCTGGAAATCTTATATCCTTAACACGCAATAATGGGATATGTGAGTCTAAGGAAAAGAAAGCTCTCCTAACCTGAATTGGTGTAATGGATCGTTCATATATAATATCTACTTAGAGGCTCCAATAAATGTTGAGATTTGTCAAGATCCTATCTATTGGCTATTGGATACGTGGAAAATGACCTCGTAGGTGTTTCGTGTATATTTCACCAAGGTCATGGAAAATGGTAGTGAGAGGCATAGTGGACTTATAATAAACTATGGGTGGTTTTCTGGTCTGGCCTAGAAAATATTAGCTTGATTGGCTTCTATGTTTAATGCAGAAAATTGTATTATGATATCTGGTGGGAGTGGTGAGGATCTAAATACCAACGTGCATAAACTGGTGTCAATACTTAATTGACTAGCAGGCCCGTTGGGTTGTGGGACCTGGGGATCACAACCATGAGTTTGTGGTTATTGTGGACTTGTTATGGTCATGTGAAGAATCAATCTCTTCTTCCAACTATCCAATAGTCATAAGCCTTTTCAAATTCTATATTTAATATCGTTGGAGTTATGCGATCTTCTCGTAATACTTTACAGTGCTCGGGTACTTGTATATGTAAGCTTGTGTCTATGTCGATGAGAAGGTCTCCTGCATTTGGTTGTAGAACTAATGGATCACAACCAAATATTTGTTCTCTTTCAGGTTCTTGTATGGTCATGTGGATATCCTATCAAGGTAGTTTGTAGTTGGGTTGACTTGACCAGAATGTGTATGCTTTGTCATCTTCAATATTCAATTATCTCAATTATTCACTAATTGCTTGTTGGTTTATTGTCATTTGAAAGACCTAAATCCTAATCCCTTGATCTATATCCATCAATGTTGTGAAGATATTTGGTTGAGGTACTACCGGTTCAACACATAATCTCTGGGCTCTCTGGATCCTGTAATTTTCATGCAAGAGATGATTCAACCTTAATCGAAATGAGTAAACTAGCTATGAAAGATATATCTACACTATACATATATTCCTTTTATTTTTGTATTTTGGATGATGTATATTTAAACAAAATTAAAAGAGTAACTATTCTAATATATTCGATAATGGACAATTAATTTAATGACAAAATTAAAACAAGCAAGTTAACTTGATATAGCTATTTTCCCGTGCACTTGTGACTTTATCCTAAATATTTATAAAACTAACTAATCTAATCGAAAGACCTTTAATCTTACTTGAGAAATGAGGAATAAATCATAGTTTCTCGTAAACTATCATTCCCACACTTCCCTAAGCAATACTAAAAGTAATATTTAACTGAAATAAAATGATTTGCTACTCTATTTGATATATTGTAACTACAACTTTGATAGTTCAAACCTGGAGTTTTATAGAATAGTGGTAAATCTAGTCGTGTCATGAGTTGTCCCCTCAGTGTGATTTCTCCATTCCTTTGTGTTCTCTTGAATCCAGAAAAGTGTGAATGTGATAGTGTTCTCAGAAGAAGATACTCGGACAATGGAAACTTTGAATATAAACCGAATAAAATTCAAGAGAGGGATAGCGCAAGTGAACAGAGCTTGACTATGCAATTCCTAGCAAGATTTATTGTAGGGATACAACACAAATATACTAAGAATTCTGGGACTATTTCTTGTGACAAAACAATAACCCGCAACTCTAAGATTATCAAATGAACTCTAAAGTAGAACCTTATGCTAAACTATCTTATACAATGAAGTAAGATGAAAGCAAGAAGATCAAATGATCTCTAAATTAGAAAGGAGAGGCTAAGAATTCATGCAAAATCCAAACCTATTGAAACTTATGGAAGAACTTCAAACACGAGAAATAATAATTCATGAAGGAGAGGAGCCATTTGCTTGTTAACAAGTTGGGTATTTATAGCATTTGGATTTACCAGAGGGTAAGTTTGAATTGATCTCTTCTAATATAAAAAAAGGAAAATCACTATTTACCAAGCGGCCAAAACATAAATGCAAGCAATAGTGGTTGAGAAATGTGGGTGAAAATTGAATTTTTACATTTGATGAAGATCATCGAATGTTCTGAAAACATGCACAGACCATCACCCCCAATGCGGGGGTGGCGGTTATAGGACCACCACCCTATCCTAAGTGGCGGTCCCAGGTGGTTATGTAACTTAAAGACCAAAATGCAAGGAAAAAGGGGGCAGAGGTTAGAACAAAACATGCAAAAGGTAGACAAGGATTTTGGGATGCAAATGTACATTCGGTGAGCTTTTCTAGATTCTGAACACCTTGCGAAGAGATCTGAATCATCATTGGGGTCTCTGTAATCTCTTTCGCAGTATAGTACCTACATTTTTGGGTACGCACATATTGCCCCCTCGGAGAAACATTTTACCCATGAAGAGGCATAAAACGGTGGTCTAAGTATGGTGGTCCCAAATAAGGAGTTAGAAGATATACCCGACACGTCCGTGTGTCAAATGTCACCATCCAAATTACCGCTATCTCGCAAAATGAAAAAGTTTCTCAAGTGTAGATAGATAAAATAAATCAAAAAATAAATACTAAATTAAAATGAAATGAGGACTTACCATTTGCACAAGGATAAGAACTTACCTCCATCGGCACTCCAAGTTTGCGTAAAAACACTCCAAATAAGATTAGAATATTATATATATATATATATATATATATATATGAGCTCATTTTCCTATTCATTTACACGTGTTGATTTGGTGGTTTTTGAGCTCTGGGACCCACGATAACCATTTTGAGAGTATAGTCAAAACATTTGTTGTGAGATCATGATCATGCCTCCGAGAGCAAGACATCGACTTCGTGAAGTCTCAGGTTAGTTCTTCTCAATTTATCATTTTTAAACCTAAAATGTAAAAATGTTGAAATCTTTGTCTTGGGGGGATTATTTTTGAAATGTTAGTTTTAAATGAGTCTCTAGGGGGTGCCCATAGGGTAGGTCTTTATTTTGTCAAAACCATGTATTTTTGCCTTTTTAAGTGTTGATGGCAAGGCTACGACCAGGGCACTTTGGGTGTTAGGATAAAATATTATTATTATCCTAATTACTTATGCATTATATAATAAATTATTTAATTAATAACATTAATTAAATAATGTTGTTATATGGTTGTATTCCTTCATAACCATCTAATTGTATTTATGTCTGCATACGGGTGTGGTTATATTGTTTTAACAATATAATTGTAATTATTCATTTATGCTTCCCAGATGTTATTGGAAGCTTATGTAATTTGGAATGTGGTTGCACCTGTGCAACTTAGTTTCTTGTTTGTATTTAGTTGTACAATATCTATAAGTATTGCAGCTCCTTCCTGTGTAAATGGTTGATTCTGATTAATAAAATCTTTAGCTTCATCCCTATTTACATTTAGTACCGTGAGCAAGAATTTGGACTATGAAGGAGTGAAAGAGAGAACAGCAGAGATAGAGGATTTTGGAAGAAGTGTTTGTAGCATCGAGAGAGCTAGTGTTGCCTCCTACACCTCCCAAAACTCCTGCGCCTCCTCACATCCTCTTGTTCCTTCCAGGTGTTTGAAAGGCAAATTTTTTTGCGTTGGTGCACCTCAACACTAGGAAAAATTTTCTTTTAGAGTATATATCTAAATTAAAAAAATATTATTAATTTTTTTCCCCATTAGGGGTTTTATCTCTAATATTATCTAAGCAATTTAGTCCCCGTATTGTTATTTGCACCGGGTCACTAGGTATTCTTCAAGGATCGTGTTACTACATTGAGCAAGCTTGAGTTGACTCCTTTTGGTCAAATATCGACCTATTTAAGAGTTGTGCGAGCCATTTCTAATACAAACCAAGTTCCATGTACCTACAAATAAATACAAGTGTGGATTGTCTTTAGGCATTGATCCGTGCGGTGTTGAGGTATCAAATATCAATGACTCCCCAAGCCATCATCAGTATTGTGATAAATATTTTATGGTGACAACCAAATTTTTTTTTGAGTACGGTTCAAGTTTGACCCTCCAATTAACAAGCAAGGGTCAAACCATTTCTAATGAGTCCACTTTGGATCAAGTGACCTGCACCTTCATGTAACTTCTACATGTGACCTACACAACCATCAAAATCTTGAACTACCGATCCTGCTTCATCCTCCACACATAACAACCGATCCCACCGGCGTATCCCGCAACTTCCATAGCAAACAAAAACAAGGTGGATCAAACAAATCACTACAAAAAGTGAAAAATAAAATTAGTCAAACAAATTAAAAAATATTGGCATGAATAATATCTTATGGTAATTAAATAAATAAAAAACACAGGGAGAACAATAAAGCGGTGAGAAAAGGCTCATATCCAAATTATCAGGTGGAAAAAAGGTAATCTACATTTTTGAGACATAAAAATAGTTCCCTAAAAATCTTAGACATGTGGATTGCATACCACGTGGAGTCTCTACCATCATTCATTTGTAAACAGGTGAGTGTATTGTTTAGTTATATACAATTTGCTTTAAATTCTTACCTAAGCACTCATTGAGCCCATACGGTTAAGGGGAGAATCTTGGGGATAGGATGTTTGGGGTTCAAAATCCCACCCCTAAACTTCAAAAAATTTAAAATTTTGAAGTTTAGAAAAAAACTAGAGAAACCACCACTTTTAGCAGTACTTTTAGTGGAAAATTAAATTTATTTATCACTAACTAAATTATTTAGAGAGAAATCCTAAATTTAGGGTAAATTTTTTTTCTCCATTAAGCCTATTTTTTCATTCCGGGAAACTTTTTCCAAAGGGGGGATAGCTAAAAATTGCATTTTCAATTTTTTTTTGCAATTCTTTGCATTTTGGGTCATTTTGGGCTCCGAAGGCCACCAAGGCCCGCAAAACAAAAAAAAATTGTCTACCATTCAATTTTTTCAAATTTTTGAATGTAATTTGTATACTACATTATATTTTACTAATTTGCAGGTTGCCATAGTCAACTTCAAACTTTGTAACTACTCTAAAACTGGTAGAATTGTAATACAAAATAGTAAAAATTGGTCTATAACACTCACAAGATCCTAGATCTCATTCATAGTGTTCGGTATATACGGTGCCTCTGGGAAGCGCTTACGGGTAAAGTCGTCGCTACTACTACTACACTTAATGCCTAATATAAATGCTGCAACATCTTCCTGGGCATCGACCCTTTAAATCGAAGGGGAGTAATAAGGTCACAAAGTGCACACACCATGAACCTTCCCATCCGTCTATGAATGATTACATGACATAAATTGAGACTAAGAAATTATCTGAGTATATAGCGAAGCTACGCACACGTATGAGGATATTTCTTTGAGCAAGTGTTGATAATCACATAAACCCCATCAGTATTGTCTTGGTACCACGTATTGAATTTTTTCACGTACGTTAATGCCTCTTTCACGTACCTCCAGGTATATAGAAAGGGCAAGCTTCTTCCACGTACCACGGGTATATAGGAAGGGCATGTATATAGAAAGGTTCAGTATATTAGACTGACGGTATATAGATTGGGAGACCTTATACCTAGAGTGATAAGAGCCAAACCCTATCAGTGATTTCTATAAAATGGGCACCAATGCCCCCAAATTTTTTCTTCAATTCACAACTACTCAGAGGAAACAACTATGTTGCATGGAAGACAAAAATCAAGACACAACTTGAGTTTGAAGAGATCTAGCCTATTGTGAATGGTACTCTGACCAGATCATCTACCGACACAACACAACAAAACAATTTGATAAAGCAAGATCAGAAGGCCAAACTCATCATCTTGTTTGGAGTGTCCGATGATGTGCAACCCCACATTTGAGATTCCAAAATAGCCAAAGAAGCATGGGATAAATTGAGCACAATATACGAGGCCAAGAACAAGAATGTTATATAGAATTTTTAGAGTCAGTTACACACATTAAAGTTCAAGCGAGAATGAAAAAATAAAGCTTTCTAAGAAGAGTTACAGAAATTGAGGGCTTCACTTTTAGCCCTAGGAGAACCGGTCACAGATGATGCTCTTGTTCCCATTGTTCGAGAGCACTCCCTCTTCTTACCGCATTTTTGTCATAACACTAAATGTCTCGAATACGACAGCTTAGTTTTGAAAACTCGTAAACCTACTGCAATAAGAGGAAGTAATACACAATAAGGATTATGAAGAGAGAGTAGGTACTATCTTCACATCAAAAATGGAAAGGAAAAGGTAAAGGAAAACCTAATTCCTATCAAAAATCCCAAAATCAAAATCAGTATCAAGGGGATAGACAATAAAGAAGCAATGTCCAATCAAAAGAGGACATAACCTACAAGATTTTGGTATAATACTTACAAGAAAGGTTCATCAAGAAACTCTGGACCTCCAAAACAATCTAACAAGGGACATTCTAACTAAAATCAAGGGTAGAAAAAGGGGAACTGGAAAAGAAGACCCCACTAGTAAGGTAATATTGTTGAGCAAAAAGAATAGTCAGAAAATGAAGACTTCTTGTTCACTATTTGATCAATTGAACCATCCACGTCATCTAGTGATGTTTGGTATGTTGATTCAGGAGCCACTCGACACATGACCGGCCATAGAGATTGGTTTATTTCAATGAGGGACATGCCATCAAAAATCATGTTTCGTTGGGAGATGATTCCTCATATACAATTCAGGGATTGGGAACATTTCTCTACCCTTGGTTCACGCAAATGCAGACTATCAGATGTCTTATATGTCCCTGGGTTAACAAAGAATTTTCTTTCATTTAGTCAACTCCTAGATCACAACCTAAAAATTGACTTTGATAGTCAATCCGACAAGAAAACGTGTTTCATTCGAGACAAATCAAGAGGCTCAAAAATAATTGTAAAAGCCTCCAATGTGGGACACATGTTCCAACTTGATTTTGTGCATAGAGATGATCAAGCACTCGTGGCTAATAAACTCCACCTCAAAGATAGTTTTGGCATGAGATATTTGGTCATGTAAGTTTCAAATATCTCAAACACACTTCGCCAATGTAATATGGTACATGGGTTACCATCTCTTCAGAAGGATACAAACAAGTGTCCTCACTTCCTAGCAAAACAACATAGAGCTTCATTCCAGAGGATTACATTTTGAGCTCATGGTAAAATTGACTGGTTCATACCGATCTTTCTTTATCCGATGCAGCCAAGTCATTCTCGGTTCCAGATTTCTTCATGCTTTGTGTTGACGACTATTCGATAAAAATTTGGATTTTTTGTCTTCGCAAGAAAAGTAAAGCATTTGAAACCTTCAAAAAGTTCAAAGTAGCAGTTGAGAAAGAAATTGGTTGTCACATCAGAACTCTCCGCTCAGATCGAGAGGGGGAATTCACCAGTGATGAGTTCCAAAGACTACCTACAAACTCATGACATTCATCAACAAATGCCTCCTCCACACACACCACAAAAAAATGGTGTTGTTGAGAGAAGAAATCGTACTATCATGGAAATGGTGCGATGCATGATCGATGATTTTAGACTTGCAAAGACATTATGGGTAGAAGCAAAAGATAGAAGTGTATTTGTTGAACAGAGTGCCCACAACTACTCTTGATGGAATAACACCACAAGAAGTATGGTCAAAACGAAAACCATCTATTGCACACCTTAGAGTATTCGGGTGCAAAGAAAGCATGCACATACCTAAAAAGAATAGAAATAAATTGGACATGAAGTCACAGAAACTCTTCTTGGGTACAAGAAGAGAATCTGGGTATGAAAGATGGATCCTAAGACCAGAAAATTCTACACCAGTAGAGATGTTGAGTTTTTTCGAGAAGGAAACAGAGACTCCTCCTCTCGACTCACAAGATGTAGATTTTTCACCATTGTAAAAATTGAAGCTAATGTTCCCTCGAAGATGAAAGTGATGATGGGGATGATGGTGTTGATCAATATAAACCACAACCCATGGGAACAATTCAACATATGCAAAATGGTGTACAAGTATATTACGAGATGCAAGAATGGATGCTCCACCGGATACATCCACCCCTGGACCACGGACTCACAATAAAGCAAGAGAAGAAGTTAACTTTGCTTTGATGAGTAGAGTTATTGAATCTGATGAGCCCTCTACATTCTAGGAAGCCCTATAGTCAAAATCTTGGAAAGATGTCATGGATTTTGAATATCAATCAGTGATGAAGAATAACACTTGGCAACTTATCGATCTTCCACCAGGGAAGAAACCCATTAGATGCAAATGGATATTTTAAAAAAGTACAAAGTAGATGGGACAGTGGACAAGTATAAAGCAAGACTTGTAGCAAAGGGGTGTGCACAAAAGAAGGCATTGACTATGAGGAGACATTTTCTCCCACAACTAAGATCAAAATGATCTTTTCTCTAGTTGCTTAGTTTGGATGGAAAGTCCACCAAATGGACATAAAAAGTGATTTCCTAAATGGATATTTACAAGAAGAAGTCTACATGACTCAACCTGAGGGATATGTAGTACCTAGTCAAGAAGAAAAGGTATGCAGACACAGGAAATCTTTGTTTGGCCTCAAATAGGCACCCCGAGCATGGTACATCAAGATTGATGAGCATCTCATACAACATGGATTTGTTAGAAATCCATATGATCCCAATCTTTACCTCAAAAGCAAGGGGGTGAGATTGTGATTGTTGTTGTCTATGTCGATGATCTAGTCATCACTGGAAGTTCACTAAGGATTATTGATGCAACGAAGAAAGACCTTAATCGATCATTTGACATGACCAATCTCGGGATGATGCATTAATTGTCTTGGATTAGAAGTGTGGCGAAAAGAGAATCATATTTTTATTTCTCGAATGAAATATACCAAGACTATGCTTGAGTAGTTTAGGATGATGGATTGCACACCAATTGGTACATCCATGGAGAACAAATTACAGCTATCTCATTCAGATCCATCTCTTGAGGTAAGTGCCACTCTCTATTGGTAGCTGATCGAGAGTCTCATTTACTTGACCTACACTAGACCAAATATTAGCTTTGCAGTGAGATATCTATCCAGGTTCATGCAGGAACCCAAATTTTTTCATTAGAAAGCAATAAGGTGCATTTTGAGATATCTTAAAGGATCAGTGGATCTTGGTTTAGAATACAAGAAGAATGACAACTTCTTCTTGACTGGATATTCGATTCAAATCATGCAGGTAACATTAATGATAGAAAATCTACTTCTAGATTTGTATTCTTTATGGGATCTAGACCAATATCATGGGGAAGTAAGAAACAACACTTCATTTCTCACTCTTCCATAGAAGCTGAGTATCGTTCTGCAAGAGAAGTTGTCTGTGAAGCGATTTGGCTACGTCACATACTAGAAGGACTTGGAATACCACAGAAAAACCAACCACCATGTATGTTGACAATGAAGGTGTTCTCAAACTTGTTTACAATCCAGTGTTTCATGAGATAACAAAGCACATTGAGGTATAGGTTCATTTCATACGTGAGCATGTGTTGAAGCACAACATCCAGCTTTAATTTTGTCCAACAACTGAACAACGGGTAGATATCTTCACGAAGTCACTTGCACATGACAAGTTCGAGATATTTAGAGAATTCCTCTCCTCATCCCTTGAGAAATGCACAATTTAGGGGGAATGTTAGGATAAAATATTATTATTATCCTAATTAATTATGCATTATATAAGAATTTATTTAATTAATAACATTAATTAAATAATGTTGTTATATGGTTATATTCCTTCATAACCATCTAATTATATTTATGTCTGCATACAGGTGTGGTTATATTGTTTTAACAATATAATTGAAATTATTCATTTATTCTTCCTAGATGTTATTGGAAGCTTATGTAATTTGGAATGTGGTTGCACCTTTGTAACTTAGTTTCTTGTTTGTATTCAACTGTATAATATGTATAAGTATTGCAGCTCCTTCCTGTGTAAATGGTTTATTATGATTAATAAAATATTCAGGCTTCCATCCCTATTTACATTGGGGGCATTTGCTACGGACAGGACCACCTCCCTACACAGGTGGTGGCGTTACAAGACCTCCACCTCGAAGGGTGGTTATTGAACTGCCACTCTATACAGGGTGGCAGTTCTAAACGGAATGCAAAAAAAGATGTATTTTTTAATTGGTTTTGCATTTTTGAAATTGTTATATGTTCTTGATTATTTTTTCGGATTATGTTACTAACTTATTCTCTTTTTCTCTATTTTGGGTGGATGCAGAGAAAGAGGAGTATAACAGATGGAGTAGAGAGAGAGGAGTGTGATTGTCTCCCATAGCGGTGATAGAGGCACTTACTCAGATAGAGCAAGACACTCTGACAGAGGCCGGGCATCAGAGGATTACATAGGTTCCTCATGTTGTGCATGTTAGTTGCATATTGTGTGACTTATTTTCATACTGGGATGTAGACCGAATACCTTCTAATTTCCAGTGTTAGGGGTGAGTGGACTATCACCCTGGAGGATGTTTATCACATACTGGGGGTCCCGATTCTTGGGAGGTAGTTGTCTCTTAAGACAATAGTATCCAAATCTTAGATGGTTCAATGGGCTACCTATATGGGAGATGTTGTTGTCTCCATGGGCTCGAAGAAGGGGGTGAAGGTCCATTTATTGCTTCTTCTCATATCCCTGTGATCTGCAAGGCTATTATGGGTATCTTGGCCTCACGGTTGATTGGGGATAAGGGAGGGGATACTCTCTTATACTGTTGGGCTCCCATTATTGCACAGATTGAGGCCCATGGCTGTTTTTATGCTTGGGGAATAGACATTCTTGGGACCACCTACCATGATTTATATAGGGTGGTCAGATTACATGGGTATTCATTGATTCACCCTAATCTAGTTATAAGTTAGGTGTATGAGTGCATCATTCCTTATGGGAGAGATGTATAGGTAGAGGATATGGGGGCTTTCAGTGCAGCGAGGTGGATAGGGATGACTATACTCAAGATGCCACACCAGCCAATGGCTTCCCTAACTATTACAGGACATAGAGAGCCACTCCTTATCAGGCCATGGTAGGGTTATGGGGAGAGGAGACACATACACTGATTGTGCTATACTACAGGTCAGTTGATAGACAGACAAGGAAGTTGGAGACCCACCCCTTTGACAGAGTACCTCAGCAATTTGGCCTCCCCTATATTGATATGTTTCCTCTAGCGGGGCCAGTATACAAGTCTGTTCATGAGGCCAGGGGAGGTCCTAGAGGCCGAGGTTGGACCATAGTTACTCCTAGAGTCCCCATTGCAGCTAGGTAGGTGATTCATGCTTGAGGGCAGTCTGGTGCTTCTCGAGCACCCTTACTTATGATCGGGGCTGCTCCTACTCATAGTGGAGAGGGAGATGAGCCCATTGATGTGGACTCAGACTCTGAGGAGTTCATCAAAGAGGAGACAGAGGAGGAGATGGTGGGGGATGAGACTGGTGAGACGGCCAAGGAGGATAGTAATTATGAGTGGCATGATACTCAAGATATCTTGAGGGCCGAGAGGGTGGAGGAGAGTGCAGAGAAGGTGACCCTAATCTTAGAGGAGTTTCCTTCTCAGGACTTAGGGGGAGATGATGAGTCTATGGCAGGACATCACTTCTTTCTAGATTTGGGGAGGTTCTCAGTTACAATGCAAAGATCTATCACGGTGCAGATCCGAGGACCCTACCTAGATGCCTGGAGATCCGAGTGAGTTACTACTCTTTTCTTGATTTTGTTTTATTTAGAAATTTTTAGTTGATATTTCCCTTTTGTTGTTTCATTTGTTTTTGACTTTATTTTTGATGATTTTCTAACTTGTTATTTCTCTCTTTTTTTTATTTGTAGTGACTACTGAGGGATGGCGAGACTTGATTCACCGAGTGTGTGTGACACCTGTTTCTCCTCTCGCAGAGTACTCAGCAGTCGAAGCTTACATCAGAGACATTGGAGAGCCCTCGGTAGAAACGGACGACATACCAATGTGTTTTCCCCTGTCTGGAAGGCGGTGAAAAGTTAGTGACCTCTCTTCGTACTAAGCTAGCTGGATATAGGACCACTGAGTGCTTGATGAGGAGGAGTCGTTCTCACAGTGAGACCACAACTACTAGCCGTGATCGTGAGCCCTTAGTTCATTTAGAGCATCATCGTAGCAGGAGTCCTAGACGCGGTCGTGCACCCTCTGAGGGATCCACAGGATTGAGAGATCATGGTGTCTTTTTGTAGTGATTTTTGTCGGATATTTATACGAGTGTTTTTGTACTTTTTGAGCTCATTGAGCATTTTGACCATGCCTAGTGCATGATGGCATTATATGTAAAACATGATTTATATATATATCTTTTTGGATCTAGATCTTCTTGTATCTAGAATTTTGTGATTTGTTTTCCTATGTGTACACTAGATGTTTTTAGAATCTTTGTTTTTATATGCTTTTCAGAATGTATGCAATGGATGACAAATGATAACAAATGTTGAATATAATGTTTCTCTTTTATTTGTTTTTGTAATGTTGATATGTGATGATGCAAACATATTGTAGTACTAAACTTTTGGCTTCTTTGGGCAATGTTCGTTGCTTCTTCTTGTTTTGGAAAACGTGATGAATATATAGTGATAATGAGATGAACTTGCCCCACTCCTAACTCCATGAAACTAGTAAGATGCGAGGGCTCAACACCAAGAGTTGGGAAGGGCACAAATTATATGAGTTTGAATGAATGAAAATGATGAGAGAAAGAACAAGGTTTTGACAAAACTAAATTTAGACTTGCGTACTTACTCTTACTCGAAAATACTACATAGTTCAGAATGTAACTTACTTTCCAGTTTATCTAGACTTAGATCCATGGATGGAAATTTGGTTGACAAAATCTGGTTTTGAGGATTTGATCTCTTTGGAATTTGGATACTTTATTTCACTTAATATACTTTGCTTTAAAATATTAATATTCACTAATTTATGTGAATGGACCCCCTACACCCTGTCTCATGCTACTGGTAGGAAGCATGGGCTCATCACCGAAGGCAAGACATAGGCAGTAAGGGAACTTCTTTCCTTTCTCAACCTCGCATCACCAATAAGAGATGTGGGCTCATCACCGAAGGTTGGTGGGGCAAAGAAGTGTGTAAAAATAAATTTTCTATTTTGTTTAGTTTTTTTATTTAACTTTACATTTCTGATTTGTGACTTTGGAGTATCCTTGTTTCAAAGAGATGTAAGAAGGATAGATGTGACACCAAGAAGCTTCTAGAATAGACCGCAGGTAAGAACAACTTAACCAAGTAGAAAATAATGAGTATGACCAAGTATGTAGGCCTTGGTATGGTTTTTGTCAAGACTTTGTCTGTTGAATTGATGAAATGATTTTGAAACTATTTGATGATATTATGAAAATTGAAGAGATATGATTTGAATGTTTTTGCCAATATTTCTAGAAGCTTATAATTAATTTCTTAAGAATAAGTTCCTTGACCATAAAATTTATGAAACGAGTGAACAAAATGAAACAACTAAGTGATTAAATGCAATGTCGGTAGATATAATATACAAATGGTGACGTTGATGACCTATGCATAAAACCATTTAAGATGCAAGGAATTGATAGTTTCATTAAAATCCTCACCTTCTAGTGTACACAAGAGATACACATTGTTTCCATAGTCTTTCATGACTCGATATGGGCCCAACCACTTGGGCCAGAATTTCCTCCTTCACCGGTTTTCTTATCAATCCAACTATCTAGTCTTAGAACTAGATCTCCCTCATATATTTCTCACTCGTAGACCTTTTTGTTATATTTTCGGCACATCCGGTTAGCATAGGCTATGTGCCATTTTTTGCATTTAGCCTAGCCTCGTCAAGGCTTTCTAGTTGAGAGAGGCGTGCCTCTCTATAGGCCTCTTCTCCCAAAATCCCTTGTAATGAGATGCGGAGACTGGGTATTTTGACCTCAAGTGGGAGAACTGCTTCTACCCCAAATACTAATGAGAAAGGGGTTGCCCCTATTGGTGTTCTTATTGAGGTTCAATGGGCCCATAAGGCCGGGTATAATTTTAAATGCCAATCTGTTTATTCTCCTTAACTATCCTTAATTGTTTTGAGGAGAATAGCTTTTAATGTTTTGTTTGTGGCTTCACTTATCCATTAGCTTGAGGATAGTAAAGAGAGGTGTATGATGATTTATCTTGAATTTAGTGCATAACTCACAAACCTCATAATTCTTAAACGATGTGCCATTATCTGAGATAATGACTTGTGGGACACCGTACCTACAAATGATTTGATTCAAAATGAACTTAGTGATTACGAAACCTAGTACGATAGTGAGAGGCATGGCTTCTACCCATTTGGTAAAATATTATGTGGTCATGATTATAAAGTTATGGCCATCTGTTGATGAGGGAGATAATTTCCCTATCAAATCTAGGCCCCACATGGAAAAGAGCCATGGGGTTGTGATTGAATTTATAGAGCTTTGTTGGCATGTGAATCTTGTGAGAGAATTATTGGCATTTATGACACTTGCTCACAAATTCTACTATGTCATGTTCTAGAGTGGGCCGAGATATCCCATTTGATGTATTTTGTGAGTAGTGGCGTGACCACCAAAGTGGCCTCCACATATCCCACTATGGGGTTCAAAGAATCTTTTTGGATTCTTCAAAGTGTCAACACATCTTAAAAGCATTCCATCGAAGGCTCTATGATAAAAATGACATATTTAGCAAGTGATAATGTGTAATCACCTTCTTTGTTGTGATGTGGCATCTTCTGGATACGCATGGTCCATGATAAAATTAACGATGTCGGTGTACCAAGGGCATGTAGATATGGGGGTTCCGGTTTCGAAAAGTATATGCATTCATCGAGAAAGTTTAGATATACTAGATCACCTCCATCTAACGGATTGTCACTAACCAGTCTCAATGATTTTTCCCTTAACGGATTTCTCTGGTTTACAAATGTTAATTCAAACTCACCCATTAAGGTTATGAAATGTCCAAATTTTTAGATAAAGACCCTTCCGTGAGAAATGTTCGTAAATGATATGTCTTTACAATGACCCTTGTTTCTTGATTTAACATGTAATGTCTTAAACGTTTGTTGCAAAGACTATGGCAAGATATTCTCTTTACTCTGTGTATAACATGTTTCATAATCAAACAATGTCCTGCTAATGAAATAGACTACACATTCTCGTTTATCATTGTCTTCTTGAGCCAACATGTGGGCTAGCGAGACATCGAGCTCATGTGAATACACGATCAAAGGATGATCTGGTCTAGGAGGCATTAGCGTGGGAGGAAACAACAAGAAGTGTTTAATCGCTTTGAAGGCCCTATGCATTCTTTTGTCCAGTCAATGCTATAATCTTTCTTTAATAAATTATTGATTGGATGAACAGAAAAACTTAAGTCCGGAATGAACCTTCGAATTGCACCAAGTTTCCCAAGAAATGATCTGATACCAAGGTCGTCTGATGGTGGAATCATTTCAAGAACAACCCAGATTTTGGCTAGTTTGACATCAATCCCTCGTGACGATATAATGTAACTCAGAAGTTTGCCTCCTATCACACCAAATATGCATTTCTCTGGGTTCAATGTGATGCCATATTCGATCAATCATAAGAGAATGATACGGAGTACTTTTGGGTGATCGCAGTGCTTCTTGGCTTTGACCAACAAGTCATCTACGTAGGACTCCACAATCTTATGAATAAGGTCGTGAAATATGTATGTCATTTCCCATTGGTATGTAACGCCAGCGTTCTTAAGATCAAATGGCATGACAAACAATAAGTTCCCCAAGGAGTTATAAACATGGTATTGGCTTGATCTTCCTCAGATATTTTAATCTAATTATACCCTGAAAACCCATCCATGGGGGAAAATAGTTCAAATCCAGGTTGTTGTATCAACAATAACGTCAATGGATGGTAACGGGAAGTCATCTTTGGGATAAGCTTTGTTAATGTGCGAAATTCTATGCAAATGCGTATCTTCCCATTATTTTTTAGAACAGGGATGATATTAGATACCCATTGTGAATAATCGAATGGTTTGATGAATCCCACTTAGAGAAGTTTCATTAACTCTTCTTTTACCATGAGAGCAACTTTTGGTTTCATTGGTCTCAACTTTTGTTTAATTGGCTTTGCATCCGGTTTGGTGATAATATAATGTACCACGATATGTGGTGCAATTCCCTTCATTTCTTTGTAATTAAATGCGAACGCCTTTTGATGTTCCTTGAGGATCTGAGTATGTATTTCTATCTCTTCTGGAGTTAGTGAGGATCCTAACTTCAAAATCTTTGGTTCTTCCTCCGTTCCAATATTTATTTCAATTGTCTCTTTAATTAAGGAAGCATTACCTTCTTCAAATTTAGGCGAGTGGCTGGAGGTACTTCCAAACTTTCCCCATTCTCTACCTCATAAATATCGAGATCCTTTTGCGGGGGAGATTCTATTATGGGATTTCCAAAATAGGAAGAGGAATGTGGGATTAGGGAAAGATCCACTATGTGATGAGCGAGATGTAGCTCCGCATAGGCATTTAGATATTCAAGAGTGACTCTATTGTTGTCAAAGTGATCTAGGATAGAAAACTCATTCTCAGCTTCTATACGTGTCAGAAGTGGGTTTGTTGGTATTTTACACACCAATGGTTCAAGATTTAAGTGATACTTTGTGAAACTTGTATTTTCCAACTCACTAGTTGGAGTGAAACGGGAAGATGAGGTTGCTATTTGTTGTCCACTCAAAATTCCCCTACTTTTAAGAAGTTGAAAATTAAAAATTTTAAGGTTAAGTGTCTTCTCTGTTATCCCAGTAACGTGAAAAGTCAAGAAATTGGAAAAATCTACATTTTTTGGGTCATTTTGTGTGATTTTCAGGCCTGTCGGACATTTTTGTTCTGCGTGTCCCAAGTTCTCCCAGGCCCGTTGTTCCCATTTCAGCCAATTCAGCCGAGTCACGTATTCCACGTACTTTTGTCCCAAATGTCCCAAGTTCACCCGGCCCATTGTTCCCTTTTCACCTATTCGGTGCGTCCACGTATTCTACATACTTTCATCCCGCGTGTCCCAAGTTCATTCAGGCTCTCTATTCCCGATCGCGGTTTACCCAAAGTCCTGCTTTTTTCGGGCTGTCGGAACTCTTTGTCCCAAATGTCCCAAGTTTTCTCGGACTAGCTTGTTCCATTTTCACCCGATTCACCGAGTCGCGTATTCCGCATACTTTTGTCCCAAATGTCCCAAAAGCATTTGTGTGTCTTTTCCCCGCATTGCCCAAATCGGCCGAACCACGTACTTCACGCTTTCACATCCCTCGTGTCCCAAATGAACCAAGTGCCATTCATGCTAATTTTTCCCGCTCTACCCGAATATCTTGCTTTTCAATTTGGTAGATATGTATTTAATGTGCATTTATTGCCTTTCTCTCTCCTAAACGGCTATATAATGAAACTGCCCTCTACGTTTTTACACACTGCTTTCATGCTATCTATTGCTCGAACCCTTGCAACCAAAATTCCTACGTGTATATCCATTCCCCCTGCAATTCCATCCCAAGTCTAGCTTGCAGCTTTGCTCTCCGAGTTACTATCAACATGAAGATCAAATTCCAGGGGCAGGAACAAATTTCACCACTCGAGTCCGCCGTTCCCGATATCAGGGACAGTGAAGTTCACCACCTTAACTTTGGGGATTTTTGGACAAGGATGACAGACACAAATCCTTCACCGATGGCACATATGATTCATGACAGTGGTCTGGCTTTCACCGGGTTGTTTCCCTATCTCAAATGCGAATGCGCAGATGCAGTGCTCTCTTGCGGGGCTCATTTCAACCCTGATTCGAGTGATTTGACAAACGTGCATGGAGCTCATCGCCAAACTTGACACTCCCACCATTGGCGCTGCACTAAGGATTCTAGAAATGGACAATGCTATAGTTATCTCCTTGAATCAAGCACAGGCCCTTTTCAATCAAGACAGTGATAATTATAAGATGCGGGTGGCAAAGTCTTGGCTAAAAACCCTAAGAAGGGGGCATCTCGTCTATCCAAAGTTCTGTTCCGTGCCAATTTCAATGAAGAATTATCAGATTTCATAATCCTACTGGCTCGGGTTATGGGCTTACCCTCTACTAATGAGTTCCATTTCTAGATGTGCCCGCTTATCAATATGGTGTGCGAGGGAACTCAGAATATCAATTGGGCAGAGATCATCAGTATGAACCTAGCGGAGTAGCTGTCTAATGTACAACAAACAAAGAAATTCTATATGACTTCATACCTGATGTATACTCTAGCAGCATCGAGGCAATGGTTTGGTTTTTCATACATCGATGCTCACAAGGATGACCCCGTGTATGCCTACTGCCCACAGTTCACCCTAGAAACCAGCAATCGCAATTTCTGAAGGGTGAATGATGCTTTCACCATGTACATTGTTTGGCTTCTTGAGAGTGACATAGCGAGAAGATTTTCTGATGAAGCCATGAGTCTGATATCGCACTACGGTGCTTATTTTATCCAATTCAGAAAATTTTCCTATATCAGGCTTGCTGGCTATGAGAGCACTCCTCTCAAGCTTCCTATGTTCTGCAATGACAAAATGGCCTTGATAGAAGTGTGTAGGCAATTGGAAAAATTGCATAGAACCTACAGGGACAAGAAAATTACTGGTTTGCACTTCCCCATCTCTTTGGGAAATTACACCTGCAAAACAGCCCTGGATGCACAAAATATAGAAAGAGCCCTAGCTCCCATCACTGTCCATTTCTTCAGGCCCAGAACTTGCTTTGACTTGAAAAAGTTTATTGAGTAGAACATCAAGATAACCTATCATCATAGGGTAGACACAAAGGACTATTGGGCTGACTGTGCTGATGATTTTGAAGCCAGAAGGAGGCATTATGGCAGGTTTTCCCTACAGTTAATTCAAGAACTTGGCTTGTACCAAGTTCCTGAAGGGCTCCAAGATGACAATTCTGACCTGTACTCATATGAGTATGACAATGTGGTCAAGCACACTCCCTTGGAGGACTTGGATTGGTTCAAAAAGGAGAAGGATGATTTGGCTGAAATCCTGGCTCCAGTCTTAGTGAGGACCAAGATCTGGTTTGATAGGAAAGTTCGTGAGCACAGGAGACACTCAGGGGAATCCTCCTCCAAGGATGCTTCAACACCAAGGAGGGAAGCATCGACACCTAGATCAAAAGCACCTATGCAAACCCCTCCAGCCTCGTCAACTCAAGGACCTGTAGTCTCTACTCCTTCCTCATCCACCCAGGTGTATCAGAAGAAATTCAAAGAAGTTAAGAAGGAGCCTGTGGAAAAAGACTCCCTGAGGAAGCATGCAGAATTGCCTTCGGGACCAGAGAACATTATTGTTCTCAGTGAAAGTGAAGAGAGTGAAGTGCCAACTCCTGCAAGCACCCCTGAAGCTCTAATGGATAAGGATAAAGAAGTCTAGAGCATTGAACTTCCAAGCACTGTTGATTCCTCTGCACCAAGAGCCCCAAGTGCTCCACTCATATCTCAACTTGAGGCAACAGCAATGCAAACCTTGGGCGCCATGAGTTCTCTGTCTCTTGGTCCTCTTGCCCCACCTGCTTCTTCCTCCTCCTCTTTTGCATGGGTGCAACCTCTTGTCGATAGCAGGAAGAGAAAGTCTTCCTCCCGGATCTCAGGACCAAATTTGGATGTTGTGGCGGCCTTGTTAGGCACTACTCCTCCTTCTCGCACCAAAAAATCCAGAATTACCTCCAGGATAGTGTCTGACGCTCAGGGCCAGCAATTCCTGGAGATAGCCAAGCCTAAGGCAGATAAGCCAGAGCAAGATTTGCAAGCGTCTGATCTTGAGCTCTCAAGGATTCCCATGGGAGAGTCTACCCCTGAAGGTGAGATCCATAATCTTCAGGAAATAGTCACCAGAGTCATTGGGAGGGTAGAGAAAGGGCAGAAAACCATTAAACAGTTAGAGGAACAAGTCCCTACTTGTCCAAAGATAAATTTTTGGATCCTACCCCATTGACTACCCTTCCACCACCTGTAATTCTGAGCCAGGATGAAGTACAGAGTATTAAAGACATGCACAAGTATTCTGTATATGGAAGAGCTATGGAGGCCATGGTGGATGATATGCTGGTTGCAGGATTAAACTTCATTGATGAAGCCTTCAAACTCCATGGGAAGGTGAGTAATTTGCAACAGAAGCTCTCCTCCACCATTGGGAACATTGATAAAGAACTTAAACTTTGGGGCAGTTGCATAGTAGACCTCCGGCTAATGGGACAAACAGATGAAAATATTTTGATGGCAAGCAAAGTCTTCGAGGATGCCAAGGATAATTTGTCAAAGTCCTGGGTCTACAGCATGGAATGGAAGATCAAGGTGTTGGAGGAGGCTTTGGGAGAATTAAGGAATAGCTGGCAGAAGGGTGAGGCCTTCAAAACACTAGTTGTATCTGCTTTCAAAGATATACATTGCCATCTTCAGGATGAGACTTCTGGTGTGCCTCTCTCCTTACAAGAAATCAAAGCTCAATTCAAAGCTTTTGTCAAAGGGGATCTATTCAAGGAAAGCTCCATTTCCAAAGAAAAAATGAAGGAAATTTGTTCTCTTCAATCTACCATTGAAGAAGCAAATAAAGATTATCATACTCATGTCGAGTTCGATAAGGAAATGGAGAAGTGCCTTGGATTTTGGACTCAGTCTACCACCAACACATCAGTCCCACATGGCAGAGACATAGCCGAGGCGTTGAAGAGATTCGATAAATGGATCTTAAAGTCAAAGTGGGTCCCTCCCACTCATAAGCACCTGTCTTCTTCTCCTAATTCTTCTCTTCTCTTCCCCTTCTTTCTCTCGGATTTGTTGTAATTAGTTGGGGTATTGCGATTAGCAACCCTTTAACTAATCATTAGTTAAAAGAAGTAGTTACCAAGAGTAACTGATTTGTAAACTATATAATGGCCTCTCCTCGCCATTTTGAAAAGAAAGAACTTGGCTTATTTCTAAAAGTGTAAATAAATCTTGAAGAAATCAATACAGAAGGACTTTTCATTCTTTGTCTATCTGATTTCCTTTATCCCTAAGCTATTCATTTAATCTTGTTAGATCATTTGTCTGTATTATGCTGGGAAGCTTTGTATTCTCGCAGATGTTATTTACAGAACTTTGTGTCTTTTTAAATTCCATCTTATTAATATGATACAAATGATCTTATTCCAATTTGTTGTACCCTCGCATGCATAAGGAATTACTCTGTCATCTATAATTCTGAATGGTGCCTTTCTGCTCGTTCTCGCATTTCCATTCCTCAGTCCTTTTGTAATTGATGATCCTTATTGAAAACACTTTCATGATATCCAAGTTCCACAAGAAAATCATACTTTGTATATGTGTAAATAGGTTCGTTTCTGAATAAGGGAACCTCTCCCATTAAAGAGGAGGGACTTCTTGTCCCCTGACTATTGCTCTTCTTGAAGTCCTATTTGATGACCAACACTATTGAATCCACGAGGAGGTTTTGTTCTTGTGGGATTGCTTCAATTGATATGAAATTGATTCCTTTGGTTAGATCTAATACCACCATTTTATATAATTGTAAGTGTTCAGCTCTAGTCTCATATGCTTCAAATACTTGGTTTGCGACTAGTTGCAAATATCCTAGCACTCTAATGTTATCAACACCCATCCTTTTGGCTATGATGAAGCCAAGGAGGAGGGTTTCGTATTCAACCCTGTTGTTTGTACATTAAAAGTTTAACTTAAAGGAAAAAGGTAAGATCTTTCCCTCGAGAGAAGTAAAGATTGCACTTGCCCTAGCTCCAAAACGACATATAGCTCCATCAAAGTGGAGAGTCCAATATTTACTTGGAAAAATGGATGTTGGGACATTCCTCGCACCTGTTTCTTCTACCTCGGTTACTTCTACCATACAAAATTTTTCTGATGGAAGGGAACTAATTCCTAGGGTGTATCCCATACCCATGGAATCAAACAAGAGGAGAGAATGGGTATATCTTTCTCTAGTAACTCAACAATTTTTGTGGTAGTGCCTAATGATACCATTTCTATGATGTTAGTCTCATTTTTGAGTGTTGGGATGTCTTCGACTAGATTCATAATTTCTAATTCTGTTGTAGGTATCAAATTTTCTTCTGGTTTTGAATTAATTGGTTTGTTAAGTTGATTCATTGGGAGTTCAAACTCGAGTGAACGCCTTGTCTCTTCTTCAAATTTTATAGGTGTATATTGAATGGTTTTGGGTCACCTTATGCCACAAATATTTTCCGTAGGTGCAAAAATATTATTTCCTAGAATAACGTAGAAGGGATTGCCTTCATGCGGTGTATCCATGGTCGACCAAGGATCATATTATAGTTGGTTTCCTGATCTATAATATAAAATTTGGTGAGGACTGTCTTGGGTCCTAAGGTGACTGGTAAAACTATGGTCCCAATTGAAGTGGCCTTGAGGCTATCATAACCTCTTAGCGTATTTCGTGTTGTGGAACAATTTGTTTCTCCATATCCTAGCTTTTGAAGAAAAGTGAAGGGGACTATGTTAATTATTGCCCCATCATTAATCATTGTGTGCTTAACATAATTATTGTAAACCCATACCTGTAAATGTAAGGTTGGGTTGCCTCTACACACAATTTCAACATCTATTGGCATTTTCTTATATCAATTATAAACTCGGTATCCTTATCCGGCTGCCCCGAGGCTAGACATCAAAGTCTACATGGTTTACTTGCATTTCCAATAGAGGAGTGATGTTAATTAGATGACCAAGACCTAATGCTTCTAAGAGAGCATCCCTATGGGTGGGAGAGTTCTTCAATAAATCCAAGAAGGAGATGTGAGAGAAGCTCTTTGTTAATTCATTAATGAGATCGTAAGCGCTTTATGGGTTTTACCAAAGTGTTTGTTGAATGTTTTCTCGGTTATAGCGAATAGGTTAGAACTGGTTGAGAATACTAGTCTCATGTTCTTGTTATAGTTTCTACTGGTAACTTATTGTCTATTTCTACTAATCCAACTATCTTGGTTTGTGGTCGAGTTCCTAGTTGGGGTGGGACCGGTGGATTTAATGAAGTTAAGGCTTCATGATCATTATTTCTTTTCATAACACCATTGTTCGTTTGGTTTGGATCCAACTTTGTTATTGTTAGAATGATTTGGGAGTGGATCATTAAAAATCTTGAGGGTGCATTTTAAGGGGAAACCGCCCCGTGTACGTGTTTGCGCTGGTATTACATAATTTGCCAAAAACATATCTATAAAGAGTTGTCTTTGGTCTTCTAGAAAATGTTGCATTAATTTATTGTATTCATGGCAAGCCCTAGTATCATGTCCTTGAATATTGTGGAAACCACAATACAAGTTGGGATTATAGTTTTGAGGTTGTTAATTTGAAACTGTTGTGGTCCAAAACTCTAATTAGATTGTTATTTATTAGAGTTAAAATTCGAGGTCACGCCTTTGGATTTGCTTTTGATATCCATTGGGTTTTAATTTGGGCCTTGTGTCCTGGATTTTCCATTTTTGTTGTTGTTGTCGTGATGGATAATTAAAATCCATTGCATTGATTGTTGGAGTAAAGTTGTTATTTCGTTGATTGTTAACAGGTGGTGAAACGTTTACAATGTTTTCCCTTTTAACCTAGTTTGTTACTCCATCTGTTGTAACTCTGCAGTTTTTGCTAAGGATCTTGGGTCCTTGATTGGTATTCCTGAATTAGAATAGGTTGTAGTGTTTTGATTGGGAGTGATTAATTTCCCATTTGTTCCATATGTCTTATGACTGTTGTCTATTACCGCTTGATCTATTCAGAGAGCACTCTCGATTACTTCATCATAAGTCCTTAGTGGGAACTTCTGGACTTCTTCCTTTATCTCTCTATTGAGAGAATGAAGGAATAAGTTGCATAGTTCCATCTGATCCATGTTTGGAGCACTTGCTGATGAGTAGAGGACTGTATACACCATCTTTGAATAAAATGGGCAGAGATTCATTGTGCTCTTGTTTAATATGTAAGAATTCCCTGATTCATGTTCTTAACAATTTGTTCATGTCAAAAGATTTGATAAATTCTGACACAAGTTGTTTGAATGAGTGTATCAAGGCTTCAGGTATTCTATAATACCAATCAAGGGCAATACCCTTTAAGGTTTTAGGGAATATCTTAGCAACATTACATCCCAAGGGAGCAATTCTTGAATGGCCGTGGCATAGGCCTTGATATGTGTATTTGGATCTCCCTCCCCTTTGTATTTAGACAAATTAGGAAGATGTCTTGGTAGCATGACACTTCATATGGTGAAATCTAGAGGCTCTTTTACATATTCTGAGTAATTCCCTACTGCATAGGTTTCGACCATCGATGGTGGCTGTTAAGGGGGTGGAGGGAGAGGAGAACATGTCTTCCTATGGTGATTTTGAATAAATTTTCAAGTAGGGAGGATCATTGCTCTAGTATGGGTTGTTTGGTGCTGCAGAGGTATCATACTTTCAATTGGAGCAGCGTTTGAAAACACGTTTCTATTTGTTATTTGTTGTAGATAGTTATACGAATGTTGAGGAGGCATGCCTAACATGCATGTTCCTGTGAGGAGGTTAACTTGGCTGGGATGATGTGGAGGGTTGGGGATTCCTACTTGCCTAAAATGTGAATTTTGATTTTCTTAAGAAAGTTCTAATCCTCTAACCTTCTCAACTAAGGCTGAGATAACCTCGATTGGTGAAGACACGGTGTTTTTCCTTAATGGTGGTTGTTGTATACCTTGAGGTTGTATAGGTGTATGGTACCCTACTATGAATTGATCATTACCCTGCCAAGCTTCACCGAGGGTGTTTCCCATAGGTGGAGATATGGGGGTGTTTTCTTGGAACAAGGTATCAGATTGTGTTTGCAAACTTCCTATAGGTGGGTACATGTTTTGGAAGTATTGTTCACTTCTAGCGTAGCGCGCTAAATACTCCTCATCCAAAAATGGGAGTGGATTTGACTATCTACTAATTTGTGGTCTGAACAAAACCCGAGGAGATGAAATGGATTCTCCAATAAACATCATATTGTTAGAGCCTAAGGGCTTTGGTTGTTGTGTTTGTGTGAGCTGATCCAACTCCTCAATTCGGAATGAAGAACTAGAACTAGTTCTTTGAGGAGGAGTTTGTGATGACAAGTAGTTACTTGAATAGTTTTCATCCCATGCAAAAAGTGAGGGTGATGGTTGTCTATTTGTTTGACCGTAATGTGCTTCGAGACCTGAGAGAGGTCTACCATATGCGTCATATCCTGACATATTCGAGGGGTATATAAATACCTGCAGAATAATGGGAAAGAGCGAAGGTGGATGAAAGAAATGAAAATAAAAGGGGAACAGTTGTTTGCTTCACGTCGGGTTCACCAATTTTGTATGATAGAAAAGTGACATGTGAGCATGAGAATCTACAAGTAGCTCTTCTTCGTACTGACCTCCCGAGGTCATGCTTTGACAAATTGGTGGAAATGGAATATATGTGGATACAGACAAACTAGTCGGGTAATCTTATATCCTCAACATGCAATAATGGGATCTGTAAGTCTAAGGAAAAGAAAGATCTCCTAACCTGAATTGGTGTAATGGATTGTTCAGATTTAATAGCTGCTTGGAGGCTCCAATCAATGTTGAGCTCTGCCGAGATCCTATCTATTGGCTGTTGGATACGTGGAAAATGACATGTAGGTGTTTCATGTATATTTCCATACAAGGTCATGAAAAATGGTAGTGAGAGGCATAGTGGACTTATAATAAACTATGGGTGGTTTTCTCGGTGTTGCCTAGAAAATATTAGCTTGATTGGCTTCTATGTTTAATACAGAAAAATTATGCTATGATATCCGGCAAGAGTGGTGAGGATCTAGATACCAAAGATGTGTAAACTGATGTCAATACTTAACTAACTAGCAGGCCCATTGGGTTGTGGGACCTGGGGATCACAACCATGAGTTTGTGGTTGTTGTGGACCTATTATGGTCATGTGAAGAATCAATATCTTCTTTTGACTATCCAATAGTCATAATCCTTTTCAGCTTCTATATTTAATATCAGGAGTTGTGTGATCTTCTCAGAATACCTTACGGGTGTTCTAGAAACTTGTATATGTAAGCCTGGTGTCTATGTCGATGAGAAGGTCTCCTGCATTTGGCTCCGAACTAATGGATCACAACCAAATATATGTTCTCTTACAAGTTCTTGTATGGTCATGTGGATAACCTATCAAGGTAGTCCGTAGTTGGGTTGACTTGACTAGAATGTGTATGCTTTGTCATCTTCAATATTCAATTGTCTCAATTGTTCACTAATTGCTTGTAGGTTTATTGTCATTTGAAAGACCTGAATCCTAAGCCCTTGATCTATATCCGTCAATGTTGTGAAGATATTTGGCTGAGGTACTACCGGTTCGAACACGTAATCTCTAGGCTCTCTGGGTCCCATAATTGTCATGCAAAAGATGATTCAACCTTAACTGAAATGAGTAAACTAACTATGAAAGATATATCTACACTATGCTTATATTCCTTTTATTTTTGTATTTTTGATGATGTATATTTGAATGAAATTAAAAGAGTAGCTATTCTAATATATTCAGATAATGGACAATTAATCTAATGACAGAATTAAAACAAGTAAGTTAGCTTGATATAGCTATTTTCCTGTGCACTTGTGAGTTTATCCTAAATATTTAAATAACTAACTAATCTAATCGAAAGACCTTCAATCTTACCTCAGAAGTGAGGAATAAATCATAGCTTCTTAGAAGCTATCATTCCCCACAGCTTCCCTGGCAATACTAAAAGTAAGCTTTAACTGAAATAAAATGATTTGCTACTCTATTTGATATATTGTAACTACAACTTTGATAGTTCAAACCTAGAGTTTTACAGAATAGTGGTAAATCTAGTCATGTCATGAGTTGTCCCCTCAGTGTGATTTCTCCATTCCTTCATGTTCTCATGAATCCAAAAAGTGTGAATGTGATAGCGTCAACAGAAGAAGATACTCAAACAATGGCAGCTTTGGATATAAACCGAATAAAATGCAAGTAAGAGAGGGATAGTGCAAGTGAATAGAGCTTGACTATGTAATTCCTAGCAGGATTTATTGTAGGGATACAACACAAATATACCAAGAATTATGGGATCTATTTCTTGTGACAAAACAATAACCTACAACTCTAAGATTATCAAATGAACTCTAAACTAGAATTGAAACTATCTTATGATAAGTTGATCGTGTAGGATAAAGAATGGAGCAAAGTGAAAGTGTGAAGATCAAATGATCTCTAAAGCGAAAGGAGAGGCAGAGAATTCATGAAAAATCCAAACCTATTGAAACTTATGGAAGAACTTCATAACACACCAAATAATAATTCATAGAAGGAGAGGGGCCATTTTCTTGTAAACAAGCATTTGGATTTACCATAGGGTAAGTTTGAATTGATCTCTTCTAATATAAACAAAGGGAAATCACTATTTACCAGAGGCCAAAATGTAAATGCAAGCAATAGTGGTTGAGAAATGTGGTTGAAAATTTAATTTTTACGTTTGACAAGATCGTCGAATGTTCCGGAAAACGCACACATGACCGCCGCCTTGACAGGAGGCAATTACATGACTATCACCCCGTTCGAGCGGTGGTCATGAGACCACCTCCCAGGGGGTAGCGGTCCTGTAACTTAAAGACAAAAATGCAAGGAAAAATGGGGCAAAGATTAGAACAAAACATGTAAAAGGTATACAAGGCTTTTGGGATGCAAATGTACATTTGGCAAGCTTTTTTGGATTCTGAACACCTTGCGAAGAGGTCTGAATCATCATTGGGGTCTCTCGTAATCTCTCTCCGGCAAAAAGATATAGTACCTACATTTTTGGGTATGTACAGAAAACCTACTAAAATTTTAAGTGGATTATGTTAGGGATGTGTTCTTAAAATTCATACAATCACTTGGGTTACTCAATTGGAGAAAATTGGAGTCATGGTTACATATTTGAGCTTACCAAAAAAGGAGCTTGTTTTGAGAAGCTAGTAAAGGATAATGAAGGTAACCATGTTGAAATGCATTGTATTGATGTTGTTTCTTGCCTTCATAATTATTTTAATGTGTCATATTATGTGTGAAATTTCATGGTTTAGTTTGGAAAGTTCATTTCTTGCTTAAAGGGAATTGAGCAAAAATTGCCCTATTAGGCCTATTGAGAAGCATCTCTGAATGGGTATGAAGGTGAGTGTTTCTCCATGTGACCTATGCTTCTAAGTGATTGAACTAGTTATATACATATAATTTTAAGTTTACAAGATGATATGAATCCATGAGAAGTTTTTGGAGGTGTTTGGACATGTTACATAAAAGACTAGTTTTTTAACTCTCAAGATCAGCTAGACCAATCTCTGAGTTTCAAGTTTTTGAGGGAATTCTGACATGAATTGAAGGATGAAAATGAATTTTGAGTTAATATACTTAAATTTATTTCCATTTTTAGGTTACTTTCCTCATGAGGTGAAGTTTTGAGGTGTGAATCAGCTCAATTTTGGCAGACCAAAAGTTTGAGACCTAGGAACCAACCAGAAGGTTTTGGGAAAAGGTGTTTTTGGATGACCTATGCTTTGAATTGGATCTTAATGATTTGATTTTATGAAATTATACTTCCCAAGATTCAATTTGGTATATTGGTTGTCTTCTGAAGGTGAGTGGAAGCTCTTCAATTAGCATGATCTTCAGGATTGTATTTTGTAGGTGCTGATTTGAGAACACCTAGGAGTACTATTGCTGATTTTTGAGGATGTGTCAACTTTAATAAAAAAATTATGAATTATTTAGACTTTTGGTACCCCATTCAATGCTCAAACCGAATTGTAACTCATTTGGACAAGTTAAGGAGCTAAAAACAAAATGTTGTCCGATTTGTCCACTAGAAGACAAAATCGACTTGCGCTTACAAACTTAAGTTGAGCAATTTCGAGATGTTTTTTTAGGATGTAAGAGGTTATTTTCAAATTTTAGGAGGATCAGGAAGTGTAATAGTTCTTCCTAAAACTGTAAAAGCATCTTGACAGGTCCAAACAAGAAACATAAGTAACTAAAATAATCATCATTTCTTAACAGTTTCAAAGCAGTTTTGAATTCCTCTTTTGGTATGGTTTTAATAAATAATTGTGGTTGGAAGAGTAAGGAGAGAACATGAACATGATAATTATTCATATATGAATCCTTGAGAGTATTTTTCTGAGCTCTACAAGAATATTTTTGTAGGTTTTTGCAGTATTCCAATGATGTATTCAAGAGCATGAAGAACTGATTTGAACTTACTGTTTTAACATAAAAAAATTGTAGATTGAAGAAGTGTGCATGGGAAAAGAGAATTTTTAATCCTTCAAGAGGCTTGGGACAGTGATTTAGGATATTTATGCTTTACTTTATTTGCAAGTGGACTACATGAAGGTGTGAAAATAAAGAAAGCAACTTTGACTATATTTGTTTGGGAAGAAGCTTGGAATGATATGATTTTGAAGTTGATAAGAGGGTGAAGAGAAGGTGAAATGAGAATGGAAAATGATATGATTTAGAGGTCACAATAAGTTATTTAAAGACAAACACTTGAAGTGATCAATATTTGTGTATAAATGTAAGTGGTTGTTTAGTAGAAGGGAATTGTAGCTTCCTTGCAAGTTGTTGCTTGTTAAATTTTAGTAGGGGCTTGACCAAATCAGGTTGGGAGTGGTAGCTTCCATGCAGGTTGAAGCTTTCTAAAATATCAAGTTGTAGCTTGAGTATAATATTGGGGTTTTTTCCTCAAAATTTGAGTTGTAGCTCAACTTGAAATCATTGTAACATCATAGGAAAAATTGTCTAAGTTAGTTCTTTGATTTCAGTGGGTTTTTTTCCCTTGATGGGTTTCCCCATTAATTCTTGTCTTCTCATGTGTTCATGTATTTTTGTTTCTCTGAATCTAATGGTTGAATGATTCTGCTTCATCATAATTCAAATTTATTATGTGTAACTAGGTGAAGTAACTAACAATGTTGTTAAAAATTTAGAGTTCACTTATTCACCCCCTCTTAGTGCCCAAAATTCATAAAAACAATAAGCTAGATACAAATAAAACCCTAGGTGAAATATATGGAATAAAATATTTAGATGATTTCACAATAAACCCCAAAGTGTTTTTGACTGGAAAACTGATGAACATATATTGTCGCAATAGAACCTAGAAAATCCTAAAACTTCCGTGATTTTCTTGGACTAGGTGCCCGGGATAAAATAGGGGTGTTAAGGCACCGAGATACCTTTGGTAGATGCCTATGACTATGCAAGACCTCAAAAACTAATTTTTGTTATGTTGTAAAATGGTCGCTAACCTTTTTTGTTTATTTCCTGTATGTCATTAGATGATCACAAAATTCATCTGTAACCTGCAAAAAAATGACACCTTCGCAAAAGCTCAAACTATATAAAATCGTAAAAAAAATAAAGATTTAAATGGGGAGTCATATCGACCACGGAGATCACCCAAAAGAGTGAACTTACAACCGAGCGTTGCACTACATCTCGAGAATCCATGTGATTTTGGTGAGTGTGTGTAAGAATTATACCCTAGGAAGTTCTTGTTCAAGATGTACTTGATATCAAGTGATAGCTAGATGTAACAATGTAAATAGATGTGTGGATGAAAAAATGAACCTCCCCTCTTATGCATGTATGAAGAAAATGCAGTCCCTTGTCCCTTATATGAGTGCTATATTGATGCCTTGATGCTCTTAGAATGCATTTGGATGCAACCTTAGGTGATGATAGTATATGCTTAAAGATTGGTCCCTTATTATGGTCACATAATTTTGAATATATATAGTTCCCTTGTTTTAATTTTGTAATTGATAAATAAAAGGATGAACCATAAGAAAACAAGATGCCAAAAAGAAAGAAAATGAGGCGAGTAAGATATAAATATGTCTCTGGGCACCCCAGAGGGATAAGGGCACCCGAGCGTTGGCATCCTAGATGGGTGTTGGTTTCTAGGATCAATAAAGATAAAGTAATGAAGATTAAGCTAGGTTTTGGGTCAGTGTAAAGCCAAAGAGGAAACAAGAAATATAGAAAAGAGGCCAAAGATATATGTCAATTATGATTTTTCTCACTTAGAAATCATATGAATAGTAGTATGTGATTAGGACCTAAAAATGTACCTAAGTGCATGATTTTGTGTCTACATTTTCCCCCACTTTATGTTGTTGAGTGAATACTCATTAAAATAAAATAGATAAGAGATTCGTACTTGATAACCATGTAGATTGATGGTGAAAGCATGTCGAAGAGACAAGAAAAAGTGCGGAGTGATAAAAATGAAGCGTGGAAGCTAATAAAGAGGAAGTGACCATAGGGGTGAAGCGTATGTGTTGTGTCATTTTGTACCTATTGTTGTTGTGCTTATGTTCATTGATGTGGGCCTTCTTCTTGTTACGTATTAACGATGGACCTGTAAAAGAAGATCAAAAGAGTAGTCAAATTCATGTGTTATGAAAACTCTGTAAAAGTATGTAAATGATGCAAAAAAATGTAGTAAAAGGAACATGTGCACATGATACATGACGATTAGTGAAAAGGATATAATGTGTCCTAAAAATTTGTAGAAGAGATATTGTTTTGGGTGATCTCATGCCAAGAATGAGTTTTTTTGGGTGATCTCACACCAAGTGTGAGTTTTTGGGAGATCTCATGCCACAACAAAAGAGTGTTAGGGAGAAAGGTCTAGTTTTATTCTCCATCCCCGATCGCTTCCTAGATTTATATATCACTCGCAGATGGTGTTATCTTATTTTTCTCATGTTGTTCCAAGTTCGATCCAAGGAAATATAAAATGAAGATATAATACATTCTTATTGATGGAGGATTGTTCCTATACTATTTAAAATTCTCTGTGAACTATTTCCAACTCTGTTGATCCGAGAAAATAATCAGTAACCATCCCATGGTCATAGGTGCCCACGAAATTTTAGGAGTGCCCAAGGCGCTCATGTTTGTACATGAGCATTGGTGTATTTGCTAAACCGAGGACCCAAGTTAAAATCTGGTTTGTTCTATGTCCAGTAACTTTGTTTTGTTCTTGTACTATGCAGCCTATACCAAAGCTTTGAGATACTAAATGGGTGACTGACTCAACCAATGTATATCCCCCTCATTTGGGGTGCATGCGAAGTTTCTAGGAGAATATGGCCCAAAGGAGAGGACCAGATGCTAATATGAAACTCGATGCCCTATAGGGGGAATTTTCATGGTAGAAACCAATGAACATGCAAACAAAGTGGATAGAAATGTGTTAGTAGAAAAAGAGACAAAATGTTATAAAATATAATTTAAACAAGCAATAGTGCATACAAAGTAGACCAAGAAAAGTGGGTTTCAAACATAATACATCACTCACAATGTCGTAAGATAATCGGGGCTTAGTGGTCAAAATAATACAAGAAATGAACAAGAATGACATAGGTCATAACCCACAAACAATGGCATACAATAGAAGACAAGAGAAATCGAAGTATCAAACAACCATGGTGGAAAATAGTTCCTGTGAGAAAAATACTACACATGAAGCACCTATTAACATGTTAGAAATATAAAAAGTATGTCAAGACATGTATATATCGATAGAGTAGTGTGCTAGTAAGAATAGGAAGTAGTATAAAATGAAATAATAACACCTATAGTATGAAAGAAAGTATATGCTCCTAGGATCCTAGGTGGAATTGGTAAGAGGTACAAAGTGCCAAGCATCATTACTACGTGTAAGGATCTGTGGAAATTTTGCATTCACAACTAAAGAACAAGTGAATGTGCATGTGTATATAAAAAAGATAATGACATACTAGATATTTGTCTAACATAGTAAGCAAAGTGTAACATGTGAGTATAAGAAAACAAGAATAATTACAGCCAAGATATGCACCATGTTGTGAGTGTGAATTTAATGGAATGAAAATTGAATTTGATAGAGCAACATGCACCCCCCGAGAAAATGTGAATGAGCATGAGTTGAGGTTTATTTATAAAATACTCCTCGACAAAGAGAATGAACCATAGAAAAAGAGTGCGTCATCGGTAAATGGTTTGAAACTATGCACTAGAAAGATAAATCAATTATGCATAGAGCGTAAAAATTTAATGTGGTGAGTTTCATTTCAGATTTATACCCTCAATAGTTAAGTATGAACCATGTAACTAGAGTGCATCATAGGGTAGTGTGATGTGTAATAATGTGATGCTAGAGAGATTTTGTGTGAATCCACAAAGTGTGAAATGTGTAATGTGTATGATGTGAGGTTCATGGATGTAGTATTCCCACAACAAAGTCAAGTGCGAACTTTAGCACAAGAGTGCGTTATAGGGAAATGGTTTGATAATGTGTGATAAATAGATATAGCAAAGAAGCATAGAGTGTAAAGAGTGTGGGTGAGGTGAGGTTCATTTCAAATTTAGACCCTCAACAGTCGAGTATGAACCGTGAAACTAGAGTGCATCATATGGTAATGATGATACAAGTGTATCAAGATGTGCAATGGTGCTCAGAGAGATATGAAAACATAAAGAACAAAGAGTATGAGTAGAAATAATAAACACCTGATTATGCTAAGAGGGGCGAGAAATAAGTATGATACCCCCAAGTGTATGGTGATGATAAGAATCAAGTTACATCAGTATAAAAGATCATCATTGTCATGGTCAAGCCAAATGGATATGCGTCGAGACCTCATAAGTGATAGTATGTGGTTGATAATATAAGGATCCATTGTGGCGTAAATTATACATGCCCATTGTGTATTCCCCATCATTGAAAGGTGGTAGTGGAGATTCATGTACATGCCAATAAGTAATATTTTTGCATATCCAAGAAATGAATCATTGGAAATATAAACATGGTTGAAAGGCATGGAAACGTGATATCAATATGATTGGGATCTAGAGTGCCTCTAGTGTAGTCAAGAAAAGACTCGCCCAAGAGTAATTGGATAAGTGCGAGGAGTGAGTGCAAAAAGAAAAATATATGGAAGACATGGAGGCCACAAGTAGCAATAATGCAAACATATCCATGATAGAGGTGAGGAAAATTAGGTGGAGAGTGGAGATCTCGTGAGTGTGAATCCAAATCGAGTCAATTCATTATGTGTACAAATAGTTTCAGAGCAAGTGGGATTGAATAGAATGTGTTTCCAATAAGATTTATCCATGAAAAAGTGCATGTGAAAGGAGGAAGCACAAACATAGGTTGCTCATAAGAAGATGAGGATGGTGAAATGATGTCTAATGTATGGAAAGAACCATCGAAAAGTACCATATTATCAGTATAATGAGGAGGTGAGGATGAAGTGGATGGGACGGTGTCCAATTCACAAATAGTTCCTTCAAGTGGAGGTAAGTTTATAAGATAATTCGTGGGTTGTTGATCATCAACGAGATGCATAGAAATATCAAAAGTTGGAGTAGGTAATAAATTGGTTGGATATAGGTGACAATATTTGAATGGGTCATAATCAAGGATGATTGTATGTTCAAAGCCATCATGTAAGAATTTAATGCACCGGTGAACTGTAAAAGGAACTACCTACATGGCATGAATCTATGGCATACAAAGTAAGCAATTGTACTAAACTGGGATATTGATAACAAAGAATGCTATAAGAATACTTTTTGGCCCAACAAAGGATACGTAAAGTAATAGTTCCTATGCATAGATGTGTAGAAGAATCATACGCATGAAGTGAAATGGAGGATGGGATAACATTTGTTGAGGAAAGGTCTACATTATAAAGGATTGATAAAGTACAAAGATTGAGCTCATATCCATTATCAATTATAATCTACTTAATATCCACGAGATACATGTCAACTAGTATATATAGCGGAAGATCATTTTCATAAATAGAAAGATAGGCAATTATATCAGATGGTAAAGTAAGTTGTTGAGAAAATACATCTATGAATGTTTGATATACTATGTTGGATGAGTAGTAGAAGGAATGCGAGTATTAGCCAAGAGAAAAATATTTTATCTCTACAATTTAGAATTGGCTAGCAAGAAATCATGAATGGAGATATCCATGATGAGAGAATCCTAGGAAAATGAAAGAAGTGATGAGATGAGGACCCAAGAGTGTTTGAATGAGACGGGTTCACAAAATGATTTAACAAATATTGAATTTTATAAAACCCTAATTATAGAGTCATGTATGATAAATAAAACGGTAAAGCATAAATATGACATAAGAAATAAGCTAGATAAAAAAGAAACCCTAGGTGTAAGAGAGGGAATATAATACTTAGTGGATTTCTAAATAAATCCTTAAGTGTTGTGGTCTAGTTGATGAACAAGAGGAGGAGACTGTCACAATTGAACCCGAAAATACTTTGAAACTACCATATGAGCCTACCGTAGGGCACCCGGGATCGGATTGTGGCGCCTAAGTGCTAGATACCACTTTGTGGTAGGTTCTTGTGACTACACAAGACCTCAGAAATTGATTTTTTTTGTATTGCAAGATGGTCACTAACCTTCATTGTTGGTATTTTTTATGGAACTAGATGATCACAAAATTCACATGTAACCTGCAAAACAAATTATACCCTAAAAAACCCCAAAATACATCAAATCTGAGAAAAAAAAAGATAAAAATGGGGATTCAGAATGACCTCGGAGGTCACCTGATAGAGTGAACTTATGATCAATCACTACACTACATCTCAAAATCCATGTAGTTCTAGTAAGTGTGTGTAAGAATCGTGCCCTAGGAAGCTCTTGTGAAAGATACACTTAATAGCGAATGATAGCTAGATGTAGCAATGCAAATAGATGTGTGGATGGAAAAATGAACTTCCCCTCCTATGTGTGTATGTAGAAAATGCAGTCCCTTGTATGAGTGCTAGATGGATGCCTTGATATATTATAATGCCTTTGGATGCAACCTTAGGTGATGATAGTAGATGCTTAGATCTCGGTCCCTTATTATGGTCACATAAATTTGTATTTATATGATTCTATTGTTTGAATTTCGTAATTGACAGCTAAAATGTTGACCCATAAGAAAACAAGATGCCCAAAAGATAAAAGAGTCCCAAAAGAGGTGAGTAAGATACAAAGAGGTCGGGGGCTCCCAGAGGGGATGAGGGTGCATGGGCACTAGCATCTTGGCTGGGCACCGTGTCCATAATCAATAAAGATAAGACAATGAAGATCGGGATGGGATGTGGGTGCATGGCAAGACCAAAGAGGAAATAAGAAAGACAGAAAAGAGGCCAAAGATAGATATCAATTACTAGTTTTCATTCTTAGGAATTGTTGATGAGGGTCATCAATCCTTGCCATTAATAATGTCAATCTAGGTTGGTGTCCGAAGGCTATATGCATTAAGAGAAGAAGATCTTGGAAAGAAACTCCTTTAAACACAAACCAAACTTGCATAAAATAAATCACACTTGCAGAAATAAAGTTCGCATGAAATAAATCACACTTGCATAAAGGAAATCACACTTGAAGGAATTTAAACACACTTGCATAAATTGAAATTGTTGAATTAGAAATAAACATAATTGAATAAAACACCTGCAGGTTCACAACAGACTGAATTTTCACAATACAAAGATAAAAACAATACAACAGAATGAATTATAGAAAAATAAATAAGCAAAAACATAAGTACACATATCCATCTTCCTTGGAATGAGTGGTCAACTCATTCCTTGGAAGAATATTTAAATCATACTTCTGAGATCTTAAAACTATCGAATATTTGAGAGGAAAGAGAAAATATTTATTTCTTGGGAGAAAAGCATTACATATCTCAGTGTGGAAGGTTGCATTTATAATTATTGCATCCAACCAACTCCTTATTTTAGGAAATAAAATCTGATCTTATCTTTATTCTAATCCTAACAACTAAGATCTCCATCTTCACAAAATATGGAGAGAGATATATTATTGGAGTCAAAGTCTTATCTCACTTATTTTAGGAAGATTTGTTCCCAAATCTTCTCCTTACTTTTCGGTAACAAGAATCATAATAATTTTATTCTTATACATTATTGAAAGGAGTAATTTTCTCAAAATATGATTTTGACAAAATATCTTTCTCAAATTTTCCATTTGACTTTGTTTTTTTTTACTATGGAACTTCTGACGCTTGTCTGATACGCTTTTTCCGTGGACTGCAGTTCACTAAAAGTTAGATTTATCTTAATTGGTAAAACTTGTTGCAAATATGAATGATATTTTTGTTAAACACGTTGCTATGAACAAAAACCTCTCTCAGATTTTCCATTTGACTTTTTTGTTTCTATTTATGCAATTTTTAGTGCTCGTCTGATACACTTTTCCTCAAATCAGAGCTCACTAAACGCTAGATCTCTCTTCATTGGTAAAATTTCTAGAAAATATGAATGAGGTTTTTTAAAACACATTTCTATGAACAAAAATCTCTCATATTTTTTGTTTTACTTTTCTATTTCTTTTTATGGAACTTTTAGTGCTCATCTGATACACTTTTCCTCAGACTACAGCTCACTAAAAGTTAGATCTCTCTTTATTGGTAATACCTGTAGCAAATATGAATGAGGTTTTTGTTAATCACATTGCTATGAAAAAAAAAATCTATCTCAAATTTTCCATTGGATTCTATGATCTTTCACAATTCCTCAAAATCTACAAGTTCTGGAACTAAGCTGCGAGTTCCGGAACTAACTCTGTGAGTTTCGAGCTAACTTAAAACAACTATAACTTTTACATACGATCTCGGATTGAGATGATTCTTTGTTTGAAATTGCATAATTTTTCAAGAAGAATCTGAATATGAAATCAGATTTGAGTTTATATATACCATCCATGATCAATTCCACTTTTCCCAATACTAGCATTATCTTTCTTTTATGGCCTACATACACAAGACTTTGCATCTTTTCCCAAATAATCAATAGGATTAGTCAACAAAATAGATAACAAAATATTTCTAAAGAATGAACAAGATATATATCCTATATTCTATCTTAAGCAAACTATAAGTTCCTAGATTACATTTAAATCCACTTTCAAAGGTAATTTAGAAGGATAAAATAATAGTAATTTATGGCCAATTTATGGCCTCAATCAATGTTATCCATTTTTACCCCTCAGGTAAAAATTGACAACTTGAGAGAAATTGAGCTTGGCTAGTTGGGCAAGGCTTCAAAGATTGAATCTAGAGAATTCAGTAAATTTCCATGTTTTGGAACACTTGCAGTTAGATTTGGCACATTCGGTCTTCGTAGGTATAGGTAAACTTTGGCTACGAGCTCTTATGCGTGTAGCTATGGGCTCTATTGTGTATGGCTATAGGCAAGTAGGAGTGCCTAGAAGTGAGTTCTTCCACTTCCTTATAATTCACCCATACTGCATACATGCATCCTCCACTCCCCAAATCTGGCACATTACATTTGTTCCATCCATTAGTTATTGTGGGAAACCTATAGGTGCACATCTAGTTGTTGTGGGAAACATGTAGGTGCACACCATGGTCTGCGAGCAAGCTGTAGGTGCATAGCCTCCCCACCAACCACCTTTTTTATTATAAAATTTGATTTTTGGGGCCTGTACTTTAACACTCCCACTCAAAAATGATAAAACATGAAGAGTAAATTTAGTGGGTGGGAGAAAATTAAAAATACATCTATAGTCCCAAATTTAATGCCCAGGCCTAAGAATCTATGTATAAACCAGAAAAAGATGACTTGCACTAAAACTGCCATAACTTTCACTACACTCAACAAAATTGGACAAACTTGTACTCGTTGGAATTGGGATTCAATCCTCCACATTTAGAAGTCAAAACATCAAAGATTTGTTAGTGGTAGGTGGTTAAAAATGTAGAAATGTCCCAAGTTCAAAATGGTCACTTCCAGCAGCTAAAAAGTGCATTAATAAAGCATGGGAGGCCATTTTCTTCTATTACAGTAAGGTAGAGTTCAGTGAGGGATGAATTTTGTAAGGTCATCCATCACTTTTACAGTCATTTAATGCCCATTGATGGTGGTTGAGTGCCAATTTCTAGTTCCCTCTCTCTCATTTATTCTTCTATATTTGTAAAAGAGAGCTCATTAAAAAAAGGAGTTGGATAATTTTGCAAGGCTTCTCTCTTCTTTGTTCGACAAGATAGTTGTAGAATTTTCAAGACTTCTTCCCTATGCATTGTAATGGATTCCATGCCTTCTTCCAATTCCAATGATGTATTTTGCACACTTTGAACGATGAAATTCATGTTTGTGGTAATTTCATTATCCTTTAATAATTTTGACTATTTTTCCTACCTCTCATCATATTATTGGAATGTTGTGCATTTTTTTGTTCCATTTCAAGATTTAGGGAATGTTGTGTTTACTTGAATATGGGATTGAATATAGGTGTAATCTATGATGCTTTTCCATCCTTTTGACACTAATTTTCTTCCACTTTCTTGCATCATGAGTTGTTCAACACACCCCTTTTCTAATGTTGTCACCTTTGTAGTGTAGGATTTATCCTTTTCACCCTTTCTCCTCCTCCCCGCCTCTCATTGAAGCCATATATTCGAACTAGATAGGTGTTTTCTTGCATTAGGAGTAGTTGTAGCATAGGATTAGGAAGAGGAACCATCCTTCTCTAGAGGACCATCTCAAGTTTGCAAGTCCCACAGCTTGAGAGATGGTCCAATGTTAGAAAAAGTAGGGATTTGTCATTGTCATATCCTAGGGTGCTACTTTTTGTGATAACATTTTTCGCACGCCTAGTGGGACATGTAAGTGAAAGCTATATATTTCACATGTGTGTATTTTGATATTCATTTCCATTTCACCAAGTTTGTGTCACCATTGGTGGAATCTCAGCTTTTGGAAGCACTTTTAAGAACAAATGATGACTCTATTGGCCCACACAACCAATATTAAGTTGTAGATCATTTCCTCCATCAATTTCTATCAATTTTTCTTGTCATACCTTCCATTTTTCTCTAATATATGAAGTTGAGCAATCATGACTTCATTCCCACAATGGAGTTCAAACTTGCAGCAGCAGTACTATTCAAAGCCATCTCCAGGTTACTTTAACACACCTCCATAAAGGTTTCAAAATTAAAATTAGCATTATATATATTCATGTGAGCCAAATTCAAATTAGTTTTGCCATTTTCCAAACTATTTATATATTTTAGAGGATGGATACACAAGTTTTGGAGGTAGTTTCACACCTAAGGAGGTTGGTTTATACAGAAAGTTCAAAGAATGGATACAAACATGGTGCGGATAAGAGCTACATCTCAATTTAAAGCATTCGAAAATTGTTTTAGAAAACCTTGTCTATGGGTTGGCCCTATGCCAAGACACTACAACCCTCAGTAGAAGATTGATTTCATGATTGAAATGTTGCCTCAACTTGCAAAGTGGATAGGGGAGATAGAGGCTTATGAATTTGATGCAAGGAAACCTTATCAATGGGTAAGTACTGCACCACTACCTCATATTTCTTCTATTTATTATTCAAAATTTGCATCATTTCAACATGAATATCATGATCCTATCTTGTTGCATGTTGCCCTAGTGTGGAATCCCTTTCTCCTTCTTCTAGTTTCCCACCCCATCTTAATTTTCCCACCCTTTTCCCTTCTAAACCAAATTCCCCTCCTCATAAATAGGAATTTGTGCCTCTTACACCACCTTAAGAAATAAAAAAATAAATTGAATCCCAACCCACCCATCCTCTTGTAGTCCCAAATCCATTATGGGGGAGAAGAAATCAAAAAATCAGTCAAGAAGAGGAGAAGAGTGAAGAGCTTAGCAAAGAAGAATTGGAAAGAAATTTGAAGGAATAGGCTATCAAGTTCAACATCAAGTAGATAACATTAATAGCTAAACCTCCAATGAAATTTGTGATTCAAGGATAAGAGGTGAAGACTGGTTTTGTAGCAACATCAAAGTCAGAGCAAGAGAAAGTTGATGATGATCAGCATCTGTATTCATAATGTAGTGTCCACAATGACACTATATTTGTAGAAGTTGTTGATCATATACCAACTGCAAAATTAGTGGTGGAAGAGGTAGAAGTAGCTCTAAGCCCCATTGAAGAGGATCATACAAAGGAAAACAAATCATATTTGGAGAGTGAATGAATATGACATCATTGAGTGCTTTTTTCTTTCATTTAGAGAATCTGATTTGGTTGATGAATCCATGATAGAAGAGGACATCCAAGAAGGCCTTGGTGTCAATATCAGTCCTCATGAGAATCATATTGAAGAGTTTGATTTATTAAACTTCATGTTAGAAGAAAAATCATTCAAGATCAGTTTGGACTTGAAGCGGAGTGGAAGCAACTCCCAAGTGAATAACATGTTTTAACTGATTGTAGTGATCCGCAAATGATCGCATTACATTTTACAATCTATTCTAAGAAGTTGCATCTTGAGGAGGAGTTCCTTGTTTCTAAGGAAGGAGAAGGAAGAATAGATGAATTCATAACATTCATCAATGGAGAACATCAATTTTCTATAGATGAGCCATAAGGAGAAGATCGGCTCATAGAAAGTAACCTTTTCCATGAATGTTTGCATGAAGACTTCCTTATTGAAGTTAGAACTTACATCAACGGGAAAATCCAGCGGATTAAAACTTTCCCCATCAAGTACTTGGCTTCAATAGAGCCAAGGGGGAGCCACAACTAGTCATGTTCACTTCAAGGCATGAGGTTGAGATACAAGATACCTGGGGTCAGCACCAAAGCCTCCAAGATCCGCACACGAGTAGCTTGAGGAGGTAATTTCCTTATTTTTGTTGATACTTTGGCAAAGTGGATGGAAAATCAGCTTGTAGTCATTTTTTCACTCATGTGTAAGACCATGTCATTTGCTAAATCAGTTACATGGTCTCGGTTTGTAAGAAATGGAAGTTACTTATCATTACCGGTGTTAGGGTTTGTTTGAGATTCCCATTTATGGTGTTAGAATAGAGTAGGAGTAGGTTTGTTTTTAACAAAATAAGTGCTTGTGAGCACTCTACATGCTTCACTTGGGCATATATTATTTGTTCCTTTGTATATAGGTTTGTTCTTTATTTATTGCTACGGTAGTCTATTGCATAGTACATCATGTTCCCGTAGCAAGAAGTTCATAGTTGTATGAAGAAGTTGCAATCTTCAAGTCATTTCAAATGTAGAGAAACTAAAACCAGTTATGGGATAGATTTTTAAGGATTTTTCATCTACTTGTTCCTTTAAGAACAGTTGCAACTAAGTTTATCATGCCCTTCATAGAATCAAAAAATTAGTCTTGGGGTAGCTTATAGTGTTGTAAGAATAACCGGTTATTTCACCAAATAATTGTGTGATAAAACAAAAACCGTAATGCTTAAGAAGGAATACCTGTGATATGTAGGTCAAAGGTTGAATGCACATGTTACTGAATTTATCCAAGTTGATCGTAGAGAACTCATTTTTTTCTGGGAAGGACTACCTGTAGATATAAAAGACCACCAAAAGAGTATTAAATAGAAAGATTCCAAGTATTTCCTAGCAAGGCTAGATCCGGGAAGTGTGATGCTTCCTCGAATGGTTGTCAATCCTTTGTTTAATACAATTCAATGTGAATAAACAACCAAAATAAATAAGTCATATTGCAATGTAATGATTTAAGTTTCTCATACACACAATACACTAGATTTTATGCTAAATATTAAAATAACATTAAATATAATTAGAATCAGGGTTTTTTCAGGTCAGACAGGTCTATCAAAGGTCTGGTAAGGGTCTGGGGTTGATGGTTGAAGTCTAGGTTGATTTTGGGTGAGTGGGAAGCTTGCTAGTTTGAGACTGTGAAATGACACAGAGACCGATATCGGTCTAGTGACCAATTCCGATAGGGGGCTAAATTGACATCGGTCAAGGAACCAATGTCGATAGGGGCAATAGGTAGTAAATTATTAAAAAGAGGTTTTTAGGCTCTTTGTGATTGCATAGAGAGTGAGGGTAGTATGGTTTGGGTCATAATATGGCTGAGAAGACTCAAGGATACTAAGGAGGAGGTTTAGAAAGGTGAAAAGGCTTTGGATGATTAAATAGTGGGTTAGTGGGAAGAAGGTTATGTACGAGAAACGAGAGGAAATAAACTACTTTGAAAGAATCAAGAGATATACAAAACAAATAAGAAAAATGATTAAAATCACAATACTTACTTGATGTCTCTTTGGAGTTGGGATGGTTAATGGTTGATCGGAGAAGAAGTTCTTGAGTCTAGTGTCATGTAATTACAGCTTATGTGCTTCCATGAGTATTCCAATGCTCTGGAAGGAAAACCAATTGCTTTTCTTACACTCTAGTTATGTGTGTTCGTCGGCTAGATGTAGGAGGGCTTAAAGATTCATGCTTAAATGCAATTAGGCTCCAATAATTGAATGACCAACCCATGTAAATAGTTTTGAAAGTGTATATAAGGTAACCGATGGTGGTTAGGTGACCGGTGTCAGTCGAGGGATAACCGACATCGGTTAAGGCGGGAAATTCTAGGTTTACCAAAAATAGGTAGATCTTTACTATTTTTGGTGTGATTTTGATTGAGTCCACTTAGGGAAGTGGAGTTCTCATTAGAAAAGGTAGGAAGGTCATAGAATAAGTCCAATTAGGTTTAGGAAGAAGTCTCAGTTAGTTAGGTCAAGTGGTGACTCAAAGACTAGGAGTGATGTTAGGTTGTGGAGCCTGTTTTCATGTGAGAAAGTGTTGAAGATTGTACACTAAGATTACTGTACACTTTCCATAGTCGTCTCACACGGGGTTTAGGGCTGAGCTGGACCACGAGTAGGGGTCCAGGCACATCCTCCGAGAAAAAAATTGGCCTTAAAACATGTCCGATCTATCGAAACGTGCTTTTCTCATATGGCCGGATTTTGACCCATAGGTTTATAGGACAGATTTGACCCATGGTTTTGATACCCATGTTTTTTAAAATTGTTTAAGCAATTATCTACTTATATGGTTTTATGCATATAATAGGGATCAATGTAACATTGCATATGTGTTTTGAATTCGGGTGTGAATTTTGTAGAGTTTTTTTAGCATAGCTCCAAATAGATCTAGGTATTGTATTAAGAGAGTGGTGGCTTGTAATAAAATATGAGCAAGTGATTCTTAGTGGACGTAGCCCAAATTGGGTTAACCACTTTAAATACTATCTCTTTTTGTTTTGCTATTTAATTCTACAATTTTATTTGAGATCTGTAATATTTTATGCATATTAGTTTCTACTTGTTGTGATTATGTGAGGGATTATTCCGCATATTTTATCCCTTATTTCCTAACAATTGGTATCAGATCCTAGTTTGGTTTGCTTTGAAGTGTTGAATCGTAGGAAAAATTTTAGCTTGAGTGGGAGCTATGGAAGATGATGGAAGATCAAGGGTTGATAAATTCAATAGGCATAATTTCAGTCTTTGGAAGATGCAAATGGAAGATTACCTTTATCAAAAGGATCTTTATATTCTATTATCTGAGAAGGTGAACAAACCCTCGAGCATGACGAATGCGAATGGGATTTGCTAGATAGGAAGGCACTTGGGACAATCTGTGTGTCTTACATCTTTGGTATTATTTAATGTTTCAAAGGAAAAGACTACAAAATGAACTGATGGATGCATTAGGGAAGTTGTATGAAAAACCCTCTGCCTCTAATAAGATATTTTTAATGAAAAATTTGTATAATATGAAGATTTCGATAATGGTTCAAGAGTGTGATCATTTAAATTATTTTAATATGGTTGTAAATATGCTAGTTTTGGTTATAATAGAATTTGATGAAGAAGTTAGGGATTTATTAATTATGTGCTCTTTACCTGAGAGTTGGAATGGCCTTTCAGTAATGGCATGAAGCAACTCGGTTCTAGCTAACTCAAAGTTGAAGTTTGAGGATGTTGTAGGGGTGATTCTAAGGGAGGAAATGCGAAGAAAAATCTTTGGTGAATCTTCTACTTCAGGGAATGCTTTGAAAATTGAAACTAGAGGGAGATGAAAGAATAGAGAAAGGCGTGGAAAATCAAAGGATCGGGCAACGTCAAAATCCAAAAGCAAGATAGTATGCTAGCATTGTGGAAAGTCTGGGCATGTAAATAAGGATTATTGGGAGCTTTGGGACAAGAAGAAACAACATTAAAAAAATTAGGCAAATGTGGCAATGGGTAATGTATGTCAAGATGCTTTGATTCTTTCTTTGCATAATATTATTGAATCTTGGGTTTTAGATTCGGGAGCTTCTTTCCATGCTACTCCACATATTATTTTGTTGATTATGTTCAAGGAGATTTTGGGCATATTTTTCTTGGTGATGATGAGCCTTGCAGCATAGTTGGAAAAGGTTATGTTCAGGTTAAGATGCAAAATGGGAATGCTTGGCTATTGAAGGATGTCATACATGTGCCTACATTAAGACAAAATTTGATATCGATAGGGTAGTTGGGAAGTGATGGTTATACTGTGATATTTATAATGGACTCTTAGAAGGTTACCAAGGGTGATCTTGTGGTGGCAAGAGGTAAGAAGGTTGGAACCTTGTATTTAACCATTTATAGCACTAATATTTGTAATCTTGTGGCTTCAGAAGTAGATACAACAATGTGTAACTATAGGCTCTGTCATATGAGCCATAAGGGCATGGAGATCATAAAGAAGGATTTTATTGAATATACAGAAATAGGTTTGGAGTTCTGTGAGGACTACATATATGGGAAATAGAAGCGAGTAAGGTTTCTCAAGGTTGGACCTACAAAGAAAGAGAGTAAGTTAGAGCAGGTGCATTTTGATGTGTGGGGGCCAGCTCGTATATCATCTTTTGGGGGTTCAAGTTACTATGTTACTTTTATTGATGATGCAACAAGGAAATTTTAGGTTTATTGTATTAGAAAAAAATTTGATGTATTTAACACTTTTGTTAAATGGAAAGCCTTGGTAGAGACACGTCTTAAGCTAAAATGTCTCAGGTCAAATAATGGAGGGGAGTATTGCAACAATGAATTTGATGATTACTATTCTAAGAAAAGAATCCATAGGAAAAAAATAGTTCCAGGGAACTCCATAACGAGAATGGGGTGTCGAAAGGATGAACAGAGCAATAATGGAATGTGCTAGGATCATGAGGTTACATGCGAACTCGCCTCTTTCTTTTTGGGGAAGAAGCGGTGAGAATAGTTGTGTACTTGATAAACAGAGGACCCTCAAGTGCCTTAGATGGAGGCATACCTGAGGAGGATTGGTATGGTAAGAAAGTTGATTATTCATTTCTTAGAGTCTTTTGATGTGAGGTGTTTATCCATATAGATAAGGATGATAGGACCAAACTAGAGGCTAAATCATAAAAAATGTACTTTCATTGGTTATGGTGGTGATGAATTTGGATATAAATGTTGGAGTATTAAGGATAAGAAAATCATTTGATCTAGGGATGTGGTCTTTAATGAGAAATTGACGTACAAGTAGTAGCAATTGTAGAAAAATAGGGAAGAATCCAAGAAAGAATATACAACGATAAAGGATCTTATGGATGGGAAAGTGACACATGAATCAGTTCAGGAACCTCCTCAAAAGGAACCCCAAACTCCTATATTGAGGATGTCTTCTAGGGTAAGAAGAGAACCTGAACATTTTTCTCCTTCTCTTTATTATTTATTACTCACTAACAATAGTGGAGATCCAGAGAGCTTTGATGAAGCAATGTAGGTAGATGCTAGAGGAAGTGGGAGCAAGCCATGGATGAGGATCATCAAGCTCTCATATAGAACCCAGCATACATGGGATTTGGTGAAGCTACCCGAAGGAAAAAGATAATTACAAAACAAGTGGGTGTTCGAGTCAAAGAGGAAGAAGGAGGAAAGCAAATATACAAGACCCGATTGGTGGTCAAGGGGTTTGTATAGAAAAAAGGTATTGATTTTGATGATATTTTTTCTCCTGTAGTAAAAATGACTTCTATTAGAATTGTTCTTGGAATAGTTGCAAAATAAGACTTGCACTTAGAAAACTTGATGTAAAGACTGCATTTCTCCATGGTGATTTGGAGGAGGAACTATATATGTAGCAACCAGAGGGCTATGAGGTCAAAGATAAAGAGGAGATGGTGTTCAAACTAAAGAAGAGCTTGTATGGCTTGAAACAAGATCCACATCAATGGTATAAGAAATTTAATAGCTTCATGATGAAGCAAGGTTATATTAGATGTCATTCTGACCATTGCATGTATACAAATAAATTTTAGGATGGAAGTTATATTATCCTGTGTTTTTATGTGGATGATATGTTGGTTATAGGTAAAAACATGCAAGAAATAAAAGTACTCAAGAAGCATCTAAGTGAATCCTTTGCCATGAAGGATTTGGGGGCAGCCAAAAAAATCCTTGGTATGAGGATATCTCAGGATAGGAAGGAACAAAAGCTGACTTTATCTCAAGAAGATTACATTAAGAAGGTCTTGGAGAGGTTTAATATGCAGGATGTTAAACTGGTTGGGACTACTTTGGTAGGCCATTTCAAGTTATCAAAGGAGCAATGTCCTAAGACAAAGAAGAGAGAAACCAAATGTCCAAGGTACCTTACTCATTAGCAGCTTGGTATTTTGATGTATGTGATGGTGTGCACTAGCATGATATATTTCCCATGTAGTGGGAGTTGTGAGTAGATTTATGAGTGATCCAGAAGAGATCACCGGCAGCGATAAAGTGGATCCTTCGGTATTTGAGAGGGACCATGGGGATAGTTTTGTGATACAGTGGATCGACACCACTTTGTGTGGTTATGTAGATTCGATATGGCTGGAGATGTAGACAACAGAGGATCATGACAAGTTATGTTGACATTGTAGGTGGGACAACATAAGCTAGATTTCACGACTACAAAAGTTGGTGGCTTTGTCAACCACAGAGGCTGAGTATGTTGCTACCACAGAGGAAAGAAAATAAATGATTTGATTATAGCAATTGCTTAAGGAGTTGGGGCATAAGCAGGAAGAAGGAAAGCTACATAGTGATATTCAAAGTGATATACACCTAGCTAAGAACTTTGCTTCCCACTCTAGGATGAAGCATATACGACAAGCAAGGTACCATTTCATCAGGAAAACTTTGGAGGAAGAGAAGTTAAAGCTAGAGAAGATTCATACCAATCAGAATCCTACAGACATGATGACCAAGGTGGTCACAAGGGAAAAAATGAAGTTGTGTTCATCTTTGGTTGGTCTTCATGAAACTAGTGAAGGGTTGAGAAGCTTCCTTAGAGGAAAACTAGTCTCGAAGTGGGAGATTGTTAGGTTGTGGAACCTATTTTCATGTGAAAAAGTGTTAAAGACTATACACTAAGATTACAATACACTTTCCACAGTTGTCTCGTTGGAGTTCGTGGTGCGAGCCCCGAGAAAAAGAATTGGCCTTAAAACGTGCTTGATATACCTTGAAACGTGTTTTTCTCATATGGGTGGGATTTTGACCCATAGGTTTATGGGATGATTTTGGCCCATGGTTTTGATACCCGTGGTTTTGTAAAACTACTTAAGCGCTTGTCTACTTATATGGTTTTATGCATATGGTAGGGATCAATGTAACTTTGCAGATGTGTTTTGAATTCAGTGTGAATTCTCAGAGTTTGTTGAGCATAGCTCCAAATAGATATGGGTATTGTATTGAGATAGTGGTGGCTTATAATAAAATATGAGCAAGTGATTCTTGGTAGATGTAGCCCAAATTCGGTGAACCAAATTAAATATTGTCTCTTTGTGATGTGTTATTTTATTACGTAATTTTATTTGAGATATGTAATATTTTCTGCATTTTAGTTTCTACTATTGTGATTCTATGAGGGATTATTCCACATATTTTATCCCTTATTTCCTAACAAGTGATGACTCAATGCTAAGAGTGGTGACTTGGTCATTGTGAGTTAAATTCCCCGGAATGGGTCCAGGGTGAGGTGTAATGATGAGGTGGAGGTGTGAGGGTGAAATTAACTTAATTAAATTAACTAAATTAATTAGTAATGTGAGGATTAAATATTAATATGGGATGAAGGGGTCATGATGTGTTTAAATATATTACGTTAATTGATTGAAGGGGACCAAGGGGAGTGTGACCCAGTTTGGTGTCTATATTTGCCTCTTTTTGTTGCATAGCTCTTATTGGTAAGCGATCTTTGACAAAAATAGGAGTCGTGTCCCGTATAAATGGAGATTAAGTTTCCCAAAGTAGGGTTGAAGGTGATCCCCCTCAATACACAAACCAATGAGGTAGTAAAAGTAGTCGATGAGTGGTTCGATAAATAGGTTATTGAGGAAAGGGTGGGCGGTGGGTAATGGTATGGTCATGATGGGTAACGAGTAAAGGTCGGGTTAGGCATTGGGTAATGGAAATCAATCCCAAGCACATGTATAGATCGCAATACATTACCAGATGGAAGAGCTTGCAAACTCTATGTTGTCAAAAGGGCGATAGGTTTATCCAAACAAGGTTGAAGTGATTTAGGTATCCAAGGTATAGGATATGGTCATGAAGCACAATGAGGTCAAGTGTAGGAATGGGTAATAGGTTTTGTTCCATTGCACCAAAGGTATGGTCGAGATAAACATCACGTCATTAGGCAAGGTAAGGTCATTAGGCTAAACAACGTGGCAACAACATCACAAGGTATAACAAGTACACAAATTCCAATGTCACAAAAGGGGTTCAAATCAAAGTATGTAGGTCAAGGCACAAGTAAGGCCAAGGTATAGGTAAATAACATGTCCCTAAATGCAATTAAGGAAATGCACATGTAATGTAGGCTTGCGGGTAAGGTATAATAGGTGTTGGTAAGGTTAACATTTGTTGGATTAATAATGTTTCTAGGCAAAATGGGCATGGGGTGGGTCAAACGATTATATCGGTGTGACTGATTTTGGTTATAGTGTAACCAACGTTGGTTTGCTAGGGAAGGTTATTACCGATGTCGGTCATGTCGAGTTGGGGCTAAAAAGGAAAAAAAACCACTTTTATGGATTCATTTTAACCTTTCCACTTTTAGAAAATGATAGAGAAGGGTAAGAGTGGAAAACGATAGTACGAGGTGTTAAGCTGAGTTGGTGAGCCACGTAGCAGGTGATTGGCATTTGATTGGCAGGTCCATGAGATCGAGTTGATTGATTCGATTGGTGTTGAGGTGAGGAGTTGATTTTGGCATGGCAGAGGCGGGAGAGGGAGTGGTGGACCACCGGGATAGTGACTAGATGTGAAACCATGGAGACAACTCTGAGTAGAGGTAGGAGACAATCTGAATCCTTCAGTTTATTTGAAATATTGAAATTGTTTTGTTTATTTACGTGTGAAATTTGGGTAGAAGTTTAATTTTGAAAATGTGGTTAAAATGAATGAAACAAGGGGGGGAAGGTCAACGTAGCTTAAATAGGGTTGGTAATGAAGGTAGGATAGGTTTGGGTGGGTTGGGGTAGGTGTTTAGGTTGTTTCGGGGTAATTTTTGTTAATGGCGGATGGTGGTTTTGATTTTTGGCAAACAATGACCAACATCGATTAGGGGTTGGCCGACATCGATTGGCTTTGGTTGGCATTGGTCTCGTAAAGGGTGACCAATACCGGTCAAAGTGATTGGTATCGATCGAGGTGAATGATGTTAATCACTATAAAAAGTGACTAGTATAATGTAAAGATTGTTGGGAAAGTTAAACAAGCGAGGCAAGGGTGAAGGTTAGTGTAGGTGGAAGAGTGTAAGGCACCATGTTGTAGGTGTGTTTTAGGTATGTAGGTGAAATGGTCTAGGGAATTGGGTAAGTATGAAAATGGAGACAATAAGTTTTTAGGTGAATTAGGTAAAGGGATAAGTATGGGAAACTATGTGAGGGGTAGGTATGAGTGATGGTTTTAGGTATGATGTGGGAAAAAAATGGCTAAGTATGAGGTCAGTTAGGGTTTTAAGGAATAGGTAATTTGAGAGGGTCACGACTTGACAGTGTTGGTTTGGATGATGTAGGCGAGAGATCAGTTGAGGATGAGAGACAAAGTACCACCCCTCTTTTGGTACAGTATGTGGCCTATCATTACAACTGAGGAGTGGGAGCACATAGCAAATGTGGGACTCAGTTCGATCAGGCGCTATAGATGTATAGCCCAAGATCATAGCTTGATGGTCGCTCTCATTGATAGATGGGACTCAATGACCAACACCTTTTATTTACCGATGAGTGAGATGATTGTCACACTAGAGGATATGTATAGGATCCTACGGCTACCTATTGTTGGGGATCTAGTGTATTACATTTCATCTAAGGCATCTATGGAGCTGATAATGGTGGTATTTGATGAGGCGATGGGCCTTTTGAGCTATCACGGGTGAGTCCGATCTATGGGGACATGTATGTGGCCTACTCACAGGAGACCAAACTATCTCGTGGTGATAATGGTGGTAGTGGGATGTTTTGCACTTCCATATTCTAAGGGTGAGAGATTTCCACAAGCATTGATGGGGGTGTTACAGGATATGATGAAGGAGTGGATAGGATTTTCTGGTTCAGTTGTATAAAGAGCCGTGGGCCTATGGTAGGTTGAGGAGGTTTGGTATGTGTTACACATTGTTGGGCGTATGATCACATTGTTTTTGTGCGTATGATTACAATCTATTATAAGAAGTTGCATCTTTGAGGAGTTCCTTGTTGCCAAAATAACAGTCATCAATGCATAACATTAGTTGTCTATAAATGAGCCACAAGGAGAAGATCATCTCACGAGAAAGTCATCTTTTCCAAGAATGTCTCCATGAAGACTTCCTTACTTGAAGTTAGAACTTAGAGCGTGGGAAAATCCAATGGATTAAACCTTTCCCATCATGTGCTTGGCTTCATTGGAGCCAACCAATAATTTTCACTTCAGGGCATGAGGATGAGATACAAGATACGAACGGTCAAACCAAAGCCTTCAAGATCTAGACAGAGTAGCTTGAGGAGGTGATTTCTTTATTTTTGTTGATACTTTGGCAAAGTGGGTGTAAAATCAGCTTGTAGTTAGTTTTTCACTCATATGTATGACGATGTCATTTGCTAAATTAGTTACATGGTCTTAGTTTGTAAGAAATAGAAGTTACTTCTTCTTACCAAAGTGTTAGGGTTTGTTTGAGCTTCCCATTTATGCCCGGTTAGAATATAGTAAGAGTAGGTTTGTTTTTAACAAAATAAGTGCTTGTGAGCACTCTACATGCTTCACTTGAGGCATATATGATTTGTTCCTTTGTATATAGGTTTGTGCTTTATTGCTCCGGGTAGTCTATTGCATAGTACATCATGTTCCCCATAGCAAGAAGTTCATAATTGCATGAAGAAGTTTCAATCTTCAAGTCATTTCAAATGCAGAGAGAAACTAAAACCACTTATGGGATAGATTTTTAAGGACTTTTCATCTACTTGTTCCTTAAGAACAATTGCAACTAAGTTTATCATGCCATTCATAGAATCAGAAAATTAGTCTTAGGGAAGCTTATAGTGTTGTAATAAATGCTAGTTGTTTCACCAAATAATTGTGTGATAAAACAAAAAGGTAACGGTTAAGGAGGAATACCTGTGATATGTAGGTCAAAGGTTGAATGTACATGTTACTAAATTTATCCAAGTTGATCATACAGAACTCATTTTTGTCTGGGAAGAACTACCTGGAGATATAAAGCAAGACCACCAAAAGAGTATTAAATAGCAAGAGTCAAAGAAATGCCTAGCAAATCAAGATCTGGGAAGCGTGATGCTTCCTTGAATGACTATCAATGCTCTTTTTAATACAATTCAATGTGAATAAATGATTTTAATAAATAATTCCTATTGTAATGTAATGATTTAGGTTTCTCATACACACAATACACTAGATTTTATGCTAAATATTAAAATAACATTAAATCTAATTAGAATCGGGTTTTTTCAGTCGACGATGCAGTAAGGGTCCAGGGTCGATTGGTTGAAGTCAGGTTGATTTTGGATGAGTGAGAAGCTTGCTGGTTTGAGACTATGAAATTACACAGAGACAAATGTTGGTCCAGTGACCAATGCCGATGGGGGATAAACCGGCATTGGTTAAGGAACCGATGTCGGTTGGGGCAATAGGTAGTAAACTTTTAAAAAGAGGTTTTTAGGCTCTTTGTGATTATACAAAGAGTGAGTGTAGTATGGTTTGGGTCGTAATATGGTTGAGAAGACTCAATGATACTAAGGAGGAGGTTTAGAATAGTGAAAAGGATTGGGATGATTAAATAGTGGGTTGGTGGGAAGAAGGTGATGTATAGGAAATAGAGGAAATAAACTATTGAAAGAAGCAAGAGATCTAAAAAAGAATAAGAAAAATGTTTAGAATCACAATACTTACTTGATGTCGTGCGTGATCTTGGGAGTTGGGATGGTTTATAGTTGATCGGAGAAGAAGTGATTTCGTCCCAGGTGTCGTGGAAGTATAGTCTATGTTCTTCCGTGAGTATTCCAATGCTCTGAAGGAAAACCAATTGTTTTTCTTGTGTTGTAATTGTGTCTGCTCATCATCTGATGTAGGAAGGCTAGAAGATTCATGCTTGAATGCAATCGGGCTCCAATATTTGAATGAAAAACCCTATAAAAAGTTTTGAAAGTGTATATAAGGTACATGATGGTGGTTAGGTGATCGGCATTAGTTGAGGGATAACCGGCATCGGTTAAGGCGAGAAAGTCTAGGTTTACCAAAAATAGGAAGATCTTTACTATTTTTGGCGTGATTTTGATTGAGTCCGCTTAGGGAAGTGGAGTTTTCATTAGAAAAGGTAGGAAGGTCATAAAATAAGTCTAATTAGGTTTAGGAATAAGTCTCAGTTAGTTAGGTCAAGTGGTGACTCCACACTTGGGAGTGATGACTCAGTGTTAAGAGTGGTGACTCGGTCATTGTGAGTTAAATGCCCCTGGAATGGGTCTAGGGTGAGGTGTAATGATGAGGTGGAGGTGTGAGGATGAAATTAACTTAATTAATAATGTGAGGATGAAATATTAATATGGCATGAAGGGGTCATGATGTGTTTAAATATATTACGTTAATTGATTGAAGGGGACTAAGGGGAGCGTGACCCAAATTTGGTGTCTACACTGGTAGCCCTTTATTGCCTTGCATGTTCTATATTGTTCCATCTCTTTAGCAGTATCCAAACATCCTATGAGAAGGTAAAAAACAACTTGAAAAAATATCTTTTGTGCTTGCAAATCAGCATATGCTCCAAATTTTGGAGTGTTTCATGCTTGTCAAGGAACTATCTATCTTTTGTGCTTCAAGTATTGGCAAGAAACCAATTTTTGAGAGATTGAGATCCTATTTTAGCCCGATAAGATCATACTTGCAGGGAAAAGGTGAAAATTCAGTATTAAGATAATTTTACACTCTCACAAAACCTTAATTAAGAGAATTTTGTAAATGAGATGGGAAATTTGAGAAATAGCAGGCGGTTCCATGTTCAAGCAAAGTAGTATTTCAATGGCTCGGGGGTAGAATTCTGAATTTAGGATTGGTTTATAGGTGTATCACACTAAATCCATGCCCAATGGATGCTTCAAGCAGTTAGGTCAACTTCATCTAGCAGGTAGATTTCCCCATGAGTCATTTGAATTATTGTCCATTTTTACCCCTGGTAAAAATGGACAACTTGGGATAAATTTAGCTTGGGTAGTTGGTAAGGCTTCAAAGATTTAATCTAGAGAGTTTGGGTAAACTTCAATGTTTTGGAGTGTTTGTTGTTAGTTTTGGGAAATTCAAGATTCATAGGTGCATCTTTCCTTTAGCTACGGGCTTTGTTGCGTGATGATATGGGCTATACTGTGTATGGCTACAAGTAAGTAGGAGTGCCAAGTGACTTCTTCCACTTCCTCATGATTCACCCATGCTGCATACGTGCATCCTCCACTCCCCAAATCTAGAACATTACATTTTTTTCATCCGTCGGTTATTACAGAAACCTATAGGTGTATAAGCGATTTTTCAGGTGACTGTAGGTGCACAACCAATTACTACGGCAACTCAGACTGTATGTGCACACCCTCCCCACCAACCAACTTTTTTATCATAAAATGTAATTTTTGGGGCATGTAATTTAACACTTCCACTCGAAATGGTAAAAATGAAGATTAAATGTGGTGGGTTGGATAAAATGAAAAATACATCTATAGCCCTGAATATAATGCCCAGGCCCGAGAATCCGTGTATAAACCAAAAAAGGGACCTGCACTAAAATTGCCATAACTTTTACTACACTCAACCAAATTGGAAAAACTTGTACTCAATGGAATTAGGATTTCATCCTCCATACTAAAAAGTCAATAAAATTAGATATTTGGTAAGGTTAGGTGGGTCAAAAATTTAGAAATGTCCTAGGTTCAAATGGTCACTTCCAGACAACTGAAAAGTGCATTAATGAAGCATGGGAGGCCATTTTCTTCTATTGCAAGGTAGAGTACAATGAGGGATGGGTTTTACAGGGTCATCCATCACTTTTTTAGGTCATTTAATGCCCATTTTTGGTGGTTGAGTTCCAATTTTGAGTTCCCTCTCTCTCTCATTCATTCTTCTATATTTGTAAAAGAGAGCTCATTAAGAAAAGGAGTTGGATAATTTTACAAGGTTGCTCTCTTCTCTCTTTTAGAAGGATAGTTGTAGAGTTTTCAAGCCTTCTTCTCTATGCATTGTAATGGCTTACATGCCTTCTTCCAAGCCCAAATGATGTATTGTGCATACTTTGAGCAATGAAATTCATGTTTGTGGTAATTTCTCTTATCCTTGCATGATTTTAATTATTTTTCTTGCCTCTCATCATACTATTGGAATGTTGTGCATTTCTTTTGTTCCATTGCAAGATTTAGGGAATGTTGTGTTTACTGGAATATGGGATTGAATGCAGTTGTGATCTGTGATGCTTTTCCATCCTCTTCACACTCATTTTCTTCCACTTTCTTGCATCATGAGTTGTTCAATGCACCCCTTTTTGGTGTTGTCACCTTTGTAGTGTAGGATTTCTCATTTTAACCCTTTCTCCTCTTCTCTATCTCCTTGGAATCCATACATTAGAAGTAGATAGGTGTTATCTTGCATTAGGAGTAGTTGTAGCATAGGATTAGGAAGAGGAACCAACCTTCTCTAGAGGACCATCTCAAGTTCGCAAGTCCCACAACTTGAGAGATGGTCCAATGTTAGCAAAAAGTAGGGATCTGTCATTACCATATCCTAGGGTGCTACTTTTTCAAGATAACAAGAATCATATGAATAGTAATATGTGATTAGGACCTAGAAATGTACTCAAGTGTGTGATTTTTGTCTACTGACTTTGGATCCAATTTTAAAGGTTCTGGATTCAAATGGAAATTTCACAGTAGTAACTAATGCTTTTGATGAAGAATTGAGTGGATTCCTTCTTCAAGATGAACATGTAGTGGCTTTTTAGAGAAGAAAACTAAAAGTGAATGAAGAGAACTATGCTCACTATGATTTAGAGCTTGCACCTATCGTACATGCATTGTAATTTTAAAGACACTACGATGGGAAAACCTTTTGGTAAAAGCAGACCACTTAGGGCTAACATACATCTTTTCATAGCCAAAGATAAATGCAAGACAACACAGGTGGATGTAATTTTTATCACAGTATGATTTTTATATAAATTACATAAAGGGGAAGGAAAACCATGTAGCAGATGCCTTAAGCCATAGGAAGCATATTTTTCTATTGTACTTTAAGAACCCAATTTAAAGATGAAGTTAGAGAACAACTTCAATTTGATCCTTACTATCAGCAAGTTAAAACAACACTAGTAAATAATCCTAGTGATAAGAGGTATGATGGTTTCAAATTTGAACACGATGGAATTATGTGTTATTTCAACAGAGTATATGTGCCTTTAGGAAATGAATTAAGAACTAAATTACTTAAGGAATTTCACGATGCACCTTATTCAGTCATTTGGGGTAACAAAACTATTGGCTGACATAAAAAGACAATATTTTTGGAAGGGAATGAAAAGGGATGTAAAAAATTATGTAGCTCAATACTTTAAATGTTAAAGGGTTAATCTAGAACATTTACATCCCACGGGAGTGATTCACCCACATAATGTACCTCATTATAAATGGCAAGTAATTATCATGGATTTTTTCCAAGGAATTCCCTTCTCCAAAAATAAATATGATATAATTCTAGTTGTGGTGGATAAGCTAACAAAAGTGACACATTCTATATCTGGTAATCTGAGAGATGATTCACCGGTACTAGCAAGAAGATTTGTTTAAGAAATCTTTAGATTTCATGGAATACCAGAGTTGATCATATCAGATAGAGATCCTAGGATGAATTCCATATTTTGGCAGACGCTTAATGCAGCCTTAGGAACAAAATTGAATTTTATCACATCATATCACCCTAAAATTAATGGATAGACGAAATGGCAAATCAAGTCTTGGAGGATATGTTGAGAATTTATTGCACGGATTAACAATACAAGTAGGAAGAATACCTTCCACTTGTTGAGTTTTATACAATAATATGTATCAATCCTCACTGAAAATGGCTCCTTTTGAAGCGTTGTATGGAAAAAGGCTCATAACACCTATCAGTTGGGATACCATTGAAGATAGGGAAGTTGTAGCATCTGATATGTTAATATAAATGGAAAGAAAAATGAAACTCATCTATAAAAGGTTAGAGGAAGTAGGCGACATGATGCTGGTTTAAAAAGAGTGGACATGAAATCTAATGTTGATGAAAAGTTATTTTTATGGGTAAAACCCAAAAAGAGTTCCATTACCTTTAAGCAAGAAGGTTCTTAAGTTGTCATCACCTAGATTTGTGTGACCCTTTAAAATCTTAGAGGTTGTAGGTCCTATAGCATACATGATGGCTTTATGTCCTACATTTTCCAAATTTCACAATCTCTTCCCCGTATCCCTACTAAAAATATGTTGTTGGATTAACTCATGTACTAAATTGGGATTTGTTGCAGTGTGGGACCCGGGAATCATCATAGTTGATTCCATAAGGATTTTGAAACATGCAAGTTACAACCGAGACATCATGATATTTCTCAATGTAAGGTTCAATGGGACTGGTATTATGAAGAAAGTGCAACTTGAGAAAAAATGGATGGTATACTAACTTTTTTCCTTTTTTGTTTGATCAAGTAATACTCTTATTTTTGCTACTTGATTTTGGTTGATGGTAATAATGACCATATGATTCATGAATATTTATTATGTTATGAATTACTATCTTTGCTAAAGTTGTTACAACTTGAAGAAATTTTGGAAGTGAAAATTTTCTAGAAAACTTCAAGTTCTGATCATGTTTTTCCAAATATACTACTTATTGTGCCTTATTGGTTAAGCGTTTTTTTATTGAATGAATGAAATATGTCATCAATACGATGACTCTTTTTAGGGTGGAATTATATAACATATTGCCCTTTTGAGTCCCAAATCGATGACTGATAGATGACCAATAGACCATTAGTGGTTATAATGAGGTGTTACGGATAATTTTTCATTGCTGAAAATAATCAAGTTTTGATTAAATGAAGTAAGTCAACAAACATGATTATTATCTCAAACCAACATTTTTGTGACATATATGTTTTAAAAGTCAATTTTGGAAAGTATATGGAAAACAATAATTATATTGTGTGTTTATTATCTTGCTTGGACTCTTCACATTGGGTCATTTGTTAGGACACTCAACATTAGTTGTGGCATGTTATGAGTTTATAACTTGTTTATATAAAGTGTTTATTTATTATAATACTTGGCATATGGATATGGGTAAATACATTAAGTTTTAATTAAATACATGGAGGTTAAATGGATTTCATTAACTTAGAATAAAAATCCACTTAACAAAGAGTGGCTAACATGTATTAGTGTCTTGTTTGGGCTTACATGGCATGTTAGTCTTGTGGAGTTAGTGACTTGGGAAAATAACTTGGAAAATGTAATTTGAAGCATGCTTGGTTAATGCAATGTGAAGTTGGCATGGTTATGTGGCATGTGGAAAAATCATTGAGGGGTTTTGGGTTTTCATTGCAACATTAATGGTTGGTCGGATCCTCATGAGCAGTTAGCTTCCACGAGAATCTGACCATAAGTTTTGTCACATTCTCTATTTGGTAATTTGGTTTGTTTGGCATGAGCTATTTTTAGGGTTTTGAATGAATTGGAATTTCTCTCCATTGTGCATGTTTTTCGGTCATGAATGCTAATCTGTAAATTGATATAGAGGAACTTTATTTAAAAAGGAATGTTTTGATAAATGCATTGTTGTTTTCGATTTCTGGAGAATATTACAAGAGAAAGGAAGTTGAGTTGAGAAAAAACATGGACATTGCAGGCATGAGCTTCTCCCTGATACTCTAAATCATAATGTTTATATTTTGTTAATAGTAATTTGGGGTGTTTTGTGTGTTTGGTTTTTATGGCAGAATGTTTGTATTAATTTATACATGTCTACTAGGTTATATGTCTAAATTACAAATAGATTTATGAGTTTAAGTGTTACTATGCTTACTGGGTATGGGTATTTTATGATTCAAATGATTTCTATGAGTTAAGTGTTTTAGATTTTTTGTTCATGTATTCTTGTGAATGGAATCGTTTTTCAATATCTAAGTTGGGATTGCATTTTAATGACTGAAAACATGCATTTTTTCGTAGTAGTTTGGAAATATCCGTAATGGGTTTGCATGTTATAATTTTATTATGACAAGTGTGTTTGCATTTTTGAGTTAAGCAACTATTAACATCTTTAATTGACATAATCTTGCAATTAATTTCCATCTATTTAAGTTAGGATATAGGAAGTTAGTGTTTTTGAATGCCTTTTTATGAGCATGTCTCCCAATATTTGGGTAAAAGCAAATGAGAATGTATGAGGGTGTTTTGTTATCTTGTCCTTTTTTAAAAAATTATCTGATCCTATGTTTATATCTAAACATTTTGTAGGATAATATAAAGTTTTTAGTAATACGCTCTTATAGTTAGATAAGTGCTATATTTTGTATTGTGCTTGAATATAAAATATGAACTTTGTTAATGTTGAAGTTGTTAACAATTGTTGGAATATTATCGTAACAGGAAAGTAATACTGACTTGTTAGATATTGATGTATTTATGAAATGAATTCTTAATTGAATGAATTGTAGAAAAAGTATGATTAGTTTTCATAAGTTTATTACTTGATGAATTTTTATGGTTTGCTTTATGAATTACAAATTGAAGTTAATTATTTGTTGATTAAATATGATTTGATATGAATTACAAGTAAAGTTAAATATTTGTTGAGTTATTACAGATTTGATGCAAGTTGATGATGTTATACTTGTTAATTTAATTTGTTTAGTTTGAATTAACAAGTTGACTTGATCTAGTATAGGGTCAAATATTGATTGTTATTCTCATTATATAATGGTTATGATATAGAATATGAGTGAGTTGACTCATGTTAGTTCTCTCAAACTGACCCATGTATATTTCTCTCTCAAGCAAATATTAATGTACGGGTAAATAGAAGAAGTAATGAAGTGAATGCTTTGGATTGATTAAATATTGTTTTATTTGATTATGACCTCACAGTCATATGTAAAAAGGAAAAACATAAGAGGTTCCTTATTATTTGTTAAATGATTTCGTGAAGTAAACTTAGTTGTTTAAGATGGGCATATGACCCTAATGTATAATCATAATACGGATTTTTTTGATTGTATAATGAAGATAGTTGGTTTCAAAACCTTGAGTGATTCTATGTTGATTTAGAACCTCTCTATTTTGATCAAATATAATTGATTTTCAGATCGGGCATGGTATATAATGGTAGATATTATTTATGCCATTATTGTTTATGGGCGTGTCTTTGAATAGTCTGTTGTTAGTCTAATTAATTAAGCGTAGCGAAGGCCTTTAGATGTGATACTATAATATCACATAATTTAATTCTTCACTTAAACTAGTCTTATGATTAATTAAGTGAGAACATCAAAAATTATGTTATTAGATATGGTGTTTATCATGAGAATAACAATATTGATCATTAATTAAGTATTGAGTAAAATTTATATGGCCGAGAATGATATCATTATCTATACTTCAAAATATGAAGGTATGATCATAGTAAATATGAGTAATAAATATCTATCACGAAAATAAAAGGGGCATGGTTAAATTAAATTAACTAGGCATAATCATTATTTTGAACATGAGATAATAAGTCAACCATCGCAAGAAAATGATATAATCTCTTTTTAAAAATAGACCAATGAATAATGAACAAAACCAGACTTTAACATGGGCAACCTATAACGAAAATGAGATGACTTCACTAAAGGGAAACTAATAGTTAGTCCATAACTCAAATAAGTTATTAAGGCCCACTTGGAACATAATGAATGACTTAGAGGAGTCTTACAAAAAGACCCCTCAACTATAACTTAGATAAATAATGGAATAACTTAAGTTTCATAGGACTTTCTGCACGATGAAATTTGATTATGGATAGAAAACTTTGATTATGATGTAGATTGGATATAATATCACGTCATCATGCAAACATCTAGGCATAGTGCTAACTAGGGGTAGTTATGGAATAGGAAAGAGGACATAATGGCGTAACCCATTACATGGTCTCTCCTCATTCCATAAAGACCCTGAGTGGGTTGTGGTTCTTTTCATTTAGAGATGGTCCTGTAAAGAACACACCCCCTCCTTCTTAACATGTTCACCTTCTTAAAAAAAAAAGATCCAGATAATTGTGTCGAGATATTTGTTTGGTGGCGGAAGACGGTTGTGCCTAACCATCACACATGTTAGCATAGGCCCTAGCAAAACTCGAACCTAGCACATGCCCGACCCCAACACACCGCCAACCACTGCGCCACACATCATTTCTTGTTAATATTTGAAAAAGTCAAATTTATTGAAGTATGCAAACATATCGATAGATAGGCATAACAAAGAGAGTTATGTCCCTAAGACTTATGTGCGCCTTGGAATAATTTTTTTATGCACGACTGGAAACTTTGGCCAAAGTAATGCAAGTAGTTGATTGCATTGTCTGTTCACCGTATCCTTACTTTATATATGTTAGATACTGGAGTACGAATTTTAGATATTTAAGGATGGAAACATAGTTCTCTCAACCTAGAAAAAGGTAAACCTAAACATACTAAAGATTGTATGATTGCTCACATAGAGTGGATTGAAGGGAGATAAAGATGCACCCTTCTCAACTGCACAAGGTTTATACATGAAAGAGTTATCAGATGGATCAAACTTAACTAAATAGTTTAAAATTGTTAATTAGTTTGTACTAAGTTAACTCTATTGCATACTCCTTGATTGGCTTGTGGAAATCAAATTAAAAAAATTACTTCAGTTTTGGGAAAATAAATGAGGTGTTACATTTTTTAAATTTCTATATTAATGGATAATATGCATATATGGATTTCGTTAGATATTTGCATGTTTTTAGTTATTTTAGATATTTTAAAATACTACTTTTAAAATATGATTTCAAAGTGGTTGAGAATTAAAAAAATGATTTAAATTCCAAAATGATTTGTATGTTAAAAATTTAATTATAATATAAGTATCTTGTCAAGCACCTTCGTTTGATGTTTTGGTGTGGGCTATGATTTTTAGATTATGTAACTAGGAAATTGCATGTCTATACTAAACAACACACGCACATACACATATACATCCGCACACGAATATGTATGTGCACACGCATGCACACACACATGTATATATTTATATACATATACTTGTAAATTTAATTATGTGTGCACATGTATATATTCATCTACATATACTTTTAAATTTAATTATGCCCAGAGGCGTTCTACAATGGCAAGCAAGGTTGTAATGTTGTGTTGTTCAATTTTATTCTCAACATTAAATTTGATGTTCATTTGACCGTCATGTGATAGTTCATTCATAAATTTGACTTCTATTAGACTTTCACTTAAATAATATATTGGTCATGTAGTAATGTTTGGGTCTTTATTTTTGAATAGATATTTTTGAGACCAACACAATCGCATACCAAAATGATATCATTTCCCACAAATCAACGTGAAATTAATAGAGAATTTAATGAAGTTGATTAAAGAGATAGGTAAAAAAATCATACACGAGAAACTTGAAATTGATATCTATTGATATATTTCATATAAATATGTTTATTATAATATACTTATTATATTATATTTATTGTTAATTTGTTATGTTTTTGTATATTTATACAACACTTACATAGTTAGATATATGCCCTATGATTGATATTTGTCGGTATATTTTAGATAGATGTATTTACGATATCATACTCGTTATAATTAAATTCAATATTATTTTTAAATATAATAAATAAAATTGTACATAGTATAACATCAATAAAACATTAATGAAACATAAATATATTTTTATTAATAAAATAGAAAGATCATATTATTTTATTTTATTGATAAAATAGAAACATCTCTTAATTAATTAAAAAAATTATTTCTATTATTTCTTATAAATATAAAATACAATATTGCTCTTTTATAAATACAAAATATAATACTAATTCAAACCTCGATTTAGTTTGTAGTAATGTTATATTGTTGACAGGTTACTTAAATTATCATGTTAAATGACTTTATATATATATATAAATAAATATATATATATATATATATATATATATATATATATATATATATATATATATATATATATATATACACTGTTATAATTTAATATTTTAATTTAAAGATTTATATATTTAATTTATATTTTTAATATAAATTTCAAATTAATTTGTAAATAATTAACATTAAAAATATTATTTTAAATACAAATTAAATTTTGAACATCGATGTTCTTACAAACTCATTTTAGAATGATTTTCATCAATTAAATTATAACCCTTATTAAGGTGGATAGCAATTGAACGTAACTCATCGATAAGTTCTGTACGAGTGTAAAAACTGTACCGCCTAGTGTAAAACATTCGAACCTTTATCGTTTCAAAACTGCTCCACTCCATACACAAATGTTAATTATACACCTGACTGTACATATTTCAACTTACCTCAAAATCCTCCCAAAAGATATCATGTGTGGATAGCATGACAACCCCACTTAAGAATCATCACAAAACCTTCCAATATGGGGATGATAGTTTTCACCAAATTAACCAGAGACGTTCCTCTTAAATCCTTGTATCATGGGAGTGGGAGGATGATCTACCACAGGCATTCGAGGCGGCAATTGAGGAAGTGGTGCATCTCTGTTCAAGATCTGTACCACTTGCCTCATGCTAGGCCGTCGCTCCGGCACAACATGAGAGCACAACAACCCCAGCTTCAACACCACCTCCACCTCCTCGCCGCCATCGCGGCCACCACGAAACAGCCTGGGGTCCGACGCCAGCAACACCTCCCCACGCACCTGCAAACCCCACACCCACTCCACCAACACCATCTCCTCATCGCACCGCCGCGGCTCCACCGGCCGCCGCCCACACGCCACCTCCAGCAACAGCGCGCCGTAGCTGAACACGTCTGAGCTCGGGGTCGCCTTCCCGGTGCGGATCTGCTCCGGCGCGACGTAGCCCAGTGTGCCGACTGCCTTAGTCGTTTGAGGGTTTTTTCCGTGGTCGTAAAGCCGGGCCAGGCCGAAGTCTCCCAACTGAGCGTTAAACTTGCCGTCCAAAAGCACGTTGCTGGCCTTCACGTCCCTGTGCACCACCCGCCTCTCCACTCCTCGTGGATGTACAGCAGCGCCGCCGCCACGCCCTTCAGAATGTCGAGTCGCCGCTCCCAGCTCAGCCCTGGTCCGCCGCCTGTGAAGAAGAGATGCCTGTCGAGGCTGCCGTTGGGCATGTAATCGTAGACCAGGAGGAGTTCTGCTTTCCGCTGGCGGCGGCAGTAGCCATGCAGCTTTACCAGATTTCGGTGGCGGAGGCGGCCGATTGTCGAAATCTCCGCCGCAAATTCACGGAGTCCCTGCTTTGAGTCGTGCGCCACTCGCTTCACCGCCACCTCCTGCCCGCCGCTTACTAGCACGCCCCTGTTGTACCATTCAACCACATATATATATTAAATTAATTACAATTTCTCCTACCAATAGTTTATTAATTACATTTTTCTTAAGGCAGCTCTTCTCAGAGGAGGTTGAGTTTATGCAAGTTAACATTAATGTAGGTTTTGCTCCCAAAAATAGTTTGGTGAAATAGGGTTATTGAAATCTTTTATTTCATTCCATTCCATTTGTAGCGTGCATTAAAATTCAACAAATTAATGTCTTTTTCCGAGAGTGTTTTAGGTGGTTTAAAGTTGCAAATTCATGAAGTCCCTGCCTTAAGTTGTGCGCCACCACCTCACTGCCACCTCCTACCTGTCATTTAGTACGTCCCTGTTGTAGCATTCAACCAATATATGTCTTAGACTAATTACAATATCTCCTAACATTTATTAAAATGTTGAGGATATAATAAGCATATATGTCAAAAAGTTTATTGCAAATAAATTATTATTGTTATTAAATTTGTTCAATTAAAAGAAAAAATAAATATTAGAATTCATTTATTGTCTTATATAACTCACGGATAAGGTAATACAAATGGAAGAAAGTTTATTATATTACAATGTTAATTCTATATTGGATTATGATGAGAAGGTATATACTTGGGGCATATATTCAAGTCGTTGGTAAAAATTTTGCTAGTGTAGTTGAGAACTAGCTTATATCATATTAGATGTGAAATTTGGTTGGGGGACAATGTTTAAGGAGGAGCCGGAAAGAAAAACATATTTTTTTGTGACAAGGAGATTGTGGAAATAGAATGACACTATATCATGGAGTGCACTCCCTATAAAGCCATTTGTATCAACTACAATCTTAGTGCAAACAAGCTACCTCATTTGTTTGAGAAAACGAAACTAGTCAAAACAAGAAGTGTTTTTATCAAGATCCACGGTAGAAGATCCAACCTCAAAAAGAGATTTACAGTTTAACGTAATTCTTAACGCAGCCCTTGTAACAAGCAATTGGGTTTGCATAAATCAGCATTATTAAAACTTTTGGTCCCATACTCTATTTATTCTCATGAACGTTATTAAAATCTTTCATTTTATTTGTAACCCATTAAAATTTAACAAATTAATGTTTTGTTTTCGAGATTACTTTAGATGGTCTAAAGTCACCGGTTCAATTCTCAATACTGAACTATAATATATAGTGAGGACCTTCTACAAACTGCCTAAATATTCTGGAGGCTCACCCTGTACAGTAAAGCTCTGTAAATCTGAATCATTCACAAACCTGAATTTCCTCTTGGTACCAAAAAGAACGAAGAAAAAGAAGAAGAAAATAAAATAATGGGATATTATACCTGTATACACGCCCAAAGCCCCTGATCCCAGGAGCTCCTTAAAACCCTTGGTAGCAACCTCAAGCTCGCTGTAAGTAAACCTCCTGGGCGCCAATTCCAATTCCCACTCTTCCACTTCGCTGTCCCTCAATCTTCTCCTCCTCAACACCAACACCGATACCAGTCCGCAAAACAGCACAGCAAGAGCGACAGAGGGAACAATAATAACCAACTGCCTGCCTCGTTTTCCAGGAGGCAGAACCAAATCAGCCGCAGATCCATTTGTGTTAAAGCTCCACCCCATGACCCTGTGCTTACTGCTCAGCAGCCCTGTTCCCGCAGAGAACCCTACGTACACATCGCCTTTCAATATTACGGCACTAAGATCAATTGCAGCGGATAAAAGCGGCCGCGAGGGTTTTCCCGAGCCGGCAATCGCGACAAAAACGTCGACTTTGTGATTCGAACCGGCGTCGTTTACGTCTATCCACGCCTGGATATTTTCCCGCATTTGAGGCACACTTCAGGCTGGGCAGATGCAACGGAGACGAGCGTATTGAGATCGATTCCAACGTGGTTGTCGTCAATGTCCTCTAATTGGAAGTTCCGCACTGTGTCGAATTCCACGGCAAATAAATGATTGAAAGCCTTCCCCATTGTCGACGAGTTGAGGAGGCCCAGGAATTGGCCGGGAAAGCGCCGGGGAGGTCTGGAAATGGGGTTATTACAAACGCCATACCGTGCCCGCCCAGGTCTGGGTGCTCCGGGTCGATTGAAAAAACGAAGGTCGTGCTGAAAGAAAAAGTGTGGTTTTTGAAGTGGAGCGGGTAGGGATGGAACGCGTGACCTAGCACTCTGGTTTTGAAGTCCGTGAGCTGGAGAAGACCAGAACTGAGAATGTCAGCTGATCCGCTCAGCTTCAAACCGCCGCCGCCATGGAAGCCTTTGTATACGAACTGGGTGGCACGAGTATGGGCCTGAAAGAAAACTGCAAGGGAAATAACTATTACGAATCTCTGTATGATCGTCATTTTCTTCTGGCCGCGTATGAAAGAATATTTGGGATATTAGCACCAATAAATTTCCATTAAATAAAACAATGGACCACGTTTTCAACATGTGACGAGTCCTTTCACGAAATGACCTGGAAAGGCAAAAACCTGTATTAACGCTAATAGCACGTTGTAGTATGGGCCCCGGCCAACGTTGTGTGGTACTAGTTTATTTACGTGTTATGGATTATTAGTCAAAATTAAACTTATTGTTGTTTCATGTTTCTGGTATTATTTTAATTTCAGCATGTTTTTTAAATTTTATGCGACTTGATACCTTATTTAAAATACATTGTTTCTTGTGACCACGATTCAGGGCAGTTAAAAAAAAAAGGTGTATATTCAACCAATTATTTATTAGTACACACGTCTTTAAAATTAAAAATATGTTTTTAAATAAGTGATTATATTAAAATACAAAATATTTTGGGTCATAGTATTGTGGCTGCCACCTTATTCGGGAATTTAGAAAGAGGTTATTGATATCAATTGATATTTAAATAATAATTGAAGGAGGATCATTTTTAGATGATGTAATTGTGACTAACACACATGTTGCAACCTCTAGAAGCATATAGAAGGAAGCAAATGAATTGTATAAAACGTAAAAAATTACATGGAATTTAGATTTTAACCATATTATTTAGACAATTAATTTTGAAAAGATGTCATTTTAAGATTCAAAATTCTATGTTATTTTTGCTAATTTAGAATTTAAAAATTGTAGTTTCAACCTATGTTTTTAAGGATTGCAATTTAGCATAAACATTCGGGTGCCACGATTAAAGACTCTTAAATTATTTAGTAGCAAAAATAAATAAAGATTTAAAAGTTTTTGTTGACACCCATAATTGGGTTGTAACCCTCTGGGCCCCCTTCGGCTAACATACCCCTTACCAAGACTCATGCCACACATTATTATTAATTTAACTACCCATATTAAGTTAATAATTCCCTCACCCCTCCACCTCACCATGGACCCATTCCAAGCCTATTTATTAACCTAAACTAAGTCACCACTCCCCTTAACTAACTAAGACTCATTCTAACCCTAACATTCATTACCTATTATCCCTCCTACCAATTTCTCACTTCATTTAGCGCCAACCTAGACTCCTAGTCCATAACAAACCTTGACCAACATGCAAAAATGGAGAGAAAAGGCTATTTTTGGTAAAATATGACCTTTTCTCCCTAACCAATGCCGGTTATTCCTCGGTCGGCGCCGAGTTACTCCAACCACTTTGTAGATTTCTTTAAATAAGAAATTCCAACCCTTTACCTAGGTTCCTCCATCTTGGCTTTTGAGTTCTAACATTCTTAGCTCTTGCATCCAGGCGTTCAAAATAAGATTCGACGACCAACACAGTACCTAAGCACCCACATTCTTCATCAACAATCAACTTGTTGCTCCAGAGTCTTAGATCATTCACACAGGAAACATCGAGCATTCGTTGTTCTTTGCAGTGGATATGGACATGTTTCTACTCTAAACACCTACCACCAACCATCGTCTATCAACCTTCAATCTCCATATAAGTATTTTAATTCGTTTGTTAAGTTTCATTAGATTATTAAATCATATATATTACTGATTGTTTCTCTCTCGTATACCTCAGACACCCATCTACCCATCAACCCGCCAAGATGAACCTTTTTGTCCTTCCAATCACCCATTTCACCTCTATTGTACCTTCACCTAATTCCAAACACCTGCTTGAGCCTCACCAACACTCTTTGTAATCTCAGGTAAGCCCAAACCAACCTCATTCTTACCTTGTCACCTAATTTCTCCTACCATGATCGATTTGCCAACCAATACCTGCTATACCCAGCTACGCATCGATTACCCAACCCAAGTATCGATCTTTGTGCCTTGCAATTTCCCTCGACGAGCGAGCTAATTCACCTACCCAAAACCTCTCAAAACTTCCCAGAACCTCACCCAGACCTCTATAACACCCTCTGCCACACCTACAAACCTCAACAACCAACCACCCTCTTTAGATTTAGTCTTGTATTCATTATTTAGACTAGATTTGATTTACTATGCTTGTGTAAGATACCTAAATTATACAACTATAGTAGGAATCTTTATTTCATGTTCTTATCAACATTTAACTTGTTTTCAAATGTGGATTGATAGCCTTCTAGGAAGTACCTGCTTTGCTAGATCTAGCTTTTCACTTGCACTCCACCAAAAAATATTTTTAATTCTATCTTATGGTCTTGTGTTCTTTTCAGGTAGTCCTTCCTGACAAAAAGAGCTCTTCACAATCGGCTCGATCTTCTACAATGCACACAACCTTATTCTTGCCTCTAGGTATTCCTCACATACCCAACCTCTTACCTTAAACGCTTTGCTCATAAGTATGTAACTTATTGGTGAAAAATTATGGCATGCCCGGTGGGACCCTCGTTTGTGCGTTTCTTTCTATTCATATAGGTTGCATCTTGTGTGTTTCCTTTGTAAATCGTTGTTCATTAAATCTTCCTCTTTGGTAATCTGCTCCTTCTTTCTAATTTCTCTAAATGAAACACTTCTTTTGGTGCATTTAAAAAGAATCCTTCTTCTTTCTTCTATTCTTGCATTAGTGAAATTCATCCTTCTTCCTATTCACTCTTGTTTACATCGAATATCATATTTTGATTTGGGGCTTAAAACACTTGCATTTCATCCTGTATGTCTACATATTTAGCTCACATAGTTAAGTAGCAATCATACGACGGAGGTCATGACCATTTTGTGATTGATTAATAAAGTGTAGTTCACATTTGTGCACACACTCCTTTTCAAATCACTTAACACAATCTACAAACTTCTTAAACATTCCCTTCCAGGAAGAATCCATCAAGGATTTAAAAACCCATTGACGGTGGGCCCGCCTGGTGTTCTGGTTGGTTTATCATATCAGAGCTCGGACCTCACGTACCGCAAGGTATATCGAGGACTCCTTCGCCAAAAAAACCTAAAACCATCCATAGATTTATTTCTAGGTACCTTCGTTATCCAAACATTCTATATCATTCACAGTCAATCTTAAGGCATAAGCCAACTAAACACTAAAAATATGATCCTAGGATAACGTGTTTATTTATTTTTTGTTTGTTTGATTGTCACCTTTCTTTCTTATCTTTTGCAGTCTGAGTTCTAAGGACGTATTCACCACTTTTTCTTCTTCATTTCAACACTTAACCATCACAACTGGTTAATTCTAGTTTTTCCTGAGTGTGTTAAATCATCTTTGTCATACACAACCTCTTTCGGGCTTCTTTTCATCAAATTTAACTCAAACAATCTTATTTTCTTCATTTTTCTAGTTTTTATTAGTAACCGGCATTAGTCCAGATGATCGAAATCAATTTCTTTGTTTTTTTAGTTTTCACAAAAACAATGAGCCAAATTCTTTTAAGCACTTTGTTTCGGGTTTCTATCACCCTTAACAGAACCCAAACTACCCGTATTTCACTTTTCTTTGGGCTGATATTCAAATTTCTTCTTTTCATAGTAACTTGAGATCGGTCTAACGACCGACATTGGTCTTTCTGCCTAACCAACACCGGTTTACTAACCGGTATCGGTCTCTGTGTTTTTTATTTTTGTCATAAACAACAACATATTTCTATCCTCCGGACATCCGTTTCTCGAGTTATGTCACCTTTATAGAGTTTAGAATACACATTTTACACCTTTACTTATGGTTTGGACTTGCCAAAAGGCATGAGCTTTTGCCTTTCACGCTAATAGTGTACCATTACGTGCTTCGCCTTGTCGTCATCTACCTAAACTATACAAATACAATAGAATCTTTATTTTATGTTCTTATCAACATTTAACTTGTTTTCAAATGTGGATTGATAGCCTTCTAAGAAGTACCTCGCATCCCGAATCTATCTTTTGCTATGTAATCCACCAATAGATATTTTTAATTCTATCTTGTGGTCTTGTGTTCTTATCAGGTAGTCCTTCCTAGACAAAAAGGAGCTCTTCACAATCGGCTTGATCATCTACAATGTGCGCAACCTTATTCTCTCCTCTAGGTATTCCTCACATACCCAACCTCTTACCTTAAATGTTTTTATCATGAGTATGTAACTTATTGATGAAATAATTTTTTTCTTTTTCTATTTTCGTTGAAGGTTGAATACGGAGAATTGCTAACATCTCCATCATTTTCTACTACTAAGTTAAGGATTATAATCCCACCTCTATTTGATAAATTAGCTCGAGTTATAACATAATTCAAATAAGATATAGACATTTGGCACCTCAAACATAACATAAAGAAGCATCAAACAACACAAGCGCTCAAAACAATTTGGAGGTTTAAAAGGATCATTGGGTTTGTTATCCAAACCACCACCACTTATAGGGATCCAAAACATCATATTTCCCCATCTATTATTATTATATTGTTCTATCATCATTTATTAAAAAAGAAATGACAATTTAATGATCCACCGACACGTGACTAGAAAAAAAAGCTGCAAAAATCAAACTACAATTTTAAATCACTCTTACACAACTTAGGACATAAATTGACGCCTCTCGATTTCTTATTCTTATGTTTAACACACAAACACATGCAAAAATCAATACATTAGTAATACAAGTAATACAATTTTGTTCAACATAGTGAATTAAGTTGTATCATTAATTTTAACTCATATAATTTACTTTCATCCATAATCATAAATGAATTAACAATGTGTATGTATACACCTAATTTTTTATGCTTTCTATTTTCATACATGTTACTAACAATTTCTCTTTTCAAAGTTAGAGGTCACTAATGCATCTATTTTTGGGAACGGGTTCCTTAAGGGGCTCATTTCAAGATAAGGGTATGGTTATTCATGTAACCATTGGGTTAGGGATGATACATGGAGAGAGAAAAGATTTTGGTCCCATTTATGTATTTCTTTTCTCTCACCTTGTTGTTTTACTTCACATCCCTCTGAAATCTTAATTACTCATGACCTAATTCTTTCTACCTTGTAATATCCTTATTTTTCATGACACTTTACACACACCCTTTTGCATTTCCCTCCATAGTTGATGCCATCGCCCGTAGGCAATTGTGTCGGTGTAAATTGAATCCACAGTCGACGCCTTCACCCGTGGGTGATGACATCGATATAAATAACCCAAATTTCATTTTCACATAAAGGAATTACATGGATCATCATAATTCACAAAGGAACTCATCATTAGCTTTTATCTCTTGCGCTAACTTGCATCTTCTCGCTTAACTCTTATATTTCTTGCATCTTGACTCTTGGCTTGGAGATTATTCTTGCTTGGATTGGTTTGCTTGTAATTTTGGGTCATCTATAGTGAGATAGGATTGGATTATTTCCCCTTCTCCACCTAAAAGTTGTTCTCTCTTGGTGTATGGTCCTTTGGGAGATAAATGCATCCACAAGTGCCCCTAACAAGTAAGCTCTCTAACTCGGCTTGTCATTTTGTAAAGAGTAGTCTCCAACATTCGTTATTTACTATATGTTAACTTAGTATTTTATGCACATGCTAGGTTAGCATATTGTATTTCAGTTATTTATTGCATGTTATATGCTTTACTTCACTTAGCATAGTCTTTTCATGCTTATTTTGTTCATTATTACCCCCGTAGTGTTGATACCTCCACAGGGTTCCTTCCTCTTCTTTGACCTCGGCGTTGGAAACCTTAGGTTGTCCTAGTATATGGGTTACTTCCATTAATGTATGTGATCATAGCGGTCCTTTTACCCCCTTTAAATCTATTCAAAGTGTGTGCTAGTCTTGGTGTTTCCCTTACTCGTTGCCTCGATACCCTACCTAGTTGAGCAGATGATGATAAGAGTGTACGATGTAATCCTGACAAATTTTTACCTGTCATACATCCTTAGTGAACTCAATATGAATATTTATTTTTTTCCTTCGATCATGAACAACTCGTTAAAAGAACCCATTTTCATTTTTGTCTTGTTTTAGTCTTTAAAATTCTAAAAAAACCTAAATACCAATTTTCCCAGATGTCATCGGCCGTCATGTCATTTCTATACGGGGTCGATCTTTTCTTTCTTGTCTAAACCTCATCATAGATGCCATCGAACCCTATATCTTTTTGTACATGGCTTATCCTATATGTTCTCTCTAATCTTTGTCACAAACACCTTGAGACCATGTGAAACACTTTTTACAGGGTCGATTGTGTCGGTAGCCTATTTTTCCAAGCCTATTCTAGGCCAGATCAACACTCCATCATGGAGTATCTTAGCTTAGGGCTCTGCAACTCTTATGAATAGTCATTTTTCAGAAATTAATCATCCAAAATCTAGCTTTCCTTTCTAGTCATATTGTTGTGTGATAAGAGCTAATAGGAAAAAGTATAACACTCATGACAATGAAATGTCTTGTTAGGAATAATCCATGGATTAGTCTTGACATTATTATTTGTAACAATTAAATGTAATATTATTATGTTACATTAGTAAGTTTGAGTGATATTAGAATTTGTGTGAATGATGAGTTGTATTTACAACTCATATATATTTGTAATATTATTATTAATAGAGTTGTCATGATAATACAACTCATTGATAATAATATAGGTTAGAATTATATATGTGTGTATGTGAGTTTATCTCACCATAGAATAGGGGTTTGTTAAGTGAGATATTGGTGGGATATGTGAGAGAATAGTGGGAGTGATTCTAGGAGAGATAAGAGAGATTTGTGGGATTGAAGATTGGAGTTGAATCCTTGTTTTAAGGAGTTCATTCTCCTATATATTCTAAACTCTCACTCCATGTAATTTTCTCCAGATATTATTAATCAATAACATTGTTGTGCTTATCTTCTGCAATATTATATTGTCCTTTGTAATTTTGTTTGTATCTCCATTTTTCTATGAGTTTAATGTAATTGATGCTCATTTAGATTAGCCAATCTATCTATTTCACATCATGTCTCGGTGAAGAAGAGGAAGAGATTCAGATTGAGAACATCTCGATCTTCCTCATGAAATTTTTGTCTTAAATAACCACCTGGTTATTTAAACAACTTACATTTTAATTCTGCTCTGAATCAAGTTTTCAAGTTACGCACACTCATGGTTTCATGCCTTGCCACATTTTCTTGGCTGCAGATTATTCATGCACATGCTTATGTGCCCTTCATGTTCCTTATGCTTTTCTTTCACTTCCTTCTATGATCTTTTTCCTTCCTCCTCATTCTCCTATCCCCTTCCATTTTCTTCTACATGCACCTTTATGCACATGCCTTCCTTCCTCGGTCATTGTGCATCCGATAGCACATCCATGGAATTGTATTATAATTATCTAAGCCTCTAGCATGCCTTGTGTGCATGATCCTTCTTCCCGACTCTTGTACACCTCCTTGCATGCACTCATATTCCCCTTTTTCTTTCCATATTCATGCACTATCCTTGCGCAAATGCTTATGCACATCCTTTTCTTGCACGCTTCCCCTCTTCATTGAATGCTTGCATACCCTTATAGATATGAACATTTGATTCCTACTCCTTGTACTCCCTCTCATGCTTTCTTATAGACCTCTGCACTATTCCTTCTCACACCTTTTTCTCTTGCACACACGCCAAGTGAAATCTCCTACACTAGTCATCGAGTGCCACATGACAACTTGTAAGATAAAGTTTATAACACACAACCTATCGAACATGTCGTTACACACCAAATACTCACATCAAAGGAATACATGAAATGTGGCATAAAAGACAAAAAAATTCAACTAAATCCTTTATCTTATCAGATCATGACACATGTCCAACATGTTCATTTTATATTGCTAACTTCAAATAACCATAACTTCTCACTACAGGCTCGATTCATGCACTCTTGGTCTTGTTGGAAAGCTTCTGATGTGGGATACACATTATGATTTTAAAAATTAGATTTTGGGTGGTATTTTGTAGGAAAAATAGGAAAATGAGAATCAATACATTAATACACATATTCAGTCAACTCAACCACCCAAATTTGATCAAATCTTACCTCCTTCCTTCTTCCACAAAATAAGATGACAGGGGGAGGTGGATCTAACAGTGTTGGAGATGCATTTGCAGGAATTTATTTCTAATTTTGGTGGTTGGATTTGAAAATATGAGTTTCCCTCTTTTCCCTCCTCTTCTCTCCTCCTATATATTGTTGAAAAATATTTATTTAGAAGGGTAGAACCCTATTATTTTGCTAAGAGCATTATTCCTTGGAATTTTGAGTTGCGGTGCCTCGATCTAGATCTTTGCATGTGGATACTTGGTTATTTCACAATTGTAATCAATTTTGCTTCTCTTGGAAGTAATACAAGTCTTATTTCATAGTTATTCTCTACCGTAGTACACATTTTATTGCACCTTCTTGCCTTTACCTTCCATTGTTTGTTTCTGTGCATATTTTATATCTCTTGTAGGTTTCTTTTCTTTGTGTTCCATGAAAGTGAGTGTGTGAATGTTTTGTTAGATCGTGGCACATTTTCCTTCCCTCTATGAGCATGTTTTCCTTCATTTTCACTCACCAAGAGTATTCATCCCCCTATTTCTGGTGCTATGACATCCCCTTAGATTATGTTTCCTTTCATCCATCTCCTTCTCACCTAGGTACCTTGGAATCATAGAGTAGTGCTAGGTAGCTACATTTTACCTGTCTAGGAGTAGTTTTAGCAGTAGAAGTAGGTAGAGGAAGCTGAAATTCTTCAGAGGTCTATCTCAAGTTCAAGTCTCAAAACTTGGAGATAGTCCCATGTTTCCTTAAAGCCCTAGTTCATTGTGATTTTGGGATGGGTGTAATTTTGAGCTCCAACAATTTTTGGCATGACTAGGGAGACAATATTGAATGCTTAAATTTCATAATTTCTAAATTTTGGTGTGTGACTTAGTGATTTTTAGCCTTTTGATTCTTGTTTCAACACATATAGTGACTCCCAAGCATCTAGATCTACTACTTTTAGTAGTCACCCGCTCTATTCATGAGAAGGATACATACTAGATAGAGCATAACAATTGAAGAATATTTTAAATACCTTCATTGTTTCCCGTAAGAAGTAGTAGTAGAACCGACACATACACATCTCCATCTTCTCGCAACAAAACATATCCCTCTCAATAGACCTTAAACACACTCTACCAGGGTGTTCCCACCCTTTCTATCCATGGCGTAGAGAAATCTGTCCTTTTCAAGCTTCAATGGTGGAATTCCTTTGGCTCTTCCCACACAAAGATGACATATCTCTAGCTGCACTCAAAAAAATTCCATTCTTTATTGGTGAGAATCAAGTTACTTCTCTTACCGAGCACATTAAAGATATTACAAATGTATGCTCTTTTCATCTAGTTATTCTTGAAGATGATGTAGTGAAGGTTGATTTCTTCTTCACTCAAAGGAAAATCACTTCATGGTACATAAGCTTAAGAACCGCCTCTATCACTAATCGGGATGGACTTAGCATTACACTTTGCAATTAGTTCGAGGAGAAAACTCATAATATCTCCTTTTCAAAACAACTCAAAATGATCAAGATATCTCCCATTGAGTGATGAACAATTTCAAGTTCATATTTTAGAAGACATGGGACAAAATGCTAACCTTCTTAAGACCAACTCCACAAGGTGTTTTTCTTTAATTCTTAATTATATTTATGACATTGTAGTAATGATACAATCTATGGGTGTTGTGTAGCTTCATGATGCATATCCTATAGTAATTAGGGCATAAAATTGTTTAATCCAAGTTTGGCAAGATAGCCCTAGAATACATATGCCCTTATTTCTGAACCACCTCAAGCACCTTGGCCTTCTTTTTATCCCATTCTTGAGCATAATTCCTAGCCTTCCGCCTCCACATCCTACTATACCCAACAACAAAAAGAGGATGAAGAAATTAAGGCATTGATTATAAATTTGTCCAATAAAGTCATATCCTTAAAGAAGCAACATGCGCAAGCCTTTAGAAACAATTCTAATCAATTCCATCAGCCCTTTAGAAATCAATATGCAAATAAGAGATATGGTTAGAATGAGAAAAATGATAGATCGCATGCTACTCTTTGTGCACCTTCCTCTTCGGAAAGTTACCCTCACAGTAATCCCTTCTTGTTCTCGACACAAGAAAAACACTAGTTCCAAGTTTCACCTGATTCTAGATGCTTTCTTTGAATGTTGACGAAACAAATAAGGGTAAAGGGCTAGGAGGAATACCTGTTGAGATGTTGGTTGTAGGTTGTTACGCGTGTATGACTTCTGAATCCATAGCTGATCGTGAGAGCTTCCTTTTTTCTTGGAGGAACTACTTGAAATGGAACACAAGACCACCAAATAAAAGTTAAACAATATATGCAGTGGACTGCCTAGCGTGTGCTAGATCCGAGAAGTGTGATACTTCCTAGATGGCTATCAATCCACTATTTAAAACAACTTAATGCTGATAACAATGGAAATCCTATTGTAGTTAAAATGATTTAGGTATCTCATTCATCTACAATAAGCAAATTTGTTCATAATAGGCTAAGCTATGATTGAATCTGAAGGTCAAGGTCACTGTCAAGGTGTTGGTATTGGTCAGGGTAAGGTTCTGGGTGGTTTTGGGTATTTGGTGGAGGTTTAGAAACTCTGTTCTTGATTCCTGGTAAAAGACACAGAGACCAACGTCGGTCTAGTGTGACCAGTGTCATTTTAGGTTAACCATCAACAATTATGGATAGTCGACGTTGGTATGGTCGGGTATAAGAAACTCAATAAAAACTTGGTTGGGTGATAGATCTGAGGCTAGATGAAAAGGAAGGGAAAAGGCAAGGTTTATGTGGATCCTGGATATGCACATGAATGATTAAGATCCAGGTATGGGTAGTGTAAGGGTATGGATAAAAAGATGGTCAATTTTCATGGAGGTAGATGATGGGGGAATGGAAATGAGAGAAAAAGCTAATAACAGATGTAAAAGGATCTACCAAATGATGAATAGATGAGTGTTGGTTAACAAAACTTATTGTTTATATGAGCTTGATGCCTGTTGGTAATGGTGGGTGATCAAATGGAATGAACTTGGTGTAGTGCTAGTGCTTCCCTGGATGCTCTTGTGAAGGAAAATGGCTATGTGATTACTTCAGGTATTGGCTATGGATGCTCTGATGCATGTGCTAATGTTGGTTCTATGCTTACATGTAGCTCTGGTTTTGTCACTTGTTCTCAAAATATGTGATTATCTCTCTTAAAAATGTGCCAACCTCGAAATAAGGTTATTTTGGGGGTTAAATGGTAATCGACGATGGTTCGGGTTAAGGGTAACCAAAGTGTCTATTAGGGTGGGATTTCCTAGGTTTACTAAACTAGGCAGATCCGCTTGATTTTCTGGGATCTTGTTTCATTTACTCCACGGATTATCATGGAATCTTCCTTCTAATGGGTGGGAATGTGGTTAGAGGAATGTAGGCATTAATTTTAGGGTTTGGGTAGGTCTTAGTTAGTTATGGCAACTTACTAAGAATAGGTCTTAGGGTGGGGTGGCTAGATGAGGTGGATATGTGGGCATTATCCCAATTAGGATATTTAAATAATAAATATTGTGAGGATAATGAATTAATTTAATTTAAATTAATATTATAGTGGGATGAAAGGAGCCATGGTTAGGTGAATGTGTTCAAGGTGTTTATTTGACGGGGACCAAGGGGAGTATGACCTAATTTTAGTGTCTACATTTTGCCCCTTTTTGTTGCATAGCTTGTATCTGTAAGTGACGTTGACAAAAATAAGATGTGGTTGCCCCATGTGTGGGTGAAGGTGATCCCCCTCAAACCAGGAACTGATGAGGTAGAAGGAAGAATCATGGTGAGTGGTTTGATAAAAGGTGAATGTGATGAAGAAGAAGGTGGGGTAATGGGTAAAAAAAAGGAAAAAGGTCCACTCGGGTAATCCAGGTAATGGGTTAGGGTCAAAGGTAGTGACAGTCAAATGCACACACACGTATAAACTATAACATGATACTAGGTTGAAGAGCAGGAAACTTGACATTGTCTAAGGTCGATAGGTTTATCCAAACAAGGTTGAAGTGATTCCGGTATCCAAGGTATAGGATATGGTCAGGAAACATGACGTAGGTTAGGTGCAGGAATGTTTAGGTATGTTCTGGTACACCGAGGGGTCAGGTCGATAAAAAGGTCACGGAAAGAGGAAAGGAAAGGTTAGGATGTCAATCAACATAGGTAATAGTGCCACAAGGTATAGCAAACACATAAGGTCAAAGGTCACTAGCGATGTTCTAGGTCCAAGAATCTAGGTCACGGCACGGGTAGGGCCTGAGGTATGGGTAAAATAACGAGTCCCCGAAAGAGGATGAGGTGAGGTAGTAAATGATAAGGTCAAGAAGATCAAGTGAAGTGTCCCAGGGAGGGATGGGTGAGGTAAAAAGGGATTTAGGGAAAAAATTGGGGTAGGGGGTAGGGTAAAAGGTTAAGCAAGGAAAAAAAGGGTGACGGGCATGGGTAATAGGGTTAAATTGTGGGAAATGTGGAAGAGAGGGTGACCGAAGTCTTTGGTCAAGGGTAACCAATGTCGGTATAGGGTAACTGACCATAGTAAGGTAGGGCATGCGATCAATGCCGATGAAGGTAAAACCAAATGATCGGTTAGGTCGAGATGTTAAAAATAAAAATTCCATGTTTTTTGGAATCATTTATCCCATGTGAAATAGAGTAAAATGACATGAGAGAGAGAGAGAGAGAGAGAGAGAGAGAGAGAGAGAGAGGAGAGAGGACTAAGTTGGCAAGCCACGTAGTGGGTGATTGGTAGTGGAGAGGTGGGTCCATGAGATTAGATTGGTTGATTTTATTGGTTGGAGGTGAGGTGACAGATTGGTGATGACTAAGTTGGTGATGGTAGAGAGGTGGGTCCAGAGATTAGATTGGTTGATTTTATTGGTTGGAGGGGAGGTGATAGATGGTGATGACGAGGCGGAGAGGGATCGCCCACCATGGTGATGTCAAGAGATGAATGAGGTAAGTGTCAAACCCTTTCTGTGTTTTGTGAGATAGAGTAGGTGAGAGGTCAGGTGGTGAAAAATTGGGTTTGGGGGAAAATGAAATTTGAAATGTGGGAGGGTGAATTGGGTAGAAGGAGCGGGAGAGAGGTAAGTGGGTGAATAGGGGGTGGGATGGGGTTGAGGGGAAGTGTAGGTGAGAATGGGTGGGTAGAAGAGTCAGGAGAGGGAGTTTTTTGAGAGGGGAGGGTTTGGGGTCGCAGCTTTCACACGCGATAATGACCGACGCATCAATCGGGATTAGCCGGGCGTTGGTAGGGTCAAACCGGTATCGGTCATGAAACAGGTGACCGATGCTGGTTTAGGGTGATTGAGGTTAGTTAGAGATAATCGAAACCAGTCGAGTTTTGGAGAAAAAGGGCCAAAAGGGCCCTAGGTCAGAGTGGTGAGATAGGGAAGGGTAGAATAGGGTGTGTTGGTGAAAAACCTAGTGTAGGTGGGGGTAAAATGGGTATGGGGAAATGATAGTGGGTGAGGGTGGGGGGAGATAGAAATGTGATAGGAAGGTAGGTTGGGAAGAAAGAAAGAGGTGAGATAATGGGTATAGGTGAGGTGTTGAGGGTGAGTGTGGGTATGATGAAGGTAGATTAATTTGATGTTTGTGTTGGATGTAGAGAGATCAAATGCAGATGAGAGATAGGTGCCACCCTTGCTCTTGAGAGTACGAGGTGTAATGAAAGTTGAGGAGTGGTGGCACGTGGAGGAGGTGGGCTTGATTGGGGTCCGACACTATCGGTGTGTAGTCTAGCGCAGCTAAGTCTAATGGTCACCCTCATCGATAGATGAGATTTAACGACTAACACATTCCACCTACCGATGGGTGAGATGACAATCACCCTGGAGGACGTGTTTAGGATCCTACGCAGTTACCGATACTGGGGACGTAGGTGTACTCGATCTCCTCCAGGCCTCGAGGAGTTGATGCTGACATTGTTTGGGGAGGGACTGGTAGACATGATGTTCCATAGTGCCAGCTTGAGTTATGGGGGATGTACCTAGCCCGTCCAAGAGGAGACGAGGCTAGTTGTTTTATTGATGGAGGTAGTGTGCTATTTCACACTACCGGATGTAGAGGGTGGGAGATTTTCCTACTCCCTGATGGGGTTTTACATGACATGGTGATGGATCGACCTTCTTTTCTAAGCGGTGACAACATTCCCAGTGCGCTTATATAGAGAGCTATGGGTGGCTCCGCAGTTTAGCTATGTTACACCTTTTTACTACACTGCTGAGCCTATGAGCACATAGTTTATGTGTAGCCAGTGGGTATGCCCTGAGAATATACATTTCCACCAAAATTGGTTTGGATGGGGTACAGGTGATGGGTTCCTGTGATTGGAGAGTGTTGATTAGACAGGGGACACATGATGTGGTGTATTACATGCATCTATTAGAGGGGCTGTCTCGGGGTGGACATCATATGGAGACCATATGTGGGTTATCCCTCATACAACGGATGCATGATGAGCTAGATGGCCTTTAGTTGTTGAGATGGATAGAGGGCACCATGTCGGGAGCACGAGATGATCCCAGTTGACAAGGTTAGGTGGCAGTTTGGGCTACTACAAGACATACCTCCACCCTTCCCATAGTATAGGAGAGATGACATGGAGAGGCCATTGCCTCTACCACAACCGACAGTGCCCACAGGGTAGGAGGAGTAGGTGGTAGACCAGTGGATTGATGATGTCGAGTGATAGATAGATATAGACAGTGGTGGGTGGCTCATTTACGAGCAATACCACCTGACCTAGGTAAGTTAGATTTAGCCACTATCATGGTGTAGAGAGACACCCTACAAAGGTAGGTGGTGACCCTGATTACCCAGTTAGGGATGGTGTAGGGGTAGTTAGCTAGTTCAAAGGTGGAGGTGGCTGAGTTGCATGCACAGGTGGCTAGTCTTCAAGCCTAGATGGCCCAGGGTGGAGATGGGGATGATGATGATTAGGTGGCTGCCCTACAGGCACAGGTTACAAGGTTATAGGGCTAGTTAACCATGACACATGCACAGATTGGGGCCTTACAGGCCCAAATACAAGCACGGGTAGGGTCCAATGGCACACCACCAAAGGCACTGACATGGTCCTAGTTCATAGGCGAGGGCGGACAGGGGTCCCATAAGGAAGGTACAGGGTCAAAGGATGATGGGGCTACCACAAAAATACCCATATCCGTATCTAGGGGAGGCAAGATATGAGGCTCGGTATTATCAAGACTAGTTGACAAATCGGTAGGGATAGATTGTCTATTGTATGCCGAGTATAGGGCACAACAGGCCTCTAGTGAGAGGACCCGGTCACGCACCCATAACATGGAGAGCACAGGGGGCCATCGAGCCCTGAGACATGGTTAGGGTGAGGCCACCAGTTCACGGAGGCCAGCTCTAGTTGATGTACCAGTAGGGACCCAACCACCACCTATGATGGGTGGGGAGATGTTAGCAGGTCACCAGACAGGAGCCGAGGAGGTAGAGGGGACAGGTGAGATGGATATGGAGGATGTCCACCGAGATGATGCCTAATATATGGCTCTCGATTTTGATGTAGTTTTGATTTTTGATATATGTCATACTTTTGATCATATACCGCTGCGTGTCAAGAGAGTGTGGATGTAGAGAGTTTTTATACTTTTGATCATATACTATCTTGCACAAGAGGGTGAGGTTGATATGAGAGTTTTGAGAGATATATTTTATTTGATATATGAGATTTTATGAGAGATACATTTTATATGATGATATAGATGATTTGATATGATGCTTTGATGTTGACATCCAATTGTATATGATGGATGAGTGATGATGATTTGATGATGATGCTTTTGATGTTTTAGATAGAATGTGATTTTTCATGCATGGATGGATGAGTGAGGCATAGGAGTGTGTTAGGTCATGGTGTTAGATGATGGAGTCAGTCATAGGCATGGTTGAGTCGGAGTTGTGTAGGCATGATGGAGTCAAGTCATAGGCATGGTGGAGTCAGGTTGAGTTAATTTCTCCATAGGTGTGGTTGAGTTAATTTCTCAGGTTTTTGATATGATGGGAAAGAAATGATGATGAATGCATATGTTTGGGTTTAATTTGTGTTATGTATGGTAACATGGATCATGTTGGTATGATCGCATGTAATGTAGGATTTTGGTAAATGTGATGTATTAGTTTCCACTTATTTGATGATAAATTGGAAACTAACTAGAGTAGAATGTGACTGGAATAGGTAGAAAATGGCGAGAGGTGAATGGGTGTGAATGGGAAAAGGTAAGGAAGGTGGTGATGATGATGGTTGAGCTAACCTCCAAGGGCCCCATGCCCTCGAGTGCTGCCTACATAGCCCCGGTGAAAAGGGGCCTCAGACCGATGTAGTTCTCCCATAAGCTAGGGAAGAATATGAGGAGGTATGAGAATGAGTTGGTAGGTTTTAGGCATGATTTGGGTTTAGGTCTATTAGGTGTGGGTGAGTTGTGGGAAACTTGGTATAGGTGATTTCAATTGTGGTAGAAGAAGAATATTACCCAAAGGTAAGCATCGAGGACCAAGTCCTGTATAAGGTAATCAATATGTAATAAAGAAGGTTAAAAGATAAGAGGGGGCAAGAAAGCCACCTGATTGGTGAGGATCATAACTGGTGGACCATACCGTAGGTAGGCTAGTGAACATAAGACCCTAAAGACTTTGCATGAGTGATTATCCTAAAGGTGAATAATAGTCACATGATCACCAAATGTCATGGTTCCAAGAGGTCCCTTTGAGGTGGTTGGAAATGGAGATGTGAATGGTGAGAGGGTGAAAATTGGTAGTGGACATGGTAGTAGGTATCATGCCTTTTGGCAAGAGATCCAAGGTCACAATGGGCTAGTCCATGACTAAAAGGATTTTTTGTTTTGACTAATATTTGAGATAGACTGATCGATGCAGGGAAGTCTATATGGGATGAGGAAATTAACTCCTTGAGGTCTTCATGTGAAGTTGATCGATGTGGGAAGCTTCAGATTCTTGTCTCTCATTTTTTTTTATGTATTTGAAAGAGTTGTACATAGCTATCCTTCGAGGGAGCAGTCTATTTATAGCAATGATGTAGAGAGAAAGATGTCCTTTTGAGGGAGTCATCTTTTTATTAGAATTTTGACTCAAGGAGTTAGATCCCATGTGAGGGATCTTAAATCATGGATAGGACCAAGGTGAAGAATATGATTCTTGTTTAGAAATTAGGGTGAAACGATCATGGGATCTCATCTAAAAATAGATGAAAAGTATCCATGAGAATCATGTTATGTGCAGCCGTGGTACACATATTTAAGAGAAGATAAAAAGTGATGGGTATGCACATGATTCTTATTTAATCGTTGGTGATGGCATAGGAAGTGGATAGTACTCAAGGGACGAGCATGGAAAGAAGTAAAAGTGAGGTAGGACTAAAAATCAATAGTAGAATGGTCGATGCAAGGAATTAAGGGGCTCAGGTTTGGTTTACCATCGAGTGAAGATAAATGATAAGCACCTGATCCGTAAGTATGGGTCACGATGTATGGTCCAAGCCAATTAGGAGAAAATTTTCCCCGTTTACTTTTTTCTGCTTTAGTTACATGTTGATTTTCTTTCAGGACAAGGTCACTGACTCAAAAGGTTCATTCATGGACACGTTTATCATAGGCATGTTTGATACATTTTTGGTAAACTTGAAGATGGTCAAGAGTGTTAAGACAACATTCATCTAATAACTCAAGTTGTGCTAAATGGTCTTAATGAAATTAGTCATCATTGAGCATGTCATGGAGAGAAATGCAGTGAGGGAATCTAGACTTCGAGAGATAGAACAACCTCTATACTATAGACTAGAGAAAAGGGTGTGGTAGCAGTGGAAGTATAGATCCTAGTGCGGTATGCCTATAGGCAAAGGAATGTTCATATGCCGCCATTCCCGAGTTTTGTTAACCACTTTCATGAGAATTTTGTTCAGGGTTTTGTTGGTGGATTTAGCTTGGCCATTGGTCTGTGGGTAATAAGGTGACAAGAAACTTAGCTGAATGCCGAAGGCATCAAAAAGTTTTCACATTGTTTTATTTTTGAATTATTTTCCATTATCAGTGATGAGGCGATGAGGAACACCAAAGTGAAAAATGATGTGATGATTGATGAACTCACATATTTTCTCGCCTTTCATGGAGATGAGTGGTATGGCTTCAACCCATTTTGTGTAGTATTCGGTAGTGGTGATGATCCACTAGTTGTGTTGGGAAGAATGGGGATTGATCTCTCCGACAAGATCCAAACCCCATTGAGAGAAGGGCCAAAGGTCACGGGTGACCTGTAAGGCATGAATGGGTGTATGATGAAGGTTGGCATGTTGTTGGAATTCAACACAATGCATGACATATTCACAACAATCATGGTTAAGGGTCGGCAAGTAATAGCCGAGGGAAAGAATACACTTATCAAGGCAAGGCCACTGAAGTGACCTCCACATATGCCATCATGAACTTCTTTGATGGTATAAGGAATTTCAGAACTCGTGAGGCATCATAAGAGAATACCATCAAAGCTACACTTATAGAGGAGGCCCCCCATGATGACATAATGAGAGACCTTTTTAAGAAAATCATGTTGTCCATTACAAGTGAGGTCGGGAGGTAAGACGAAGAGAGAAAGATAGTTTGAGTATTGTTTATACCAAAGGTCACTTGGGTCGGGGGCATCGGTTCTAATAGAGTAAACATGTCATGAGGTAAATAAGAGGGTGATTGGAGTCGTTTTATGGTGAAAAATATTTTAGAATCGGTGGGTGAAGTGGGTATTTGAGAAGCCAAGTAGGCCATGATATCAAAAATTTGTTGGTTAATGGGGGACGGTTTGAAGGGCGTAGTGGTCGAAGGTGGTCAAGAGTATGTCTACGTGATGTTTATACTTTTGAAGTGTCTCATTACGAAATTTGTATACACCATTGACTTGGTTTACGACCAATTGGGAATCACCAAAGATGTTGATGGATTTGACATCCAAGGCATAGGCAACTTGGAGACCTAATACGAGCACTTTATATTCGGCAATATTATTTGTATAATCAAAATCTAGTTTGAAAGACAAAGGCATAGGTTCACCATCAAGTGGAATGAGGATAACACCAACCCCACCCCCATACTGACACTTGGAACCATCGAAGAAGAGTGTCATTTGGTAAGTGGGTTCATCTAAGGAAAGGGTAGCAATTGACTCATCGGGAAAGTCAAAGTTAGAGGGCTGGGCCTTGGAAATAGGTGTGTTAGCCAATTGGTCGGTGATAGCCTAGCCCTTGATGGACTTTTGATGAATGAATTCAAGGTCAAGGTTAGCTAGAAGCATAAGCCAATGTGTGGCACATTGATTTTGGTAAGGTTTGGCATACATGAAGTGCAAGGGATCGGTGTTGGTCACAACATAGGTTTTGTGGTTGAGTAAGTAATGGCAGAGTTTTGTGGCAACGAAAACTAAGGCTAAGTAAAGTTTTTCGGCATGGGTATATCAGGTTTCATAGTCCAAAAGAGTATAACTTATGTAGTAAACCACATACTCCCTATGTTGTTCATCGCGATGAGCAAGCATGGCCCCTAAGGAGTGGTCGATAGTTGAGATGTATAGGTAGAAAGGTTGATCGTCTTTAGGTGGAATGAGCACGGGTGGTTGAAGAAGGTATCATTTTAAGGCCTCAAAAGATTTTGGTAGTCATCATCCCATTTAAAGGAGACATCCTTCTTGAGCAATGATGGAATGGTTGACACCGATCAGACAATTGTGAAATGAAATGGCAAATAGACTGCAACTTACCTTGTAGGCTGCGGAGTTGCCTAAGATTAGTGGGTGGAGGCATCTCAAGAATGGCCTTGAATTTAGTAGGGTCTACTTCTATACCACGTAGGGAAATGATAAATCCCAAGAGCTTTCTTGAGAGAACCACGAAGACACATTTCTTGGGCTGAAGGTGAACACAATATTTAATGAGACGGTCAAAGATGGTTTTTAGGATGGTGAGGTGCTTAGAGGGTGTTTAGATTTGGCTAGGAGATCATCCACATAATCTTCCAATATACGATGCATGATGTCATGGAAGATATAATTCATAGCCCACTGATATGTGGCACTAGCATTTTTAAGGCCAAAAGGCATGACTCGATAACAAAAGGTTCCCAAGGGTGATGAATGTGGTTTTGTGTTGATTTTTAGGGGCAAAGCAAGATTTTGTTATAACCCGAGAAGCCATCCATGAGTGACATACATCTCATGACTAGTGGTAAGGTCAACTAGCTAGTCAATACTAGGTAGAGGAAAGTCATCTTTTGGGCAAGCTAGATTGAGGTCATAGAAATCCATGCAAATGCGGAGTCCCCCTATCACCTTAGTGACAGGGAAAATGTTAGAAATCCAACGAGGATAATCAATATGTAAGATGAAGGAAATAGAAAGAAGGCACTGAATTTCTTCTTTGAGCAAGAAGAGAAATGTGAGGGTGCATTTTCCTTGTGTTTTGTTTGATGGGTTTGACATCGGGAAAAATTACGATATTGTGGACTACTATGGTGGGGTCAATATCGGGCATATCTGCATAAGAGAAACCAAAAATATTCTTATGATCTTTAAGAAAAGAAGTGATGGATTCTTGTTCAAAGAACATCTAAAGATTGATCGATCTTTAGGATGTGTGGGTCATCCTAAGTATGAATGTTGATTTCAATAGTCAATTTGTTCAACATGGTTTGTGTCTCAGATGGTAACAACTAATGAATATATGAGTCTTCTGCACCAAGGTAGGTGAGTATAGATTCATCATCCTAGCATTGAATGACGTTAATCAAAGGTGTATCATCGTCGATCATTTCAGGATTCAAGAAGGGAAGAGAGGGGGAGCATCATCCTCACATTGATAAGTGAAAGGCCCCAAGGAGATGGTGTTTATGAAAAAAATTTAGGAGGGATGGATTTGGGATCCATTGACTCCATCGGTGAAGATGGTGATGGGGGTGATGAAGGTGAAAAAGGGTGATGTCTTCAATGAGTTCAACATGGGCCTTCTTGGTAGGTGGTTCAGCAAATATGATACCACTAAGGTCATTATGCTTGTGAATAGTACACGGAATAATAGTATGGTAGCCTTTCTCAAAAATCCAAATCCAAAACCCTTCCATGCATATCGGTGCAGAAGGTGTGGGAAAAATGTCGATTGGTGAGTGATTGGAAGTTAGCGGAAAATGGGTGGGTGGTGAAGGTGGTTCGGTGTGTAAGTGGTAGTATCCAGTCCCCATAAGTGAAACGGTACAAAGGTTAGGAGGAACATAAAGGAGGTGCTCTCTATACGGTGATCATAGTGATGGTGTTGGTGAAGACTTCCATACTCTTGCGGGTAAGGAATGTGTTGACAATATATAGGTGATACTCCCCCAGAGTGAGGCGTTGAAAAATTCCCTCTAAGGGATTGGTGGTTGGTATGTGGGTAGCTGGAATAGATGATGTGTTAGAGGTCGGATTAGGGGTGGAGATAACAAATTGGGAGGCCGATGGTTTAGCTATGTGGAGGTTGTGGCAGTGGTAGGAATGGAGGATGTAGGTGAGGTTAAGGTAGTGGCTGCATTGGTGAGGGGAGGTGTAGGTGACGTGGCAGTGGTTGTGGAGGTAGATGCTTTGATGGGTATGAGCAAGCTTAGATTTTGCAAGGTGTTTAAACGTTTTTAGTCATTTTAGAGGTAATACAACCACTTTTGAAATATGACCGTTATGATTAACATGTAAAAATATAATTTGAACGTCAAAATGACATGTACATTACAAATTTAGTTTGTCACTATATATATATGTGTGTGTGTGTGTGTGTGTGTGTGTACATACACACACACATATATATACATATACAATATACATATATATATATATATATATATGTATACATATGTATATGTATATGTCTATGTGTGTATATATATATATATATATATATATATATATATATATATATATATATATATACACATGTACATGTGTATATGTATATATATATATGTGTGTGTGTGTGTGTGTGTGTGTGTATGTGTGTGTGTGTGTGTGTATGTACATACATACATACATACATACATACATACATACATACATACATACATACATACATACATACATACATACATATATATATATATATATATATATATATATATATATATATATATATATATATATACATACATATAGTGACAGTTAAATTTGTAATTAATATGTATATATGTAAATGTAAATTTAAATGTATATTTATATGTATGTATGTATGTATTAAATTTAAAATATTTATGAAAGTTAATAAATTAAATATAATATTATATATTAATTTTTTTAGATTCATGAAAAATAAAATAGAAATAAAAATAGAAATTTTCAAATATAAAGAAAATAAAAATAATAGAATCTTAATATCTTATTAATGATTATGAAATAGAAACATCTATTAATTTTGATTTTCAATTAGTTTTGTTTGATTTCTTTTTTTAATTTTGTTTAGCTTTTTCTATTGATTTTGATTTGTAATTTTTTTTATTGTTATTTGTTTGATTTTTTACAAATAAAGATTGGAAACTGCAATTATTGCAATAAATGTGAAATTTGAAGATTGAATTTGCTGCAAATTGGAACTTGGATGTAAGAAGGTAGCACTCATTTTATAATTATTTATTTCAATTTAATTTTAGAAAGTCATTTAAATTTATTGTTTCAATCTTGTGGATGTAAAATTTTACTCAATTTTTGTATTTTGTAATAGTTATTATAAAAATAAATTTGACGTGCATATTATATTTTGAACGTCAAATGACATCCATATAATTTTTTAGACCGTCAAAGAAAATTATTGTGACATGTAATGTATTGAATGTCGAAATCTAGCACCGGGTATGAGCATGTCATTGGGTCCATGAAGAACTTCGTTAAACTTATGGTTGTTGTTAATGTTCGATTTCTTAGTTAAACTAAAAATTAACCAAAACAAGACAATGTTTCATAAGTTTCATTTAAAAAGTACCATAACTTTTAGAAAGGTTTAACATCTAAATATATCCAATTAAAGTAGACTTCATACAAAATGAAGTCTAATAAATTGTAATCATATCTCCAAACCTTTTTGGTTTATATTCAATTGAGAGAGAGAAAGAATATTTCTCTACATGTTTAAGTATTTGGATATATCATTTCCAATGTCCATATTTCTTAATGCATGTTCATTATGCATCACCTTATTATGCAACTCAACAAGTTGCTTCATTATAGGGAAATTGAACTAATTCCCATTATCCATTTTATCAAAGATAACAAGATAAACATAACATAATATAAAGAATATCAACATGATGGAACTTTCATCTTCTTTATAAAAGTACGAGATAATTTTCACAACTCATGCAAATAAAACACAACTCACAATTCATCATTACAACTTGTAAAATTAACAAGACTATGCTCTCTAGGCATACTGCATATCAACAACCTTTATACAATAAAGTATACAACTTTATTTTACAATTCAACAAAAGAATGAATCAAAATTCTTTACTAAGAATTATACATATATCAGCCAATGCATCATATAAGTTTTTGCCTTCTTTTACCACTTAAGTCATCCATCTGCAAAAATAGCTAGCACGGGTCAGTTCAATGAACTGAGCATGATAAGCACTAATCATTAAAACGAAGTGCATTCCACTAATTGTTTCATTAAAGCAACACTACTTTAATGAGACAATTAAGTCATCATAAATCAACATATATGATAAAAGAAAAGAAGTACATTAATAAAATTAGATCAACTTTATAAGAAGAGCAGAATATAATTATCAATATCTACCTAAAATCATAAGTTCTATTATTTCTATCAATGGCTTGTAACAACAATAATCCTGCCATCCATTATTTCTTAATTCTATCCTAATAGAATACCACATTCATCTTTTCTAAGAGACAAAATAAATGTAAACAGTATGGTTCCTTCAAGGGTGATCCCTCTATATCCTAAGCAAGAACCATTATAAACCATGCCCGAACTTATAACATCAGAAAAAGCACTAGATAATAACAAGAGTTACCTGTTCCTTTCCGGGATAACAATATTGTAAATTCAACATTAGAATATACATCAAACAACTCCATAACCAAATAGGAAGGTAAGGAAAACTAGAACAGTCCAACTGTAACTCCAATTCCAACTCTTCATGTTAGAAGTTTCAACCAAATAACAACAACAATGTTCTCAAACAAAACAGCTCCAAAGAGGAGTTATTCTCTACTCATATTCTTCACCAAGGATAAGGAGTACAAGTGTCAAACCTACATTTATCCATATAAACTAGGCAAGACTAAACAACAACAGTCAAACCCTTAAGTACAAGTTACCTTATCAACCGAACCTTCTTGGCTACTAGTTCTCAACATTATTCTATCAATGGTTCGACAAGGTAGACCAACAGGTCTCAAGAAATCACTATCTCGAAATGGTTTTGAGTAAAGAAAAGTTCGAACATTGAATCTATCCAAGGGCAAAAAGAAGTAACATAATAAGAAAAGAACCAATGGTAGATCATTTTGTTCAACTGAACAAGAAGTTCCAATTTCAAACTGGTTCAGGATGACAACATACTACAGACCCTGAATGATATATATATATATATATATATATATATATATATATATAAATTTCATTCACGAAGAAGCCCAAGGCTCAATCATTGAGTCAGTCGAGAGTGACATCCCAAACAATAACGATAAGTTTCAGAATTACCCACGAACCCAAGACTGAAGATTCACAAAGACTTCACTAATAATACCAAAAAAGGTAAACAGTTTGTGATTCAAAGAATCATCTTAATACAACTGAACAGAGAGGGAATCCTTCCTATTATTTCAGTGTCCAAGGTAATATCACAATCTTTCAAAAGACCTAGATTTAATTAAAAGAGACAGAAGAGTGGGAGAGCTAGAACCCAAAACATCCAGTACAGAAGTTGTCTTGGTCTTAAATCCCCAAGCAACAAGAATGAAATAGCAAAACAAAACTTCACAAGCATGAAATTACTACAGTGGTTCCTTAGTACAACTTTATACAGTCAACCCAAAACGTGGTTTCTTCCAAACAGTGGGAAGAGATCACTTTCCCCAACTCCCACACTCATACTATCTCACGAAGTTGATACAGTCAAAACATGATAGAAGTTCAACATTACTTAAGTCGTTTCCAATTTCCAAAGCTCAACAGAGAGATTAAAATGACTCAAACAAGTTCCCACACCATTCCTAGGTGAGTACTCGCTCCAGTAAAGAACTATAATTCAATCTTTACTAAAGAATAACCCAATATGAAATACCAGGATAGGTTCAAAAGAATCGACCCAAATGCAAATCCATAACACGCCCATGTTAAATGAAAGTATAGATTCAAACCCAAGTTCACATTCATGCATTCAGAACTTCCCAAACCAAATCAATGATGTGAGAACAATGATAAAATACAAACTCCAAGAAATAGTTCAATAATACATAAGTTTCCAAAATAGTGGTTCCATTCAAACGAAGTTCCAACACAAATGTAGTCAAAACAAAAACTTCCAACTTGAGTTTGCATCCAAAGAATGCAACCTAGAAGAATATAAAATAGAACTAAAGTTTCCCGAGTTCATATGCATGTATTTCCATGACAGTCAGTTCAAAGCTAAAGACTTTGAATACCAGATTAAGATAGTAAAAATAGAAATACAAATCTAGTTTCCCATATCATTTTTACTTGCATGCTGTCCTAAAACTCGCACAGAGGGACAGTTTCCCAACATTTCAATTTTGCCAAGGATTAAAATCAAACACACAAGGATTCGTAAAACCCAGCAAGAAAAAATAACCAGATAGGCAAGAAAACAAGAATCTCATGAGAGCAGAGTTGTTTTAATGAATCATTTAGAAGAACACAAATAATTTTAATAGTTAGATCCTATCATGCCTGATAGCGCTTCCACCAACTCGAAGGATACTTCCAGCTCTTTTTCTCCTCCATGAAAAATCAACAATGAAACATCTTTTCCTTCCAAGCTTCATATACTTTCCCTCGATCAAAAATAGATCGTAAAAACCAAATATAGCTTTGAGCTGAAGGTAGAACTGCTGGTTCAAAGAACCAGTTTGCTCCATGTAGAGAAAAATCTGCCATGCAAGAAAAACTGAATGACCTCCTACAAACCCACCTCCTATGTTTCCAAGATGGTTTGCACGTGAAGACCGAGGCTCATAAATGCCATAAATTCTAGTTAATCCAAAATTCCTACCTATATTTACTTGCCACCACCACTTAAATTTGGCGAATGCCAATTCAACACAAAAATACAATTCCATCTATTAGTGGAGTTTCCACGTAGGCCTCCTCCAAGTCCACTGGCCCCCTGCCAAATCTGGCAGTACCTTAACATTTAAAACCTTATCTCCTTCCTTAAATTCCTTTGGAACCATCACCCTCAAGGCATGTGACCCCTTTAGGTCCCCTTTAGTTTAGGTTAGATTCAAATAGAACTTAGGTTAATCTAACATTTACTAACATAGGTCTTAGAACATTAGTCATTAGAATCCCACCTTAGGTTAGGTTCAAATCACAACCCTTTAGTAATAGGTAGTAGCTAAAATAGCTTAGTATCCCCCTTAGTAACTCTTCCCTTATTTTCTTAGCATAACACTTAGGTTAGGATGCCAATCCCATAATAGAATAAGAGACTTAGGTTAGAACAATATACACATAAGTAAACATAGCTAGAACTTAGTTGTTCTCACCTAGCTTAGGTTACCGTTAGGATAGTCCTTAGATTTTTAGGACTCCAAACTTCTCCACAGAGAATTGAATTTTTCTCAAGTCCTTAATGTCCCGCCAAGATCAATCACCAAAGACCTAGGCACAAAAATACAACTGAACAAAAGCAAGTTGCATCAAGACCAAGAATTAGTATCATGCAAAATTTAGTTTTCTATGTTCCTTAAGCTACTGAATGTCAATTTTACCATTCAGTCTATGAAGAAGACTTGAAACATTCCTTGGATCACTAAAATTGATCCAAGGATGAGTCAGAAGAAGAAATAAGTCTGCAACTCTTAAAACCAGATTGCAGCTCATCTTTCAAAGTGAAAATGGATTCTTGACAACCATATAATTTCAGTCTAATGATTTTTAAGAACAAAAATATTTATCCCAATCAAGCATGATCTCTCGACAGTCAAAAGAACACATCTTTATCCCAAAAATCACATGTCAACACTTGAATGCAAAAGAGGAATATATCAGTTGTTGAGGGTGTTATAGTTTTTGCTACAAGTTGACCACCTTCTCATTGGCCTCAAGGCTTCCTCAATGAAATTCAATCCGATATGATTATGTCATCCACCATGGCCTCAAAATCCTTCCTATAAGTAGAATACTTATGTATGTCTTTGATGCTCTAAACTTCATCCTGGATGAGAATCATCGGGGGTGGAAGAGTAGTCGGTGGGCGGGATTCAAAACCTTATCTTTGGCCAACAATGACTTGATAAAGTTGGAAAGAACTTGGTTCTGCTTCTTCCAACCGGTCTATGGTCTATTTTCCTTTTCCACTCGCTCAATAACCTTTTTACTATTTCTCAAGGTTATGAAACTCACTCTTAGGATTGGATTCTCCCATTGGAATCCTTGAAAGATCTAAATCTGAAACCAAAAGATCCTCCTCCACCTTATCAGCCTTAGGCTTTACAACTTTTAGGAACTACGACCCTAAGCATCAGTTACTAACCTTGAAGTGATCTTGGATTTCTTTGCTGGAGGGGGAAAGTACTCAATAGAGCTGCCACAACAAAATTTGGCCCTGTTAGATGAGAAGAAGATTTCCTTTTCCTACTGTCAACCATGGGTTACACCCAAGCAAAGGTAGAAGGAGAATAGGAAGGAACAAGGGGCCCAAGAGCAAGTGAACTCATGGCACTTAGAGTATTAACCACTGTTTCCTCTAGCAAAGAAGTGGATGGAGCATCAGGAGCTTCCTTTGCAGAGGAGTCTGTGGTATTAGGGGTTCAAGTACTAGACATTTCCTTTTCTTCTTCAACAGTGACTTCAGGAGCTCCCGTAGGATTTGGCACTTCACCATCATCACTCTCACTAAGAAAAATAATGTTCTCTGGTCCTGAAGGTAATTTTGAGTGCTCAAGAAGAGATTCTTCCTCAATTGGTTCCTGTTTAACCTCTTTGATCTTCTTTTGATATACTTGAGTAGAAGGAGTAGATGACTCAGGGTTCCTTCATTGAGGAAGAATGAGGGGTTTGCTCAAGTACCTCAGTATCTGGTTGTATGTGCTTCCTTCTCTAGTGTAGAGGTATCTCTGGAAGAGGATCCACCCTGATTCTTCTTGAGCTCACGAACCTTCCTGTCAAGCCAAAATTTAGTTCTTACAAGAACAGGAAATAATCTCAATCAAATCATCTCTCTCTTTTTTGTACCAATCCAGATCTTCTAAAGGAGTGTGTTTGATTGTTGTTTCATATTCAAAGGACTATAAGTCCTCATCATCATCCTTAAATCCTTTAGGAACTTGGTAGAGATTGAGATATCTAATTTGTTGTAGAGAGAGTCTAGCCATAGTGCCTCTGTCTGGCTTCAAAATCATCTGCACAATCAACCCAGTAATCCTCAGTATCTGGCTTGTGATGATAGTTTATCCTGAGGTTCTGATCAATAAAATTCTTCAGATCAAAACAAGTTCTAGGTTTGAAGAAATGGACAGTGAGAGGAGTAATAGCCCTTTCTACATTTTGGGCATCCAAAGTTGTTTTACATGTATAGTTTCCCAAAGAGATAGGGAAATGCAGGCCAGTGATCTTCTTGTCCCTGCAGGTTCTATGGAGTTTATCAAGTTTCCTACACACTTCAACCAGAGCCATTTTATCATTGCAAAACATGGGGAGCTTGAGGGGTGTATTTTCATAGCCAACCAACCTGATGTATGAAAACCTCCTGAATTGAATGAAGAAATCCCCATACTTGGCTATCAGGTTCATAGCTTCATCAAAAAATCTCCTAGCAGTGTCACCCTCTAAGAGTCTTACAATATACATGGTGAAAGCATCATTGACTCTTCTGAAATTATGATTGCTAGCTTCAAGGGTAAACTGAGGGCAGTATGCATAAATAGGCTCATTCTTCTGGCCCTCCATGTAGGTGAAACCGAACCACTACCGGATGTTTGCCAGGGGTATACATGAGATAAGAATTCATATAGAAATTCTTAGTCTGTTGGACACTAGACAATTGCTTAGTCAAATTCATGCAAACAATTTCAGCCCAATTAATGTTCTTCTTGCCCTCACAAATGATATTTATAAAGGGGCACATCCAGAAGTGAAATTCATTGGTGGAAGGAAACCCCATGATACGGGTGAGAAAAATAATAAAATCAGACAGCTCCTCATTAAAATCAACTCTGAATAATGCCTTGGAGAGTCGAGACACTCCCTTCTTAGGGTTCTTTAACCATGATTTTTCTATTCGGGCTTTATATTTTTGAGCTTGAGCATGAGTGAGAATTATGGAATCTTCAGTCATTAGAATGAGTAGGGTAGTAGCAATGGTGGAAACATCCAGTTTAGCAATTAATTCCCCATGCACATTAGTAAGTTCCTTGGTATTTGGGTTAAAATGAGCTCCGGAGGCAAGCACGGTGTCGGTGCACTACACAGAGATAGGAAAACTAGACGCGTATGAAATTTCACTATTAGTGATCATTTGTGCCATAGGAGCAGGATTAGAGCATGTTAGCCAACCCCAAAAATCTCCAAAATCCAAGTGCCGAACCTCACTGTCTCCAATATCTGGTATGGAGGTCTCAAGAGGTGACACATGTTCTTGACCTTGAAAATTGATCTTCATTTTTGAAACGCATAGGGGAATAGCCTTCCAAGATTAGAATCGCGATGAAAATGCAAAGGGATATAGGGCACAAGCAAATGACTTTAATGGCAAGGATTCAAGCAAGAGATGGCAAGTGAGCAATGTGACAAATGCATAGGGAAAGTCCCGTTAAATAGCCATTCAGGAGAGAGAAGGTCATTGAATGCACATTAAATTCACCTTGCACGACTCAAAAGATGAAAAGTGGGAAAAGCAGAAAAAACTAGCCCAGACGGTCTTTGGTACATTTGGGACATGAGGGACGCGAAGATGCGATCCGCTAATGCGGGCGTTGCGTGGAATGTGGGATAAATGAGCACGGGTGGTTGAGGGACTCGAGACACAAAGGATGTGAAGACGTGATTTAGACAATGCGTGCAATGCGGGGAATCCGTGAATAGAAATCACAAACACATTTTGGATAAATGGGATAAAAGTATGCGAAGAACTGATGTGGGCGATCGGGGAAAAGGAAGTCCAGGTGAACTTGGGACAAAAGGGCCAAAATTTATGATAAAGCCATCAGTCCAAGGATTTGGGGGAAAGTGGCGATCGGCGAGCAGATGGCACAACAAGATACTTGGGACATGAGGGAAAAAAATGTTTGATAGACCCGCAAGTCACCAAAATGACTCCAAAATGTGAATTTTCACCATCTCTTCGAGCTTTCACTTCACTAGAACATTACTAAAGGGTGCCAACTCAAAAATTTTCAAAATTCTAACTTTCAAAAGAGGGGAAATTTTGAGAGGACAAACTGGCTCTTTCTGGGGATGACTTGACTAGATCACAGAACAAGGCAAGACAAGAATCAAGAAAAACTCTAGGAAAGAAGACCAGTGCCTTATCCATTGGGCAAATAGAGTCAAAGGCAAGACAATACAGAAGACAACACACCAAAAACAAGGAAAGGAAAACAACAAAACAAAGGCAAGGGAAAGAAAACACACACTGTACATAATATACATAGGACTTCCTATTCACCTAGGACTTGAACAATTTCAGGTACTACCCACTATATGGAAGTGGGAGAGAGGATCCATCCATGTAATCAAGATAGAAAGAATTTTCACCAGTAAAGTGCCTAATTCTGAAAGGACCAAGCCAAAGAGAATCAAACTTACCATGGCTTCCTTGAGGTTCATGTCTTTTATCCCACAACAAAACAATTTCTCCAACTTTGAAATCTTTGGATCTGGTTTTCTTGTCAAACAAAGATTTCACCTTCTACTGATGGGAAAATATTCTATCAAAACTTACAGCCTGTCTTCATTCAACTTATGAAGATACATGATCCTTTTATCTAAAGAATCACTGAAACTAGTGTCCTTAATGGCCTTCATCAAATACAAAGCTGGTAGCTCCACTGTCACCGGTAGTTGGGCTTCCACACCATACACCACTTGAAAAGGTGACATCCCAATTTCTCTTTTAGGTGTAATCCTATCTTCCCAGAGAGCATCATAGAGCTTCTTGTGCCAGTTTCTCTGAGATTCATTAACGAGTTTCCTTACAATAGCCACTAGATTCTAGTTGGTTGATTCCGCCTGTCTATTCCCTTGAGGGTAGTAATTTGAAGAGCAAGAAAGGGAAATGCCATATCCATAATAGAAATCCATCATCTCAGCAGAAGAAAAATTTGAAGCATTATCAATTACAATCTTGTTTGGTACTCCAAACCTTATCAAGATGTTTTCTTTGATGAAATTACATACCACCTCAGAAGTAGTACTCTTAACTAGAATGGCTTCTACCCACTTAGTGAAATAGTCTCAGGGCGTTCAAGACATGAGTATGTCCTACACTTGAAGATGGGTTGAGTGTTCTTATGAAGTCCAAACCCCACTGTTGAAAGGGTTCTTCAATCACAACTGGTTTAAGCGGTAAAGCAGCCAACTTTGGTCTTCCCACAAAGGTTTGACAAGCTTCACATTTGTCAACCCACCTTGATGCATCCTTAAACAAAGTAGGCCAATAGTACCCTACATGAAGAATTTTGTGGGTAGTTATGGCAGATGAGAAATGACCCCCACAGGCTTGATCATGGAAGGCTGAGAAAAGCTTCTTCTATTTCTCTTTGTCAACACATTTCAAGAATCTTCCATCCACTCCTCATTTGAACAAAGCATTCTCCCACAACACGTACTGTGTTGATCTTAGTTTGATAGCCCTCTTCTCCTTAGTAGTTAAATGAGATGGGAATTCACCATAGGTGAGGAAGTGAGCAATGTCAGTGTACCATTCATCCGTTGAGCTGAGAAATAGAACAATAGGAACATCAACCTCATCCTTAGGCAACTCATGACCAACTCCTTCAACAATGAGTTCACACAGGCCTTTACCCCGAACTAATTTGGTTGGTCTGATGTCAATATCATATTCCTGAACCTTTGCTACCCAGTTTCCTCTCTTAGTTCCAAATTCTTGTTGTGTAAGAATAGACTTGATGGTTGTATTAGGCACCAGTACCATAGAGTGAGAGTTAAGGATGTAGAATCGAAACTGCTTAACAACTTTAACCACTGCAAAAGCATGTTTTTCCATCATAGTGTACTTCAACTCGTGATTTTTAAGAATATAACTCATGAATGCAATTGGGAGCTCGTGACCTTCAGAATATTTCTGGGTCAACACAACAGCCAGGGTATTTTCTGTGGCATAGCAATAGATAATAAAATCTTTACTGAAATTTGGGCATGCTAAGATAGGAGTCTTAGCAATAACTTTTTTAATATTTTCAAATGCTTCCTTTCCTTCAATGGACCAACCAAACGTTTTCTTTCCTTTCATCATCTGAGAGATATTCAAAGTCAACTCTATAAAATCGGGATGAATCTTCTCAGGAAGTTGATCTTACCAAAGAAAGAATGCACTCCCTTTTTACTTGTAGGAAGAGGAATCTACTGAATAGCTTGAACTTGTTCAGGATCAATCTTGATTCCTTCCTTGGAGACAACATGTCCCAACAATTTTTCCTCCGACACAAAAATAGATTTCTTGGGATTCAGGAAACCTCATGTTCTTTGCATTTCAAGAGAACTGTTTCTAGATGCTTTGAAAGTGATCTACTCTATTTTGGAAAATACAGTTAGGTCATCTAGATACATGACAATACATTTTCCTTTCAGACTTCCAAAAGCCAAATCCATAGCTCTCTAAAAGGTGGCACTGACATTGATGAGACCAAAGGGCATCCTCTTGTAAGAAAAAGTACCCCAAGGAGTGGTAAAGGTAGTCTTGTGCTTTGATCTATAGTGTTGAATTCTACTTGGTTATATCCTGAGAAACCATCAAGCATGGAAAACATCTCAGCTCCTGTAATAGCTTGCAACACCTGGTCCATCATGGGTAGGGGGTAGTTGTCCTTTAGAGAAGCTTGATTCAGATTCCTAAAATCAACGCAGATCCGAATCTCACCATTTTTCTTCCTAACAGGCACAATGTTAGCAATCCAAGTTGAATGATGAATGGGAAAGATAATTTTGGCCTTCAACAACTTCTATATCTCCTGAAAAATGGTGTCAGCAATCTTCGGATTGTACTGCCTTTACTTTTGTTTGAAAGGTTTAATCCCAAGTTTGAGAGGAATGAAATGTTGCATTTCTTTTGGCTGAAAAGCTTTTAGATCATCATAAGAATAAGAAAGTACATCAACTTCTACCTTCTTCTTTTCCTCTTGTGTGTAACATTTCCCAATGTTCACCATTTTGGGGTCAGCAGAGCCCCCAATGTTAACCTTTTCATATTCAGCAGATTTTGGGCTCCTCTAGAAGCTTTAGCCTTAACATACATGTCATGTTTATCAAACAATTCCTCCAGACTCACCAGCCCTTTAGGGATCTTGTTACCTTTTAGTCTGATGCACCCATCTTGATCTATCTCCTCTTTGACACCTTCCTCATTGGAAGATACACTCTCACGAGGAAAATTGTCACTTCCTTCAAAATACAATTGTTCAAAGTTATCCCTGAGTTCCAGGAAAGAGAGAAAATGCTGATCATCATTGAAAAATTTCCAGTTGCTTGCATTATCCGGTACACTTGGTCTATGGATCATTTCAATGGTGAATTTATCCTGAGAGAAATCAAGGTGAGGTATCAGCAATGATCCTAAAATAGCTAGAGAATCATCCCTAGTGTTCTTTTCCCTTGGCACTACTTCGATGGAGAAGGCATCAAGGAATTCAATAGAATCCCAAACCATATTCCTATAATGCTTCAATCTTCTATTCTTTACTTGGAAAAGGTCTTTGACTTGTTTAACAACTAGTTCCGCATCTCCATGAGCTAGAAGATTCTTCACACCTTTCTCCTTTTCCACGTTAAGTCCAAGGATGAGAGCATTCTACTGTGTTATTTGTATTTTCAAACTATAGTTTGAATGAGAAAGGATGAACCTTTCCTTCCAGAGATATCAGTACCACACCAGCCCTAGAACCACCGAGGAACAACTTCCATCAAATTCCAAATTCCAAATGCCATTAGGATCATGAAATATTTCTTTGGGACATTCTACACAATATACTCAGATTGCTTCTCAGGCAACAACTTCTTCATCTTGCCATTGACTGGTATAAGGGCATGTGACCAATCCATTTGAATTTATCCTCCCACGTCCTTACAGAAGTTCCTACTCAACAACATAATGTATGAAGGAGGGATATCAGCTACCAAAATAGTAGCTAAAACCTTTTTCTCAGGGAAGGCAACAAAAGCTACCTATGCATCTTTAATCCTTCCAACCAAAGGCACCTCCCTACTCTCCATATAATAACAATAACCAATAGTATGTGTGAGGATGAGTTTGATAGTACTCAGCCTCTGAAATTTGGATTTTTTTCTTCTTAAGGTGATCGATGATATCAAAAGATCCAGAGGTGGATGGGCTATCATCACTAGGAATCCTAGGCTTATCAGGTTTAGGAACTGGAGAAAAAGAAGTTTTAACAGTAGGATTAGGAAAATAAGAATTAGCAGAACTCACCTTCTGTGTGGATGCAGTGGGAATAGGAGATCCTCTTTTTGCAACTATGGGGATAGTCGTGGGATGCTCCTTGGACCTCTTAGCAGGATGCATCACTTTCTCCTTCTTATTTGTCTATTCCTGAGTCATAACAACATATGACTCACTATTCATCTCTGCTACTACTTCATCATAATCATCTTCTTCATCTACACCTTCAGTGGTGAAGAAATTAACCCGAGACCCTCAAGTTCTTCCAGCTCTTCATTAGCCTCTTCTTCAGGTTCTTCAAAATCTTCATTAACCTCTTCATCATCAGGTTCTTCAACCTCACAAGTTGCATTAATAGGGACCTTGATGGGTGGTCCCTCAATTGCCAGCCTTGTCTGAGAGGAAGGAAAACAATTTCTAGGCTGAAAATTCCTCCTTGGAACATCTATATAAGGAGCATGCTGAGCCAATTGTTTCTTGATGGCAATAAGGTCATTAGCAAGCTTTTGTACTAATTGATCTACATTAGCTCTAGGAGTAGAGGAAGAGGAAGAAGAAGCTTTAGATTTGGAAGGATCTCTTTTCAACTTACCAGACATGATTAAGTCATCTTCAACACTAATGGCTAATCTCTGGTCCTCATCCAATGTTGCAAGGTTGGCTCTTCTCAACACATAGCTTACTTCAGGAAATTGAGCATTTAGGAAGAAACATTTTTGAATTTGATCTACAGGTTGGGTATCTGGTGGGATTTTGTTAATCAGCTTATTGAACCTGGCCACAAATTCTCTCATGGGCTCCTATGGTTCTTTCTTTATTTGAGAAATTTGGGCCAACAAGGCATGCACATCCTCTGTAGGCTTGAAATGATTCTCAAATCTTGTTCTCATCGTGGTCCAATTGGTAATGGCCCCAATAGGAAGGTGATAAAACCAATCTACCGCATTATCTTGCAAAGTCTCTACAAAAAGCCTCACCGAGACATCCTCATGCTCAACTCCGAGGACTCCACATGCAACTATGAAGGCTGCAATATGTTCATCAAGATGCACTTTGCCATCACCTCTGAACTTGGGAAAGTTCTTTTTATTACCCCTGGGTAACTCATGCAAAGGTTGAGGGAGGGAAAGAGGCCCAACACGGTGGCCCCAAGGTAATGGAATAGCCATCCTTGGAAAAAATGCTTGAAGAGGAACTGAAACACCAACGAGAATCAAAGCACGGAGATTAGGGCTGAGTTGCTCTTGAGGGATACCACTGCCAAGGGTTCTATCTTCAACAGGGTGTGCTTGTAGAACAAGCTCTTCTATTTCTCCTTGTTGAAGGAAGAGGAAAACCTTGCTGCTCCAAGAGTTGAAACTGAGAATCTTTGATTCCAAGAGCCCTCCTACCATGGGTAAACCTTAGAGTCACCAGATCAGAAAATGATCAAGAAATGTTCTTAAAACTGGAATCCATCAAAAACGAATCCCCAGTAGAGTCACCAAAAACTGTTGGTTGTCAAATAAGGACTTTAATGAAAGAAACAGTCAGGGGATAGAAAGTCCTCCTCTTTAATGGGAGAGGTTCCCTTATTTAAAGGAAAAAACCTATTTACAAATGTACAACATTTAGTTTTAAAGAGGAACTCTGATATCATGAAAGTGTTTTAAATGACCGATTATCAATACAAAAGGAAGGAAGAACTAAGGATTGGGAAAAGGTAGAATAACATTCTTGAAAAATATAGATAGCAAAATAATTTCTTATAAATGCCAAACTAGGATCATATAGAACAAAATCATCTGTGTTAAAACTATAAGATGTTATTTTATAGACACAAAGTTCTAGAGATGATATCCACAAGAATACAAATCTTCTTGATGTAAAATAGATTAATGATTCAATAATTTTAACAGATAGGAGAGAATGAATAAGTACATATAGAAACAGAAAGGGAAATATTCTTGTATTGATAGCTTTTGACTCTTTTACAATTTCAAAAATAATCAGAGTTCCACCCTTTAGAATGGCGTGGAAATCTCATTATATATCTTACAAATTGGTTACATTTGGAAACCGTTTCTTTTAACTAGAATATTAATTAAGGAAATGCACAAAATAATGTCCTTAATCAATTTACAAGGAGCTTAACACTAAAAATAAAAGAAGAGAAAGAGAAATTAGAAGAAGAGATATCTGATTATGGCTGAGGTGGGACCACCGATTTGAGGATCCGATATCTGAATTTCTTCAATGCTTCTGCTATTTCCATGCCTCTTAAAATTATGGTATTGGCAATGGCATGAGTCCAAGTACCTAGACATTTCTCCATATATTTATCGAACTCGATATGCTCCATGTATTCTTTATTGGCCTCAGCAATTAAAGATTGAAGGAAGCAAATGTCCTTTATCTTCTCTTTGGTAATTAATCCTCTCTGAACAAGTCATCCTTGACAAATGTTCTGAACTGAGCTTTGATTTCTTGAAGAGAGAAGGGAATGCCTGAAATTTCATCTTGAAGTTGGTAGTGGATATCTTTAAAGGTAGATGAAACACAAGTTTTAAAAGACTCTCCCTTCTACCATACATTCTTTAATTCTCCCAATGCCTCTTCAAGAACCATCATCTTCCATTCGACACTGAAAATACATGCCTTTGACAGTTATTCTTGGCATCATCAAACACATTACTGACTAGCAAAATCTTCTCATCAGTTTGGCCCATTAGGCGAGGTCTGTAATACAACTACTCTAGAGATTTATCTCTTTATCCATAGCTTTGATCAAGGAGGAGAGTTTCTGCTGCAAGTTGGCCACCTTCTCATTGGCCTTGAAGGATTCCTCAATGAAATTCAAGCCTGCTATGATCATGTCATCCACCATGGCCTCAACAACCTTCCCATAAGTAGAATACTTATGTATGTCTTTGATGCTCTGAACTTCATCCTGGCTGAGAATCATGGGGGGTGGAAGAGCAGCCAGTGGGGCAGGATCCAAAACCTTATCTTTGGCCAACAATGACTTGATAAAGTTGGAAAGAACTTGGTTCTATTCTTCCAACTGTTCTATGGTCTACTTTCCCTTTTCCACTCATTCAATAACCTTTGTTACTATTTCTTGAAGGTTATGAACCTCACTCTCAGGAGTGGATTCTCCCATTGGGATCCTTGAAAGCTCTAAATCAAAGACCAAAAGATCTTGCTCTACCTTATCAGCCTTGGGCTTTACAACTTCCAGGAACTGCTGGCCCTGAGCATCAGTTACTAACCTTGAAGTGATCTTGGCTTTCTTTGCTGGAGGGGGAGGGAAAGTACTCAACAGAGCTGCCACAACATCAAAATTTGGCCTTGTTAGATGAGAAGAAGATTTTCTCTTCTTGTTATCAACCATGGGTTACACCCAAGAAAAGGTAGAAGAAGAAGAGGAAGGAACAAGGGGCCCAAGAGCAAGTGAACTCATGACACTTAGAGTATTAACAACTGTTGCCTCTAGCAAAGAAGTGGATGGGGAATCAGGAGATTCCTTTGTAGAAGAGTTTGTGGTATTAGGGGGTTCAAGATTGACATTTCCTTTTCTCCTTCAACAAAGGACTTCAGAGCTCCTGTAGGATTTGGCACTTCACCATCATCACTCTCACTAAGAACAATAATGTTCTCTAGTTCTAAAGGTAATTTTGAGTGCTCAAAAGAGATTCCTCCTAAAGTGGTTCCGTTTTAACCTCTTTAATCTTCTTTTGATATAATTGAGTAGAAGGAGTAGATGAATTAGGTTCCTTCATTAAGGAAGAATGAGGGGTTTGCTCAAGTACCTCAGTACTAGTTGTATATGCTTCCTTCCTTGGTGTAGAGGTATATCTAGAGGAGGATCCACCCTGATTCTTATTGAGCTCAAGAACCTTCATGTTAAACCAAACTTTAGTCCTTACAAGAATAGGGGCAATAATCTCAATCAAACCATCTCTCTCTTTTTTGTACCAATCCAAATCTTATAAAGGAGTGTGTCTGATGTTTGTTTCATATTCAAAGGACTGTAAGTTCTCATCATCATCCTTAAATCCTTTAGGAACTTGGTATAGATTGAGATCTCTAATTTTTTGTAGAGAGAGTCTACCGTAGTGCCTCTCGTCTGGCTTCAAAATCATCTACACAATCTTCCTAGTAATCTTCAAGATTCGACTTGTGATGATAGTTCATCCTGAGGTCTTGATCAATAAACTTCTTCAGATCAAAACAAGTTCGGGTTTGAAGAAATGGATAGTGAGAGGAGCAATATCCCTTTCTATATTTTGGGCATCCAAAGCTATTTTACATGTATAGTTTCCCAAAGAGATAGGGAAAGGAAGGCCAGTGATCTTCTTATCCCTGCAGGTTCTATGGATTTTATCAAGTTTCCTGCACACTTCAACCAAAGCCATTTTATCATTGTAAAACATGGGGAGCTTGAGGGGTTTTTTTTCATAGCCACCCAACTTGATGTATGAAAACCTCTTGAATTGAATGAATAAAGCCCCATATTTGGCTATCAGGTTCATAGCTTCATCAGAAAATATCCTAGCAGTGTCACCCTCTAAGAGTCTTACAATATACATGGTGAAAGCATCATTAACTCTTCTGAAATTGTGATTGCTAGCTTCAAGGGTAAACTAAGGGTAGTATGCATAAATAGGATCATTCTTCTGGCCCTCTATGTAGGTGAAACCGAACCACTGCTGGGATGTTGCCGCTGGGTATACATGAGATAAGAAGTCATATAGAACTTCTTAGTCTACTGAACACTAGACAATTGCTTAGTCAAATTCATGCAAACAATTTCAGCCCAATTAATGTTCTACTTGCCCTCACAGATGATATTTATAAAGGGGCACATCTAGAAGTGAAATTCATTGGTGGAAGGCAACCCCATGATACGGGCGAGCAAAATAATAAAATAAGACAGTTCCTCATTAAAATTAACTCTGAATAATGCCTTAAAGAGTTAAGACGCCCCCTTCTTAGGGTTCTTTAACCATGATTTTGCTATTCAGGCGTTATATTTCTCACTATCTTGATCGAACAGGGTTTGAGCTTGAGCACAAGTGAGAAATATGGAATCTTCAATCTCTGGAATGCATAGGAAGTAGCAATGGAGGCAACATCTAGTTTAGTAATTAATTCCCTGTGCACATTAGTAAGTTCCTTAGTATCCGGGTTGAAATGAGCTCTACAGGAAAGCACAGTGTTGGCACACTGCATAGAGATAGGAAAACCAAATGTATGCAATTCCACTATCACTGATCATTTTTGCCATGGGAGCAGGATTAGAGCATGTTAATCTACCCCAAAAATCTCCAAAATCCAAGTGTTGAACCTCACTATCTCCAATATCTGGTATAGAGGTCTCAAGAGGTGACACATGTTCTTGACCTTGAAACTTGATCTTCATTTTTGCAACGCATAGGGGAATAGCCTTCCAAGATTAGAATCGTGATGAAAATGCAAAGGGATATAGGGGCACGAGCAAACGAATTTAATGGAAAGGATTCAAGTAAGAGATGGAAAGTGAGCAATATGACAAATGCATAGGGGATAGTCTCGTTAAATAGTCTGTTTAGGAGAGAGAAGGTCATTAAATGTGTATTAAATTGACCTCGCACCGACTTAAAATATGAAAAGTAGGAAAAGTGGAAATAATCGCCCGAATAGGTCTTTGGTACATTTGGGACATGATGGACGTGAAGACGCGATTTGGCCAACGTGGGCATATGCATAGGAATGCAAAGCAAATGAGCACGGGTGTTCTATGGACTCGTGAGACATAAAGGACGTGAAGACACGATTCACTCGATGCACATGGTGCGGGAATATTTGAATAGAAAGCACATATGCATTTGGGATAGATGGGACAAAAGTATGTGAAGAACCCGATGTGGGTGATGCGGGTGATCGGGAAAAGGAAGTCTGGGTGAACTTGGGACAAATGGGCCAAAAAGTTCCAATAAAGCTATCGGTTAAGGATTTTGTGGGGAAAGTGGTCGATCGGTGAATAGAAGGCATGACAGTACTTGGGACATGAGGGACAAAAATGTTCGACAGACCCGCAAGTCACCAAAATGACTCCAAAAACATGAATTTTCACCATCTCTTTGAGCTTTCACTTCACTAGAACATTACTAAAGGGTGCCAACTCAAAAATTTTCAAAATTCTAACTTTCAAAAGAGGGGAAATTTTAAGAGGACAACAACTATAGGATTCTTAGATTATAGAGGATCATCGTATTCAATAAATTTACTCATCAAAGAAAATTTAACTTCTTCTCTTGCTTTACTACATGTTCGTGGTCCAGGGTGGATGTATCTCGTGGAGCATCCATTCTTACATCTCGTAACGTGATAGTATACCACTTGGGTATATGCTTAATTGTTCCCATGGGTCGTGGTTCAATCGTGATGATCACCATCATCTCCATCACCACTTTCATCATCTATGGGAACATCAACTTCAGTTTTACAACCGGTGAAGAATCTACATGATGTGAGTCTCGGAGGAGGAGACTTTTCTTCCTTCTTCTCAAAGAAATAAACATCTCTTTTTGGTGTAGAATTTATTGGTGTTTGATCCATCAATTTGTACCCAAGAGTCTATTCACTATATCCAATGAAGATGAGTTTTTTAATTTCATATCCAATATCTTTCTATTCTACTTGGGTATGGGCATATTTTCTTTGCACCCAAATACTCTTAGGTGTGCAATAGATGGTTTCCACTTTGACCATGCTTCATGTGGCGTTACTTTGTTAAGAGTAACTATGAGTACTCTATTTAAAAATACATAGTTGTCTTCGTGCTTCTTCCTGCAATGTCTTTGCAAGTCTAGAATCATCGATCATGCATCGTACCATTTCCATGATAGTACAATTTCTTATCTTAACAACACCATTCTTCTGTAGTGTGTGTGGAGGAGGAATTTTTTGATGAATCCCTTGATCTTGTAGGTAGTCTTTGAACTCATCACCGGTCAATTCCCTCCTTGATCCGAGTGAAGAGTTTTGATGTGACGACCATTTTCATTCTCAATAGCTACTTTGAACTTCTTGAAGGTTTTAAAAGCTTCAATTTTCTTGTGAAGAAAAAAATCCACATTTTTCTCAAATAGTCATCAACACAAAGCATGAAGTACTGAAATCTAGAATGACTTGGCTGCATCGATCAGAAATATCGGTATGAACCGGATCAAGTTTGCCATGATCTCAAAAATTACTCTTCGGGAATGAATCTCTGTGTTGTTTTCTTATTAGGTATTGAGGACACTTGTCTGTATCCTTCTAAAGAGATGGTAACCCATGTACCATATTGCACCGGTGAAGTGTCTTGAGATACTTGAAAATAACATGAACAAGTCTCCAATTCCACAACTATGTAGAGGTAGAGTTCTTAGCCAAAAGTGCTCGATCATCTTTGTGGACAAAATCAGCCGGAAAATACGTCCCACATTGGATGCTTTTACAAATATTTTCAATCCTCGTGATTTGTCTATAATTAAACACATTTACTTGTCATAATGACTATCAAAGTCAATTTTTAAGATGTGATCTAGGAGTCGATCGGGTCGACAACAAATTTTTAGTCAACCCAAGGACATATAAGACATTTGATAGTCTATAGTTGTGTGAACCAAGAGGTAGAGAAATGTTCCCAATCCCTTAACTATATATGAAGAATAATCACCCCAAAAACATGGTTTATCGAAGGCATGTCCTCATTGAAGTAAACCACTTCTATGGCCGTCATGTGTCTAGTGGATCCCAAATCAACATACCAGACATCACTAGATGATGTGGATGGTTTACTTGATCGAGAAGTGTATAAGTAGTCTTCATTATCTGAATTTTCTTCTTATTCAACAATATTTCCTTGCTAATGGGGTCTTCTTTTCCAGTTCCCCTTTTTCTACCCTTGATTGTAGTTTGAATGTCCCTTGTGAGAGTACTGGTGTTAAGGTCCAAAGTTGCTTGATGAACCTTTCTTGTATGTATTATACCAACAATATTTTATCTCATGTCCTCTTTTATAGATTAGAAATTACTTCTTCGTTGTTTGTCCCTTGATGTTGGGAATTTTGATAGGAATTAGGTTTTCCTTTTCCTTTTCCTTTCCATTTTTGATGAGAAGAAAGTGCCTACTCCTCTTCATCATCCTTATTATGCATGGCTTCCTCTTGTTGCAGTAGGTTTACTAGTTTTTCAAAACTAACTGTCATATTTGACAAGTTTAGTGTTGTTACAAAAATGTGGTAAGAAGAAGGGAGAGCTCTCGAAATATTGGAACAAGAGCTTCATCTGTGAATGCTTCTCCTAGGGGTAGAAGTGAAGCCCTCAACTCTACAAATCTTCTTAATAAAGCTTCGATTTTCACATTTTGATTAAAATTTAGTGTGTGTAATTGACTCTGTAAATTCAATATGACATTTATGTTTATGGCCTCGTATACCATGATCAACTTATCCCATGCTTCTTTGGTTGTTTTGGCATCTTGAATGTGGGGTTGCACATCATGAAACACCCCAAACAAGATGATGATTTTAGCATTCTAATCTGATCTATCAAACTTTCGGTGTTGTGTTGTATCAGTAGTTGATCTAGTCGAGTACCATTCACAACATTCTAGATCTCTTCAAACTCAAGTCAAGTTTCCTAATTTTTTTCTTCCATGTAGCATAGTTGTTTCCTCTGAGTAGTTGTGAATCTTGAAGAAAACATTTAGGGGCATTGGTTCCCATTTTTCAGAATTCACCGATAGGGTTATGCTTTTATCACTCTAGGTATAAGGTCTCCCAATCTATATACCATTTGTTATATATACCAAACCTTTCTATATACACGCCCTTCCGATATACCCGTTGGTACGTGAAAACCTTTCCCTTTCAATATACCTAGTGGTACGTGAAAGAGGCATTAAGATACGTGAAATAATTTGATACATGGTACCAAGACAGTACTGAAAGGGATTTGTGTGATTATTATCACCGGATCAAAGAAATATCCTCATACGCACTAGTAACTTTGCTATATACTCGGATAATTTCTCGGTGCGGATGTATGTCATGTAATCATTCACATACGAATGGGATGGCTCATAGAGTGTACATCAGTGTCCTTATTACTCCCCATTAATTTAAAGATTTGATGCCTAGATGACATTGTTACAACTATATTAGGCGTTAAGTGCAGTAGTAGTCATGACGACTTTACCTCAAATACTTCCCGAGGGCATTGTATATACCGAATCTTTGAAAATGAGATCTATGATCTCGTGAGTGTTTTAGAAAAAAATTTCATTGTTTTTTATTTCTAATTAGTTATAATGTTTGTGGTTGACTATGGAAACCTGAAAATTAGTATAATATATTGAAGCATACAATTACATTCAAAAATTTGGAAAAATTGAATGGCAGGAATAAATTGTTTTTTGTTTTTCGGGCCCTGGTGGCCTCCGGAGCCCAAAACGACCCTCTATGCCAAAAATTGCAAAAATAGTTGAAAATGCAATTTTTAGGTATACCTCCTTCAACAAAAAAGTTGCTTGGAATGAAAAAATAAGAGGTCTAGGAGAATTTTTTTCCCTAAAATAGGGTTTTTCTCACTAAAATTTTAGGGATGGCTTTAGTGATAACTAGCGGGTTGGAGGAGGTTTTCCCACTAAATGTGCTGCCAAAGTTGGTGGTTTCTAGCCAAATTTGTCTCCAAAGTCAAATTGGTTTAAAATTGAATTGGGGGTGGGGGTCGAACCCCGCACCTCCCACACCCAAAACTCTCCAACTATCCAACAAAGCACTCAATGTGCATGTAATGCAAAATGAAGCAATTTGTATATAAAGTAATCAAAATCGACTAACCTTATCCAATGACGACGTGGTTGGGAGAGAGGAGATCCAAGTGACTGTGGTAGTAGTGGTAGGTAGTTTTTAGGGTTCGATCTAGGAAAATCTCAGATTTTTTTCATATCTCCTTCTCCTTAATCGCTTTTGCAATGTAACCACCGATTTGATCGATGTGTTGGCCTCCATCAATTTTGTATTACTTCCACTGCTTTTTTTTGGTTGATTTTTGTATGCCGAAGGATGAATTTAGTCATGCTTTTATATGGAGCATCCACCGCTTAGTATGAATTTCCGCTTATATATCCTTTGCCACCATTTTGATTTTGTGCAGATTTGAGGAAGGATTCTTGATGGATCACATTGGGAAGTTGACCCAATCATGTCACAAATCACGTTTGAAATGCTAATATTGTTGTGTGTAGCTTTGCCATGTCTTTGATTTATTTTTAGGTTGCAAAGAAAATAATACTTCAAGAAATATGGTGATCTCGGCCTATCCGTATTGATTTGTATGTGTGGGCTTAGATACGCCTCTTTTTTAGAGAATCCACCAATGCAGCCCGGTGCAAATGCCAATCGCTACCACATCCAAGCAAAGTTGAAAGATCCCTAAAACGATGTAGCTCGCCATTTTTAATTGAAATCAAATCACTTTTGGGAACACGATGATGGGCTCATGAATAGGGGCTTGGTCGACTATTGAATGAATTATTAGCTTGGTTAGAATGCTAATGTGTGGCTCTGTGGGCTCGAATGCAATACAACTCAATATGCAATGAAGATCTCGAATGGAGAGTTCAGCTTCTTCAAACAAATTGGTCAGAGCTTTGTGAGATCTCTCGATTTCAGTAAATACAATAGTGAATAAATAAACCTCTAAATTTAGAGGTAAAACCCCTGTTGGGGAAAAAATAATTTTTTTA